>CM022303.1:402226427-403426427 GCA_011799875.1 Thinopyrum elongatum | reverse complement strand
TGACCATAGGACATAGATATATGTTTGTCTGATGCTTTTATTATGTACTACTCCCTCCGTCCCAAAATAAGTGACTCAACTTTGTACTAACTTTGTACTAAAGCTAGTGCAAAGTTGGGACGGAGGGAGTACTTGGCAATAGAAGACTTGGTAGTTTAATCCTGTCCACCTTATTAATGAACTGGTTCACCGAAATGAGTTTCATATACTAGTACATGCTAAACATGTTATGTGTGTGCTTGTTTCTTCTTTTAGAATGCTGACAGAATATTGGGGAAGAGTGCCTTATTAAGCAATGGTAAAGGAAGTAATGCAGATAAGGTTCAGGATAGTGAGACATCCTTGTTGGTCTCCAACAAAGCTGATAAAACAGCTAAGGAAAACTATCTTGAAGACAGAGAGGCAACCCCAAAGTCCTGTCTTGGTGTAGTGTTCGAGTTACTGGCCACTACCGCTGGCACAAGCTATTCAAACTCACTATCTAAATCAGTTCGGTTTCTTGAGTCTCAACTACAAGCTGAAAGACATCGATCAGCTGTGCTACGACAAGAAGCCGAAGGACTGCGAAAGTCCCTGGAGAATTCAGATGCATACTTTCTGGTGCAACAACAAGCATTGGAGGATTCTAGCGCCAAACAGGAGAAAGCTAATAAGCTTGCTAAGCTTATTGCCAGCATGGTGGATACCCAGGATAACATTTCTTGAGCTCTTCTGAATTTGTTTCAGTTATGGACTTGTTTTGCTGCCGCGTTTATTTGCACTGGTGGTCAATTTAGACGGCCAGTGTATGTAATATGCTACTTTGTTCCCTATATTTGCACTGGTGGCGAACTTTGATGCCCAGTGGATGTAATATGTATAATAGCCGTAATAGCCTAGCATTAGTTGCTTGCTTATTTATTTCCTTATTGTCTTATTTAGTTGTTTGCTTGTAGTCCAGTTCTTTTTTCCGCGTTTTTCTAGTGGCCACGATAACCTATTTTTATAACTAGGCCACAATAACCATGGCAACACACAGATTGTTGTAACCATAGTCCTGCTACCTGCTGTAGTGAGCATGGGCCTCCTACGGGCCGTAGGATCCATGGGCCTTCTACGGGTCGTAGGATCCATGGGCCTACTACGGGTCGTCTCAACAATGGGCCTTCTACGGGCCGTATAATCATTTTGCCAAACATGGGCCATACTATTCGTGGACCAATAACGGTCCGCAAACTGGGTCGTAAATGGGCTAGAGTGGAAATCGTTTGTTTATGGCCCGGCCATAACGGGCCGTTAATAGGCCGTATTTGATGACGCTATGAAAACAGCCCAACGGGTTAACAGGCCGACTGTAACCACGGGCTCAATTTGGCCCACAAGCGGAACAGGCCAGTAACGGACCGTAAGTAACCAAATTCTGGAAATGAGCTCAAGAATAAATGGGCCCTTAGAAGGCCGAAAGTTAACACGAGCTGGAAACGGCCAATGGAATAATGGGCCGTTAATGGGTATAAAGCGATACACTGTTCATTATGGGCCAGTTTCACCTCGGGCCTTTAATGGGCCCAGAGTTACAAAGGTCCTCGTATGGGCCGAAAGACGTCATGGGCCATACATGGGCCGGAAGTTACAACGGGCTGGAATCATATTGGACGGCCCAGATGACGCTACTGGGCCTAATTCGGATAGGCCATAACGGGTCGTGAGTTAGTGGGCTGTAAATGGGCTATATGCGAACAGGCCGTTAACAGGCTTTCCGTGGGCCGGCCCACTACCTTTTGACCGAGTCAAACGGGCCGGCCTTTTCACCAGAATGGGCCTCTGTTGGGCCTTGCCACGTATCGACGTATCATAGGCGCCTTCTATCCATTGGGCGGTTGACATCTATCCTTTTCGTGTGCCGACACGTGGTTGCTATAGCCAATGAGAATTTTACACGTGGAAAATCCTCATTGGTCCCAGCTGTTAACGGGTTATCGGATCCAAACCGGAACCCGATAGCTTAACAGCGACCCGTTACGGTGGATCCATGTGTCGGTTACCCTTGACGAAAGCACTTCTATGACGCGCGATTTATCATCATGGAAGTGGACACTTCCGTGATGATAATTTTGGTAATGTCATGGAACACTTCTACGACAGCACAGGTATGACTATCTTGATTCTGTCATAAAATCATCATGGATGTACATACATGACAGAAAACGTGACCTACTATGACAAACACGTATCATCACGGAAGTGTATTTTTTTGTAGTGCACTTTTTACTTCAAACTGTCGCGTCAGCGAAGGGACTGAAGCGGGTCGGTGCATGACTCATCACAATTTTTTTGCCTTGATTCCCGCATACACAGGACGTGAATGGGAACCACCCACATGTCATGGGGTACGTGGCACGCAGAAGCACCTCGATTCTCGGCTCGCTCATAGTGGGTTATAAGAGCGGCAGGGTAAACATGGACCATTTGACCCTCTCCCGCTTCCTTGTGCCTCTACTTCCTTGCGCCTCTCCTTTTGCTTGCTCCACCCCGCTGCCATAGTGACGTTCATCATCTTCGGGCCTGCCATTTCATCTTCTGAACGACAAGAGATGGGTCGGCCAGGTTCCTTGACCGGTGCCAGTGGCGTGCGGGCTACCCGGGAGGCAGAGAAGAAGTTGAAGGCGGAAAGTTCTAGCGATGTTGTCGAGTCACAGCCCAGCGCCAAGGTCTTCACCAGCCGATGGACTCGCTCCATCATCTTCGATGGGGATGTCCAGAAGCAAAAGGCGGAGGGGTCATTCCCATCCGACCTCAAGTATCAGATTCCCCTTTCTACGGAGGAATTCTCGGTGCCACCGGATGGCACGTGCATCCTCCATTTAGACTTCTTCGGGCGAGGCCTCAGCTTCCCCCTGCATCCCTTCGTGCGGGGGCTCCTCTTCTTCGAGATTCAGCTCCACCATCTCAACCCCAATAGCATTCTGCACCTCACAAACTTTATCACATTATGGGAGTGCTTTCTCGAGGCTACTCCCCACTTTGACCTCTTCTTGTGTCTTTTATGCATCAAGGGTCAAATGAGTGGTGGCTTCGTCCGTGACATTGGCTGGGCTAGTCTCCAGTTGTAGCCTCGCTTTCCCTATTTTCCCATGGCCTTCCCCAGATCGATGGTGCCCTGGCACAAGAACTGGTTTTACGTATTCCGCCTTGAGGCCGACCTACTAATGACCCACAAGTATAGGGGATCAATCATATTCCTTTCGATAAGTAAGAGTGTCGAACCCAATGAGGAGCAGAAGGAAATGATAAGTGGTTTTCAACAAGGTATTCTCTGCAAGTGTTGAAAGTAACAGTGATAGATAGTTTTCCAGCAAGATAATTCGTAACAAGTAACAATAGTAGCAAAGGTGCAGCAAGGTGTCTCAATCCTTTTTTATAGCAAAGTACAAGCTGGAAAGTTCTCTTATATAAAGCAAAATGCTCTCGAGGACGCATGGGAATTATCATATAGTCATGTTCTTCATGTTTAGTTAATTCGCGTTCGCTACTTTGATAATTTGATATGTGGATGGACCGGTGCTTGGGTGTTGTTCTTACTTGAACAAGCAACCCACTTATGATTACCCCCTCTCGCAAGCATCCGCAACTATGAAAGAAGAACTAAGATAAATCTAACCATAGCATGAAACATATGGATCCAAATCAGCCCCTTACGGAATAATGCATAAACTAGGGTTTAAGCTTTTGTCACTCTAGCAACACATCATCTACTTATTACTCCATAATGCCTTCCCTTAGGCCCAAGTATGGTGAAGTGTCATGTAGTCGATGTTCACATGACACCACTAAAGGAAGCAATAACATACGTATCATCAAAATATCGAACGAATACCAACATCACATGATTACTTATAACAAGACTTCTCCCATGTCCTCAATAACAATAGTAACTACTCACAAATCATATTCATGTTCAGGATCAGAGGGGTATTTAATATGCTTGAGGATCTGAACATTTAATCTTCCACCAAATAAACCAACTAGCATCAACTACAAGATGTAATCAACACTACTAGCAACCCACAGGTACCAATCTGAGGTTTTGGGACAAAGATTGAATACAAGAGATGAACCAGGTTTTCCGATGAGATGGTGTTGGTGAAGATGTTGATGACGATTGGTCCTCCCATGATGATAGGATGTTGGTGATGTTGATGGCTTTGATTTCCCCCTCCCAGAGGGAAGTTTCCCCGGCGGAATCGCTCCGCCGGAGAGCAAAAGTGCTCCTGCCCAGGTTCCGCCTCGAGACGGCGGCGCTTCTTCTCTAAACTCTTCCTCTTATTTGTTCCAGGGCAAATGGCTTCATATAGCAGAATATGGGCACTGGAGGCCTGCCAGGGGGGCCACAAGCTCATAGGGCGCGCCCCCTGAGCTTGTCGCTCCCTGGTGGCTCCCCTCCTGGTATTTCTTCTCCCAGTATTTTTTATATATTCCAAAATAATTCTTCATAAATTTTCAAGTAATTTTGAGTTGTCTATCTCCGTTGTAGCCCTTTTCGGTCCAGAATTCCAGCTGCCGGCAATCACCCTCTTCATGTGAAACTTGCAAAATAAGAGACAAAAGGCATAAGAATTGCATCATATAGTGAAAAAATCTAAAATATAATAAATAATAGTAGGAAAACATGATGCAAAATGGACGTATCAACTCCCCCAAGCTTAGACCTCGCTTATCCTCAAGCGAAAGCTGAACTCGATAATCATGACCACATGTTTAGAGAGAGAGGTGTCGATAAAAACAAAATATAAACATGAAAGCATCATGATCATTATCATGGCAGCAATATATCATCAGAAAACTTCTCATGCTAAAGTAACAATTCATTCACAAGCTAAAGTATGAACCATAAACTTCATTGGGAACTAACAAACTATGATCTCAGCCATTGAAACAATCACAATTCATCATATTTTCATAAAGAGTCTATGTAAGAGCTTTGTTTGGCAAGTTCACATACTCAACTATCATTTAGTCTTCTATGATTACTGACACTCACGTCATATTTAGAGAGCAAAAGGTTTCAGTCAAACACATAGGAAGATGGGGGTTTATAATTTTCACCTCCCGGCTTATTTATCTCTAGGATAATGTCAACAATAACAACTCATGATCACCTACATGCAACTGGATATATATGTCTAGATCTTTCCCCACCACATGATGCTTGCCAAGTAGAGAATAAATAGAGCGGAATAGGGATGAACATTATTGACTCTTGCATAAAAATAAATACAAAAAGGTAAAAGATAGGCTCTTCGCAGAGGGAAGCAGAGGTTGGCATGCGCTTTTTATTTTTGGATGTGCAAGCTCTTAATGGAAAGGAACGTCACTTTATATTGCCCCTTGTAATAGCGACCTTTATTATGAAGACCGTCGCTTTTATTTCTTCACCATCACAAGTTCGTACAAAGCTTATTTTCCCTTCCACTAAAAGATCATACATATTTGGGAGCAATTTTTATTGCTTTATGCACCGATGACAACTTACTTGAAGGATCTTATTCAGTCCATAGGTAGATATGGTGGACTCTCATGGCAAGAGACTGGGTTTAAGGGTTTTGGATGCACAAGTAGTATCTCTACTTAGTGCGAATTTTTGGCTAGCAAAGGATCCTAAAGCAAACACCACATGTTGGAGGGTCCATGACAATATATCTTCTATGTGAATATAAGCAAACATAATTCATTACGTTGTCTTCTTTGTCCAACGTCAACTATTTGATCATGCATAGAATATTTAATGGGGCTCACAATCATAAAATATGTCCAAGATAGTATATTTATATGTGAGACCTCTCTTCCTTTATTACTTTTTCATGAATTGCATCAATGATCGATGCTATATTTGTTAACTTCCAACAAATTTTATCAACTATACTTCTTTTATGTGAAGTCATTACTCCCCATGGGATTAACATATGATATTTTCATTATTTATTTTATTTCATTGCTAAGATTGAAACAAGAAAGTAAAGCAAAACTCAAAACTACTCTTTATTGTATAACTCTCACACGATTACATAGATAGATAGATAGATCATGAAACAAGCACTCGAAACTAGATCATACTTAAACTTTATTCTTCTAAATCACGAAGAACTAAGGATCAAAGTAAGATAGATAATGATGATAAAAGTAATGGTGATACGATACCGGACCACCTCCCCCAAGCTTGGAACAAGCCAAGGGTGGTACCCATACCCATGTACTCAAGTGTCTTTCTTCGGTGATGATGGTGATGAGGTAGTAGGCTTGTCCTTCAACTTCAATAAGTACTCCACATTATTGTTAACCCTTTGGAGAGCACGATTTTGTTCCTCCAATAAGATAACCTCATGGGTGAGAGATGTATTCTGAGCACAAATGGCTTCAAAAACCCTAAATGTATCAATTTCAGATGGAGGGAAATTATGATAAAGGGATTTTAGGGTATCTCTCTCTTCTGTACTCTCTCCTTTGGGCATGGATTGGCCTTCTCTTTCATGGATTTGGCTTACCGAGACCTCATTAGCTTCCTCCTGCCTGCCGGTGTCCTCCTCTCCTGACGACCACTCATAATACACCTCGCTGAAAGGACATTTGCCTGGCAAAGGTTGCATGATCCGGTGCTTGGTACGGAGCCTTCAGGGAGACGTGGCAATCTAGATCTGTAAGAAAAATAGCCCGAAACAATAATAGATGAGGAACTTATGATACAAAGGTCAAAACGCTCGAGAGTATATATAATGAATTTTTTTCGTGCACGACAAGTAATCAGGGAGAAAACAGAGTCGGGAAAGTCCACGAGGGAGCCACAAGCTCAGGAGGCGCGCCCAGAGGGGGCGCCCCCTGGGCTTGTCACTTCCTCGTGCATTTTCTTGATTGTTTATTATTTTCCTTATTTTATATATATTCCAAAATGAACAAAAAGTGATTTTATGGAATTTTTGGAGTTGGTTTACTTACCGTACCATGTACCTACTCCTTTTCACGGTTCTGGAGCATTTTGGGAGGTCTCTTCCATGTGCTCCTCTGGTGTCATTACTTGAATAATATTAGTTTCAATATTAATGGGTGTACCTGAGATATAGTGTTTAATTCTTTGCCCATTGACCACTTCGGATTAGTGCCTCGGTATTGTTGATCTTAATAGCTTCGGAGTGATAAACTTCTTTGACGATATATGGTCCATCCCATTTAGAGAGAAGTTTTCCTGCAAAGAATCTAAAATGAGAATTTTATAATAGAAAATGATCACCTAGTTTAAATTCTTGTTTTCGGATTCTTTTACCATGCCATCTTTAAATTTTTCTTTAAACAACTTGGAATTTTCATAGGCATGTGTCCTCCATTCATCTAATGAGCTAATATCAAATAACCTTTTTTTACCAGCAAGTTTGAAATCATAATTAAGTTCTTTAATTGCCCAATAATCTTTATGTTCTAACTCAAGAGGTAAATGACATGCTTTTCCATAAACCGTTTTATATGGAGACATACCCATAGGGTTTTTATAAGCAATTCTATAAGCCCATAATGCATCATCAAGTTTCTTAGACCAATTCTTTTTGATCTATTGACGGTCTTTTGCAAAATTAATTTTATTTCTCTATTGCTCAATTCAATTTGACCACTAGACTGAGGATGATAAGGTGATGCAATTCTATGGTTGACATCATATTTAGCAAGAAGTTTACGAAATGCACCATGAATAAAATGTGAACCACCATCAGTCATTACATATCTAGGGACTCCAAACCTCAGAAAAATAATTTCTTTAAGCATTTTAATAGAAGTGTTATGATCAGCACTACTAGTTGGAATAGCTTCTACCCACTTAGTAACATAATCAACAACAACTAAAATATGAATATACCCATTAGAGGAAGGAAAAAGTGCCATATAATCAAAATCCCATACATCAAATGGTTCAATAACAAGTGAATAATTCATAGGCATTTCTTGATGTCTACCAATATTACCAATTCTTTGACATTCATCACAAGATAAGACAAACTTGCGTGCATCCTTGAAGAGAGTATGCCAATAAAACCATATTGTAATACCTTATGTGCAGTTCTATATCCAACACGGTGCCCTTCATATGCCTCAGAGTGACACTTCCAAAGGATTTGTTGTTGTTCATGCTCAGGTACGCAACATCTAATAGCACCATCTACTCCTTCTTTATATAGATGTGGGTCATCCACAAGTGATGTCTTAAATCAAAGAAGAACCTTTTCTTTTGTTGGTATGTGAAACTAGGTGGTATATATTTAGCAATAGTGTAATTAGTATAATCTGCATACCACAGATTATTACGAGAAGCATTTATAACAGCTATTTTTTCATCAGAAAAACTATCATCAATAGGCAGTGGGTCATCAAGAACATTTTCCATCCTAGACAAGTTGTTTGCTAATGATTCTCAACTCCTTTTCTATCAATAATGTGCAAATCAAACTCTTGTAATAATAAAACCCACCTAATTAATGTAGGTTTAGCATCTTTATTTTCCATAAGATATTTAATAGCAGCATGATCAGTGTGAATAGTAACTTTAGAATCAACTAAACTTATCACATGCAAACACAACTGCTAAAAATTCTTTCTCAGTAGTAGCATAATTTATTTGAGCACCGTCGAGAGTCTTACTAGCATAATGAATGACATTCAATTTCTTATCAACTCTTTGACCCAAAACAACACCAATAGCATAATCACTAGCATCATACATAATTTCAAAGGGTAGGTTCCAATCAGGTGGTTGAACAATAGGTGGAGAAATTAAGGTTTTCTTAAGTATTTAAAAGGCTTCTACACAATCATCATAAAAAACAAATGGAACATCCTTTTGAAGGAGCTGTCGGATTTCGGGTTCCGCAAACCCTTGAGAGCTTTGAACTCTGGGGTGCGTGCGAAGAACTCGTCCTCCCCAGTCTACCTACTCGCTAATCTCACAGCCTAGCTCGACGAACTGTAAGGAAAAGAGACACAGCAATTTACCCAGGTTCGGGCCACCTTGCGGTGTAAGACCCTACTCCTGCTTTGTGGTGGATTGGCCTCGAGAGGCTGAGGATGAACTAGTACAGTGGCGAACAGCCTCAGGAGGAGAGGTGTTCTCGAGCTCGAGTGAGCTGGTGAGTGAGGGTGATCTGGATGATCTGTCGATTCGATGCCCCTCTACGGTGGTGGCTAAGTCTTATTTATAGTGGCCTTGGTCCTCTTCCCAAATGAAAGGCGGGAAGGGATCCCACAATGGCCAAATTCGAAGGGAGACAGCTAGTACATGCTATCCTGACAAAAGTAGTCTTCGCCTGCAAAATCCTCTGGTCGTGACGCCGTGGTGGGCTCGGTGACGACCTCCGTCCTGCCGTCCGGGCTGTCTTGGTCTTGTGGCACGGGAATGGAAACCTTTGGCTAATTCCTTGGGACTCCGCGCCTATGCTTGCTTCTTTAGCACCGAAGAGGAAACTGGTACACTGCGCCCGCTGGCGCCTGCCTGGCCTTGGTCGTCATGGCTCACGTCATCCAGGCCTCACGAGGTGAGGCTTGCATAGAGATCTCCGCTCCTCGGGAGCCAGTCTGAGGAGGCCGCTCCTCGTGGAGGTCTTGGTGTCGTCCGCCTCGCGAGGCTTGGCCCCTCGCGAGGGTCTTGAGTCGTTGTCGCTGAAGCTGGGCCATACCAGGCCGTCGATGGAGCCACTCCATGGGCCGCAGGCAGGCAAGTCTGGGTACCCTGGTTCCCAGGACGCCGACAGTAGCCCCCGGGACCAAGGCGCGCTCGCAGTTGGCTTCGAGGCGAAGCCAAGGGGCAAGTGCGGAACGCCGCGGGCCCCCACCGCCTGCGGGCCCGGTCGACGCGTGGTGCTTGATGGGACGTGGGCGCCTCCACTTCCCCGCGTGGCCTCGATAACCACCAGACTTGATGGCTGCCTGTTGTACGCGCAGTTTCGCCATTGCCGCCCGCCGTGCTCACCCTTGACTCCCCCTCCTTTTGTTGAACTCGCGGCTCTTCTCCTGGATCCAGCGCCGCGCCAATCCTCCCTTGACGCCATGGCCCCGAGATCGAAGAAGAAGAGCAAGGCCTGCACTCCCGCCGAATCCCGGCCGGTCCTGGAGCATGCTCTCGATCGGTCGACGGTGGTCAATCAGGAGGGGTTGGATAAGGTCCGGCTGGCCCTTGCCACCGATTTCAACGAGTGGAAGGCGACGACGGTCTGGCCTACTTATCGAGCTTTGATTGACATGGAGGCCACCGAGATCGCCATCCATCTGCATGCTCTCTCGGCCGGCTTGGTCCCCCCCTTCTCTGATTTCTTCAATGCCATACTCTCGCATTACCAGATCCAAGTGTTGCATCTGGACCCTCGGTCCATCATCCTCCTTGTTGTCTTCGCCTTCCTGTGCGAAGCCATGGTGGGCATTGCCCGTCTGTCGCCTTGTTCCACCATTTCTTCTCGCTCCAGATGGTCGATGACTGCCAGTGCTCGGGGTGCATGGCCTTCCAGGTCGTGGCGGCGACAGCTGGATCGGGCATCAACTTCACACTCCACCCGGACACGAGGGGATTCCGGAAGCAATGGGTGTTCGTGGATGTCGGCGTGCGCAACTCCTTGCTTCTGCTCCCGCGAGCGCCGGCGGTGCCCAGCTCCGGCTGGGGGCACGTGAGGCTCACCGACAGTCGGCTCACCCATGTTTGGTCCAGGCTGACTAGGTTGAAGAAGGTCAGGGTGACGGCACCGATGGTGGTGAGGGAGTTCGTTCGGTGGCGCATTGCCCCGCTCCAGCGCCATTCTCGCCCAATGTGGGCCTTCACCGGCAGCAAGGACCGCATGAGGCTCTAGGTGCCTTCGCTTCCTTCCAAGATGCTGCGCACGATGCTTGAGCTCCTGACGGGCGACCCGGCGTCGGCCGCGCTTCCTGAGGAGGGCTGCCTCTTGTACCAATGCTCGAACACGGAGGACTTCGTGAGGCAGATGCCCCCCTTTGATGAGTGGGGGGTGCGCCCGAAGGGCCTTGAAGGGCCCCACGAGAATCCCATCTTCGTGGCTCCCTTGCTTGTCGACCCTGCGGCGTGCACCCCGGATGTGGATGCAGGGGGGCGAGCGCCACCGGGTACTGCTGGGGCGACTGCGGGGAGCAGGTGTCGCCAGGTGCTCCCGAGGTGTTAGCTTCTGAGGTTTCGGTAAGCGCTCCTGAGGAGGTCACCGGAGAGCTGGTGCGACCCGACGCTCCTGAGGATGCTACCCCCGCAGCTTGGGCGAGCGGCCCTAAGGTAGCGGCTGGTGGGCAGGCGCGGCCTGGTGCCCCTGAGGCCACCAACCCAATAGCCCCGCCGGGCCCCTCGGCTGCTGAGAGTGGCGCCCCGAATCTCGGCCAGCTTCGCCTGAACCTTGAAGCGCTCCGCAAGAGGAAGGGGCCTCCGAGCTACAGTGGTGACTCCTACCGGCTGCTGAAGCAGAGGAAGTACATAGTTGTAGACGAGTAAGTACCTTATCTTCATGATTTCCCGTGAATCACGTTCTTTCCTGACAATGGCTTCTCAGGATCCCTTCGGCTAAGGCGATGAAACCTCTTGAGAAGCGACCTCCAGAAGTCCTTGGCCCGCCCTCGACTCCGAGCCCCCCGCACCAGACCCCCGCGTGAAGTACGGGGCTGGTCGGAGAGGCGGATGCACCGCTGAGGGGCCGTGAACCTGTGATTCCAGCATCCTTCCTTCGCGGTCTTGCTTGGGGTGCAGGAGGTGTGCCGAGGGCTCCTCCATTGGTCATCACCGGCGGCTGGGTGATCTCGGCGTCGGCTTTGTCTTCGAGCAGCAAGACCGCTCCGCCCGGCACCTTCGCCAAGGCCGAGAGAGCGACCGGGAAGGCACTGGCCTCTAGCCCCTCACCAGGGGCAGGCGAGCCGCTCCAAGCCCTTCCGACAACCCCCGGCGTGAAGGATGGGCTTGGCCGCGCGTTGGAGCTTGCACGCGGGCGCAGCGTCGTCCGTCATGGGCTCTTCCGGGAGGCGATGGGTGCGCTGAGCCGACTCGGAGAAGAGCTTGACGACGTTGACGCCCGCCTCGAGACGGAGGACCTTCGCTTAGCGCATGAGTGGCACCAGTTGAAGGTTGCCATCAACCTCGGGCATCTTCAGCATGAGCGCGCCAGCGCGAGCGCTGCGGCGTCCCTTGCAATTTCTCACGAGGCCTGCGCCCACGCCCTGGAGGAGGCCAGAGCCGCTGACCGCCGTCATGAGGTGGCCGAGGAGCGGGAGCGGGAGCTCCAAGCTTTGAACGTCGCCCTTGAACAGCAGATCGAAGCACGCAAGGCCGCCCTGGCAGCATCACCAAGCGAGGCCCCTTCCGATGAGAAAGAGGTCCAGGAACGCGAGGAGACGCTGGCGCTGGAGGTCTTGGAGCGTAGCCTGGAGCTTGAGCGGTTGGAGGTGAGGGAGCACCAGGTAGCCACGGCTGAGGATGCCGTCGCCGCACGGGAGGCCCAGATCTAGGAGGAGGTTGACCAGAGGGTGAAAAAGGCCCGCGCGGCTCTCGCCGATGAGTACCGCCTGAAGTTGGAGCTCCTGAAGGCTGAGGTCGAGGGCAGGACCGTTGCCCTCAGGACAAAGCTGGACGAGGCAGAGTAGTGCGAGAGGGCCGCCAAGGAAGCTCAGGCCTCCGCTCAAGCTGACCTGGCCTCCACCCGCGCCGAGCTGTCCTTACTCCAGCAGCAAGTCGAGGCTGTCACGTCCCTTGCGGAGAAGACCGCGAACGAAGAAAACCGCCGCCGAATGATGCAGCGTGAGCACTCCACGATGCTCCAGGACCTCAGGGTGAGGGCCAACCAGGCTTTGGGCACGATCTGCGAGGAGAGCGTCGCTCACCCGCACAAGGACAATGAAGCCAGCCACCTCCTCTTCTTCACCCTGATCGTGACCCGCCTGGAGGACTGGGCGGCGAGGGCTCACGAGCTCATTGCAGAGAGAAGCCGGGGCCTCCTGGGGCGCGCGTTCTCACGCGTTTTTAGTCACCTCCAGAACCTTGATCCCCATTTCGATTTTGACGCCGCAATAGCCCCCATATGCCCTGGGTCATCCAGTGCAATCTGGCGGAATGGGTGGACGTTCATGTCGATGACCTGGTCACAGAGTTTGCTCCTGAGGATGACGCGGCCATGATCGCGGCCGAAGAAGGCGATGTGGATAACGATGATGAGGACGACGCCAGTGACAGTGCAGGTGGCGCGGATGAAGGTGGCGAGGACGGCGCTGAAGGCAGCACCTCTGGCTAGGCCTGCCTTTCCCTTTGCCTTAACCTGTATGCAAAAAACCTTTGGGCATAGCCCTGCGGGGCGTAAAAGCATTTTTGAAGGGGGGGCCCTTATGATGTATGAAATGATGATACACCTTTTGAAAATAGGATTTGGAATGTGCCGTCGTAAGCCCGCGGGCTCCCGAGCGGGGTAGTTGTTGCAACTTATCTTGGCTCCGTAGGTCTTGAGCGAGTCCTGAGGTCGCGGACGCACCTTCCTCCTGAGGCGAGTCCGTGGAGGCTCGCGAGGTTTTAAGTCTCCCGGGGAGCCTGCTAGCCCGCCCAAGAGGGCCTCGCGAGGAGCCGCTTGCCGAAGCACGGCAAGGTGTGCGCGCGATGATCCTGTGGTGATCGCGCTCCAGCCCCCTGGGGGGGCCTTGGCATCTCTGGAGCCAGCCCGAGCGTGCTTGGACGCGCGCATACCACGCCCAGCCCCCGCTCGCGTGGCGCTCGTGGGGAGGGGTAGCAGGCGCGAGCCTCATTCTTAAAACACAAAGCAAGAAATCGCCACGAGACGAGAAAAATTCCCCCCATTTTTCTTTTAATAAACACACGAAATTCCAAATCTCATTCCAAAAGGCGGCAAGGCGAGTTACAGAAAGAAAGGCGGAATCAAATGGCCACATCCGGCACCTAGCTAGTCTTCTTGTCTTCTCACCAGCGCGGAGCATGGTGCTTCCACTTGGACGTGGGTGGGAGCCCTCATGAGGCCCGAGGGCGGCACTCAGGAGACTCCGAGGCGTGTACAGCCCCACTCATTATTATGTGAGAGTGTCATGAGTGGAGACCTTCACAGGCGCGGGGCCTTGCTTCACGTCGCCTGACGAGGGCCCCGCCTTGCGCCTCCCCCGACCACCGTTGGGGCGTCCGGAAACCAGGACGAGACCAAGGGGCAAGGGGGACGCTATCAGCGCCCTCGGCGACCGCAGGCCCTCCGCCGGGGGGAAGGGCTCGCCGGCGCCTTCCCCGGCAGAGGACCTACCTCTGTGCCGCGCTTTGCTCCATGCAGTGCAGGGGAGGCCCTGGCCCCAGGCTCCCCCCGCGCAGCCCCCAGTGTGCTTCGCCCGCCAGCAGTGGGGCCATCGCCCTGGGGTCCCTGGCCGCTGTTGTGGCTTGGTTCACCTGCGGTCCATGGTTAGCGTAATCATGCTCCTGAGATATCGGCTCTACCCAGTGGCTGTCATCGTTGAAGGTGTCGGTGAAGTTCCAGGGTGGCTCGCGGAGAGCCTCGGCTTCATGTGCCCCCGACGCCCAGCCTGATGAGGGGAACCTGCCGGGGCATGCTCTTAACGCGTACTGCAGATCCATCATGGGGGGTACGTAGGCATCTGGGACTGTCGCGCCAGCATCGTTGTCTTGGTGCCCCGCGCTGCTGGCCACCAGGCTCGGTGCCAGGCTCTGATGGCCGCAGGGTGGTGCCCCGGTGCGGCCCCAGGAGGGACCACCAAAGCTCGCCTCGCCCGGGGGTAGCGTGGTCGGGAAAGGACGATCAGCGCTATGGGTCGGGTTGGCGCCGCTAGGTCCTTCAGGTGCTCCAGGGAGGGGCGCGCGGGCGTGGCGGGGGCCCCCGCACGCCCCTGTCATAGCTTGCGACGTAGGCAGGGTGCAAAAAGGTGCCGCGCCCCTACAGGCGGCGTCAAGCAGCTTGGCGACCTACTCCAGCAGGGCATCGCGGCTACCTTCCGCCAACCGGCACCGCAGCAGCTCCCGTGCCACGATGAGCGCGGCTCGCATGTTCGCCTGCTCCCGGCGAGAGTGTGGCGCCGTCGCCGCGGCGTAGCTCGAAGATCGCGTGGTGGCGCGGTTGCAGCGTGGCGTGAGGGCAGGCAATGACGGCCCCCGCCGCCCAACGACCGATAGCACCGGGCGGCGAGCGGGCGGCGAGGAGCGCAGAGTGGAGATCCTCTTAGGCTGACGGCACTGCTCGGGCAGGCCGAACAACCCAGTGCTCAACATGCACCCTCGGAGCGTCGGCCATGAGAACTGCTGGGTGGTGGCGAATCTGCTGGCAGAAGAGAGTCTCCGACGCACCCCTACCTGGCGCGCCAAATGTCAGATTTTGGGTTCCGCAAGCCCTTGAGAGGTTCGAACTCTGGGGTGCGTGAGAAGAACTCGTCCTCCCCAGTCTGCCTACTCGCTAATCTCATAGCCTAGCTCGATGAACTGTAAGGAAAAGAGACACATCAATTTACCCAGGTTCAGGCCACCTTGCGGTGTAAGACCCTACTCCTGCTTTGTGGTGGATTGGCCTCGAGGGACTGAGGATGAACTAGTACAGTGGTGAATAGCCTCAGGAGGAGAGGTGTTCTTGAGCTCGAGTGAGCTGGTGAGTGAGGGTGATCTGGATGATCTGTCGATTCGATGCCCCTCTACGGTGGTGGCTAAGTCCTATTTATAGTGGCCTTGGTCCTCTTCCCAAATGAAAGGCGGGAAGGGATCCCACAACGGCCAAATTCGAAGGGAGACAACTAGTACATGCTATCCTGACAAAAGTAGTCTTCGCCTAAAAAAGCCTCTGGTCGTGACGCCGTGGTGGGCTCGGTGACGACCTCCGTCCTGCCGTCCGGGCGGTCTTGGTCTTGTGGCACGGGAATGGAAACCTTTGGCTGATTCCTCAGGACACCGTGCCTGCGCTTGCCTCTTTAGCACCGAAGAGGAAACTGGTACACTGCGCCCGCTCGCACCCGCCTGGCCTTGGTCGTCATGGCTCACGTCATCCGGGCCTCACGAGGTGAGGCTTGCATAGAGATCTCCACTCCTCGAGAGCCAGCCTGAGGAGGCCGCTCCTCGTGGAGGTCTTGCTGTCGTCCGCCTCGCGAGGCTTGGCCCCTCGCGAGGGTCTTGAGTCATTGTCACTGAAGCTGGGCCGTACCAGGCCATCGATGGAGCCACGCCGTGGGCCGCAGGCAGGCAAGTCTGGGTACCCTGGTTCCCAGGACGCTGACAGGAGCTTAGTTAGCGGCCTAGAAATCTTAGAGAAATCTTTAATGAATATTCTATAGAAACCAGCATGACCAAGAAAACTTCTTATACCTTTAATATCTTTAGGACATGGCATTTTCTCAATTGCATCAACTTCAGCTTTATCTACCTCAATACCTCTTTCAGAAATTTTATGCCCAAGTATATACCTTCATTCACCATAAAGTGGCACTTCTCCGAATTCAAGACAAGATTAGTTTCTTCACATCTCTGCAAAACTTGATCAAGGTTGCTCAAGCAATCATCAAAAGAAGTCTCGTAAACGAAAAAATCATCCATGAATACCTCAACAATCTTTTCACAAAAGTCATAGAATATAGCATTCATACATCTTTGAAAGGTAGCAGGTGCATTACATAAACCAAAATGCATACATCTATAATCATACGTTCTAAAAGGACAAGTAAAGGTGGTTTTCTCTTGATCTTCTTTTGACACGGGTATTTGAGAAAAACCAGAATAACCATCAAGGAAACAAAAATGTGTATGCTTAGATAATCTTTCTAACATTTGATCAATAAAAGGCAAGGGGTAATGATCTTTTCTAGTAGCTTTATTTAATTTCCTGAAATCAATTACCATCCTATAACCAGTTGTAATTCTTTGTTGGATAAGTTCATTCTTATCATTAGGAACAATGGTAATGCCTCCTTTCATAGGAACACAATGAACGGGACTTACCCATCTACTACCAGCTATAGGATAAATTATACCTGCTTCTAGAAGCTTTAATATTTCAGTTCTTACCACATCCTTCATCTTAGGATTCAAACGGCGTTGGTGGTCAATGACAGGTTTAGCATCAGGCTCCATATTAATCTTGTGCTGACACAAAGTGGGACTAATGCCCTTAAGATCACCAAGAGTATATCCAATAGTAGCACGGTGCTTCCTTAGAGTTTTAAGTAATCTATTCTCTTCATGCTCTGAAAGGTTAGCATTTATAATAACAGGATATATTTTCTTTTCAGCAAGATAAGCATATTTCAGTGTATCAGGTAATTTCTTTAATTCAAACACAGGATCACACTTAGGTGGAAGAGGATCTCCAAGAGTTTCAACAAGCAAATTATGTTTAAGGATAGGTGCTTGTTTAAAGAATATCTCATCTATTTTGTTTCATTCATTCATATGCATATCATTCTCACGGTCTAGCAAATATTGTTCTAACGAATCAGTAGGAGATACGACAATAGAAGCAAGACCAATAATTTCATCTTTACTAGATAATTCTTTCTCATGTTGTTGTCTATGAAACTTAGAGAAATTAAACTCATGAGATACATCACCAAACTTAACTCTAACCTTTTCTTTAATACAATCAATTTCAGTATTAACTGTATTCAAGAAAGGCCTACCAAATATAATGGGATAAAAATTATCTTGTTGTGAACCAAGTACTAGGAAATCAATAGGGTATTTGATCTTACCACACAGGACTTCAACATCTCAGAAAATCCCAAGTGGTGAAATAGCATCTCTATTTGCAAGCTTAATAGTAACATCAATGTCCTCAATATCAGCAGGTGCAATATCATTCATAATTTCTTGATTTAAAGTAAATGGAATAGCACTCACACTAACCCACATGTCACATAAACCATGATAGCAATTATCTCCAATTTTAACAAAAACAACAGGCATGCCAACTACTGGCTTATTCTTATCTAGCATATCTTGCTCATTTCTAGCAGGTTTAGCAATTCTAGCAGCTTCATCACAGAAGTAAATAATATGCCCATCAATATTATCAACCAAGAGATCTTTAACCATGCAATATTAGGTTCCACTCTAATTTGTTCACAGGGTTTAGGTGTTCTAACATTACTTTTATTAACCACAGTTGTAGCTTTAGCATGTTCCTTAATCCTAACAGGGAAATGGTGTTTCTCAATATAAGCAATTGGCACAACTGGATCAACATTATAGATAACAGTTTCATCTTTAGCTATAATAGGTTCCTCTAACATATCTTCAATAGGTGGATGAAATTTAAACCACTTCTCCTTAGGGAGATCAACATGAGTAGCAAATGATTCACAAAAGGAGGCTACTATCTCAGAGTCAAGTCCATATTTAGTACTAAACTTATGAAAAGCATCTGTTTCCATAAAAGATTTAACACCATCAAACTCAAGTTTTATACTTGACTCTTTACCTTTGTTGAATTCCCAATCTTCATAGTTACGTTTAATTCTTTCCAGAAGACCCCATTTGAATTCAATAGTTTTCTCATAAAGGAACCAGCAGAAGAAGTATCGAGCATGGATCAGTCATTATGAGAAAGCCGAGCATAAAAGTTTTGAATAATAGTTTCTATTGAGAGCTCATGATTGGGGCAAATGCGCATCATGGACTTAAGCCTCCCCCAAGATTGAGCGATACTTACTCCTTCACGAGGCCAAAAATTGTATATATAATTCCAATCACGATGAACCAAATGCATATGATAGAACTTCTGGTGAAATTCTGATTTCAATCAGTTCCAATCCCATGTTCCAATATCATCCAATAGCTTGTACCATGTCAATGTATTTCCCTCCAAAGATAAAGGGAATACCTTCTTCTTAACTCCATCCTCAGATAAACATGCAAGCTTAAACAATCCACAATTTCTTCCACACAGATTAAGTGCATATCAGGATGTATTGTTCCATCTCCTCCATAAGGATTAGCTAGCAGTTTCTCTAACATACCTGAAGGAATATCATAATAAATATTTTCAGTAGGTTCAGTAGGTTGAGGGGCAACTCTTATTACTTCCGGTCGAGGTGAAGATACCCCGAACAAACCTCTCAAAGGATTATTTTTCATAATGAAATGTGACAAAAAAATTCAGCACGTAATATAAATGTTTCCTTACTAATGAGGACATCACCATTGTTACACCCACAACCCCTGCTACTATACATACTGGACCAATTACTAGAGCTCGCGCACGCCAATTGAACTACCAGGTACTTTCATTTCTTGGTGACAATTCTAATGTTCATGAGAATATGATGCTGCCTAAATTGGATACACTTGTGTTGATTACTAATGAAGGGCCTAGCATGGACAAGAGGGATGAACACTGGAGCAGGATCAAGCATGGAGATGAAGGCGCGCGCGAAGGGATCCAGAATGGCGTTTCTAGTGCATATTTGAGCACTTTGAAGCCTCCGTGATGACCTACAAGGACATGGACAAAATATACAAGATGCCCCTTCATAACTTTTGTCCATAGCTTATTTTAGGTGTTGCGCCACCTTATTTTTGGGCTAGGCCCATGTAATTTTGGAAATACTTAAGTATAGGCTGTTTTTAAAGTCCGTATGTGTGGGGAAACAAAGTTAGGGTTGGTTTCGGACCCCTCCTAGAAGGGGCCACGAAATTCCCCCCTACTCCTCCATATATACAGCCCTTAGGGCGTTGTTTAGACTTTGGGTTTTGTTTAGATTAAAAGTTTGCCATAGCTGCAACTTCGCGTACTTCGTTTGTGTTCAACGACCAGACCAAAGACGTCACAGAACCCCACCTTCATTAATAAAGCTTTCCTCTTATATTCGCAATATCCAGATTGCAATTTTAGTTTCTTGGTTGTTATTCATTTGCTTGCAGGAAATAGACCTCCGTGGTCAGGTTGATCGTGCTCCGGCGTGGTCAATAACCTCTCGGAGTTGGTTTAGCAATTGCTAAGGCGCGACGTCCTCGCACGTTCGTAGTCGGATCGTCAAAGTCTACTCCACCAAAAATGATAGCCACCATCTCATCGAAAGATCAGGACCCTTGCCTCTATCAAGTGGTATCAGATTTCCAGGTTGCTTGGTGAGATTTTCCTGTTTTTCATAGTTTAGATCGAGTCTGTTCTTCATACCTATAGTTCATTAAAAAGCCACAAAAAATAGGGTTAGTTCATCATATCCAAACCAATCTGAGCCTGTCGGATTCGGGGTTTCGCAGACCCTTGAGAGGTTCAAACTCTAGGGTGCGTGTGAAGAACTCTCCCTCCCCAGTCTGCCTGCTCAACGATTCCACAGCCTAGCTCGACGAACCCAAGGGACAAGAGACACAACAGTTTATCCTGGTTCGGGCCACCTTGCGGTGTAATACCCTACTCCAGCTTTGTGGTGGATTGGCCTCGAGGGGCTGAGGATGAACTAGTACAGTGGCGAACAGCCTCCGGAGGAGAGGTGTTCTTGAACTCGAGTGAGCTGGTGGAGTGGGGGTGATCTGAATGATCCGTCCGGGGGTCCGATCCCCCTCTACGGTGATGGCTAAGTCCTATTTATAGTGGCCTTGGTCCTCTTTCCAAATGTAGGCGGGAAGGGATCCCACAATGGCCAAATTCGAAGGGAGACAACTAGTACAAGTTATCATGACAAAAGTAGTCTTCGCCTGCAAAAGCCTCTGGCGGTGATGCTGTAGTGGGCTCCGCGATGACCTCCGTCCTGCCGTCCTGGCGGTCCTGGTCTTGTTGCACCGATATGGAAACCTTTGCTTGATTCCTCGGGACTCCGCGCCTGCGCTTGCCTCCTTGGCACCAAAGAGGAAACTGGCACACTGCGCCCGCTGGCGCCTTCCTGGTCTTGGTCGTCATGGCTCACGTCAGGTGAACCTCACGAGGTGCGGCTTGCATTGGTATCTCCGCTCCTCGGGAGCCAGCCTGGGGAGGCCGCCCCTCATGGAGGTCTTGGTGTCGTCCGCCTCGCAAGGCTTGGCCCCTCGCGAGGGTCTTGAGTTGTTGTTGCCGAAGCTGGGCCGTGCCAGGCCGTCGATAGAGCCACGCCATGGGCCGCAGGCAGGCAAGTCTAGGCACCCCCGGTCCCAGGACACCGACAGTAACCCCCGGGCCCAAGGCGCGCTCGAACTTGGCTTCGAGGCGAAGCCAAAGGGCAAGTGCGGAGCGCCGCGGGGCCTAACTGCCTGCGGCCTCGGTTGCCACATGGCGATTGATGGGGCGTGGGCGCCTCCGCTTCCCCACGATGCCTCGGCAACTGCTCGACTTGACGAGACCCTGCTGCATGCAGAGAAAAATTATCATTACGCGCGATCGTGGAGGCCGGCGGTCGGCCTCCCCTTGGCTATAAATGAGGAGAGGGGCGAAGCCCCCCTTGCTCGTCTCCGTCTTCTCGCCACCCGCTCCTTCTTCTTCCTTCTTACCTCGCCGTCTTGCCGCGGTGCTCATGGCGCCGATTAGGAGGTTCTCCGCCGCGGAGAAAGGAAAAACCCCTCGCGAGGAGCAGGGACCGCTTCCACGGCTCAGCCGTCCCCGCGACGTTGGCGAGAGGCTAGAGGTGACGCGACCCTGGCTCGAGCAGCCTTCGCCGGGCTTCCCGCTCCCTCTGTACGCCTGAGCTCAAGGCTCCGGAGGAGGTGGCGACGCCCCGCGCCGCGCGAGCCACGGCCGTGGTGGCCAGGCTGAGGTTGTACGGGCGACTGGCCCGCGAACCCACGCCGAAAGCTCTTCGCGCGAGTTCGTGGTGCGGGCGGCGATGCCACCGCGCTCATGGATCCAGCTCCCGCGGTTCTTCGCCGAGGAGATGCCGCCGAGGGGGCCACTTGAGCTGTGGCTGCAGAGCACCGGGTGCTGCAGTCTGGCCATGGGGGCGGAGATCGAGGTCATCCCCCCTGGCAAGATCTTCATGACCCGAGGATGGGGCAAGGTCACCCGCGCCTGCCACGCGGAGGGAGCCCTCGCCATCCACTTCGAGTATGATGGCGCCTCCACGCTGTTCTTCAAGGTCTTTGATGAGGAGGGCCGCCGCCTGGAGTGCTGCCCCGGAAGAAGCGGCCTTCGTGGCATGGCTGCGGGCGCCGAGCCCGCCTCCGGGCCTGCTGACAGCTCCTCCAGTAGCAGCGACGGCTCCTGGGAGTCCAGCAACTCTCCCGAGCCCAGCGAGTCTCCGGAGTTGAGCGACGATAGCTATGTGCCACCGAGCTCCCGCCGTGTCCGGAGCGCGGCAGCGGCTACCGCTCGACGTCGACGATGATCTGGATGGGGTTGTCGTCGGCCTCACGTGGCCCACTGTTGATCACGGCATTGACGGCAATGCACGCTGCCAGGGTTTCTCGAGGTTTTTTCTTCTTTTGTTCCCTGCGAGGAGTCAAGGCGAACCCCATGGGGGTATGTAAGGAAATTGTAATGCTTTTGCTTCAATGTTTATTATTCCTGGTATAAGGTTACAGCTGTGTGTCTTGCTTCGGCATTGTTCCCCTTTTTGTTCTCGCGGTAGCTTTGCGCTCTACGCCGGTAGGTCCCAGTCCCCAGGCAGGCTTCGGCCATCGCTGGTATGCCTGGTCGCGATGCCGTGGTCAAGGCCAGGAGGTGAGCGGCCCGAGGTCCAGTAAGAGCTCCTGAGGCGTGATGCTCAAGAGGTCCCCTTTGGCGTGCAAGCAGCTCCCTAAAGACCGAAAAGGGAAGTGGCATTGCCGGAGCAAGATTACGAGAGTTGAAAATTACAGGCAGCAGGTTCACGCTGATTCGTATAGATAACTTATCTTGATGAACTTGAGGTGATTCCTTCGCGCGGCGCCCGATCTACGCTTTGGCGGTGGTGCTATCAGGTAGGGCTCGCGCCGGCCTCCCCTTTTCTCGCTTATCTGAATGCTCTGCGTCCTCGGGTCCCGACCCTCGAGCGAGGCTCAGCCGCCGCTGGTATGTCAGGTCGCGATGCCATGGTCAAGGCCAGGGAGTGAGGGCTGGAGAGTCAGTAGGAGCTCCTGAGGCGCGGTGCTCAGGAGCCCCCCTTTAAAGCACAAGCAAATCGCATAAAAAAGGGGCGGCCGGTGGGACCGCCTATAGTTAAGCTCTGGAGATTCCTGCGGGTTAGTCCAAGAGGAGGATATAACTTATAGTCACGTTTGCTGTCCTGCCGCTGATCTTTCCGCAAGAAGATGAAGGCACTGAGGATCTGGTGAGGTGACGTGCGCGGGGCGGGCCGCGAGCCAGAGCTCGATCCCTCAGATTTTTCAGCGTTGCAGGGACGGACCCGAGCACAAGCGCCATGCCAGCATGTGTAGCCCCCATTGCGGGATGAGCAGGAGGCTGGTCGGCAACGCGGGAGGCCGCAAAAGGCAACAGGCAAGTAGGTGATAATCATAAAGCGACTGATGGCAAGAATATGGCTAGTTCTGATAGATGCAAAGTGATACATGCCATAGGGATGGACCCACGCGGCTTGGGGATGATGCAGCCCGAGGGGCGCCCCCAACGGAGTGAATCAAGATGCAAAAGGATACATGTCGCAGGGACAGGCCCACGCGATCTAGGGATAATGCTGCCCGAGGGGCGCCCCCAACTGAATAAACTGGAAAATGTCACCTGGTACCATTGCTAAAGAGATGTTGGAGTAGCTGAAGATGTGTGCTGAAGAAGTCGCTCCTCACGAGTCGCCTGGGTCCTGAACCTCAGGAGACTCTGGAGGCTCAGGGGGCTCGCGGAGAACCGTCGCCATCTCCACCAGGACCGCCTGGTGCCTGGTCTCCTGAGCCACCAGGATGCGCCGCAGGTGGCGCTGGAAGGAGACAGCCGCGTTTGGCAGGCCGTATGGCATGCAAACATAGCTGTGAGGGGGGCCCTCGCACCGACCAACACGTGATGGCCAGAAGCACTCCTGAGACGCAGCCCTGTTGAGCCCGAGGTAGTCGATGCAGACGCGCAGCTCACTGTCCTCGCTAGGACAAGGAGCCGAGCCAGGTGGCGGGCGGCGGTCGCCGCGCATGGCTCTTGCCTCTTGAAGCTCCTCGGTTGCCTTGATGACGAACTCTTGAGCACCAGGCACCTCGTGCCTTGTGCCCTCTTGGCGGAAGCGCGCGCTGAAGCACGCCTCCACGTGGTGCCCGAGCGCCTCCCTTGTGACATTGGCTAGTTCAGAGGCCCTCCAGAGGAGAGCCCCCGAGTCCAGCCTAAGAGGGGCGCCAGGCGCGCCTTCCTATGCGAGAGAGGGGGGCGCCCCATCCGAGGGCGCTGGTCCTGAGGTGGTGCTGGTGGAGACACCATTCTCCTAAGGCTCTTGGCAGAGCAGCTGTTTCTTCTTCTTGGGGATAGCCTCAGGAGGGTAGATGGTGCCTTCGTTGTCGGGGTCCTCAACCGCCGCGACCTGGTAGGCGCGCTCGAGAGAGCACACTGTGTCCTTTTCCTCGCAGGTGATCGTGATGATGTCGCGGTTCCCTGGCATCTTGAAGACATTGTAGCCATGATGAGTCACCGCCATGAACTTGGCCAGGGCTGGGTACCCAAGGATGGCATTGTACGGAAGGTGGATGTGGGCGACGTCAAAGTCGATGAGCTTGGTGCGGTAGTTGTCGCGCTGGCCGAAGGTGACAGGGAGGCGGATCTGCCCTATCGGGGTGGTGGAGCCGTCGGTCACTCCTGAGAAGGGCTTGGTGGGCTGCAGCTGATCATAGGGCACTTGGAGGCGATCGAACGTTTCGATGGAAAGGACATTGAGCCCCGCACTGCCATCAATGAGGGTCTTGGTGATGAGGACGTTGCTGATGACGGGAGAGCAGAGCATCAGGAGGGCGCCGACGGTTGCCGCGCACTTGAGCTGGTCTGACGAGATGAAGGTGATGATGCACTTGGACCACCTGAGCGGGCGTGTGGCCTCGATCCTGGGGAGAGCCACGTTCACCTCACGGGCGAACTGCTTGAAGATGCACTGGGAGGCTGGGGCCTGAGCACTGCCCAGGATGCAAGCGACGGCGCGAGGCTCCTGGAAGCCCCCAGCCCCCTCATCCTGGTGGTGGTCGTCGTTCCTTCTTGGTGGCGGTGGCAGCGGAGGGAGGCCGGTGTTGCCCTGAGGACGGTCCTCACGAGGCTGGTCTCTCCAGGCGCCCTCGCGAGGCTGGCCCTGCCAGCGGTCCTCACGAGGCTGGTCACGCCACTCCTGGCGAGGCCCGCGGTCGTCCCAGCGTCCTCCGCCTCGGCCTCCTCCGCGGCCGTAGCCTCGATCGTTGCGCTCGGGGCGTCGACCGAGGCGCCCGTCACGGATGGCCCTGAGCTCATGGCAGTCGTTGGTGTTGTGGTTGTGTACATTGTGGAAGACGCAGAACGGATGGCTACCCTTGGATGACTCTGGGTGGTCGCAGCCGCGCTTCATCTCTGGTTCAGCCGCAAGCACGGCCGCCCCCTTGCGTTTCACGTCCTTGGCCTTGGCCTTCTTGTCTTCTGGGTCGGACACTGGGAGCTCGAGGAGGGAGAGGCGTCCCTCCTCAGCTCTCGGGCACTTGGTCGCCATGTTGAACATCTCCAGAGCCGTGCACAGGTCTTCATGTATGGCGAGCTCCTCCTTCATCTTGACATCGCGGACGCCATCAGAGGATGCTGAGATGATGGCCTCATCCGACACCTTGGGGATCTTGAGACGGACGCTGTTGAAGCGCTGGATATACTTCTGCAGGGTTTCCCCTGGCTGCTGCCTGATGCGTCGCAGGTCGCCCGCGACAGGCGGGCGGTCGCGGGAGCCCTGGAAGTTGGCGATGAAACGCTCGCGCATCTCGCCACAGGAGGAGATCGATCCTGCGGGCAGGTTCAGGAGCCATGAGCGCGCGCCATCCTTGAGAGCCATGGGGAACCAGTTCACCATGACCTTCTCATCGCCGTTGGCCGCCTCGATGCTCAGCTCGTAGAGTTGCAGGAACTCAGCAGGGTCGGGGGTGCCGTAGTAGCGTGGAGGCAAGTCGGGCTTGAACTTCCCCGGCCAGACGACGTTGCATAGCTCGGGAGTGAAGGCTCGGCAGCCCGCGGTGGTTACGGGAGCCCGACGTGGAGGTGGAGCTTGATCTTGGCGCTCACGCGCTACCACCACGGGTGGTGTGCGGTCCTGGCGTGGGGGCGCTGGGCGTGCAGGAGCATCTTCTTGCGGCCGCTGGACCTCCTAGCAACTTGCTTTTTCGCGCGCGCCTTGGTGTGAGGGCGTCGTCTTGACGGGGAGGTGGTGGAGGCGCTCCGTGGGGCCGCGCGCCTTGGTGCGAGGGCGTCGTCTTGACGGGGAGGTGGTGGAGGCGCTCCGTGGGCTACATCGCCCGCGACAGGTGGCAGGCGAGGCAGCGAGAGAGACGACACAGGCGAGCCCCCTGCGGCGCTGACAAGCTCGGCGATGCGCTCGAGCCAGTCCTCATAGAAGTCGTCGACGGGGCGGTAGCGCAAGAGCTCGCACGCCATGAGCAACTGAAAGTGCAACTATCCCTGGGTGGTTTTGGTAATTCCTAACAACATATAACTCATTGAACTAATGCTATTTCAAGATGATTATTTCAGGAAGTTCAATGATTGGCGTGGCATGGACTAGGAATGTGGACCCCTCAAAATGCTAAGGACACATATTGGCTAAAGCTCAAGACTCTACATTTTCATTTTAGTGATCCAAGATCACATTGAGTCCATAGGAAAAGCCAATACTATTAAAAGGGGATGAGGTGTTGCTTGATGGCTTGCTTGCTCAAAATGCTTAGTGATATGCTCCGAAAGCCCTCAACCACTTTCTCATATCCACATATGTCCCAAACCAAAAGTCAAACTCGGCCCCACCGATTTGATCTATCCAGCGCCACCGAGTTCATTTGACATAGCCACTGCCAGAAACCCTAGTCAGTTCGGTCTCACCGATAGGGATCTCGGTCTCACCGAGATGGGATTGCAAACTCTGTGTTTCCCTTCGTAACGTTTTGGTCTAACCGAGATGAGCGATTGGTCCCACCGAGTTTGCAATGCAAACTCTCTGTTTCCCTTTCGTAACATTTCGGTCTCACCGAAATGAGCAAATCGGTCCCACCGAGTTTGCCTGACCAACTCTCTATTTGCCTATTACTGAAATCAGTCCTACCTAGTTTATGTGATCGGCCTCACCGAGATTACATTATGCCCTAACCCTAATGAAATCGGTCCCACCGAGTTGACATGTCGGTCCCACCGAAAATCCTAACGTTCACATTTTGAACTAAATTGGTCTGACCGAGTTTTATGATTCGGTCCCACCGAGTTTGGTAAATTGTGTGTAACGGTTAGATTTTGTGTGGAGGCTATATATACTCCTCCACCCACTCTTCATTCGTGGAGAGAGCCATCAGAACATGCCTACACTTCCAGTATACATTTTCTGAGAGAGAACCACCTACTCATGTGTTGAGACCAAGATATTCCATTCCAATCATATGAATCTTGATCTCTAGCCTTCCCCAAGCTGCTTTCCACTCAAATCATCTTTCCACCAAATCCAAATCCGTGAGAGAGTGTTGAGTGTTGGGGAGACTATCATTTGAAGCACAAGAGCAAGGAGTTCATCATCAACACACCATCTATTAGCTTTTGGAGAGTTGTGTCTCCTAGATTGGTTAGGTGTCACTTGGGAGCCTCCGTCAAGATTGTGGAGTTGAACTAAGGAGTTTGTAAGGGCAAGGAGATCGCCTACTTCGTGAAGATCTAACCGAGTGAGGCAAGTCCTTCATGGGCGATGGCCATGGTGGGATAGACAAGGTTGCTTCTTCGTGGACCCTTCGTGGGTGGAGCCCTCCGTGGACTCGCGCAACCGTTACCCTTCGTGGGTTGAAGTCTCCATCAACGTGGATGTACGATAGCACCACCTATCGGAACCACGCCAAAAATCTCCGTGTCTACATTGCGTTTGCTCCCTTCAAACTCCTTCCTTTACCTTCATATGCAAATGTTTCACATTCCGCTGCTATACTCTTAGACTTGCATGTGTAGGTTGATTGCTTGACTTGTGCCAAGTTGCTAAAATCTGCCAAGACTTAAAATTGGGAAAAGGCTAGGTTTTATTTGGTCAAGTAGTCTAATCACCCCCCCCCCCTCTAGACATACTTTCGATCCTACAAGTGGTATCAGAGCATTGGTCTCCATTTGCCTTGATTTCCATAGCTTTTGGTGATCATAGCCTTGGTTTCACAACCTAGGAGAGTATGGAGTCTAGCGAGAGAAATTACCACCATAGAGGTCCTTACTTTGATGGTACTAATTTTGCTAGTTGGAAGCATAAGATGAAAATGCATATTCTTGGACATAACCCCGCCATTTGGGCTATTGTGTGTATTGGTTTGCAAGGTGAATTCTTTGATGGGAGAGAACCAAACCGTGAAGCTACCGCGGAAGAGTTGAAGATGTTGCAATACAATGCTCAAGCTTGCGATATCCTCTTCAACGGATTGTGCCCCGAAGAATTCAACAAAATCAGCCGTCTTGAGAATGCAAAGGAAATTTGGGATACTTTGATTGATATGCACGAGGGTACCAACTCCGTCAAGGAATCCAAATTGGATGTGCTTCAAAGTCAACTTGACAAGTTCAAAATGAAGGATGGTGAAGGTGTCGCTGAAATGTACTCTAGGCTTGCTCTCATCACAAATGAGATTGCCGGCTTAGGAAGTGAAGAGATGACCGATAGATTCATCATCAAGAAGATCCTCAGAGCCTTGGATGGAAAATATGATATCGTGTGCACATTGATCCAAATGATGTGCAATTACAAAGATCTCAAGCCAACGGAAGTCATTGGAAGAATTGTTGCTCATGAGATGTCACTCAAGGATAAGGAAGAGCTTCACAACAAGTCAAGTGGTGCTTACAAAGCCTCATGTGATACTCCTACATCATCAAGTGAGAAACAAACCTTCAATGAGGAATTGAGTCTAATGGTGAAGAACTTCAACAAGTTCTACAAGAATAGAAGCAAGGAAAGAAGTTCCAAGTCAAGGTCCTACAATGACAAAAGATCTTCAAGCCGTGAGCGTAATTGCTACAATTGTGGAATACTCGGACACTACTCCAATGAGTGTACGGCCCCCTACAAAAGAAGAAAAGATTCACCCAAAAGAAGAAGTAGAAGAGAAGAATCACCTCCAAGGGAGAGAAGGAGTAGAGATGATCGCTATGAACGAAGAACCTCTCGCAGAAGCAAGGATTCGGAAAGGAAGGACAAATCATCAAAGAGCTACACAAAACGAAGACATCAAGCTCACGTTGGTGAATGGGTATCCGGCTCTGACTCCGACCATCACTCCGAGAGAAGTTATCACTCCGACTCCGAATATACTCAAGATGAAGGTGTTGCCGGTCTAGCACTTGTGTCAACCAACTCCTATGACATATTTGACTCACCAAATGAAGGAATTGGAAGATGCTTCATGGCTAAAGGCCCAAAGGTATCACACCCCGAGTATGTTGATTTCAATAGTGATGAAGATGATTTGCTAGGTGATGATGATTTACTTGTTGACAACTCTAGTGATGAAAACTATGATGAACTTGCTATTAATCATGCTAATGAAGATAAAACGAATGATGATGTTAAGAAGGAGATTGAGTGTCTAACTAAAGAACTAAACACTCTTAAGTTAGCTCATGAAACTACCTTAGAAGATCATCGAGAACTTTTAAAGACTCATGAGAAGCTACGCTTTGAAAAGCTCAACCTTGAGCAAGAGCATGGGTTCTTAAAGGCAATCAATGATGATCTTAGTAAGAAAAGTTCTTCTTACATTGCCAAGCGTTTACTCTTGTCTACTTACATGCCACAAGTAAAATCTAGCAACAAGAGTAAGAAAGATTCTTCTTCTAGTAGTAACAATAATCAAGTTAAATCCAATGTTGTTGCTTCTAGTAGTTCTCTTGATTCCACTAATGATTCTCTTAGCCAAGTTACACTTGAGCAAGAAAATAGCTTATTGAAGGGAATTATAGAGAAAGGTGTTTACAAAAGCCTTGCCGGGAGTAAGCAATTTGAGGAAATTGTACGCAAGCAAGGAGGGTACCGGAAGAATCAAGGTGTTGGTTTTGAACGAAAGTTCAATGCCAATGGAATTGAGTGGGAAGAAGATCAATACCCCAAGACGAAGTTTGTTCCTCAACAAGAGAAGTATGATCCTACTTCTTTCCAAGGGACACAAGCTCAAGATGATCTTCCACCACAAGACCACAAGCAAAAAGGCAAGGACAAGCTTCAAGAGGAGATTGATGCATTTGAAGAAGCTCCTAAGGCCTTGGTCAAGTGGGTTCCCAAGACTACATCAAGTTCTACTTCATCAAGTACGACTACAACTCCAAGGATTCCCATCAAGATGATGTTGATCCCAAAGAAGAAGAACTAAAGAGTCCTTGAGGGTGACTCCGCCAACATACTTCACTCATATCATTTTGGCAAGGACAAGTGCAAACAACTTCCATATCTTGCACTAGTTCAAGGAGTCACAAACCCTCTTGTTGGTAAGACAAGGGACAAGGTAACCTAATGCTTTCATGGACATCATCTTGTGTGAACATCACTCTATGTATATGGATATCCTTGTTTGTTCCTTGTGGGACTAACCCATGTAGGTATTGAAAGTGCAACTCACTCCAAAGGATTGCTCCAAATGATCTACATCAACATTGAGCATCCACATCTTCAACATCTACATGAAGTCATAATCGACAAAACCCAAGGTTAGTTCATCCCTCTTAGGGGAGATATCACATCTAGGGGAGCTTTACTCTAACAATTGAGCTAAAGCAACTCTAATGGTGTGAACACAACAATGCTTTATGTAAAAGTGTTAACCCCACTTGTGCTTAAACGATGAGTATGACCTATGATCAAATGTTCTCATTTGACTCCTAAGTCAATATACTCATATATAGATGACCTAGTCATCGCCAATTGCTTGATAGATGCTAGAGTGTTTGTGCATGCTTTTCCACATGTTTCATTTGCCACTTTATTGTGTGAGCATGTTGATTGCATATTTTACTCATTCGAGGACATCCATTTGTTGCTTTGATTGTTTGTTTTTTTTTCTTTTGCCAAATGGATGGACAAGAATGCCTAAGAACTTCCTCTAGCTATCTATGCTTTTCTCATCTCAAACTCTATTCATGCTACATCACAAAGTTTGATCAAGTCAGATTCGAACCACTCTGTGTGAGGAGCACTCGGAGTCCCTGATTCATCATAGACTTAAACTTCCAAAACCTCTCTGTGCATTTCGGTCTGACCGATTCATCCACTTCGGTCATACCGAGTTCACTGAGTTGATCTAGGTTTTCAATCTCGATGCAACCGATTAGAACCTTTCGGTCACACCGAGTTGCAGTAACCACTTGCGATTCTGCATCTCGGTGCCACCGAGTTGTTCCTTTCGGTCACACCGACAGGGTCAGGATATATATACTGACGGGTGAGATTTTGGAAATTTCTTCAAAACCCCTCAGCCCGCGCGTGTCCTGCTCTGCCGCCTCGGGTCTCCGGATCGTCTCCTTGTCGCCAGTGACCTCCCGCCGCTGGTCTCCGTCGCCGTCAACGGATTTCAACCCCGCCGTTGCCGCCGTAGCGAACTCACCGCCGAACTAGGGTATGAGTTCGACCTTTTATGCTAATTCCTAACTCCGATTCTTAGCACAATGCAATGCCATGTTCTATACCACGTATGAGATCAATCTATCCAGAGAAAACCTCCATTAGATTAGGTTTGATTTGAAAATTTAGGGTTAGGTTTCCGCCGAACTCATCTCGGACCGACCGAATTATGGAAATCGGTCTCACCGATTTGGCTTAGGCCATAGCACTTGCACTTTTCGGTCTGACCGAAATTGCAAATCGGTGTGACCGAGTTCGACTCTCTGTGAAACCCTAGCAATCTCAGAGTCACCGAACTGTGTCTCGGTCTGACCGATTTCACTAGTTTAGACTCCAAAAGTTGCTTCGATGTCACCGAGTTTAACAAATCGGTAGCTCCGAAATGCTTTGTGTGGAAAACTAAAACTAAGTTTTTGGCTCATTTGTTTTGCAAAAACACTGCACTTTGTGATGCTCATCCACTCTATCTCATCTATATCTATTCACAGGGTCTGCTGTCAGTTTGCTTTGCCAGTATGTCTGACCAGAGTGATAGCCAAAACAAATCAGAAGAGCAAGTGAACATGAGTGAGGGCACTAGTCCCTCTAACAGTTATGATGAAGGCAGCAGGAGTACCCTAAGCAATTTGCCCAAGGCAGCCACTAGGACAAGGAAGAAGAGAACCTCAGACTCAGAGGATGAGGACTATGTTGCTGAGGAGGAAGTCAGCTCAAAGAAGAAAGTTGTCAAGAAAGAATTTGGCACTATAGCTTCTACACAGCCCGGTTTGAACAAGAAAGCTCCTGCCAAGAGAGAGCCCATGTCTAAGACCAGAATTTGAGGATAATACTGTTGTGATGGATGAAGAAGATCCCACATCTATGCAAGCACAAGAGAAGAGAGAGAAGGCAAAGGCTGCGAAAGCTGCAAAGATGCCAAGTGTTGAAGAGGCATCTCAGGTATTTCTGAAGAGCAAGCAAGATCAGCTTGCATATCTGATTCAAGCAACTTTGAGGATTGAGAAGGGCTTGGCCACCCTGACTCAAAATCAGGAGAGCTTGGAGAGGATCATTGAGACAAAATTCTATGATCTTGATCTGAAAGTGACTGAGATGCAGACAGCTGTTGAGCAGCTCCAGGAGGAAGCAGAGGAGAAGAAAGGGCAGGCTACCATAGATGCCTTTCAGAGAGTGCCCAGAGGTCAGAGATCTGCTGCAATGCCAGTGCCTGACACTAGAGCTACTAAATCGACACCAGCAGCCATAGCTTTAGTGCCACCTCCAGTTGCAACTCCACCAGCTCCATCAACTTCTACAGATGCTTTCGTCCTTGGAGTTCTCTCAACACCACCTCCCGAAGATCAAGCCTAGAGAGACGCATAGCACTATGCATTTTCAAACTTTTTGGTAACTTGTTGCCAAAGGGGGAGAAATGTATAGATCATAGGCTTCGAGAGAGAGTGTTCTTGCTTCTTTTGTCTCTCTTGCTATTTGGTTGAAACTTTTGTGTGCTTGATTGATACTTTTTGTCTTATGATCATGTGTTTGATCATATCATGCTTTAATGCCTGCTTGAATGATATTATCTTTTACTTCCCATATATGATCATTCACTTTGCTTGGTGATGAGTGCATGTTTTTAATTTCTATCATTTTGAGCACTCCACCAAGATGTATGTGACATGGAAGAGTAACCCATGATCCTAATCGATTGTGCATTTGCATTCAAAAGCAAATTTCAAATAATGCACAAATTTAGGGGGAGCTCTTACTTATCACATACTTCACAAAGCGTCGATGTTCTAAATCTTATTATCATTTGTCGAAGCTTTGATCTATATGTTGTCATCAATTACCAAAAAGGGGGAGATTGAAAGTGCAACTATCCCTGGGTGGTTTTGATAATTCCTAACAACATATAGCTCATTGAACTAATGCTATTTCAAGATGATTATTTCAGGAAGTTCAATGATTGGCATGGCACGGACTAGGAATGTGGACCCCTCAAAATGCTAAGGACACATATTGGCTAAAGCTCAAGACTCTACATTTTCATTTTAGTGATCCAAGATCACATTGAGTCCATAGGAAAAGCCAATACTATTAAAAGGGGATGAGGTGTTGCTTAATGGCTTGCTTGCTCAAAATGCTTAGTGATATGCTCCGAAAGCCCTCAACCACTTTCTCATATCCACATATGTCCCAAACCAAAAGTCAAACTCGGCCCCACCGATTTGATCTATCCAGCGCCACCGAGTTCATTTGACATAGCCACTACCAGAAACCCTAGTCAGTTCGGTCTCACCGATAGGGATCTCGGTCTCATCGAGATGGGATTGCAAACTCTCTGTTTCCCTTCGTAACATTTCGGTCTAACCGAGATGAGCGATCGGTCCCACCGAGTTCGCAATGCAAACTCTCTGTTTCCCTTTCGTAACATTTCGGTCTCACCGAAATGAGCGAATCGGTCCCACCGAGTTTGCCTGACCAACTCTCTGTTTGCCTATTACAGAAATCGGTCCTACCGAGTTTATGTGATCGGTCTCACCGAGATTATGTTATGCCCTAACCCTAATGAAATCGGTCCCACCGAGTTGACATGTCGGTCCCACCGAAAATCCTAACGTTCACATTTTGAACTAAATCGGTCTGACCGAGTTTTATGATTCGGTCCCACCGAGTTTGGTAAATTGTGTGTAACGGTTAGATTTTGTGTGGAGGCTATACATACCCCTCCACCCACTCTTCATTCGTGGAGAGAGCCATCAGAACGTGCCTACACTTCCAATATACATTTTCTGAGAGGGAACCACCTACACATGTGTTGAGACCAAGATATTCCATTCCAATCATATGAATCTTGATCTCTAGCCTTCCCCAAGCTGCTTTCCACTCAAATCATCTTTCCACCAAATCCAAATCCGTGAGAGAGAGTTGAGTGTTGGGGAGACTATAATTTGAAGCACAAGAGCAAGGAGTTCATCATCAACACACCATCTATTACCTTTTGGAGAGTGGTGTCTCCTAGATTGGTTAGGTGTCACTTGGGAGCCTCCGTCAAGATTGTGGAGTTGAACCAAGGAGTTTGTAAGGGCAAGGAGATCGCCTACTTCGTGAAGATCTACCTGAGTGAGGCAAGTCCTTCGTGGGCGATGGCCATGGTGGGATAGACAAGGTTGCTTCTTCGTGGACCCTTCGTGGGTGGAGCCCTCCGTGGACTCGCGCAACCGTTACCTTTCGTGGGTTGAAGTCTCCATCAACGTGGATGTACGATAGCACCACCTATCGGAACCATGCCAAAAATCTCTGTGTCTACATTGCGTTTGCTCCCTTCAAACTTCTCCCTTTACCTTCATATGCAAATGTTTTACATTCCGCTGCTATACTCTTAGACTTGCATGTGTAGGTTGATTGCTTGACTTGTGCCAAGTTGCTAAAATCTGCCAAGACTTAAAATTGGGAAAAGGCTAGGTTTTATTTGGTCAAGTAGTCTAATCACCCCCCCCCCTCTAGACATACTTTCGATCCTACAGCAACGCAGCTTGCGCGTCCGCCGGCCCGCGACGAGCGTGAGACGACGAACCAGCCGGAGTCAGCGATGGAGTGGCCGTGCGCCCATCACGCCGCACGGAGGGGTGCAGCGACGAAGCTTGCTGCTCGTGCCCCGTCGGGCCGGTGGTGGCGTTAGCAGCAGGCGATGGAGAACGGTGGGGAGGCCCGCCGACGGGCGCCGTCTGGGCGACGCGAGCGGCGAGGGCGGCCCGATGCTCAGCACGGGCTCGACGGGCGTCAGCCATGGAAGCGGTGGAGCAGTGGCGGCTCGACCGACGGGAGAAAGGCTCGGATGCACCCCTACCTGGCACGCCAAATGTCGGATTCGGGGTTCCGCAGACCCTTGAGAGGTTCAAACTCTGGGGTGCGTGCGAAGAACTCCCCTCCCCAGTCTGCCTGCTCAACGATTCCACGGCCGAGCTCGACGAACCCAAGGGACAAGAGACATAGTAGTTTATCCTGGTTCGGGCCACCTTGCGGTGTAATACCCTACTCCAGCTTTGTGGTGGATTGGCTAGTACAGTGGCGAACAGCCTCCGGAGGAGAGGTGTTCTTGAACTTGAGTGAGCTGGTGGAGTGGGGGTGATCTGAATGATCCGTCCGGGGGTCCGATCCCCCTCTACGGTGGTGGCTAAGTCCTATTTATAGTGGCCTTGGTCCTCTTCCCAAATGTAGGCGGGAAGGGATCCCACAACGGCCAAATTCGAAGGGAGACAACTAGTACAAGTTATCCTGACAAAAGTAGTCTTCGCCTGCAAAAGCCTCTAGCGGTGACGCTGCAGTGGGCTCCACGATGACCTCCGTCCTGCCGTCCTGGCGGTCCTGGTCTTGTTACACCGATATGGAAACCTTTGCTTGATTCCTCGGGACTCCACGCCTACACTTGCCTCCTTGGCACCAAAGAGGAAACTGGCACACTGCGCCCACTGGTGCTCGCCTGGTCTTGGTCGTCATGGCTCATGTCAGGTGAACCTCGCGAGGTGCGGCTTGCATTGGTATCTCCACTCCTCGGGAGCCAGCCTGGGGAGGTCTCCCCTCGTGGAGGTCTTGGTGTCGTCCGCCTCGCAAGGCTTGGCCCCTCGCGAGGGTCTTGAGTTGTTGTTGCCGAAGCTGGGCCGTACCAGGCCGTCGACAGAGCCACGCCATGGGCCGCAGGCAGGCAAGTCTGGGCACCCCCGGTCCCAGGACGCAGACAGAGCCATAGCATAATCTTTTCTGTATTTGCTTTGTTGATTTTGCGGTTGCATCATCGTGTCGAGTTGCTGGTCTTAGCGTCTAGTTCCTTTAGAGTTTCGAGTTCTGTCATAGTTTGTCACGCCGTCGCCGCACCATCTTCATTGTTGCTGCCATATACCACCACCGCTGCCATATCCTACCACCGCTGCCATATACCACCACCGCTGCCATATCCTACCACCACTGCCATATACCACCACCGCTGCCATATCCTACCACCATATATCCACCACCAATCCGAGTTCTTTTCATATTAGGTTTGTTTTCGAGATCCATCTATTTTCCGATTCGTGTTTCCTTGCCTGAGTAGGTTTCGAAAAAAAAAGTCTGGAGACCCCCGGACAGTTTTTAGGCCAAAATTTCATCAGGTGAAAATATTTTTCCCTATCCTGTTTTTAGGCTTTTCTGAGTCTTTTGAGACACATGCCATCATAGTGATTTTTTATCGCACTTTTTGGTCATCTCTGCCATGATTTCTGGAAAAAAAATAGTCAATTTTTTTTCGTGCATATCCTGTTATTTTGACTTGGGAAGTGTTTTGAGACACTCGCCATTATAGTGATTTTCGGCAAAAAAAAGAGCGCAAAAAAATTCAGAGTGTGCTTTTTCCTTGTTACGTGTCGCACCGTGATTTTGTTAGTGTTCTAGGCTCGCGTCTCTAGTACAGTCTAGCCTAGGACCAGCACAGTATTGTCGTTGAGCGTTTATTCAACTTTGCGTCTCTGAATTGATTATTGCTGATATTTTGCTACCACATCATAAGCCTTCCCAGCTCCACATACATCTACACCGTGCGTTTGACACCACCTGGCAATTGCTCTGTTCAAGCTTTGAGAGTTTTGACTACAACGGTTGCCGATCACCACCTGCTGCTGGGTAAGAAGGTAAGAATTTGAGATTTGCTTGACGGATTTGTGACACCACCACTTTTTAGTAGTCTGTAGGATCATATTCTTGTGTGTTTCTATTGCTGCTAACTATGGAAGGACCACAAGCCGATGAGATTGACTGGGAGAACAAGACGAAGAAGGAGCTTCATGATAAATTTCAGCAAATGTTGAGTCAACAGGTGGAAGACGTGATGGCCAGCTTTGGAAAGGCACTGGAGAGGATTGATGACGTTGAGAAGACAATTGACACCAAGTTGGACGCCAAGTTTGATGAAGTACTCGCGCGTCTTCCACAACCACCACCCGCATGTGCTGCACCATTGCAACAACATCAACAACCATCTCCAGGCCGCGATCCAGCAGGGTGAGCGCAGCGTGTTCCTCTTGAGCCAGGACAAACTTCTGGTGCCGCTGCTACTGTTGTTTATGCTTCTGTAGCTCCTGCTGCTACTACAGAGGTGGAGGACTATTACGAGGATGAGGTTGATCAAAATCAGAACTACGTGCAACCACCAGCACCACCACCAGCAGGTCGACCTCATGCATATATTCACAACGGTAGGGCTGCAACACCACCTTAGGTACGAGATTATGACCATATTCCTAAACTAAAATTGAATATTCCACCGTTTGAGGGTAGATACATTCCTGATGTATATCTTACTTGGGAGTTAGAAACTGAACAACGTTTCACATGCTTACAATATCCTGAGGATAGACGTGTTGCTGCTGCTGTTTGTGAATTCACTAGTTTTGCTTCTGTTTGATGGTCTGAACATTGTAGATTATATCATGATAATATCCCTACTACTTGGGCTGCTTTGAAAACGGCTATGCGTACTCGTTGGGTTCCACCATATTATCAATGTGAATTACTTCAAAAAATGCAGCGTTTGAGACAAGGAAAAAATTCTGTAGAGGAGTATTATCAGGAATTACAAACTGGCATGATTAGATGTGCTATTGTTGAGGATAATGAAGCTATGCTTGCACATTTTATGGGTGAATTAAATAGAGAGATTCAGACCATTTTAGAGTATAAGGAGTATAACAATATCACTCGTTTATTCCATCTTGCTTGCAAAGCTGAACGTGAAGTGCAGGATCGACATGCATTGGCGCGGACTAATTTTTTTGCAGGTCGACCTTCATCATGGACACCACGTGCATCTTCTACTTCCACATGTTCTGTTGCACCGGCACCTCTGTCAGCTGCCACCTCCAGCCGTGATACAAGAAAGCAGGCACTACCACCACTATCTGCCAAGAGCACACCTACCGGGCCTGCACAGAGCTCTTCTTCATCCATGGCATCAACAGGGTGCACACATGATATTATTTGTCATCGTTGTAAGGGTAGAGGTCATTATGCGAGAGAATGCCAATCTTCGCGTGTTATGATTGCTACTGAGGATGGTGGGTATGAGTCCGCTAGTGACTATGATGAGGAGACTTTGGCTCTTATTACAAGTGAAGAACATGGTGGAGATGATTCTGATCATGAGACGCAATACATGGCTGCTGAAGATGCTGACAGGTATGAAAGTTTAGTTGCTCAACATGTTTTGAGTGTGCAGGTCACACAAGTTGAGAAAAATCAGAGGCATAATTTGTTCCATACAAAGGGAGTTGTGAAGGAACGTTCTGTTCGCGTCATCATAGATGGAGGGAGCTGCAACAACTTGGCTAGCATGGAGATGGTGGAGAAGCTATCTGTGGCGCCCCCGTTTCGATCGTACACTAATCATGCACGCAAACGTGTACGATCAAGATCAGGGACTCACGGGAAGATATCACAACACAACTCTAAAACATAAATAAGTCATACAAGCATCATAATACAAGCCAGGGGCCACGAGGGCTCGAATACAAATGCTCGATCATAGACGAGTCAGCGGAAGCAACAATATCTGAGTACAGACATAGGTTAAACAAGGTGCCATAAGATGGCTAGCACAAACAGGGATACAACAGATCGAACAGGCGCAGGGCCTCCTGCCTGGGATCCTCCTAACTACTCCTGGTCGTCGGCGTCCTGGACGTAGTAGTAGGCTCCGCCCTGGTGGTAGTAGTCGTCGTAGGTGGCGTCTGGCTCCTGGGCTCCAGCATCTGGTTGCGACAACCAGCAAGAAGGGAAAGGGGGGGAAAGGAGGGGGAAAGCAACCGTGAGTACTCATCCAAAGTACTCGCAAGCAAGGATCTATACTACATATGCATGGTATATGTGTAAAGAGGCAATATCGGTGGACTGAACTGCAGAATGCCAGAATAAGAGGGGGATAGCTAGTCCTGTCGAAGACTACGCTTCTGGCAGCCTCCATCTTGAAGCAATAGAAGAGATTAGTTGGAAGTTAACCAAGCAACAACGTATAGCATAATCCTACCCGTCGATCCTCTCGTCGCCACCATGCGAGAGAGCGACCACCGGGTTATATCTGTCACTTGTAAGGGTGTGTTTTATTAAGTATCCATTTCTAGTTGTCATGAGGTCGGAATACAACTCCGGGTCGTCCTTTTACCGAGGGACACGGCTATTCGAATAGATAAACTTCCCTGCAGGGGTGCACCACATATTCCCCAACACGCTCGATCCCCTTTGGCCGGACACACTTTCCTGGGTCATGCCCGGCCTCGGATGATCCACACGTCGCAGCCCCACCTAGGCTCAACAGAGAGGTCAGCACGCCGGACTAATCCTAGGCACTCTGGGGTCTGGGCCCATCGCCCAGTGCGCTCCTGCACGTTGCGTACGCGGCCGCGAGCAGACCTAGCAACCCACACGATCACGGCGGTTACGTTATCGCGGTCCAACACGGCGCGCGCCGCTCAGTCGCTGACGTCAAGAAGGCTTCAGCTGATACCACGACGCCGGGATACCCATAACTACTCCCGCGTAGTTGGTTAGTGCGTATAGGCCAGTGGCCAGACTCAGATCAAATATCCAATCTCGTTAAACGTGTTATTATGAGATCACCGCGGACGACGACCAGGGCCAGGCCCACCTCTCTCCTAGGTGGTCACAACCTGCCCTGCCGCTCCACAACAAAGAGTCACTTAGGGGGCCGTTGAGGAGGCCAATCCTTCCAGCCCCCATTCGTGAATCACCTGCGGGTGCTCCTCGAGCCGACCCGACTTTAGTATCCATCTGATGTCACATGTAATAAGTAGTATACATATCCGCAATCGCCACCCGTGGCGAGCACGGCCCAATAATGTAGCATAGCAGTCAGACGAGAATGTAGGGCCACTGATGACAAACTAGCATCCTACACTAGGCATTTAGGATTGCAGGTAAGGTATCAACAACAGTAGCAACAATGACAGGCTATGCAGCAGAATAGGATTAACCGAAAGCAGTAACAGGCTACACTACTCTAATGCAAGCAGTATAGAGAAGAATAGGCGATATCTGGTGATCAAGGGGGGGGCTTGCCTGGTTGCTCTGGCAAGTAGGGGTCGTCAACAACGTAGTCGGTCGGGGCACCAGCAGCTGCGTCGGTCTCGTAGTCTACCGAAGAGAAGAGGGGGAAGAAACAGTAAACACACGGCAATAATGCAACAGGGATGCATGACATGTCTAAATGATATGCCGGGGTGATATACAGCCTAACTAAGCGATTTAGTTAATTTAGGAATTTATTCGGATTTATTTAATTAGGGTTGGACACTATTCATTTATCGAAAACGGTCTAATTGTTCAACGTTCTCATAGCTGCGGGCGTCTGACGGAGATACCGAGGGCGTATCCGGGTTCGTATCGTCGTTCTGAGCAAGTTTCATGTATAAAATATTTTCATCGGAGTTACGGTTTAAAAGATATGATTTTCTAAAGTTTTTATTAATTTCTGAAATTTTAATTAATTATTTAATTCAACATTATCCGAAACAGTGCTGCGATGATGTCAGCATGACATCATGCTGATGTCAGCAGGCGCCCTGACAGGGTGGGTCCCACCTGTCATAGACTGTTAAATTAATTAGGGTTAACTAATTATATTACTGTTTAATTAACACTAATTAGTTAATTAAATTAACCTAATCAGGATTAATTAACTAATTAATTAATTATTTTTATTATTTTTATTTTTATTTTTATTTCCTTTTTATTAAAACGTTCTGGGGCTGGGCCCCACATGTCAATGGGCCAGGGGGACTTAACGGGCGCTGGGTACGGGTAACGGGCGGGCGAACCCGCTCGAACGGGCACGGGCGATGGGGCGCGCCAGGGCGCCATCGCCGGTCGCGGGAGATGGCCGCGAGGGTGCGCGGCCGGCGGCCACGGCGCGGCTGGAGCCGCGGGGGGGGGGAGGACCGGTGGCCGGAGGCGGCGTAGAGGGGCGAGGTGGGACTGGCGGCAGAGGTAGGCGAGGGTGAGGCGCAGGCAGCGCGCGGGGTAGTGAGTAGGGGCCGGCGAGGCAGAGAGGCCTCAGCGGGGCGAGGCGCTGGGCGCGGTGACCGCTGGGCGACGGGCACGGCCGGACGGCGCGGCGCATGGCCAGGGCACGGCCCGACCGCGGTGAGCGCGGGGCCGGAGCGCGCGAGGCGTGGTCACGGCCGGAGCGGAGCAACGGTGGGCGCGGCGGGAGCGCGGCAGGCGAGCGAGAGAGGAGGACCGGGGGCCTCACCGAGGGAGCGTAGGGACGGGGCAGTGGAGCGCGAGGAGGAAGACGGGGACGACGGCGGAGAGGAGAAGCAGGCCGGCGGGGGAGCGCTCCGGCGACGGCGTCCAACGGCAATGGCAACGGGGCGGCGTCGGGCGGCAGGGTCGGGGCGTCGCGGCGACCTCCACCTCTCGATCCCGATCCAATCGGGGGAGAGGGGGGGATATATCGGGAGAGGGGGGAAGTGGGGGGTGGCTGGTTAGGGTTTCCCCCCCCATGGGGATAAGGCAGGGGATGGGGCTGGGCCGGCCAGTTGGGCCAGGTGGGTCGGCCAGCTGGGCCGCCTGGCCCAGTTGGCCAGGGGGGCCTTTTCTTTTCTTTTGTTTTTCTGTTTCTTTTCCCTTTTCTTTATTCTCTTTTCTCTACTGTTAAATGTTTAGGCCCCAAATGGTTTTTGTAAAAAGTGTGACCTATTTCATAAATACCAGTGCATTATTCCTTAACACCTAAAATTAGTTTGGACAAAACATAATTCCATATTTATTTCAGATTTAATAAATGGTTATTAAATATTATCTTTATCCACTGTTTGAGGTTGTTCGAGTCACTTATCCAATTCCAATGATGTTGGTTTCAATTTTAGAATAGCCTCTGGAATATTTGTTATTTATCTGACATTTTAGTTTCTATGTTGGACAACTTTTATATCCCACTTTCATTTAAATTTGAATTTGACTTAGGAGTTGAAATGCAATATGATGCTAATGATGATTATGCACTATTAATCATGATGACATGGGCTCATCAAAAGGGTGATCACTGTAGCTTAATACAGGGGGTGTTACAAATCTCCTCCACTACAAGAAATCTCGTCCCGAGATTTAGGAGGTAGAAAGAAACAAAGCGGGGTATTCATCGCGAAGACGATCCTCGCGTTCCCAAGTGGCTTCATCCTCAGAATGGTTTGACCACTGAACCTTGAGGAACTTGATAACCTTCTGGCGTGTGCGATGCTCGGCTTGATCGAGAATGCGGACCGGATGCTCTTTATAAGAGAGGTCTTGTTGCAGTTCAAGCAATTCGTGATCTACTCCGCGGATAGGGTCTTTGAAGCAGCGGCGGAGTTGTGAGACGTGGAACACATCGTGAACCTGAGGAAGGTTCGGTGGAAGTTCCAACTGATATGCCACTCTACCACGCCTTTCAAGAACAGTGAAAGGACCAATATAGCGAGGAGCTAGCTTGCCCTTGATCCCGAATCGGTGTGTACCTTTCATCGGTGTGACTCGAAGATAAGCCCTTTCGCCAGGTTGATAGACCATATCTTTGTGTTTGCGGTCATACTGACTCTTTTGACGTGACTGAGCAGTCTTCAAATGCTCGCGGACAACGCGAACTTGATCTTCGGCAAGTTGGATAATATCCGGACCGAAGAGTGGACGTTCCCCAGTTTCTGACCAATTTAGAGGGGTTCGGCACTTTCGTCCGTACAATACTTCAAAGGGGGCCATCTTCAGACTGGCTTGATAGCTGTTATTGTAAGAGAATTCGGCATATGGGAGAGATTCTTCCCATTTCCTTCCGAAGGATATGACACAAGCTCGAAGCATGTCTTCGAGAACTTGGTTGACTCGTTCAACTTGTCCTTGAGACTGAGGGTGAAAAGCGGTGCTGAAGGACAGATGAGTTCCCATAGCTTCTTGGAAACTTGCCCAGAATCTTGAAGTGAATAAGCTGCCACGGTCTGAACTGATAACCAGTGGAATACCGTGAAGTGAAAAAATTCTGGACATGTAGAGAGTTGCGAGCTGACTAGCAGTGATCGTCTCTTTGACGGCTAGAAAATGTGCAACTTTGGAAAGTCGGTCAATGACGACAAGAATAGCATCATTACCTTTCTGTGATTTGGGAAATCCAGTGATAAAGTCCATTTCAACATGGTCCCATTTCCATTCAGGAACAGCAATTGGTTGCAGAGTTCCGGCGGGCCTTTGATGTTCTGCTTTGACGCGACGGCAAACATCACATTCAGCAACATAGCGAGCAATGTCTTGCTTCATGTTTGACCACCAGAATCTTTGACGGATGTCTTGGTACATCTTGGTACTGCCGGGATGAATAGACAACGGAGTGTCGTGAGCTTCTTGCATGACCTCCTGAGTCATACCCAGGTTACCTTTAGAGGGGACCACTAGACGACTTTTAAAGAACAATGTGCCAGTATCATCAATAGTGAAGAACGAAGGCCTTCCTTCAGCGAGATAGCGCTTAATCTTGTGGGCTTGAGAGTCATAGCCCTGCAGCGTCTTGATGCTGTCCACGAGATCTGGTTTAGCAACCAGGGTATTAAGAGAACCGTGGGAAACAACGTGGAGGTTCATTTTGTAGGAACCTTCAGGAGGGGGAGCGAGTGCTCCAGGAGGAACAATGTGGAGATTCAACTTTCTGAATTCTTCAATAAGCGAAGGTTGAACTTCGTGAAACTGGAGGTGACTGCAATAAGACTTGCGGCTCAAGGCATCGGCCATTACATTAGCCTTGCCAGGGGTATAAGAAATACCCAAGTTAAAATCCGCTACGGTCTCCATCCATCTCTGTTGACGGAGGTTCAGGTCTGGCTGAGTGAACAGATACTTCAGACTTTGATGATCGGTGTAGATCTCGCAACGATTTCCGAGAAGGTAATGTCGCCACTGTTTTAGTGCATGGATGACGGCAGCAAGCTCGAGGTCATGTACTGGGTAATTCTCTTCGTGCGGACGCAATTGACGCGAAGCATAAGCAATTACTCTGCGGTCTTGCATTAGGACACCGCCTAATCCTTGACGGGATGCATCACAATAGATGACAAAATCCTTCTGGGAATCAGGAGGGGCAAGCACTGGGGCAGAAGTCAGCTTGTCTTTGAGCGTCTGGAAACTTTCCTGACACTTTTCCGTCCAATCGAACCTGACGCCTTTATGAAGCAGGTTAGTCAGGGGCTTGGCGATCTTGGAGAAGTTCTCGACAAATCGACGGCAATAGCTGGCGAGTCCGAGAAAACTTCGAACTTGCTTAACGTTCTTTGGAGGAGCCCAATCAAGAATAGCCTGAACTCGCTCGGGGTTGACGGCAATACCATCCTTGGAGATGACATGCCCAAGGTATGTTACTTCGGGAAGCCAGAATTCACACTTGGAAAACTTAGCATATAGTTGATGCTCTCGAAGTTTTTCCAGAACAAGTCGAAGATGTTCAGCATGTTCCTCTTTGTTCTTGGAGTATACTAGGATATCATCCAGGTAAACCACGACGAACTTGTCAAGGTATTCCATGAATATATAATTCATCAGGCGGGAGAATGTGGCGGGAGCATTGGTTAAGCCGAATGACATGACAGTGTACTCGTATGAGCCATATCGAGTAACGAAGGCGGTCTTTGGGATATCCTCTTCACGAACACGGATCTGGTGGTAACCCAACCTTAAGTTTAGTTTAGAGAACACTGATGAACCCGCCAGTTGATCATACAGATCGTTTATCCGAGGAAGGGGATATTTGTTCTGGATAGTTGCTTGGTTAATAGGACGGTAATCTGGGACCAATCGGTTTGATCCATCCTTCTTCCTGACAAAGAGAGAAGGTGCTCCCCAAGCAGAGGAACTTGGGCGAATGAAACCCTTACGAAGTGAAGCGTCGATTTCCTCCTTAAGTTCAAGGAGTTCATGCGGCGGCATCTTGTAGGGTCGCTTGGCGATAGGAGTGGTGCCTGGTTTCAAGTCGATGACAAATTCGACAGCTCGAGCAGGGGGTATCCCTGGGAGTTCTTCTGGGAAAACACCTTGGAATTCGCGAACAACTGGAATGTTCTCGATGCCTTCAAGTGGTGATGCGTTTAACGCATTCAAGGCATAAAGCCTCGCCTCGGCATTTTGGATGATTTGAGCCTGGTAGCTTATTATTTCATCAGAAGGGTGTAGAAGATGGACGATCTTCGTGGCGCAAACTATAGAAGTAGTATGCGCTTTCAACCAATCCATTCCGAGAATGAGGTCGATACTACAAGACTTTAGTATGAAAGGGGAGGCGTGAAACTCCAGCCCTTCAATTTCAACGGTGACGTCGTTGCTACCCATGGAGGTTTGACATTGACCCGCGGGGGTGTGTATTACTATTGCAGTGTTCATGACCTCACATTTAATGTCGTGTTTGTATGCAAATTCTTCGGACATGAATGAATGCGATGCTCCCGAATCAAATAAAACAGAAGCTGGTACTGAATTAACAAGGAGAGTACCCATCACGGTGGCAGGCTGGTCCTGAGCTTCATTGAAATCGGTGTGGTTGGCCTGAATACGCCCATAAGACTTGGCATTGTTGTTGCGAGGCTGATTGTTCCTATGGCCAGTTGCAGGAAGTGCCAGTTGGTTCTGGTTCTGAATGCAGTTCCTGGAAAAATGACCTGGCTGCCCACACTTGTAGCACAGACTATCATTGGGATTGGGAGCAGGAGCTCGGGGTGGTGGAGCTGGAAGTCCTGGCTGCCTAGGTGGTGGAGGCAGACGCGGTGCAGTATAGGACTGTCTTGGAGCAGGTGCAGCTGGACGGTACACGCTGTTTGGAATCCAGATCCGACGCTTCTGTGCAGGCTGGCTCGAAGATGAACCAGTGTCACGGTTGCGCCTAAGAGATCCCTGGTGTGCCTGCAGACCAGTCTCGACCTGGATAGCCTTGTTCACCAAGATGGAGAAATTATCAAATTCATGCACAAGGAGCGCTAGCTTGATGTCAGCTTGAAGTCCTTCGCGAAACCTTTCCTGACGGCGAGCATCAGTGGGAATGTCTTCTTCAGCATAGCGGGATAATTCCAGAAACTCCCGCTGATAAGCTTCCACTGTCTTGTTGCCCTGGGTGAGGTTGCGGAACTCTTGCTTCTTCCGGTCCATGATTCCCTGAGGAATGAAACGGGCACGGAAGGCAGCTTGGAAATCCAGCCAAGTGATGACTGTGCCAGCTGGTTGAGTGCGCCTGTGGCTGTCCCACCATTGAGCAGCGGGGCCCTTGAGAAAGAAGGAGGCGAAGGTGACATAGTTTGCAGGGGCAACGCCACCAGATTCCAACTCATAGGTGATGTCGCGAAGCCAGTCATCCGCATCCAGGGGCTGAGTTGAGCCGCGGTAGACGGTTGGGTTGAGGCGCATAAAGTCCTGCAGGGTCCCTGGGCCTGGATACTGGTTCATATTGGGACGAGGAAACTGATCCATGATCCCTTGCATGAACTGACGTTGCAGTTCAAATTGCTGCATCATTCTAGCCATATAGTTCGGCGGTGGTGGATCGTTGGCACCACGGCCACGACCACGACCACCTGGTCTAACCATCCTGCTAAGTATCAACAGGGGGTAGTTTAGTAAAAGCAATTGCGAGTGCTTAGTGACAAGCATGATGTAACACGACAATACTCCAAGCAGTGTTATAGATACATAACAGTAGTCGATTAAGACATACAGATCCATACACAACGTCAGGTACATGCGGACAGCATAACGGCGCAATTTCATAAACTGGACATGCTAGGCGGCGCGCAGGCACGCGGTAAGGAAGTACACAACGAGACATAGCAAAGGCTACATCAACGTCGGGAAAAATTGGTGGGGCGAGGAATCTGCAAGTGACAACACAGGGTGCCCTCGATGAAAGGATCCTGTAAGCAGAACCTGGCCCACAATCTCGAAGCAAGGGGGGAAATTTTCAGAACTCCGGTGGATGTGATCACGAGACCCTAAGTGTCGGCGTTAGAAAAATTCATTTAACCCGAGTAGAAGAGAGATCAGAGTCCCAGAGTATAGACGAGGAATAAAAGATCCTAATACCACCCAGTTGGCAATGTGGGCCCGTAAGCCACACAGCCAAGTTAGTAAAACGGTTTTCTTTGTCTAGACTCAACTTCGGCCAATGAATTGGAAAGGGGGATTCCTACAGGCAGTCGGCTCTGATACCAACTTGTGGCGCCCCCGTTTCGATCGTACACTAATCATGCACGCAAACGTGTACGATCAAGATCAGGGACTCACGGGAAGATATCACAACACAACTCTAAAACATAAATAAGTCATACAAGCATCATAATACAAGCCAGGGGCCACGAGGGCTCGAATACAAATGCTCGATCATAGACGAGTCAGCGGAAGCAACAATATCTGAGTACAGACATAGGTTAAACAAGGTGCCATAAGATGGCTAGCACAAACAGGGATACAACAGATCGAACAGGCGCAGGGCCTCCTGCCTGGGATCCTCCTAACTACTCCTGGTCGTCGGCGTCCTGGACGTAGTAGTAGGCTCCGCCCTGGTGGTAGTAGTCGTCGTAGGTGGCGTCTGGCTCCTGGGCTCCAGCATCTGGTTGCGACAACCAGCAAGAAGGGAAAGGGGGGGAAAGGAGGGGGAAAGGAGGGGGAGGGGGGGAAAGCAACCGTGAGTACTCATCCAAAGTACTCGCAAGCAAGGATCTATACACATATGCATGGTATATGTGTAAAGAGGCAATATCGGTGGACTGAACTGCAGAATGCCAGAATAAGAGGGGGATAGCTAGTCCTGTCAAAGACTACGCTCTGGCAGCCTCCATCTTGAAGCAATAGAAGAGATTAGTTGGAAGTTAACCAAGCAACAACGTATAGCATAATCCTACCCGTCGATCCTCTCGTCGCCAACATGCGAGGGGAGGAGCGACCACGGGGTTATATCTGTCACTGTAAGGGTGTGTTTTATTAAGTACCATTTCTAGTTGTCATGGGTCGGAATACAACTCCGGGTCGTCCTTTTACCGAGGGACACGGCTATTCGAATAGAAACTTCCCTGCAGGGGTGCACCACATATTCCCAAACACGCTCGATCCCCTTTGGCCGGACACACTTTCCTGGGTCATGCCCGGCCTCGGAAGATCCAAACGTCGCAGCCCCACCTAGGCTCAACAGAGAGGTCAGCACGCCGGACTAATCCTAGGCACTCTGGGGTCTGGGCCACGCCCAGTGCGCTCCTGCACGTTGCGTACGCGGCCGCGAGCAGACCTAGCAACCCACACGATCACGGCGGTTACGTTATCGCGGTCCAACACGGCGCGCGCCGTCAGTCGCTGACGTCAAGAAGGCTTCAGCTGATCCACGACGCCGGGATACCCATAACTACTCCCGCGTAGTTGGTTAGTGCGTATAGGCCAGTGGCCAGACTCAGATCAAATATCCAACTCGTTAAACGTGTTATTATGAGATCACCGCGGAGACGACAACCAGGGCCAGGCCCACCTCTCTCCTAGGTGGTCACAACCTGCCCTGCCGCTCCACAAAAAGAGTCACATTAGGGGGCGTCGAGGAGGCCAATCCTTTCAGCCCCCATTCTGGAATCACCTGCGGGTGCTCCGAGCCGACCCGACTTTAGTATCCATTGATGTCACAGTAATAGTAGTAGATATACATATCCGCAACGCCACCCGTGGCGAGCACGGCCCAATAATGTAGCATAGCAGACAGACAGAATGTAGGGCCACTGATGACAAAACTAGCATCCTACACTAGGCATTTAGGATTGCAGGTAAGGTATCAACAACAAGTAGCAACAATGACAGGCTATGCAGCAGAATAGGATTAACCGAAGCAGTAACAGGCTACACTACTCTAATGCAAGCAGTTATAGAGAAGAATAGGCGATATCTGGTGATCAAGGGGGGGGGTTGCCTGGTTGCTCTGGCAAAGTGGGTCGTCAACAACGTAGTCGGTCGGGGCACCAGCAGCTGCGTCGGTCTCGTAGTCTACCGAAGAGAAGAGGGAGAGGGGAAGAAACAGTAAACACAAGGCAATAGTGCAACAGGGATGCATGACAGTCTAAACGCAGGGCCAGGGTGATATACAGCCTAACTAAGCGATTTAGTTAATTAGGAATTATTGGATTTATTTAATTAGGGTTGGACACTATTCATTTATCGAAATCGGTCTAATTGTTCAACGTTCTTATAGCTGCGGGCATCTGACGGGAATACGGAGGATGTATTCGGGTTCGTATCGTCGTTCTGAGCAAGTTTCATGTATAAACTATTTTCATCGGAGTTACGGTTTAAAAGATATGATTTCAAAGTTTTATTAATTTCTGAAATTTAATTAATTATTTAATTCAACATTATCCGAAACAGTGATTGATGACGTCAGCATGACATCATGCTGACGTCAGCAGTTAATTAAGTTAATTACTAATTACTGTTTAATTAACACTAATTAGTTAATTAGATAACCTAATCAGGATTAATTAACTAATTAATTAACTAATTAATTATTTAATTATTTATTTTATTTCTTTCTTTTCTTTTTTATTAAAACGTTCTGGGGGGGCCCACTGGACAGTGGCACAGCCGGACTCGTCCGCGCTGTGCCGTCCAGAGCGGACGCGTCCGCGCGGTGGGGGGGGGTCAACGCGGCGCGCGCGCGCACGCAATGGCCGAGGCAGGGGGGTGGAGGCGGGCGGGGGGAGCGAGAGGGAGGGAGGAGGAGGGGAGAGAGGAAGGGGAGAGGGGGAGGAGGCAGCGGGGAGGGCGGGGGGCGGGACGGGGAGGAGTGAGGGAGGGAGGAGTGTAGGAGAGGGGAGAGGAGGCGAAGGCAGGGGCAGCACGAGCGAGTGCGGTGACGGGGCAGGGGAGGGGGAGGAGGCTCACCGAGATTCGAGGGACGGGGCCAGCGGGCTCGAGTCGTGGAGGGGGGGTCGGCGACGGGGGCGAGGCGGGGCGTCGGCGTCGAGCGCGAGGAGGGGCTCGGGGGGGTGGGGCCGGAGACGACGGGTCGACGGGGAGGCCGGCGTCGGTGGAGTCCGGCGAGGCGGCGAGGTCCAAGGGCGGACGGCGGTTCGCGACGGCGTCGGAGCGAGGCGGGACGGGGCGCGTCGGGGCGAGCGCGCTGGGCTCGGGCCCGAGCGAGGGCACGTCGGGGACGAGGTCGTCGGCGACGACGGCGACGGAGACGAGGTGCAGGCCGGCGGGGAGGCGCGGGCTCGGGCGGCGGCGAGCGGCGGCGGCGGACGGGGCGGACGGATCGGGGATCGCCCCGATCCAGATCCAGCCGAGGGAGGGGGGGCGACCCGGGGGGGGGGGGAGGGGGGAATGTGGGTCGGAGGGGGCTAGGGTTCGGCCGGGGGGGCTTATAGGCCAGGGGGCGACGCAGGTGGGCCGGCCGGCTGGGCTTCGGCCCAGTTGGGCGTGGGGGGGGGGGGGTTGCCCTTTATCCTTTTTTGTTTCTTTTTCCTTTTCTTTATTCTCTTTTCTCCACTGTCAAATGTTTAGGCCCCAAATGGTTTTTGTAAAAAGTGTGACCTATTTCATAAATACCAGTGCATTATTCCTTAACACCTAAAATTAGTTTGGACAAAACATAATTCCATATTTATTTCAGATTTAATAAATGGTTATTAAATATTATCTTTATCCACTATTTGAGGTTGTTCGAGTCACTTATCCAATTCCAATTATGTTGGTTTCAATTTTAGAATAGCCTCTGGAATATTTGTTATTTATCTGACATTTTAGTTTCTATGTTGGACAACTTTTATATTCCACTTTCATTTAAATTTGAATTTGACTTAGGAGTTGAAATGCAATATGATGCTAATGATGATTGTGCACTATTAATCATGATGACATGGCCTCATAAAAAGGGTGATCACTGTAGCTTAATACAGGGGGTGTTACACTATCTCTCGCCACAAGACCACATCCACATCCTTATTACATCCAATGGTTCAACAATAGTGGCAAGGTTAAGGTAACACGTACTGTTCGTGTGCATTTTAGTATCTCTACATATGCTGATTATGTTGATTGTGATGTGGTACCCATGCAAGCATGTTCCTTATTACTTGGTAGACCATGGCAATTTGATAAAAATTCTATACACCATGGTAGAAACAATCAGTATACTCTTGTTCATAAGGATGAACATATTACTTTGCTTCCTATGACTCCTGATTCCATTTTGAAAGATGATATTAATAGAGCTAATAAAGAAAAATAGGAGAAAAATAAGAGTGAAAATCAGATTGTGGCAAAAGAATTTAAGCAACAAATGAAGCCTAATAATAAACCATCTACTGTTGCTTCTGAAATTAAATTGAAAAGTGCATGTTTACTTGCCACCAAATCTGATAATGATGATCTAGATTTCAGCAAATCTGTTTGTAATGCTTTTGTGTGCAAAGAGGCATTATTTTCATTCGAGGACGTGCCTTCCTCTTTGCCTTCTGCTGTCACCAACATTTTGCAGGAGTTCGCTGACGTCTTTCCACAAGATGTGCCACCGGGATTACCACCTATTCGCGGGATTGAGCATCAGATTGACTTAATTCCCGGTGCTTCGCTGCCGAACCATGCGCCATACCGTACCAATCCAGAGGAGACGAAGGAGATTATGCGTCAAGTACAGGAGCTGCTCGACAAAGGTTATATATGTGAATCTCTTAGTCCTTGTGTTGTTCCTATTATATTAGTGCCAAAAAAGGATGGTACGTCGCGTATGTGTGTTGATTGTAGAGGCATTAATAATAGTACTATTCGTTATCGTCATCCTATCCCTAGGCTAGATGATATGCTTGATGAATTGAGTGGCTCTACAATATTCTCCAAAGTTGATTTGCGTAGTGGATACCATCAAATTCGTATGAAATTGGGAGATGAATGGAAAACAACACTTAAAACTAAGTTTGGTTTATATGAGTGGTTAGTCATGCCTTTTGGGTTAACTAATGCACCTAGTACTTTCATGAGATTAATGAACGAAGTTTTACGTGCTTTCATTGGACGATTTTGTGGTAGTCTATTTTGATGATATACTGATTTATAGCAAATCTTTGGAAGAACATTTGGAACATTTACGTGTTGTTTTTATTGCTCTACGTGATGCATGTTTGTTTGGTAACCTTGGGAAGTGCACCTTTTGCACCGACCGAGTATCTTTTCTTGGCTATGTTGTTACTCCACAGGGAATAGAAGTTGATAAAGCCAAGATTGAAGCTATTGAGAGTTGGCTGCAGCCCAAAATGGTCACACAAGTGAGGAGTTTTCTTGGAGTCGTTGGCTTCTATAGGCGTTTTGTGAGAGATTTTAGTATCATTGCTACACCTCTTAATGAGCTTACAAAGAAGGATGTGCCTTTTTTGGGGTACCGCACAGGAATAAGCCTTCACGGTATTAAAAGATAAGTTGACACATGCTCCTTTACTCCAACTTTTTGATTTTAATAAGACTTTTGAGCTTGAATGTGATGCTAGTGGAATTGGATTAGGAGATGTGTTATTACAAGATGGCAAACCTGTTGCATACTTTTCTGAATTTCTGAAAATTTGAGTGGGCCTAGTCTGAACTATTCTACTTATGATAAAGAATTATATGCTCTTGTTCGGACCTTAGAAACATGGCAACATTATTTATGGCCCAAAGAATTTGTTATACATTCTGATCATGAATCTTTGAAACACATTAAAAGTCAAGCAAAACTGAACCGTAGACATGCTAAATGGGTTGAATTCATTGAGACTTTCCCTTATGTCATTAAACACAAGAAGGGTAAAGAAAATGTTATTGCTGATGCATTGTCTCGTCGTTATACTATGCTTTCACAACTTGACTTTAAAATATTTGGTTTGGAGACCATCAAAGATCAATATGTGTATGATGCTGAATTTAAAGATGTATTGTAGAATTGTAAAGAAGGGAGAACATGGAACAAGTTCGTCGTTAGCGATGGATTTGTCTTTCGTGCGAACAAGCTATGCATTCTAGCTAGCTCCATTCGTCTTTTGTTGTTGCAGGAGGCGCATGGAGGAGGATTAATGAGACACTTTGGCGTGAAGAAGATGGAGGATATACTTGCTACACATTCCTTTTGGCCAAAGATGAGATGGGATATTGAGCGTTTTGTTGCTCGCTGCACTACATTTCAAAAAGCTAAGTCACGACCCAATCCTCATGGTTTATATATGCCTTTGCCTGTACCTAGTGTTCCTTGGGAGGATATATCTATGGATTTTGTTTTAGGATTACCTCGAACAAAGAAGGGGAGGGATAGCATATTTGTTGTCGTGGATAGATTTTCGAAAATGGCACACTTTATACCATGTCATAAAAGCGATGCTGCTGCTAATGTTGTTGATTTGTTCTTTCGTGAAATTATTCGCTTGCATGGTGTGCCCAATACTATTGTTTTAGATCGTGATACTAAATTTCTTAGCCACTTTTGGAGATGTTTATGGGCTAAGTTGGGGACTAAACTGCTTTTTAGTACTACCTGTCACCCCCAAACTGATGGACAAGCTGAAGTAGTCAATAGAACATTATCTACTATGCTTAGGGCTGTTTTGAAGAATAACAAGAAAATGTGGGAAGAATGCTTGGCTCGTATTGAATTTTCTTATAATCGTTCGCTGCATTCTACTACTAAGATGTGCCCTTTTGAAATTGTGTATGGCTTCCTACCTCGTGCACCTATTGATTTGTTGTCTCTTCCATCTTCGGAGAACTTTAATTTTGATGCTAAACAACGTGCTGAATTGATCTTAAAAATGCATGAGTTAACTAAGGAGAACATTGAGCGTATGAATGCTAAATATAAACATGCTGGAGATAAGGGTAGAAAACGTGTTGTGTTTGCACCTGGAGATCTTGTTTGGTTACATTTGCGTAAAGATAGATTTCCTGATTTAAGCAAATCAAAGCTAATGCCACGTGCTGATGGTCCTTTTAAGGTGTTAGAGAAAATAAATGATAATGCATATAAACTTGAGCTGCCTGCAGATTTTGGGGTTAGTCCCACTTTTAACATTGAAGATTTGAAGCCTTATTTGGGTGAGGAAGATGAGCTTCCGTCTAGGACGACTTCATTTCAAGAAGGGGAGGATGATGAGGACATCACCATTGTTACACCCACAACCCCTGCTGCTATACATACTAGACCAATTACTAGAGCTCGCGCACGCCAATTGAATTACCAGGTACTTTCGTTTCTTGGTGACAATTCTAATGTTCATGAGAATATGATGCTACCTAAATTAGATACATTTGTGTTGATTACTAATGAAGGGCCTAGCATGGACAAGAGGGATGAACACTGGAGCAGGATCAAGCATGGAGATGAAGGCGCGCGCGAAGGGATCCAGAATGGCGTTTCTAGTGCATATTTGAGCACTTTAAAGCCTCCGTGATGACCTACAAGGACATGGACAAAATATACAAGATGCCCCTTCATAACTTTCATCCATAACTTATTTTAGGTGTTGCGCCACCTTATTTTTGGGCCAGGCCCATGTAATTTCAAAATACTTAAGTATAGGCTGTTTTTAGAGTCCGTATGTGTGGGGAAACAAAGTTAGGGTTGGTTTCGGACCCCTCCTACAAGGGTTTACGAAATTCACCCTACTCCTCCATATATACAGCCCTTAGGGCGTCGTTTAGACTTTGGGTTTTGTTTAGATTAAAAGTTCGCCATAGCTGCAACTTCACATACTTCGTTTGTGTTCAACGACCAGACCAAGACGTCACAGAACCCCACCTTCATTAATAAAGTTTTCCTCTTATATTCGCAATATCCAGATTGCAATTTCAGTTTCTTGCTTGTTATTCGTTTGCTTGCAGGAAATAGACCTTCGTGGTCAGGTTGATCGTGCTCCGGTGTGGTCAGTAACCTCTCGGAGTTGGTTTAGCAATTGCTAAGGCGTGATATCCTCGCACGTTCGCAGTCGGATCGTCAAAGTCTACTCCACCAAAAATGATAGCCACCAGCTCATTGAAAGATCGGGACCCTCGCCCCTATCACTTACAAAAGGCGCTTCACTCCCCGGCAACGGTGCTAGAAAAGAGTCTTGATGACCCACAAGTATAGGGGATCAATCATAGTCCTTTTGATAAGTAAGAGTGTCGAACCCAACAAGGAGCAGAAGGAAAAGATAAGCGGTTTTCAGCGAGGTATTCTCTGCAAGTACTGAAAATAACAGCGATAGATAGTTTTGCAGCAAGATAATTCATAACAAGTAACAAGTAACAATAATAGCAAAGGTGCAGCAAGGTGGCCCAATCCTTTTTATAGCAAAGGACAAGCCGTAAAGTTCTCTTATATAATGCAAAGTGCTCTCGAGGACACATGGGAATTGTCGTCTAGTCACGTTCTTCATGTTTAGTTGATTCACGTTCGCTACTTTGATAATTTGATATGTGGGTGGACCGATGCTTGGGTGTTGTTATTACTTGAACAAGTAACCCACATATGATTACCCCCTCTCACAAGCATCTGCAACTACGAAATAAGAATTAAGATAAATCTAATCATAGCATGAGACATATGGATCCAAATCAGCCCCTTACAAAATAATGCATAAACTAGGGTTTAAGCTTCCGTCACTATAGGAACCGATTATCTACTTATTACTCCACAATGCCTTCCCTTAGGCCCAAGTATGGTGAAGTGTCATGTAGTCGACGTTCACATGACACCACTAAAGGAAGCAACAACATACATATCATCAAAATATCAAACGAATACCAACATCACATGATTACTTATAACAAGACATATCCCATGTCTTCAAGAACAAAAGTAACTACTCACAAATCATATTCATGTTCAAGATCATAGGGGTATTGAATATGCTTGAGGATCTGAACATTTAATCTTCCACCAAATAAACCAACTAGCATCAATTACAAGATATAATCAACACTACTAGCAACCCACAGGTACCAATCTGAGGTTTTTGGACAAAGATTGAATACAAGAGATGAACTAGGGTTTGAGATGAGATGGTGCTGGTGAATATGTTGATGAAGATTGGTCCTCCCACGATGTGAGGCTCATTGGTGATGTTGATGGCTTCGATTTCCCCCTCCCAGAGGGAAGTTTCCCCGGCGGAATCACTCCGCCAGAGAGCAAAAGTGCCCTTGCCAAGTTCCGCCTCGAGATGGCGACGCTTCGTCCCAAAAGTCTTCCTCTTATTTTTTTGTAGGGAAAATGGCTTCATATAGTAGAAGATGGGCATCGGAGGCCTGCCAAGGGGCCCACAAGCTCATAGGGCGCGCGCCCAGGGTGGTGGGGTGCACCCCTGAGCTTGTCGCTCCCTGGTGGCCCCCTTCCTGGTATTTCTTCCTCCAATATTTTTTATATATTCCAAAATAACTATCCGTAAATTTTTAGGTCATTCGGAGTTGTGCAGAATAGCTATCTCTGTTGTAGCCCTTTCTGGTCCAGAATTCCAGCTGCCGGCAATCTCCCTCTTCATGTGAAACTGGCAAAATAAGAGAGAAAAGACATAAGAATTGCATCATAAAGTGAAATAGCAATCTAAAACATTATAAATAACAGTAGGAAAACATGTGTCTGAACTCCTGGGAATCATCGACCGACCTCCCTGATAGCATGGGGCTGCTGTTGCAGGCAACCGCGCTCCTGAAGGACGGCGGTCTGGCCGGCCTCTAGATCACACGGACCTGGGTGGAGCACCGAATCCTCCCTCTGCAGGCTCGCACTGTGCCGCTTAGAAATTATCATGGGCCGATCGACCCTTCTCGGGTCTCCCCCGACAACCTAGAGGAGGGGCAGATTCGCCGTCGCCTCGCCCAGCTGACGGGGTTGGAGGCCGAGAAGGTGTCCATGAAGGTGGCAGTGGAGCCCTTCAGCCGTGCGGCTCCGCCGAGGGAGGTATGTTCTCCCGGCCTCGTCTTGGGTGAGATGGAAGGTTGAATCTGTTTCTGACCTCCGATGTTTGGACCGTTGCAACAGTTGGGGGGTTCGCCGCTTTTCTCTCGGAGCCCCCGCTTCCGGGGAAGGATCTGAGCCCGGAGACGCGGGTGCTCTTGCAGCCCGTCACGGAGCGCCCTCCCCTTCCTTGAAAGGGAAAAAGGGTTGCTTCTTCTGCAGACGATGGGGCAGACAACGGGGTGCCTGATGATGGCGCCACGCTAGGTGATGTCTCATCCCCGTCATCCAGGGAAGGGGATGAAGAGGCCGACACGACGGCCTGCGGGAGCCCGAAGGAACCTGTCGTTGCCGAGGAGGTCGTCAAGCGGGCGTCTCCTAGAGGCAGCCCTTCGGAGGCCGAGCTGGCGAGCCCCATGATCCGCCAGCCTCGTGGCAACAGGGTGTCCCCTAAATTGAAGGTGCCGCTGGCGATGTGTACGGCCAAGAGGCGGAAGGTCACGGCGCCCGTGAAGTACGTTGGTGGTGTCTAAGCTATATTGCCACGCCTATGGTGCTTGCTGGGATCTGACATGTGTCCTCTTGCAGGGAACTTGTGATCCCTGAGGCTCCGGCCTCTGATGCCGCGGCGGTGACCGTGCCGGGTCTGCTTGGTGATTCTCCGCTTGTTCCTCTGGAGATCGCCCCGCTTGTTACCCGTAAGTGCGTCTGAAATTGTTTTTATACTTTGAGTTTTCTTCTCAACCTCTGGCTTCTATTTTGCAGTTGCAGAGCTCCTATTCGGGCTCCCCGATACTGTCGGCGCCGCGCTGGCTTCTGTTGAAGCCATTAGCCCAAACATTGTGCTTGCTCATGGAGGGGAGACAGAGGAGGCCCGCGTGGGTCGGTCTGCTGCTACTGCAACTCTGTGGCGCTTGTTGCTGCAGTAGCAGGCGTGCGGGAGGTCTTGAGTGCCCAGACGGATGGGCTCAATGTTCTTGTGGAGGCCAGTTGCCAGGTAATGCCTTCATCTTTGAGTGACATAGTGTATGTAGTAGCCCCCGAGGCCAAACAGGATGTCCATTTCAGACTCACGTTCGGGCTTGTCATTCGTTCCTGATAATTACCTCTTGTAGAAGGTGGTCGTGCTGGAGGGCAAGTGGTCGACCTCAAGGGCCAGCTGGAGGCCCAGCGACAGGAGGTTGTACGCCTCTCGACGTCATCTGTTGGATCTACCTGTAAGTCCTGCGTCTGATCTGATCGCATGTTTTCGTGGTTTTTGGTACTGACTGATTGCTTTCGACCCTTTGTCGTGCAACTGCCGAGGAGGCCGCGGATCTGCGGCAGAAACTGCAGGAGTTGGAGAGGTCATAGGGTGAGCTCCAAACTGCGGCGGGCGTTGCTGACGGCGAGCTCAAGAGGTTTGTGCATCAAGCAAATCATGCACAAGGAGATATCATGTGTGGAGGAGTGATCACCATGTTGGCCAACTCCCTTGGTCTCAACTACAATCATCTTCGTCCCATTGTCGGTAACATCCTTCTTAATATTCGTGTTCTTACTAGCGCTGGAATGGTAGTAGTTCGTAATGGTCGTCATTGCATTAGAATTCCTGGAGTGGCACACTTGTTGCCTACTCCTATGCCTAACCGTTTCTCCATCGAGCATGGACAATTGCATTATGCTGCACAGGAAGGAGATGCAGCTTTTGACCAAGAAGGCCCAAAACTAGAACAAGTAGATGAAGAAGAACTCGCCACCGATAAAGAAGAGGAGCAGCCCCAAGAGCTCCAGACAGTAGACATGTAGGACTCCGACACCCCTGGCCCAACCAAAACCCCTCTCGATCCCGTTTTCTTTCAGTCCGGCCCTTCTCTCCCCTTGCTTTGCATCCGCACCCTTCTCCTCCGATGCCGCCGCTATACCTCTCCGGCCAGCACATATGCATTGTTGAACCTCCGCAACCGGCACCGACGCGCCCGCTCGCTTTTTACGACAATGTCGTCCACCCAGGGCACGTTCATAGGCAGGTACACTCCGTCCCCTGTCAATGACGTCCATGGTGGTCACCACGCTCGGTAGGTGTTCAGTCAAATGTCATTGACCTTATTTTCAAACGCCATGTCGTTTTCTTAGTGTACCTAGGACAGCGAGATACTCTACCATGTAGGATGAGTTGTTGTGCGATGCGTGGTTGGACGTATCCACGGGTTTCATAGGCAAGAGCAGAGAGGACCTTCAGGCAGCAAGTGCATGAATCGGTTTACGCGCAAAAGCACATTGAGTCCTACGACATGCACATCATCCATGACCGCAATGTGAGGTGGTTATCGTATCGATGGTACGCCATCCAGACCTCCGTCACCAAGTTTTGTGGCGCAGTTGATATGCTGGAGGCAAGGTGGCCATTGCGCGCAGCAGAGGAAGAGATCGTAAGTTTTGCTTTTTTCTTGCTCAACTTGTTGATTGATTGATTGATTCATTCATTCATTCAATGTTGTTGTACACATTGTGTAGTTCGCACGCGCTGTCATGATGTACCACGGGATGAAGGAATGGCCATTTATGCACATGCACGGTTAGATGAAGTTGAAGGGACGATATGTGTGGGGCGACATATCCGTCGATCTCGTTGAATTTGAACTATTGTTGTACTAGACATATTTGCAGGCTATGTAGAAGATTTGTGCTATTTTCTATTCGAACTACTATGAAATTCATCGTATTTACACGAATTTCATCTTGTTAATTGAAACCGGGCTTTAAATGTACGCGAACAACGTTTTATAACTAGCTCCTATCAGGTGGTCTGTGAACTTTTTTGCCCTGACGGATGGCGGAGCAAATTTGCGCCCTTGCCCCTGTTTGGGAAAGAAAATGGGTTTCTCCGCTCTCCATTCCCGATCCTCAGTGAAAGAAAACCTACCTCCCTCACAAAGGACTTTTTTCCTCCCCACCATACCGGTACCCTTCCGCTTCCTCCCCGCCCCCAAGCTCCGATCCCACTCAGTGCGGTTCTAAAATCTCCCCCTGCAGTCTACCACCGCCGGCTCGCCGCACGGCGAGCTTCGCGTCGCCGCCGACGTCTAACCCCTCCGCCTATCACGCGCGCGCGTCGCCGTTTCCGTTCTACATCACCTTGTCCCTGCTGTCTCTCGACCCGCGATCTCGGAGCATTGGTTTCTGAGGTACTACGAGCTTCTATTCATCCAGTAATAATTACTTAAAGGCGTACTAACCCTCCACTAATTCTGGGTGCACAGCATCCAGATCCGCCCCTTTTGGGTCGGAGGTGCTCGCAGTGATGGTGAGGATGGAGGCGGCGGGTGCTGCTCTTGCGGTGGCCCTGTTGGCTTGTATGGTGGGGGCTGGAGCTGATGGCTCTGATCACAGGTACAAGGAGGGAGATCGTGTCCCACTCTACGCGAACAAGGTTGGCCCTTTCCACAATCCAAGGTATAACGGTCTCGTGATGCGCCACAAGCTTTTGTAGTTCATGCCTGGTTCCGTTGTCTGTCTACAATAGATGCACGAGTTAGGGCTTCGTACTGCTGTCTGTGATGCTAACTAAGGCTAAATGAGAATAGGATTGCTGCCGAATTAACACTAGGAATTCCTGTTGGCACTTATTAGTAGTTATTATAACTAAGCAAGCGCAAGTGGGGTTATTGAATGATAGGAGGGAGGCAAGAGTAGCTAGTATCAGTTTTTGTAACTCGAATTTCACTTCATAAACTACGACCAAGTAGTATGGTTGTCCCAGTCATAAGGAAAAGAAATCTCTGCTGGTAATGATGCCTTCTGAACTATGGTAATTTCACAGTTCAAGCATCACTTCAACCGTTTATGTTACTAAATAGCAGTTTTGTGGGAATTGAATTGCTTTTCCGTCAGGCCATGATCAGGATAATTCAGTTATTCTTTGTCTATTGCAGTGAGACATACCGATACTATGATCTACCCTTTTGTGCACCAGGTTTGTACTTCTTAGAGATGTCACATGCCTTTTCTTGTTACTTGCTCTATTTAGCAATTCGTTGATTGGTTATGCCCAAGTCAATTTTCCTTGTTATTGACTGCTGCATGGCCTGCAATAGAACACCCAAAGGACAAAAGGGAGGCTCTTGGGGAGGTTCTAAATGGTGATCGGTTGGTTGACGCACCATATGAGTTGAACTTTAAGGAAGATACAAACTCCAAGACTCTCTGCAAGAAAACATTGTCCAAGGAGCAAGTCGCCAAGCTCCGGGATGCAGTTGCCAAGGATTACTACTTCCAGATGTATTATGATGACCTGCCTTTATGGGGATTCCTTGGTAAACTGGACAGGAACAAGGAGCACGGCGGTGGAAAGTGCCTTCTGTTTAAGCACATCCACTTTGACATCATGTACAACAATGACCGTGTCATAGAAATCAATGTTCAGACAGATCCGAATGTCGCTGTGGATATCACAGAGGACAAGGAAGTGCCGGTAGAGTTCTCTTATTCAGTAACATGGAAAAAGACAGACATTCCTTTTGAGAAAAGAATGGAGAAGTACTCCAAGTCTTCCTCTATGCCACAGCACCTAGAGATCCATTGGTTTTCGATAGTTAACTCATGTGTAACAGTGCTTCTTTTGACTGGCTTTCTGGCAACAATCCTCATGCGTGTGCTCAAGAATGATTTCATCAAGTAAGATCTTAATCATTTCATTCCATTCCCATCGCATGGAAGCTTTACTAAATACAGTTCTCATGCCCCTGTTTTTTTGAAGATATTCTCATGAAGACGAGTCCCTTGAAGACCAAGAAGAGACTGGATGGAAGTATATACATGGCGACATCTTCCGTTTCCCGCAGCAAAAATCTCTTTTTGCAGCAATCATTGGATCTGGATCTCAGCTTCTTGCCCTGTAAGAGTTTCCTCGGTTCATTATATTTTATGATCCAGGCTATGCCGTAATGATCCTAACATGTAACAAATGCTTCTCATCCAATAGTGCAATTTTCATCTTCCTCCTCGCGATTGTTGGGGTCTTCTATCCATACAACAGGGGAGCCCTTTTCACTGCACTTGTAGTCATATATGCTCTTACGTCTGGTATTGCTGGCTACACAGCCACTTCCTTCTATCTCCAGCTGGAGGGAACAAACTGGGTAAGGCTTGCATTAGTGGTTGGTTTCTTCAATGGAATCCTTTGCTGTTATATTGACAAATTCTGCCTTAATGTTTCAGGTGAGAAATCTGATATTGACTGGCTGCTTGTTCTGTGGGCCACTTTTCTTGACATTCTCCTTCTTAAACACTGTTGCGATAGCGTATAGTGCTACAGCAGCTTTGCCTTTTGGTACTATCATTGTCATTATTCTCATCTGGGCACTTGTAACCTCTCCTCTCCTAGTGCTGGGTGGTATAGCTGGGAAAAATAGCAATACAGAATTCCAAGCTCCTTGCCGCACAACCAAATATCCAAGGGAAATCCCTCAGCTGCCCTGGTACCGAAGCACTATTCCTCAGATGGCAATGGCAGGGTTCCTCCCTTTCAGTGCTATTTATATCGAGCTGTACTACATATTTGCCAGTATCTGGGGGCATAAGATATACACCATCTACAGCATCCTCTTCATTGTGTTCATTATCCTAATCATCGTCACAGCGTTTGTCACAGTGGCGCTCACGTACTTCCAGCTTGCTGTTGAGGATCACAAGTGGTGGTGGAGGTCAGTGTTCAGGACATCGCTTCATCTTTGGTTATCCTCGTCTGTTACTGTTTTGGGTTTTTATCATTTATGCCACTAGTTGTGTCCCACTACTCAGTTTTGCCACTCGGAGTTTCAACTGCTCAGAAATGCCATCGCTCTGTTAGGCACATGCTCAAAAATGCCACTAGACACCATTATTGTCAGCTCAAAGCCCGTTTACCATGTTATATGGCAAAAATACCCATGGACCAACATGTCAGCTCTCCTTCTATCTCACTACGATAAATTGTGGATCTCACTCGATCCCAAATAGCGTTCTTATTTTCCTCTGAAATGATTTGCTTGCTTAATCCTGACAAGTGCGGCCCACACTTATCATTATGATATAGAGAGAGCTGACATGTGGGTCTAGATGTATTTTGGTCATATTACATGGTCAACGGGTTTGACCTGACAATAACGATGTTTAATACTCCCTCCGTTCACTTTTATAAGTCGTTTCAGACAACTCAAAATGAGCTGTTTTGCACATTGTCTGAAATGTCTTCAAGGTCTCATAAAAATGAACAGAGGGAGTAGCATTTTTGAGCAAACATCTAATGGACGATGGCATTTTTGAGGTGTCTAATGGCATTTTTGAGGAATTATCTCATGGAACTATTGTATTTTTGAGCAGTTGTAACTTCTAATGGCAAAACCGAGTAGTGGGACACAACTAGTGGCATAAATGATAAAAACCCCTGTTTTGGGTTTATTTATGTTTACTTAGATACTTATTTGTTGTCTTTGGACAAGAAAATGGATCAGAACTGAGATAGGAATCGTAGGGAAATATGCAGTTCATCAATTATCCAGTAGATGGAAATGGCATTGCTGGATCAATAGTATCCTATATTCAACATAAATACACTATATTATTTAAAGTTGTCCATGGAAATGCTTCAAGTCATACATAAAGTACCACAACTTAAACTAAACACTTACCACTGCTTGGAACTTGAGTGGCACTTGAGGAGAAGACTCGATCATGTATGAGGAAACCACATTCTACATTCTTGGATCCTCACATCTCTTGGACTTGATGCATACATATTGGGCATGTTGTGTTTTCTTGATGCTTATCAATAAGAGTTTGGGACAATTGTCAATGTACCATTGCAAATGTGTGCAATTGTCAATATACCATTGGAACGTGGTAATATCCCTAAAAGTTATTTTGCTTCAATTTGCAGATCTGTCCTTTGCGGAGGCTCCACTGGTATTTTCATCTTCTTCTACTGCATCTACTACTACCATGCCCGGTCAGACATGTCAGGCTTCATGCAAACATCCTTCTTCTTCGGCTACATGACCTGCGTCTGCTACGGTTTTTTCCTCATGCTGGGAACTGTTGGTTTCCGTGCATCGCTGCTATTTGTGCGACATATTTACCGTTCCATCAAGTGCGAGTAATCTACACCAGAGTGGTGACATCAGACATGGCTATCACCCGGGAAGCTCAAGAGAAGCAAACCGACAGAGATTTTGTGTCCAAGCAAGTTGCATGTCCTCAATATGAATCTCTTCTCAAATTACATTACCGTGCAAGGTGCAAGTTCCATTACGAATGATGATGTAATGTGTAGGACAGATTTAAAGCCAGCACTGTGATGTTATACTTGTCCAATGTGATCCATTAGTTTGTTCCTGGATCCTGTGTTTGCTTGGTTGCTTGTTAGAATTGTGCTTACCTGGTGGAGAACACAATTTGTGAAAGGTTTTTTTTTTTCCGAAGAGTACGCAAATTGCGTGTCATATTTTTATGGAAGGCAGAAAGAGTCATTGTCACATCCCAGATTTTCTCAAAACTGAATGTTTCAAAATTCACAGGGAATTAAACTTTTTTTCTAGAAATACTTATGTTTGTTTGCCTTTAGTTATAATTAGGATAAAAACTTACTCAATAGATCGATAATGTGGCCCAATTGAACTTTTGGGATTAATTAGAGTGACCTTGTAACCCTAGTGATAGTTGGAATCAAACCCCACAAAGCGATTGATGAGTGTGTGATGCACGAGATGGAGGCGAGTGGAGGATGGCAAGATGTGCTGCCTCGGTGAGGTCGGCGCCGTCCGGACTCACCAACTCTGGCATTGCCCCCTCGTCCCATTCCGACTTGGCTCTTTGGTAGGTATTGCAGATGTCTTGCTCCTGGGCATCGAGCGGCTGATTGCAGAGATCTCTTGAGGTGCTCCCACTGTTTGGAGAACGGCCATTGGGCGCGTGGGTGTCGCAATTCTTGGCGTCCATTCAGCTCACTTGCATGCCTTGGCATGCCACCACGGTCTCGCCTCGGCACCGAGCATTGCCGAGCTCCAGCTCCTTGTGAGGGTCTGATGGAATCCCAGCTCCCCTCCAAGGTGCTTCACCGCAGGTCCTGGGCATCGGTCGTTTTCGCTCATGTTGAGTCGGCAACCCCATCTGATGTACTGCTACAGTCCACTCTAGCAGCCCCGGCTGAGCTCCTGGTGCGCGCTGGGAGCTTTCTGGAGCGAGCGGAGGCTGCTTTGGAAAAGCTCTCTCTTGTGCCGACTGTGTTGCGATCCGCTCCTACGCAACGTCCTCCTAGTGAGGTCGATGTTGGCGGCTCAATGGAGAATAGGGTTGCGGAGCTCTATAGTTGTTTCTCCCTAGAGCTATGGACAACTCGTCGTCGTCGTCTGACTTGCCCACTATGTTGTCTACCGCTGAGGGCGGGACCATTGCCGTGGTTGTGCCTCCGGTGCTGCAGGTGATGCCCGAGCTTCAAGTGCTATGTGCGAGCTCTGATTCGCCACGTGTGAGGGACATGATTCAACGGTGACATGTGAGCTGAGTGAGGTGAACTCGCTTGCGCGCTCACATGTGGCTTCTGCACCCGTTCCACCCCCGCCGACGGATAATTCCAATGCTCTCTTTGCAAATGAGCTTTGTGACTTGCTCGCTAGCGTGGATGCTATTAGCGGCCCTGGAACTAGAAGGGCGATTGCTTGCCTCCTAACGGGAATGACATCCAAAGGCAAATGTAAGAAAGCGAGTGATTGCCCTCGGACCGGTATAGTGAAGGAGAAGTCACTAAGGTGCAAAGGCAAGAAGAGTGGCGCCATAGGTAGTACTGGCCATAGGTAAGGCGCCCACAGCTGCTTAATGGATGATTCTCGGCCCCACGGCTCATCACGGTCGGCTAGTCCTCATGGTTTGGGTCGTCGTTTTGACGTGGTCCACTATCTTTTGTTGGGATGTTCTTGTCGGGTTCAATTGTGGTGTATAAACTTCAGGAGTTATTGTGTGTTGGGAGGGTTTGGCGGGTTGCACGTGTGCTCGTGGGGTCTGATGATTGGTGAGTAGTCCAATTATGATATGATTGTATCAGTTTTAGCCCGATTTTCCATAAATTAACTCGGCAATTCTCTTCTTCTTAATTAATCGATAAGGCAATTCTTTTGCCTCCGTTTAAAAAAAAAACCACAAAGCCCCACACCAGTAGTTGAAACCCTAGGGTTGAGTTCTAGAAAGTTAAAAGAAACCCTAAAGGGGTGAGCTAAGTAAGTAATTAAAATCCCCAAAATAATTGACAAAACAAATATCCAAATTGGGTGGAAGACAACTCACCGAAAATCAATCAATAACAAAAATCCAAATGAGAAAATGGAAATGGCTATCATTTTGGAATGCTCCATTAGCAGCTTTCCATTCGCATATCTTGATGTTGCTACAATGTGTATGGAGTGTCCTTGATGTTGCTACGCATAACAAGGTTGTACTCATGAAACATGTACACAATTTTTTAATTTCCACAATTTAACATGGGTGCAACTTATTTGGAGTACTCCTTTGGCCCTCCTACTGTTCGACATGTTGGATCTTTCTGGTGGAAAGCCATTCTAAATCTTCTGCCTAAATTCAAGGAAATTGCTACTTGTACTATGGCTCAAGGCACTTCTGCCATGTTTTGGCATGACAATTGGGACAATGGTCCTCTTAAAATCCCAGAGTTGTTCTCTTTTGCTGTTAATTGCTCGGTCTCTATGGAATATGTTTTTGACTCTAAAAGCTTTGGGGACCTCTTACATAGCCCCTTTCAATCGAAGCTTTGGCTCAGTTTTAACAAAATCAGATGATCTTGACTCAAACTCAGCTGACCACAAACAATGACAAATTGAATTACTGTTGGAATTCTGCTTTTCTTTCTCTTCTGCCAAACTCTACAAGGTTTTGATACAAGGGGAGGTTGTTCATCCTATCAGTATGAAGATTTGGAAATTAGCAGTACTCCCGAGATATAAGATTTTCTGTTGGTTGCTCCTCCATGACAGACTCAACACCAAAGATCTTCTACATAGAAAATCTTTTCACTTGCCACCATTATGTTCTATGCAATGAATAAAAGGAAGAATCTACCTTGCATCTTTTCTGGGATTGCACCTTTGCTTTGCAATGCTAGGATAAGATTATCCCCAACAAGATTAGAGATACTTCTGTGCATCAAGAGATTAATTAATCTGTTCCTAGCTGAGTTCGGTAATAGTATTGCTTTGAACATTATAATCATGGGCTGCTGGAACATCTGGATGCAAAGAAAAATAAATTTTAAAAAAATGGCAATCCTAGCATTCTGTCGTGGAAGATGTTACTCAAGAAAGACTTGATCTTGGTGAGACACAAAATCAGCCACAAGTTTCTTCAAGTTCACGACGATTGGATAGAATCACACTTATATTCACTACAAAATTCCAGTCATTTGTAATTAATCTCTCATGTTTCCTAGAGCAGGCATTGGTTAGATGGGTTTTAGACCCTTCTTTTTGTTTTTGATGTAAATATACTTTTAACAAAAATTAGTGTAGAATGATTGTTCTACAGTCTCGGGCTAAAGAAAAGAACAAGGTCATGTTTTTCAATGGCTTTTCCGATGTGGGGGGGTTGCTGTCCAGAAACTATGCAACGAGCATCCACTCTCAATGTCAACACGTTGCACTATGTTAGATGCTGCATTATTTTCACCACATACGCCTTCGTATTTTTTTTACGAAGATGGTCATATCTATTATAAAAGCTCACCGGAAGTACAAAGCATCTCAAACATAATAAAAATTACATTAATATTCCGAGACCAACGAATGGCCACTAAGTCACCGACGCGCCGTTGTCGCCGCTCCCCTATCGGAGCCGGCTTGACCTTGTCGATGACAGTCAGTAAGTCTTCGTGCACGTACCCGTAAGGACCAGCACCCTGCAGCCACAGTCGTCACCGTTGAACCCTTGCATAGATTTGAAGCAGCTGATACCAAATCTCGATACATGACATGAAACCCTAACCTTACCAACGGGTACGCCTCCACACGCTGAACAAATATCGTCAAAAATAGTACATAAATCTAGGAAAATGTGAGCATCAGTGCAAAGTATAGACTTGAACCCTGGTTGGCTAGTTCGATCACAAGGAACCTAATTTCCATTTTTTTCATCTGCCACTATATCCCCTCACAAATTGACAGCTTCACATAAAAAATCAATTAAAACCTTCATGTTGTATGCTACGTATGTTTACATGGGAGATCCTAGTCAACGCTTCGAGTGCTGGGTTGCTGTACCGGCGCTCACACGCACGGTCTCTTGGGCTGGCCCATTCGCATGACAACTCGATTTGCTCGACCGCTCTACACTAGATCACTTGCTCAATTGGTACAGCTAAAAAAATCGATAGAATGCGAACCAACCTGTGATTGGATGGTTAGAGGGACTGTGGTATCCTCAGCCCACCAGGGTTCAAATCCTGGTGCTCACATTTATTCCTGGTTTTATTTCAGGATTTCCGGCGATGCGCATTTGAAAGGGATCGAGAAGAGGTGTCTAGAGGGGGGGGGGGGGTGATTAGACCCTCAACCAGCAAAAGTAGCAGTTTTTAATTTCTTGAAGTTGAGGTGAAGTTTTAGCACAAGTTTAAGCATTCACAATACATTTTAAGCAAGCATGGCAAGAGTATAAGCAGCGGAAAAGATAAAGCATGCAAATTGCAAGAAAGTAAGGGATGAGATTAGAGTGTGCAAACGCAATGAAGACACGGAGATTTTTGGCGTGGTTCCGATAGGTGGTGCTATCGTACGTCCACGTTGATGGAGACTTCAACCCACGAAGGGTAACGGTTGCGCGAGTCCACGGAGGGCTCCACCCACGAAGGGTCCACGAAGAAGCAACCTTGTCTATCCCACCATGGCCATCGCCCACGAAGGACTTGCCTCACTCGGGTAGATCTTCACGAAGTAGGCAATCTCCTTGCCCTTACAAACTCCTTGGTTCAACTCCACAATCTTGTCGGGGGCTCCCAAGTGACACCTAACCAATCTAGGAGACACCACTCTCCAAAAGGTAATAAATGGTGTGTTGATGATGAACTCCTTGCTCTTGTGCTTCAAATGATAGTCTCCCCAACACTCAACTCTCTCTCACAGATTTGGATATGGTGGAAAGATGATTTGAGTGGAAAGCAACTTGGGGAAGGCTAGAGATCAAGATTCTTGTGGTTGGATTGGAATGTCTTGGTCTCAACACATGAGTAGGTGGTTCTCTCTCAGAAAATGAGTAATGGAAGTGTAGGAATGTTCTGATGGCTCTCTCTTGAATAGAGAAGGGGGTGGAGGGGTATATATAGCCTCCACACAAAATCCAACCGTTACACACATTTGACTCAACACGGTCAGGCGAATGGAAGAACTCGGTGGGACCGATTCAATTCAAAATGTGAACGTTAGGATTTTCGGTGGGACCGATATGATCAACTCTGTGAGACCGATGTGCTAGGGTTAGGGCAAAACCTCATCTCGGTGTGACCGATTGCATGAACTCGGTGAGACCGATTTCAGCAATGAGCAAACAGAGAGTTGGTCAGGCAAACTCGGTGTGACCGGTTGCACATGTCGGTGAGACCAAAATAATTGCAACAGGCAACAGAGAGTTTGCAAGGCGAACTCGGTGAGACCGATCGCTTGTTTCGGTGAGACCAATCGCTCGTTTCGGTAAGACCGAAATGTTACGAAGGGAAACAGAGAGTTTGCATTGCCATCTCGGTGAGACCGAAATCCCTATCGGTGAGACCGAACTGATTAGGGTTTCTGGCAGTGGCTATGTCAAAGGAACTCGGTGGCGCCGGATAGATCAAATCGGTGGGGCCGAGTTTGACTTTAGGTTTAGGACATATTTGGATTGAGAAAGTGATTGAGGGCTTTGGAGCATATCACTAAGCACTTTGAGCAAGTAGACCATTAAGCAACACCTCATCCTCTTTTAATAGTATTGGCTTTTCCTATGGACTCAATGTGATCTTGGATCACTAAAATAGAAATGAAGAGTATTGAGCTTGTGCCAATCTTTGTCCTTAGCATTTGAAGGGGTTCCACATCCTCTTGTCCATGCCACGCCATTGTTGAACTTTCTGAAATATACTAGATGAAAATATTAGTCCAACAAGAGATATGTTGACATTAATTACCAAAATCACTCAGGGAGCACTTGTGCTTTCACAGTGAGCACTTGTGCTTTCAATCTCCCCCTTTTTGGTAATTGATGACAACATACATCAAAGTTTTAGATAAGGATATGAAAGGTAACAAGTAAAGCTTTGGAAGGACATGTAACATGCATAGGCTCCCCCTACATGTATGCAATCATGCAAAGATAGAATATGAGAGCATGTGGATGCATAAGCATGTCAGAGCAAGCAATGAGTTACATGTATCTTGGCTATGTGCATCAGAGCAAATGATGTAGATACAGGGAATGTACCTTCATGTTCATGAGTCCTTTTTGCAAACAATATGTACATCAGCAAGAGATCATCATGCACATGAGTGTGATGCATATACTTACCTTGTGATCTTGAGCTGGCTTTGGAAGAAATGACTCTGAGAAAACAGGGTTAGATAACACAGAAACACCACTAAACAAAGCAAGTTCAGAAAACCACAAGAGTACCAAGACTGGGATGACATGTAGTGAGTGAGTACTTAGTACTCTATTTGGGTATAGACATGTCCCCAAAGATTAAAGATATGCAATGAATTCCAAAGATTTTCTTCCCTTATATATGAACTCTTTCTCCCCCTGAATCTGATATTGGATAATGGGAGAAGGTAGGGTAAGAGAAAATCAGAGCAATCGAAATCAGAGCAAAACAAACATACATTAACATGTCTTTCCCCTCTTAAAGACATGTGGCTTCTCTCCTCTATTGTTAATAAGCATCCCATGTGATAAGCTTTGATGTGCTCTCTCTCCCCCTTTGACATCAATTTCCAAGAAGGGCTCTTCTGGAGCATGAGTCAAATAGGTTTTGTCCATGAGTCACGGTACAAAGCAGCATGTAGTTTAAGATGCTAGAGGATAAGAATCATCGAGTGGAGCTGGAGAAGAATTGATATTTGTAATGACAAAAAGTTTTCTCAGCAGTGAAGTCGGTAACGCCGATTCATTTTCATCGGTGACACTGAGTTGGCAGTGTCATAGATGATGCAAATCGGTCAGACCGGGTTAGTCCTTGTTGGTTGTACCGATGAACTGTCTACAATGTATTATTGCAGTTCGGTCTAGCCGATTAGCATGAATCGGTGAGGCCGAGTTCAATACTTAGGAAACAATTTGTCACCTCAGCTCACTTGGCAAATAAGATCTCACAAAGATTTGCAAGGAATTAACTAAAGGATTTGTAATGAATTAGATGCAGAAAAATGCAAAGAATAACATACTAAAAAAGAAATCTAGATGAAGTTTTTTTTTTAAAAAGGGGAACAAGCAAGCAAGAAACATATGCAAGAACACTAAGAAACAATGGAGAACTTCATCTAGAATGGGTCGGCGACAAAGTCACCTATGTTAGAGTATATTGACTGAGGATTCAAGTGATAACACTTGATCGTAGGTCATACTCATCATTTAAGCTCAAAATGGGGTTACCATTTTTCGTTTAAGCATTTTGATGTATTCACATCTTGTTGAGCTGCTTTGACCCATGACTTGGGGTAAAACTTCTCTAAGATGGAAGAACATACCTTGGGTGGTGGTGTTGATCTTGATCATGTAGTCGAACTTATGTTGGATGCTCAAGATTGATGTAGTTCATCAAGAGTTGGGAGCACCTCTTATAGTTTGAGTTCATATTCCTACATGGGTTAGACTTGCAAGGAAGAGCACTTGTGTATCCAAAATGACAATCATGAAACTTGATACCAAATGAAATTTGATATATAGAAATTGTCAAAGGATATGTTGTGTGGATTCAAGCTTCCTTGTCTTCATCCACCATATTGTAGAGACTTGGTGATGTAGAGATTGTTCTAGATGTGAGTGATTTGCAATCTCATAGATTTGAGCGCATCCAAGTACCTACAAGGGTTAGATAGCATGCAAGGGTACAGGTATAGATCCAAGACATATGATCATCATCATAAGAGACATATCAAGGATTAGTAAAAAAGGTTCATGCCTTGCATGTATCCACATGGAGTTTCTACTCCAAGTTTGAGGCATCAATGATGTTCAATTCACCTCTCAAACGGCAAAATACTTTCTCATCAAGCGGTTTGGTGAATATATCCGCCAATTGCTTATCGGTACGAACATGCTTAAGATCGATGTCTCCTTTTGCAACATGATCTCGAATGAAATGATGACGAACTTCAATATTCTTAGTTCGAGAATGTTGCACGGGATTGTGAGCAATCTTAATAGCACTTTCATTGTCACAAAGCAATGGAACATGTTTCACATGTATCCCATAATCCTTGAGGATTTGGGTCATCCAAAGTAATTGAGCACAACATGAACCGGCGACAATGTATTCCGCTTCGGCGGTGGATAAGGATACCGAGTTTTGTTTCTTGGAAGACCAAGACACAAGAGATCTACCAAGAAATTGACAAGTACCCAAAGTGGACTTTCTATCAACCTTGTCACCGGCATAGTCCGAATCGGAGTAGCCAACAAGATCAAAAGAAGACCTCTTAGGATACCAAATGCCAAAGTTTGGTGTATGAATTAAGTATCTCACTATCCTTTTCACAGCCTTAAGATGACATTCTTTAGGGGCCGCTTGATATCGTGCACACATGCACACACTTAGCATAATAACGGGACGGGAGGCACATAGATATAATAATGAACCAATCATAGAACGGTAAACCTTTTGATCAACCGGTTTGCCATCCTTAGTCAAGTCAAGATGTCCACTAGTAGGCATGGGTGTTTTCATACCTTTGCTCTCTTGCATGTTAAACTTCTTGAATAAGTCCTTGATATACTTTGTTTGGGAAACAAAGGTACCCTCCTTAGTTTGCTTGATTTGCAAACCAAGAAAGAATTTGAGTTCACTCATCATAGACATCTCAAACTTCTCCGAAATTAGTCTTCCAAACTTTTCACTAAAATGAGGGTTAGTTGAACCAAATATGATATCATCCACATAAATTTGGCATACAAATAATTCTCCATTAACCCTTTTAGTAAAAAGTGTAGAATCAATCTTTCCAATCTCGAAGCCTTTTTCAATAAGGAACTTAGTCAAGCATTTATACCATGCTCTAGGAGCTTGTTTAAGACCATAAAGAGCTTTGTGAAGTTTGTAAACATGATCGGGTTTATTGGGATTAACAAAGCCGGAAGGTTGTTTAACATAGACTTTCTCCTCAATTTCACCATTAAGAAAAGCACTTTTAATATCCATTTGGTATAAAGTGATATCATGATGATTGGCATAAGCAAGTAAGATGCGTATGGACTCAAGTCTAGCAACGAGGGCATATGTCTCACCATAGTCCATACCTTCGACTTGAGTGTAACCTTGGGCGACGAGACAGGCCTTGTTGCGTACAACTTGTCCATCTTCATCTTGCTTATTCCGAAACACCCATTTGGTTCCAATGACATTGTGCGTTTCATCGGGCTTTTCAACAAGCGTCCATACTTGATTCCTCTCGAAATTGTGTAGCTCTTCATGCATAGCGTTCACCCAATCCGGATCATCAAGAGCTTCTTCAACCCTCATAGGTTCAATGTTAGAAATGAATGAATAATGTTCACAAAAGTTAGCTAAGCGAGACTTAGAGCGATTAATTCTCCCGGTTTGAATATCATCGAAGATTTGTTCAACGGGATGATCTCTTGAGACTCTTGCTCTAACTCGTGAGAGCTTTTGTTTGGGTCAGGGTGGAACATCCTCTTCATTGTCTTGTTCTTCCTCTTGTCTATCTTCGTTGTTGTTGGCGTTGATGTTCTCTTGTGGAGGTGGAGAAGGAGGTCGATGAGGTTCATCTTGATGTACTTCCTCGTTTCCTTCATCTTGACGTGTTCCACTTGTGGATGCCTCCAAGTCAACTTGTGGTTCACCTTGGTGTGAAGTTGAGGCTTCCACTTGAACGGACGAGGTACTCTCCTTCACCTCCGTTGGGCAAATCTTGCCACTAGACAAGTCTTGAATTGCTTCTGAAGGGTCTTTGTCTCCTACATCAATTGGCAATTGCTCTACTTGCGAGCTGTTAGATTCATCAAACTTCACATCCACCGTCTCTTCAACCTTTCGGGTGAAATTGTTGTAGACACGGTAAGTGTGAGAGTTTGAACCATAACCGAGTAGGAAACCTTCATGAGATTTAGGAGCAAATTTCGAACATCGATGTTTATCAAGAATGTAGCACTTTGAGCCAAATACTCGAAAGTATCCAACTTGGGGTTTGTTACCGGTGAGAAGCTCGTATGCCATCTTGCCGAGTAGCTTGTGAAGATATAGTCGGTTTGTTGCATGATAAGCTGTCTCAACCGCTTCTGCCCAAAAGTGTTTTGGCGTCTTGTATTCATCAAGCATCGTTCTCGCCATCTCAATGAGTGTCCGGTTCTTCCTCTCAACAACTCCATTTTGTTGAGGTGTGTACGTAGCCGAGAACTCATGTGGAATCCCTTCTTCGTCAAGAAAGGTATCCACATTTGCGTTCTTGAACTCCGTTCCGTTGTCGCTGTGAACCTTCTTGATCTTCACTTCAAATTGATTTTGGGCCTTTCTAGCAAAGTTCTTGAAGATCTTTTGGACCTGCGATTTATCATCAAGAAAGAACACCCACGTAAATCTTGAAAAATCGTCAACAATGCAAACCAAACGAGTTACCACCGAGACTCTTGTAGGCATTGGGACCAAAAAGATCCATATGAAGTAGCTCAAGCGGTCTTCTCGTGGTCATAATATTCTTCACAGGATGACTTCCTCCAACTTGTTTTCCTGCTTGACAAGCACTGCAAAGTCTATCCTTGTCAAATATAACATCTTTAACACCAAGGATATGATCACCTTTAATAAGCTTATCAAGATTTCGCATGCCCACATGACCTAACCTTCTATGCCACAACCAACCTTTAGAAGATTTAGCAATTAAGCAAGTTCTAGGTCGAGCTCTTTTAGTGAAGTCAACAATGTATAGATCACCTCTACGTATACCGGTAAAGACCATATTATGATTATCTCTTCGAAACACTTGGCAGTCTACTTCAGTGAATGGAACATTGAGACCAAAATCGGCTAGTCTAGATACGGAAAGTAGATTGTAGCCAAGAGATTCAACAAGCATAACATTTTGGATGGAGCTGTCATGTGAGATGGCCACCTTACCAAGGCCAACCACCTTACCCTTTGAGTTATCACCAAAAGTGACATACTTTTGAGGGCCGTCGTTTTCAGCGAGCTCACGAAACATACCCTTGTCTCCGGTCATGTGATCGGTACATTCACTATCAAGAACCCATTCCTTTCTTCCAGCCATGTAACCACGAAGATTAGCCATAAGACCAAGGTGTCTCATAGACTCATCAAGATCAAAGTCACTATCATCATCCTCATCATAATATCCATGTTCAACATCATCATATGAATGATCATTACCTAGAGAAGGCAATTCATTAGATTTATGACCATGACAATGTTCATATTTATAATTCTAATGACTTGAGAGATGATGTCACTAATGATTCCAACATCTCCTTTGGCTTGCATGAGGTCACGAAGCTCAAATAAACAATCACCAAACTTAGGATCAGTAGAATTCATCTTATTTAAAGCAATGGACTTTTGAAGAATCTCATCTAGATTTTTCAAGGAATAGCTTGGAAAGCGTTTCTCGAGGTATCTCCATATAGTGTAAGCACATTCAAGTGTAGGCAAGCACACAATCAAGTTTCTAGGCAATCCTCTAATGATAAGATTAACAGTTCTAAGATTAAGGATCATGTCAAGAGACTCATCGGGGGTAGGATGCAAAGGATCAATAGGAGGTGCATAAGGGCAAGTAATATACTTGTTCAAATTATATTCATTGCAAATCACAAGCATCTCATTTTTCCAATCATGATAGAACTCTCCATCAAGTAAAGGTACTCTATGTCTAATACTCCCAATCGTAGACACGCCCATCTTCCTCCAATGGTGATTAAACCAAAGTAATGGAGACCAATGCTCTGATACCAATTGAAAGGGATCGAGAAGAGGTGTCTAGAGAGGGGGTGATTAGACCCTCAACAAGCAAAAGTAGCAGTTTTTAATTTGTTGAAGTTGAGGTGGAGTTTTAGCACAAGTTTAAGCATTCACAATACATTTCAAATAAGCATGGCAAGAGTATAAGCAGCGGAAAAGATAAAGCATGCAAATTGCAAGAAAGTAAGGGATGGGATTGGAGTGTGCAAACGCAATGAAGACACGGAGATTTTTGGCATGGTTCTGATAGGTGGTGGTATCGTACATCCACGTTGATGGAGACTTCAACCCACGAAGGGTAACGGTTGCGCGAGTCCACAGAGGGCTCCACCCATGAAGGGTCCACGAAGAAGCAACCTTGTCTATCCCACCATGGCCATCGCCCATGAAGGACTTGCCTCACTCGGGTAGATTTTCACGAAGTAGGCGATCTCCTTGCCCTTGCAAACTCCTTGGTTCAACTCCACAATCTTGTTGGAGGCTCCCAAGTGACACCTAACCAATCTAGGAGACACCACTCTCCAAAAGGTAATGAATGGTGTGTTTATGATGAACTCCTTGCTCTTGTGCTTCAAATGATAGTCTCCCCAACACTCAACTCTCTCTCACAGTTTTGGATATGGTGGAAAGATGATTTGAGTGGAAAGCAACTTGGGGAAGGCTAGAGATCAAGATTCTTGTGGTTGGATTGGAATGTCTTGGTCTCAACACATGAGTAGGTGGTTCTCTCTCAGAAAATGAGTAATGGAAGTGTAGGCACGTTCTGATGGCTCTCTCTTGAATAGAGAAGGGGGTGGAGGGGTATATATAGCCTCCACACAAAATCCAACCGTTACACACATTTGACTCAACTCGGTCAGACCGAATGGAAGAACTCGGTGAGACCGATTCAATTCAAAATGTGAACGTTAGGATTCTCGGTGGGACCAATATGATCAACTCGGTGAGACCGATATGCTAGGGTTAGGGCAAAACCTCATCTCGGTGTGCCGATTGCATGAACTCGGTGAGACCGATTTCAGCAATGAGCAAACAGAGAGTTGGTCAGGCAAACTCGGTGTGACCAGTTGCACATTTCGGTGAGACCGAAATAATTGCAACAGGCAACAGAGAGTTTGCAAGGCGAACTCGGTGAGACCGATCGCTCGTTTCGGTGAGACCAAAATGTTACAAAGGGAAACAGAGAGTTTGCATTGCCATCTCGGTGAGACCGAAATCCCTATCGGTGGGACCGAACTGATTAGGGTTTCTGGCAGTGACTATGTCAAAGGAACTCGGTGGCGCCGGATAGATCAAATCGGTGGGGCCGAGTTTGACTTTAGGTTTAGGACATATTTGGATTGAGAAAGTGATTGAGGGCTTTGGAGCATATCACTAAGCACTTTGAGCAAGTAGACCTTTAAGCAACACATCATCCCCTTTTAATAGTATTGGCTTTTCCTATGGACTCAATGTGATCTTGGATCACTAAAATAGAAATGAAGAGTCTTGAGCTTGTGCCAATCTTTGTCCTTAGCATTTGAAGGGGTTCCACATCCTCTTGTCCATGCCACGCCATTGTTGAACTTTCTGAAATATACTAGATGAAAATATTAGTCCAACAAGAGATATGCTGACATTAATTAGTAAAATCACTCAGGGAGAACTTGTGCTTTCATAGGGAGCACTTGTGCTTTTAGCATTCAGTGGGAGAAGACGTTCCCGTCGACGACGAGCCGCCTACGGTGACTTCGTAAATCTCAAGATGATATGCCGGCTCAGTCTTTCGGAGGTGCTCATAGGGGTAGGGTGTGCGTGTGTGTGCGTTCATAGGGGTGAGTGTATGCGCATGTATATGAGCGCTTGTGTCTGTACCGATGTTAAAAAAAATCACTAGAACGGTCGTTCCATTGACCGTTTAGCCCTGTTGACCACTATTTTTTTTGTAAAAGAGTTAGTGAATAAACAAAAGTTGAGAGATACTAAAAAAGAGCATGAATTTGAAAAGTTCAGAAATATGGAAAAAATTACAAATTTTGAAAAAATTATCAAAGGTGGAAAAAGTTCATGGAATTTAAAAAAAGTGCAGCGATCTTGAAAAAAATAATCAAATTTGAAAAAAGTTCAACGATTTTGAAAAAAAAGTTCATTGAATTTAAAAAAAGTTCATTGAAATTGAAAAAAGTTCATCAAAATTGCAAAAAGTTCATTTAATTGAAAAAAGTTCTTTGAACTTTAAAAAAATCATTAAATTTGAAAAAGTTCATCAAAATTGGAAAAAGTTCACCGATTTTGAAAAAGGTTCGTCCAAATTGAAAAAAGTTCACGAATTATAAAATCAAAAGATATAGAAAAAAAGAAAAAGTTCACAAATTTGAAGAAAGTTCATGAGATTCAAAAGAAGTTCGTGAATTTGAAAAGTACACAAATTTAAGAAAAGTTCATGAATTTTTTAAAAAAAAGAAAGAGAAAGAGACTAGGCATAAACAGGTCGCGTTTTTTTTAGCGTTAAAGATGTATAAAAACAAATTAGGCATAACAGGTTGCTAGTTTAGTTGGTTACTGCCTTTCGTACTGAAATTGGAGGTTTGTGGTCTGAATCCTTATCACTCACAATTTTGTTTTTGCGATTTAAAAGTCAGAATATATATGTGGGTCGGCCCAACTCGCGGGAGGGGGTGTATGCTTGAGGCGCCCGGTAGCAAGATGGGCTATAACAGACGCTTAAAGCGTCGAATAGGGATTGCCTGTTTACAGTGCCTTTTGCCCCTTTTGGTATCTCGATGCCAAAGGGGGAGAGAGCTTAGAGATTTGCCGAGTCACGAGCGCGTCTTATTTGCTTGCTTTCTTCGCTCGTGAACTCTTTTAGCGTTTGCTTTTGTTTGTGTTTGTGAGACCTAGAGACCGAGTCATATGGTGTGAGACATATGCTACCCTATTATTATCTTTCATAACCAAGAGAATCTAAAAATCTGCTACGTCCCTTGATTGGTTCTTGGGGCAAAAGCTCGATAGGATAACAATAGTCACTTACCTTGAAATGTATCTATCGTCGTAGTCACCGGCAAGGTCAAAATGTAAAGATTAAATAAGCATAGATAAAGAAATAGCTTGACTCTTTGACCAGCCTGTTCATGAGGTCTTTAGTAGGGGAGCGTTGGAGCTCCTGGCTACAACTTGTGTGGAGGTTGATGGATATTTAACTCTCTGACCAGCATGACTCTTTCCACTGGAAGTTAAGTGGAAGCGGGGTGTTTACGATCAAATCTATGTACTTGGATCTAATTAACTCTGGCCCAATCCTGAAATCGATTCATATTTGGAAAATTAAGGTTCCCTTTCGAATTAATTTTTTTATGTGATTTGTTCACAAGCAAGTGATTCTTACCAAAAATAATCTGCTAAAGCGAAGATGGGTAGGCAGTGCACGATGTTGTTTTTGTGACCAAGATGAAACAATACAACACCTCTTCATAGATTGCCCTCTCGCGAAGCTCCTTTGGCGCACCATCCATATAGCCTTCAATATCACTCCTCCAACTAGCATTGACTCGTTATTTGGGACGTGGCTAACTGAAGTGGAACCAGTTATTGTGGCACGTATTCGGATTGGAATATGCGCATTACTTTGGGCTATATGGTACTGCAGGAACAATATGATCTTTAACGGATAAAATACTTTGAATTTCGTGCAGGTTGTCTTCGGAGCTACGGCCTGGATCCATATGTGGTCGTTACTCACTGCTACGGACTCCAGGGGGCATTTGGTTACTGGGTGCAACCGGTGGGAGATGGTAACACGGTGTATCTTCAACCAGGTTGGATGGTGGTCCAATAATATGATAGATGTTTAGTCATCTTTTCCTGTTTTCATGCCGGTTGTGGCTATATTTTTATTCTGTTTTTTATCTCTTTTTGCTCCGTTTGTGAGCTGTACTGGATTTCAGACTGTTTTTTGTTGGCACATTTTAATAATATTGTCGCATGCATCTTTCGGATGCAAAGGCCGGGGTGATCCGCTTTTCCAAATAAAATAAAATAAAGAAATAGCTAGACCAGATTTTGCATGTTCACGGTGGGAAGGGTAGGAATCCACGAGAAAAGGTCCAAGCGAGAGAAAGATGCGTCCATCCATCAGTCCCTTTCAGCCAGCAACCTATTCCCAACACTAAACCATTATTCATATTTCAGAAAATCGCTGCCCGTGCTACCCAGAGAGAGAAGTTTAGAGAGAGAGAGAGAGAGAAATCAAGACAGCGATCGAGTTGATGTGAAGGCACCTCCATCTCGTGTCATCTCGCCATGAGCTACGAAATCATGAAGATTCCGCGTGCTTATATCGTGATAAATCGTAACGGGAAAGATGAGTTTGTCGGAAGAAACTCGGACTCAACGTGCCTTGTTTCTTTATGCTCTGATTGCGACGTCGATTACCAGTAATCGTTCGTTGTTTAATGAAGACGTCCTGGGAAAGGGATAGATAGCCTAGGGCTAAAAAAAGAGCAGATGACCGGCGATTCAGGCAGAGCCATCGGCGTGGACGTCTTCCCACCCGACATCACCCCCACACGACTCTCTCTCTCTCTCTCTCCTTTTTCTCTGAGAAGAACCACGCGTATCATTCAAACTACCACAATCCTGAAATTACATCTGGAAACATCCAGCACTGTTACAGGTGGGGGGGCGAGCGGGGGCCAGGCCCCCCCGATGGATCGGCCCCCCTAACAAGTTGTAGCGGGGACTAGTACTATTATTAGGCTTAATTACCCCGGCCATTAGCAAGAACTAGTAGAATGCCCGTGCGTTGCCATGGGCTTTGAAATATGTTGCTGAAGTTATATATACATAATGCATATTAAATTTCTCATGTAGAGAATAGATAGAACGGACACAATCGAATAATAATTGAAGTCCACTTAACTTGCAATATAAATTAATAACAAAAAGGAAATTTGATAATGTATACGTATAGAGCGACTATCCAACTAAAAATCTGCTAACAAATTAAGATCTACTTGATGCGCTTAAGAAAGTCTCGCACAATGTTAGTAATGTTGACTTTAGCTTCATTGCACAATATTTGAGCAAGTATGATAAAAAAAAATCTACCTCAACTCATACCCATTCTACACAAGCAATATATGTAGTTAGCATAAATACTTCACATCAATTCTCTCAAAATGTTTAATAGAGAATACTCTTTGTGGAAGCCGGACAAATGAATTCTTTACCGTTCCATCAGAGCATAAAATAAAAAACAAAATTCATGTGTGTTGCCACGGGCCAATACATGGATCTATCATGAGGCCCTCAATTTCAGCACTTCGGTCATTGCGTTATTGCTTCGCTAAGTTGTCACCCCGCTCCAAATCCGTCTAGTGTTTTCTCTTAGTCTGCCAAATTGGTGTAGTCAGTCTGATCATCCCTAATCCACATACTATGAACTGAATACTCCCTTCCTCTGATTTAAAAGGCCCAATTCAAAAATCTACTGAAACAAGGCAAATGATGAGTGATGGAATGATTTTTGTAGTTTGCAATACTAACCCAATTAAACAAATGCATTAATTTGCATTAACTACGACATATGCATTTGTGGCCACTAAATGAGTAGGAATGTTCCATGCATTGGTGAGTTATTTTTTATTCCTTGCATGCAGAGATTTAATATGCTTCGGAGTCTAAACATAGGACCTTTAAACCGGAAAAACGAAAAAGCATATTATGATGGACTCTCATGCTCATGTCGTGGGCATTGTGGAATGAGAGAAATGACCGGGTCTTTAACAAGAAATCCACATTGCCGTCCATAGTCTTCGAGCATATTAGGGCCGATGCCATATTGTGGGTGACCGCCGGTGCTAGGCACCTGGGTTCCATTATGCCGCGAGAGTACGGGGAAGGAAGCGAAGTATTGGATCGGGAGAGGAGTTGGATCGGCGGCAGCGTATATTTTTTCCCCGTGCAGTTTTTTATTGGGATGTAAACCAGGTGGGGACATTAGGAGTAGAGATTGGTTCTTAGGGGTTGTTTGGGTAGCTAGTTTTTAGAGAACTAGTTAGTTATAAACGTGTTTCAATGTCTAACTAACTAAATGAATACTCTACTGCCTCAGGTCAGTTGGTGAGTGAAGCAAAGTGCTCAATATATTTCAGTCCCAATACTAATGTGGAAGTGAAGGCGGAGGTGTGCCAAATTCTGAATATAATGACTGAATCTGTCTCAGATAAATACTTGGGTCTCCCTTCTATGATTGGAGTGGACCGAGTAGATTGCTTTAAACATCTCATAGAGAGGATTGAGATAATGGTCAATGGTTAGAAAGAGAGGACACTATCTTATGGAGGAAAAGAAGCTCTGATAAAAGCGGTGGCCCAAGCCATCCCAACTTATGCGATGAGTGTGTTTAAATTCCCAAAGAAAATTTGCAAGGGGATCACTGACGCAATGTCGCAGTATTGGTGGGGTGATGATGAGAACCAACGCCGGATGCACTGGTTTGCGTGGTGGAAAATGTGTGTGCCAAAAGACAGGGGAGGAATGGGTTTTCGGGACATCCATAGTTTCAACTTAGCTATGCTCGCAAAGCAATGTTGGAGACTGATTGAAAATTATGATTCTCTCTGTGACAGGGTTTTGAGATCAAGATACTATACCTCAGATGATATACTAAATTGTGAATTGAAGAAGGGCTCATCCTATGTCTGGCAGAGTATATGGGCGGGAATTCAAACGTTCAAGAAGGGAAGTATCTGGAGAGTTGGAGATGGAGCGAAAATAAATATTTGAGAAGACTGCTGGATCCCGAATAGCACGTCAAGGAAAGTAGTGACAGTACGTGGTAACCAAGTTCTCACAAGAGTTAACGAATTGATTGACCCAATATCCGGGAAATGGGATGAAGTGCTTATACGTGAGAACTTCTGGCCTATAGATGCTAACCGCATTCTCCAAATACCTATTCATTATCAGGAGACATAAGATTATATAGCATGGCACTTAACGAAGAACGGCGTCTTTACGGTTCGATCGGCATATTACAAACAGTGGTAAGAGTATTATGCATTTGATCCTGGTGTTATTCAGTATGGCGAATCATCTACACACCCGGTTTGGAAAAAACTATGGAGTCTCAAGCTACCTGGGAAGATCAAAAAAATTCTATGGTGGTGTTTGCACAATGCTATTCCATGTCTATGCATTCTTGCAAATCGCCACATTGGCAGTAATTCCCAGTGCCCCATTTGCTCAGCGGGTGCAGAAGATATTATGCATGCCCTTTTTAGATGTCCCTGTGCAAGGCTAATATGGGAGGCTCTTGGATTAGCAAAGGAAGTGGTCGATGCCTCGCTAGTGGATCGAGCTGGATCGGCTGTGATTGATTTCCTGCTATGTGACCAATCTGCCAGCGACTATATTTGGACACTGTTGAAGTACCAGAGCTGTTTGCAACGGCATGTTGGTATATCTGGTGGCAACGCATACAATTGGTCCGTGGTGAACAATCTTGAACGTACTGCTCCATCAATATACACTATAGCACTAAACTTTGTACGAGCAAAAGGGAAGATGACCCAAGTTCCACGCATGAATAGATGGGCTCTTGGTCTAGTGGGACAACAAATTTTGAATATTGATGCGTCCTTTTCAGATGATGATTTCACAGGAGCTTGTGGAGCTGTGCTACGCGACAATCGAGGAGGCTTTATCAGAGCTACTACGGCTCGACTTGACCACGTTCCGGATGTGGTTTCAGCGGAAGCGGCGGCACTGTTGGAAGGGCTTAAATTAGCACAAGGTACTGGATGCAACAATCTCCTAGTACGTATGAACAATCTGATAGTGGTGGAAGCATTGCAAAATAATGAAGGATACTCAATGGTGGCGGCCCCTATCATTCAAGATTGTCAAGAGTTGATGAGAGAGTTCGGGAAGGCTATCATAGAACATTGTAATAGAGTCTAATATCGTTGCGCATGAGCTAGCTCATTATGGTAGTGCTAAAAACCCTACTCTCTGGGTAGAAACACCGCCTGTTTTCCTGTTAAACTTTTTAGCGGATGATGTAAGTGTTATTTGAGTTTTAATAAAGCTAGCCATAAAGGCCTCCTCGTCGAAAACAAAAACAAAAACTTTGTTTACTCCTCAAAAAAAAAAACTAAAACTTTGTTTGGCTAATCTAACTAATTATTGGATAAGGAAAACTTGGTTCTGATAATACTGAGATTTTGCATTTCTGGAAAAAAAACCTGGCTTCGAGACGTCTTCGCGCAAACGCGTTTAAGAAAAACGGGTCTTCGCTGCCAGGCGTACGTGGCGTGGAGCTCCATGAAGAAGAATGTCTTCCTCCACCAAGAGGCCGACGCCACGCCAGCGCCAGTGCCGGGGCCGTGACCTATGGCAACCATGAGTCGACGATGGACGGCGGTGCAACGACGAATGTGCTCTGTACGGCACGACGTTGCCCGTCTCCCACAAGAACCTGGAGTGTGACGCCGACGCTCATCGTCTAGCCCCGGCATCGCGGACGCCGTGTAGCTGACTGCAATGGAACGCATGACACCGCGGCGCCGGAGTACTTCGGCGGCAACAAACTGCAACAGCCCGGGGTAGAGTATTTGCAGGAACGACGACCATGGAGATGCCTTGCCTGTGGCCACACGCAAAGTCCTGTTGGCCATGAAAGATGAGCAGCAGCCAGCGGCATATTCTATGCCGGGGCGACAACCTCGGCGGCCAAGGAAAGGGCCCGACGCCTTCTACGGACGGGATCTTTGTGGGTGGAGGGGACGCGAGCAACAGCGACGGACGAGCCCTGGCTAGCTGAAGCTTGGAGGGTTCATTAATGGCGGCCGAGCGGACGAAAGTAGGAAGAGGTCACCCGTGATATACGATAGGCTAATCGCTATCCAAACAAAGAATTATACAACACCAATTTATTACTTCCCTAACCCAAACACAGTTTTCCATACACTCGTTCTTGATAAGCAACATTGTAAAACTGGTTTCGTTAAAACCGGGCTAAAAACTGATTTTCTATATACCCGTGGCTAACCCTTCCTATCCAAACAACCACTTAGAAAAGGCAAAGATCGATGCATTAGGAAAATTAGGATTTGGAATTGATTGTCATGAAACTAAATTTTATTGATTGGTAATGTGCTATCAGTTCCTGCCCGTTTATAACGTGTCTAGTTAGGAAACTGTGAAAAGATTAGAAAAGTTTTTATTGTGAGGGTAAAAAAAATCAACGTGAGGAGATATGGTGATGGGATGTGAGACGAAAATAAACCGAACGAAAATAAACCAGACGAAATATAACCAGACGAAAATAAACTGTGAACACAATCCTATCAACTCAGACATTAGGAGTAGAGACTAGAAGAACGCCCGTGCGTTGCAACGGGGCCACATTAACTTTAAGAGTTCAATATTAATATTCTCATACATATCAAGTGACATTGGCGACCTTTTTTACCATCAAATCCTCACATACACACTCTCTCCCTCCCTCTTCCTCACTCTCTCTCCCCCTCTCCCTCTCTCTCTCTAACACACACACACATATCCATCTTATTGGGTACGGGACCATAATCCATCTATTTCACACACACACGCTAGTGCATAATAATATGGATTATGTGTATTATATTTGCCACCACAACTGAGGGAATTAATTTCATGTAAATCGGCCAGCCACAGCTCCAAGAATACGGGAGGAGGTGGCCCGGGGCGGCGTCGGCGCCGTCCGGCGCGGGCCACGGGCCCGCTTCCAAGTGCGTCTGCGCGCCGGCCACCCACGCCGGGTCCTTCAAGTGCCGCTTCCACCGCACCAACTCCCAGGGCCACGGCCACGGCCACGGCCAGGGAAGCCGCCCTTCTTCGCCCCCTTCACCGGCCGCGGCCAACGCGGTGCCGCGGCACCCGGCCTCGCCATCCTCGTCCTCCGGCACCGTCGCGACCCAGTGACGCAGCCCAAGCATCGGCCTCGAGAATCAAGAACGCTCGACAACGGAGAGGAAAGGGAAGATCATATACATGTCATAAGAAAGGGAGTTTATTTACTGCTCCCTCGATGTATTGTTTTCTTTGTTTGGAGATTGATTACCATCCGTGAGTTAAGGTAAGGTTAATGTGATTGAGTGATTTAAGGTAAGGTTAATTAATTTAGATTTGATCTTTAGAGATTGTTCGTGATTGATTCTACATTACTAAATATAACTTGCGCCAGTATGGAAAGTTCTGATCTGTTCAGATTTCTTTCGTTGTGTGAGAGGGTGACGCGAAAATAAACCGATGAAGTGGGGGGAGGGGACGAAAAAAAATCTACGAAAAAAACCCAACGAAGATGGGAGGAGGTACCAAAAAAACCATAGGAGATGGGACGAAAAAAAACCTGGAAGCGAGACTACCAACTGCTTCATTAGAAGTAGAGATTAGGAGTAGAGATATGGGCTAGTGTCAAGCCCAAAACGAATTTACAGCAACGCAACAAAGGGCCTAGGTTAGATGTCACGTAATCAATCAACTCACGCGCATTGAGGCCGAGCCGCCGAGGCGACTTCTCTGCAGTTTTCGTGCCAACGCTGCGCCACAACCCGCTAGGGCTTCGTTGACCACATGAGCGTTGTCGCCGGCTGCCAGGAGTCGCGCCGTCGCCGCTTGGTAACTAGCGAACCTGCCGCTTGCTGTGCATCAACGGAGTACGATTCTACGAGTCTACATACTACGGTCAAGTCGGTCGGCCGTGAACCAGACTACCAGAGGCGAGGGTATTGTCAGTTTGATTAAACAAACCATGAAAACAAGCAATCAATTGTTACTAATCCCTGCGTTCTTAAATATAAGTTTTTTTTTTTTAGATTTCAATGCGGTATACTGATGTAGTAGTTAGAATATTTTGTCACTTGTCATATTAATTACAGGTTACATATTTGCTTTGTACTAATATCAGAATTGCACATGTCATGAAGGGGAAGAAACCACCGATGAGTGATTTCTTCAAGCCATCTGCAAACTCGAACTCTGTGGTTGAAGATGCAAATGCAAACGGGATACAGATGTGACACGGCAACCTACTGGCCACAGGCTCTGTTTGTTTCAGCTTCGGGAGCAGTTTTTGGGCTGGAAAAAGCTGAAACTGAAACAAACAGCTATTTTAGAACAGTTGTGGAACCACAACTCAAAACTGTTTCGGGCTATTTTCAGTGTAACAGCCCAAAGCATGTCTCGGGGTACTTCACAGCCAAAACTGTTTCCCTAGCCCCTCTGCTTTTGGAGTTTGGTCGTAATTATGTCATCAATGTCGCCGCAGGCACGACCTATCTCTCCCTTCGCCCCTTCTCCTAAAACATAGCGTTTTCACCAGCCCACAGTCGTTTCCACAGCTACGTTGCCAAACAGCTAATCTTCACTGCAGCTGTTTTCTCAGCACAGCAGTTTTACCAGCACAACAAGTTCACAGCTGAATCTGTCGAAACTGAAGCTCAAACAAACACAGCCATAATGTCCCCAATATAAGTTTGGTTGACATGGAAACATCGCAGCTTAATGTCCCCAATCTCAGATGTCAAGGTATCACTCTAGACAACTAAACTAGTAGCTATGGATTTTATTAGACTGCTTACAAATTGTTGACTAGACGAAAGTAAATTAATTCATCCATGGGAAATATTATTTTTTATTTATCATCGGGATCGCTTCGTCATACTTGTTTCATCTTTCAACTTATTGTAAGTTGCCTAATAAAGATGGTTTACTAAAAACGAAAGATGTAACATTTTATCATCGTCCAATATAATTATGTAGCCTTCTACATAATTAACTTGTTTGATGGGTCTACAAGCAATTTGCAATTCTACATGTAAATTTAGAAATGTAGCTTTGTATGGTTGCCATATGTAAGACTTAACCCTATATTGATATATTAGATATGATGACCTATATTATTATATTCTTCGCCCCCCCCCCCCCCCCCCCCCCATGCTCAAATCCTGGCTCCGCCCCTCGTTACAAGGGAGAGAGAGAGGAATTGGTGAAATATGATGGATGTATTATTGAGCCTTGAGGGCGAGTATATATTGAGTACAAGACTTGGAGGGCAAGACACCTCCTAGAGATAAGATGAAAATAACTCTATTTAATCTCGGGCAATCTCTACTACCAAATATATCTCTAACATCCCCCCGCAGTCGTAGCGGTAGCGTTGCGAACAACAGGAGCGTCGCGGACGGTCAGACTAGAGAGAATAGCAGCCGACGGGCTGACATCCCCCCGCAGTCGTAGAGGAAGCGTCGCGGACGGTGTCGCGTTGCGGACGCGTTGACTGTAGAGAAAGCCGATGAGTTGCTCAAGAGGATGGTAACCCTTTGTGCCGATGTCGAGGTAGCCGAGAGCGTAGGGTGGTGTAGCCGTGGTCGAGGTAGCCGTGCGAAGAACGCGCGGTCGATGTCGAGTCGGGGTAGCCGGTGTCGAGGGAGTAGCCGTGGAGCCGCGGGCGCAAGGAGGCGCCGAGTTAGTCATGGGCGCAGTGGTGTCGAGGTAGTGGTGCGCCGGAAGGAGGATGGTGTTGACGAGGCGTCGCACCGGGTGTGCCAAACCCGGGGACACGTCGTAGACGAAGGCACGCATCGGTGTTGCCAGCACCGCGCATGCGTAGACAGACGAAGACGAAGTTGACGAAGCGCCGACCAGGCTTGCCAGGCCCGGGCACACGTCGTGGATGAAGGCACGCATCGGTGTTGCCAGCACCGGGCATGCGAAGACGGGGACCTGCACGAGCTGTATGCCATGTCAGAGAAGTCGGAGAGGCCAGCAGAGAAGAACTCGACGACGATTGCGGCGTTCCATTAGCGCGGGGCCGATGTCACCAACGGTGGTCGGAGTAAACGAAGTGGTCGGGGTAGATGACGATGACACTGGCGACGGGCTGGTGCTTGGACGAAGACGAAGGGGGTGGACGGGCGGCGGCGGCGACTACGGAGGTAGCGGCGGCAGCGGCCGAAGAAGAGCGGCTGCGACGGCCTAACGTCGGCGACGGCGGCTAGGTTAGTAGTGCAGTGGCGGTGCTCGAAGTAAGCGAGGAATCCGACAGCGTGACGAAGACCGGCGCAGACGATGGCGTTCCCGCGCCAAGGGAGGCAGCACGACACATACCACGCGAGGTCGACGCACGGGGACGTCAGTGGACCGCGGGCCACGGCGCTACGGCCCGAAGGGCGATGCAGCGGCGGCAGCAGGCGGGGCGGGGCGACGGCGGGAAGACCTCAGGACGGCAGCAGGGACCATGGGCCGCGGCGCTACAGCCGAAGGGGCGGCGCAGCGGCGGAGCGCGGGTCGGTGCAACCGCGGGGACGGCCTCGGGACGGCGGCAGGGACCGCTATCGCGGCACTACGGCCCGAAGGGGCGACGCAGCGGCGACGCGCGAGTCGATGCAGCCACGAGGAGAACCACGGGGCGACAGCGCTGCGGCCCGACGGGGCGACGCAGCGGCAGCCCGTTGCTCGATCGGTGAAGGGGCGCGCTGAACTCGGGGACGATCTTCACAGGACCTGCGGAGGCGCGCGTAGCCGACGGGCCAGGTTGGTCGCGTGGCGTAGATGAGGCGGATCGCGGTGACGAGCGGGTGATCAAGCCGATCGCGCGCGAGGTCGGGGACGCCGCTCGGTGTAGGCGGGGTGACGGCGGAGTCCAAGATGAGGCTGACGATGACGGACGGCGTGGGATGGCATGCGGACGAGCGCGTCAGCGCCGGCACTCGGGCTGCCAAAACAGCAACGGCGCCCGGGCAGCGAGGCCCGAGCGACCAATGTAGCAGCGGCGCCCGAGCTGAGGCAGCCGACGAGCCCGACGCAGCCAGCCCGACGCAGCAGGGGACAAGGCCGGCGAGGAAGACCGCAGGGCCGCCGTGCAGACGCGGAGGAGGTGGGTGGCGTGGATCGATGGGCGAGCCGGCGCGCGAACGACGGCTATGATGGGCCGCCGCATGGCGCGAGGCCGCCGGGTCGGGACGATGCAGGAGTCCCGGTCGTAGCAGGGCGGAGACGGCCGACGTAGGGCGACGGGCGGGCCGATGCGCGGACGACAGCTGGCCCTGACGGGCCACCTCAGCGCGCATGGCCGCCGGGTCGAAGGAGAAGCCGGCTGGTCGCGCCAGGGTCGAAGTAGAGGCGCATGGGGGTCGACGACGGCGGTGGGCGACGCAAACCGATCAAGCATAGATCGGAAAACAAAAAGAAAACACCGACCAAGATGACCGGCGGGAGAGAGAAAAACCCGAAGTAAGGGCTCGGAAAAAAGGCTCTCTAGGGCAGCCGGTCAACATGACCGGCGGACGAACCCTAGTTACGGGCGGCGTGGCCCCCGACGGCGGTCATGGAGGTCGACTGCCCCGAGGGCGGCGCGCGGGTGCGGAAGCAGCGGCGGCTAGGGCTTAGGATCGGTTAGGCTGATACCATGTTAGAAGGGAGAGAGAAGGATTGGTGAAATATGATGGATGTATTATTGAGCCTCGAGGGCGAGTATATATTTGAGTACAAAACCTGGAGGGCAAGACACCTCCTAGAGATAAGATGGAAATAACTCTATCTAATTTTGGGCAATCTCTACTACCAAATATATCTCTAACAAGCACAGCTGCCCCCAACATTTGCACAAACCACCACGTAAGACGTAAAATTACATTGAAGCCCTTCTGGGTCCTTGTCTCAATGGGTTACCGTCATCAACGCCCGCCGCACCTCCATCGTGCACACTTTCCTCTTCTGTATTGTCGTCCCTGAAGGAAGATTGCGTGCAAACACCACTGCCATCGTAGGCGAGTATCACATGTGTGCCCACCCAACGGACGCGATCTAGGAACCGGTTCCAACACATCGGTCGGGAACCACAAGCGAAAATCTTAACCACCGCAAGGAACGGAGGAAGGAGAACACCACAGATTGAATCGGTGAGGAGGAAGAAGAAGCTACCCATCAGGTTGGGGCAGTCCAAAACACATGTATAAGCGCGGCTTCCCTGGCCCGTCATTTTTTTCGCGGCTAATGGCAACTAAGTTTTTGCATGAATATTCACTAAATTATGTTACCTGGGACCATCTGGCTATCCTTATCCCTTGAGGGGTAGCTGGAGAACAAAATGCCCCATAAGAACAAGAAAGTAATGGAAATGATGGGAGCTGAAGCAGGGCTAAAGACATTTTCAAGGGGTCTAAATTCACCACTAGTATTTATGATACTTAATTGTATAGAAACACAAACTTTGCTTCAGATATGTAATCCATTTTATATGTTTATTATGTGGGTCGAGCCATAATAAGATACATGCATAATGCCACCCATTGTTCCATCGGCCCTAGGACGGTAAAACCATGCGCCCCCTAGCCACCTATATAAAGGAGAGGCCAGGGGTGCTCCCTAGAAACATATGATTGCGCAAGGTTTGCTCCCCCTTCCTCCCTCGTTCTCTTCTTGGGAATTGTTCCTCTGTTGAAAGGCTGCTCGACCTCCACCCTAGTTCTCCGGAATAGCTACCTGCTAGACTGGTGCTCTCGTATGCATGGATACCTATAGAGGCATTGTACGTTCGGTGCTTGATCTACGGATCAGTTTGAGGGACTAATTCTCACTGCTGGGAGGTATAACCTAGTTGCGGGAATATGTATCAACACGCCTCATTAAGTCTCCTCTCCGCCGCATTTACATTGGTAAGCAATCTAATACAGTTCCAATCGTACTTGCATCTTCATAGTGATGATGGGATGATTAGTAGGCGCTTTTTTTATTTTTTACTACGTTTCCTAACACAAAGAACGTGCCCCTTGCCCCAGCTGTTGAGAAGGCAAGTTCTTCATTTGCGAAGCTTTCCACTCCGCCTCCTCTGAAGAAGTCAACACTTCCCTCTGCCTCCTTGTCGAAGAAAAGTAAGGCTCCAGAGAGTGAAGCTAAAAAGAGAAGGCTTCATAACCTGTTGAGAACCCAACGAAGAAGAAGCAAAGTGACATTGTCACTATAAATGAGCCGATATTTTTCCTGCCATTGGCCTCAATGCCACTGCTTGTGTCGACCGTTTGGCACAAAACATGAAGAAAACCCCAAGATTCCCCCGGTGAAAAGATGGATGAAGAAATTGTCACCTCTGATGACACTGCTCTTATGGTATCATCGCCTCACCCTATAGAAAACTGAAGAAGTTACAGGTAAAGAAAGCAAGCATGTGGATATTAGAGATGCCCAAAATCAAGAATTCATGTTGACTATTAGGTTAAAGAACATTCAGATTCTCCTCTCGACACCACACCTCGTGTGAAATCTTCGGAATCACCCTTTGACATTGCGTCTATTCAACTTGAATCAGATAAGCCTCAATCTCCATTGCAAAGGATTTGCAAGTCTCAATTCTCCCTTGCATCTCCGTCGGTCAGTATTCTTGAAGAAGCTGACCCCACCACTATAGAAGAACAAGAAAGAGCAATCGCGTCAATTGTTGAAGAAAATGTTGCTGTTGTAGATGAAGAAAAAGATTGTAGTGCCATAGCATATTTTTTGCTTAGGTGGCAGTGCATGATACTCTTATGACACTCCCACTACGGGAGGTCCAATGCTGGTTGGTAGATCAGGCGGTGACTCGGTTCGGTCCATCCGAAAGTGCATGCCCACACCGTAGCTCATATGCATATGAGGTGAGCGGTGAAATCCCAAAAATAGTAAAACAAATTAAAATTTCTGAATCTTTTTATAACAAAGATAGTCGTGTGCTCTATCCACATGCACATTTCTAAGAAGAAATGACATCCGTGGTGATCTGGACAAAACAACCGGTCCCCCAAAATGATTTTAAAATAACATTTTCAAAACATCTTTCTTTCCGGAGCATCACAAATGAATTTTTTCACGAAAATTTGTATGTACTCCCTCCGGTCCGGTGTATAGGGCTCACTACCAATTTCTATTTGTTCCAAAACACCTCAAGAATAAGGCCCGCTAGAATTAATTAGCCTACTTAATTGCCCTCGCTCTCCCAAGTGAATTAACTCCTGGACGCCACATTTCCTTTTTCTTCGGTAGTGTTGGCTTCACACGCATGCAGGTGTGAACACGGCTGTGTGGCTGCATGGCGATTAAAAAAATATGCGTTCGCTCAGCTCCTTCACGCACATACAGATGTGAACAGGGCTGCATGGCTGCATGGCGATTTAAAAAAAAAAAACTAACCGAGGCTAGCTCGGCTCCTTCACATGCATGCAGATGTGAAAACTAATCTGCATCGTTGCGTTTGTTCGCCTCTTCCATGCGGACACAAATAGAGTGGCAAAACCCTACCGCGGCAGAGAAAACCCCAAATATTTTCTGGCAAAGTCCAAATATTACATGAATTAAAGTACTAAAACTTGATGTTCGAAACAATTGCACACATTTCATACTCCAACTAACTATCGAGAACAAGTCCAAAATATACTACGGAGTAGGAACAGCGTTAAGCCACTCTATTGCCGCGTCAACGTAGTCCTTGTCAATTGTCAAGCGGACCGGCAATTTTCCTTCTTTCTCAAGTGCTTTTTTCTTCATGTGTGGTACATCATAATGAATCGTGCCCTTCTTGCGTATGATCTCCCTCATGCAAGCTTGGTGGCTCAAGAATATCCTACAAGATCAAGCAAATAATGTGTTAATTTCTTATGTAATGAAACTTTAACAAGTTAAAAAGATCCAAAGGGACGAACCTATTAAGTTTCTCATGTGGATATTCGGCTAAAGCTTGGTTAACTTTAGCAAGAATTTCGGCAAGAGTCTTGGGCATTTTTTTCGCAAACATAGATTGGATTGAGGCAAACCAACCAAGATCTAAAATGTTTGTGTCCGGTGAATTAGGTGGTTGATAAATCATCCTAATGTTCCAACCACCTCTAGCGGCCTCTGTAAGAAATACTGGATCGTCGGGCTGTATATGCGTTCTCGCGTTATCTTGTTGAATATAGATTGTGTCGTTTCTATCCCAGGCTGGCCACTTAGAGCATCTCTAGCAGACCCTGTAAAACGCCGACCCGCAAAACGCGTTTGCAGTTCGCGGAAAAACGGCTTTGCGGGTCGACGCGGGCGACCGCAGAGGCAGACCCCACAAAACGAACCCGTATAAAAGGATATTCACGGAATATGCTCTTTTACGGGTCGGCTTTGCGGGTTCTGCTCTTACGCCGCTGCCGCCGGCCCGCAAATCCGAAATTTGCACTTCAATTTGACACAAGATAATACATTTCTTTGCTTTTTTAACGACATTGGATACACAGGACATCACCAAATCTTTGCTAGAATAGCAAGACCAAAGAAAACAAGAGCCACAATTATGCATTTTAGAAGATATCCAACTTCCATAACTGCTCCCACTAGTTGGACCAATATCTTCTCCATGCATTCGTTGTTGATCTGCGGATTCTTGATCTTGCATTCTTCATTCCTCTTCTTTGGTTCTAAAGAAGTAGACGTTGTTTCCCCTCTACTTTCTTCTCTAATTGCACATGGAGCCACATCATTAGTTTCGATTCTACTAAGGAGTGAACGAACATCTATTAAGTTTCTTTCTATCAATAAATCAATGTATTCTCCTTCCCAAAACCAAAATGAGCATCCATCTTCCTACACACATGACGATGTTCGAAATGAGCTATCGCAATTGAACCAAAGAATACGGTGCCAAAGCCGAATGAAAACAACGCATACCCTGTCATTTTCGCATTTGAAGAACACCCATCCGGGGTGCTTCGGCGTGCCCGAAGTTAGCCGCAGCACTGTCCGCGTGCAGTCGTCGCACTGTATGAGCGGCATCGGCGAGCCGCTGCGCGAGCGCCGAGCCCGGCGGACGGCCGGCCGAATCCATGCCGGCAAACTGTCGGCGGCGGCGACAGGACGAACCCGTACCTGCATGCGGCGATGGGGCTTTGCTAGGGCTGCATGGGGTGCTCGCCGACCATTCCATCGCTTGGCCCAGCCATCGGCGGCCGGAAAAGCCAAATCCGGCCACCCGCGACGAGCGGCCGCAGATCTGCAACTTTCCAGCCCGCCGACGCAGGAGGGGGTGGCGGAGGGCAACCTCAGGCGTGTGGCGGCCTTTCGGCGTGATCCCGCCGGCTACTGTCACCGGAATCGTGGGCGGCAGCCCGGTGGCGGGGCGAGGAGGAGAGGGGAGGTGGTAGGTGGGGAAAAGCGCGGGCTGAAATGTCCTCGTGACCAACCGCTCTCGCTATATACAGGGCACCGACGGGCCGGAGGGGGGGGGGGGACCCGCGTATTCGCGGGTTGGGGCCGAGATTTTGCCGCGCCCCTCACAAATATTTACGGACCAGACGCGTTTGCGGGGTCTGTTCGGGCGGGAATTTTCATGTTGACTCGCATTTTGACGGTTATTTTGCGGGTCGGGACTTTTTACGGGGTCTGCTAGAGATGCTCTTGACTTTTATAGCCGGTAGCACAAAGTTGCATAAATACTCCCTGCTTCTAGCCCTGTCTACATCCGTGCAAGGCTTGATCTCCCACTCTCCCTTCTTCCTATTGCAAATAAAATGATTTTTTGTTAGTGCGGAAACTTAATCAAGAAAATGTTGCGAGATATTTTTTTTAACAAAACTAACCTATTAGCGTTTTTCTTTTGTGCTTGAACCCATAGAACACTGGATCGAATTTATTACTCCCTCCTATCCATATTAATACAAAGTTGTATTAAGTGTGCGTCTATTAATATGGACCGGAGGGAGTACCATTTTTCTTAGCTCGGGAGCCAAAATCCATGTCCTGGCCCATCAACAATTTTCTGATAAAAGGTCTCCCTGCAGTGATTTTAACTAAAGCAGTAAAATATGGTTAAAGAATAACCAAGCATCGAAGGCGGCTTATTTTGGAAAAAGGAATAAATATACACAAAGCTTTTATACTACTAAAAATGCTTCTGACAAAAAAAAACTGTATAGAACATGATGTGTGGGCTGGGCCGGCCACTCCAACGGCTAGAGAGGGAGAGGTGTCCAGATGATGCCAACGGAGGCCAGAACTTTTGACACCATCTACCTATACTAGCAGCTGGATACCATACCATACCACGCTCTCTCAACCACAGCTTCCCTCTCCCTGCAGCGACAGGAAAGAAGCGTACAGCTCCAGGCTTTAAAAAGACCCCTCCTTTCGCAGCACCCCACGCAGCAACTCGCTCCCCGACATATCGCGCCTCCCTCTCTCTCCACGACACGCTTCCAAGTCTCCACGTCCACAATCCACACGAGATAGATCGCGAGAGACGTGAAAAGCGATAAAAATGGCCCTTTTCATAAAGTTTAACACAAAATGAACCCGTTTCAAAAATATTTCATAAAATGACCTTTTCATGACGCCTGAGCCTGGGACATCATGAGAGACAGCACGACGCCCTGGTCAAAGGCGCGGGCAAAGCTGACCGGCCATGTCACACATGCCCGAACCCATGACGCCCCGGCCGCAGGCACCATGCTCAATGGCATGACACCCCGGTCCAAGGCGTGCAAATGGCTCATGTAGCTCCGTTGCTAGATGGAAAGGACCATTTCATTTCTGGGTCTCACTGGTCAGTTGCGAGAGCTGGCAGGCAGAGCAATGAGGAGATCCATCCATCGACCTGGACGTTAACCACTGGTGGCAGCGACCTAACCAACTTAGAAATCGGTGCAGGTAAACACCACAAGCGATCAGCTAGTATGTCGTGCAGCTAGCTTTGCCATGTATGCATCGCTAAGCCAACCAACCGATTAACTAGTGTAAGCACAGTATGAGCCTTTGTATTTCTTCTTTTTTTATAGAATGAGACTTTGTATTTCTAAAATACATGTGTGTATAATCTGCATTTAAAATCATCAAAAATCCAAAATAGGCTATGTGAGCGGAATAAATACAAAAAAACGGTCGGGGCTGGTGAGGTAGGTGACTCCGGTAATGAAAGCGAGGGAGAGAGCGGCCGGCAAGGAAGGGGGCTCCGACAATGGCAGCGAGGGCGAGGGCGGCGATGGGAGCCGCGAGGCTAGGGCTTGATTCAAAATGGGGAAATTTTTGCTATGTCCCCCTCTCGGCTAGGGGTAACAGGAAGTGAAGTTATTAATGATGGCAATCTTACACGGACACCACCGGTAATCAGTTACCATTGGCGGGTGAAAACCAGGGCCCGACACTGATATTTTTAGGGTACTTTTTAAAATTTAGGGTATTAGTGTTTTGGAGATGATTGCATGAGATACCTACAACTGATTTGGATGGCGGTCCAATAATAAGATAGATGTCTAGTCATCTTATCCTATTTTCGCCGGTTGTGATACTTTTTTTATGAGATTTGTCAGCTTGTTTGAGACTTTGTTCGGAATCTGAACATTTATTAATAATATGGTTGTGTGCATCAAGAGATGTAGAGGCCGAGGGTATTCCTCCTTTTCAAAAAATTAGTGTTTTAGAAATAGATATAGACCTCCCAATACCGGATGACTACGCTAGTGCCTCGAAACCAATTGTCTCTCCCAAAATTTCAGAGACTTACCATCCCCTACCAACCATTGGTAGCCAAAATGAGCAGCACACTAACTCAGAAGGAGGAATGTTGTTCTCATTGCAGTTAAGGATATTGGGACAGTTAGTATCTTACTTAAAGTCAATGATTTCTTTACAAATTTTATTTTTTGTTCATTTGACATCTTTTTATCCAGGAGGCTTGTAGGCAAATATTCATGCCTCTAATGTTGGGTATTTCTAGTCCTCCATATTCTCTTTTCATTAATACAAGTTTCCAGTTTGCAAGGTGGTACTTATGTGAGTTGATAGCTTTTATGGCTCTCAAGGAAAATTCAATAACTGACAAGAGATATATAGGTATGCATGCGAGGCAATACCTCATTAATATTTCCCTCACATAGCTTATTTTGGATCTTCGATGGTTCTAAGTGCAGGCAAAGCTAGCTGTCCACGACGTACTAGCACATGCATCATCAGGTCTTGCTGAAGCCAAGGTGCGTGTACACGTTTCGGCCGGGTCGTACGCGACTCAAATACCCACATGCCGGTGGACTATATATACCCAAGTACACACCTACGTTGGTCGGCATGGACACTACCTGAAGACTCGATCGATCGATGACGTGCCCTACACTGCGTGGTTAGTCATGCCCACTTAGTGAAATCACCACGGCAAGCTAAGTTCAAGCCAGGAGGTTCACGGCAAGCTGCCCGTACGGCAATACGTGCATGTGCTCTTGATTGAGAAGAAATCAATTAGCTGCCTGCTTGTGTGCCTCTGTGTTAGCTTTGCACGGCCGCACGGTAGCGCGTGCATGGCGCCCTGGTTTGGGGCGTCATGCGATTGACCATGGTGCCTTGACCTAAGGTGTCATGCGTCTTGGGCCGGCCCGACGTGGTATTCAGCTCTGATCATATGGCGCTCTTAACTAGGGCGTTATGATGTCTAGCATGACGTCCTGAGCTCGGGCGTCATGCAAAAAGATCATTTTGTAAAATTATTTTAAATCGGGTTCATTTTGTGTTAAACTTTGTAAAAGGGGCCAATTTTGTCACTTTTCACGCGAGAGACTGCGGCGCTGGGCACGAGACGGGCCGGGCGAGTGGTAGTTGGTCCCCACGCAAAGGACGTCGTCGTCCTCGGCCCACGTTCCTCGGCCCCACCCAGGGCGAGCGGACGATTCTGCCCCTGCGCTCCTTGCAGTTCGTTGGCCCAGGGGCAGTCTCGTCACTCCGCGGGTGTGTACGTCCGGCCTTGTCACGTCGTGCTCTATCTCCTCCTGCTGCCTCTGCTCTGCGCAAGAGAGAGAGTGTGACAGCGACCGATGAAGAGAGATGGGTGGGAAGAAAAAGGAGGAGAGAGAAAGAGATGGGGATGAGGTGCAGCGTCACAAGTGATTCGGTTCACTGCTCCCGCGGCTGGTCCGTGCCCCCGTACGCGGCACGCTGCTAAGCTATGGGTACACCAGGTTCGTGCCTAAAGGGCTGTTTGGTTTGCGATTAATTTTGCCAAAGATTGTCACATCTAAGGTTAGACAAGTTTAACCAATTTAAGTGAGTGTTTGGTTTCAGCCACATCTTAGGCAAGCTATACTTGGGCCCCACATGACATACACATAAAAAGTGTGGCAAGATTCCTTTAGCCTTGCCAGCTTGTGGCTCTCATTTTGATGAACTAAGGGGCTGTTTGGTTCTAGGCCTAGCATTGCCACATTTGCCACATATTTTTCCCAAGCTTGCCTAAGGTTAGTTCATCAAAATGAGAGCCACAAATTGGCAAGCCTAAGAAAATCTTGTCACACTTTTTGTGTGTATGCCATGTGGGCCCAAGTGTGACTTGTCTAAGGTGTGGCTGAAACCAAACACTCACTTAAGTTGGTCAAACTTGCCTAACCTTAGATGTGGCAATCTTTGACAAAGTTAGTCACAAACCAAACAACCCTTAACCTTAGGCAAGCTTGGGAAAAATGTGTGACAAAATATGGCAATGCTAGGCCTAGAACCAAACAACCCATAACTCTTTACCGCTACACGTTGGACCTCCCGCGGTGGAAGTGTCATGCCTATTTCAATTCAATTTTTTTTTAACATAATACAGACGCAAGCGCTCATACATACGCGCATACACTCACCCCTATGAACGCACACACGCACATCCTACCTCTATGAGCACCTCCGAGAGACTGAGCCGGCATATCATCTTGAGATTTACGAAGTCACCGTAGGTGCCTTGTCGTCGACGGGAACATCTCCTCCCACTAAAAGCGCATCGCCGGAAATCCTGAAATAAATCCAGGAATAATACGAGCACCAGGACTTAAACCCTGTTAGACTGGGGATACGACTGTCCCTCTAACCATCCAACCACATGTTGGTTCGCATTTCAATGCAATTATAAAAGGTGTTTAAGTAAGGTGCTAACATAAAAAGACTTAGCTTCTTAAGAGCAATTATTAATAATATAGTCAGCACCCACCCTGGAAAAAGTAGCCGGCCGCTGGCTGTATAATACTGACATGACATCAAGAACTAGCAATATTATTTACTCACATGGCTCTTACGACTAGTGATTTTTTTCACTTTCTCTCTTTTCTTTCTTTTTGCTAAACTCATCTTACCTAGGAGCATGTGTAGAGATTGACGATTGTATAAGAGCTCACTTTCTCTTTTTGACCGCCTCTTTTTTTCGAATAGGCAAAAATGACATGTAAGCAGGCTTATAATCCATTATTGCAATTGTTGTAATCTTTGTTTAATTGTTTATCATCCAAACTTTTCGTGCATAATTGTTCTGTCTAGGTTCGCATATTTGGTATCCTTTCTTTCTGGATAATCATAGTGTTCTTTCTCTCCTGTTTAATTGTTTTGCCATGTCATTTTTAGCCTATATGGTATTCTTACCATATGTACACACTAGAACAACTAGAAAGAGCCTAAGAGTACCATGCATTGTCATCTAAGTAGAAATGTGATGTAGCATTGTAATTAATAATATGAGCGAGCGTTATAACATATATTAGGGAAACTTTCCATGCATAGTTGTTTAAACTTTCCTTTATTTAATTGTCTAGCAGTCAAACTTTTCATGCATAATTGTTCATTCTAGGTTAGCATGTTTAGCATCATTTCTTTCTGGGTCATTATAGTGCCCTCTCTCTCTCCTATTTAATTGTTTTGCCATGTTATTTTTTGCCTATATGGTATTCTTACCACATGTACACCCTGGAACAACTAGAAAGAGCCTAAGAGTACCATGCATTGTCATCTAAGTAGAAATATGACGCAACACTGTAATTAATAATATGAGAGAGTGTTCTAACATATATTAGGGCATCTCCAATAGTTTGTTGGTAAAATTAGCAATGTCATCCACACAAACTCATTGTACGACTACTCCAATATATATATATATATATATATATAGTGTGGCCAATGGGCGATGAGAGCATTTATAAGGTTTCTCTCTCATTTTACTTTGGACCTTGTGATGGGGAACGTTGCATGGAAAAAGATACGAAACACCCAAGATTTATTCTATGGAGATGCTAGCAACGAGAGGGGAGTGTGTCTACATACACTTGTAGACCGAAAGCGTTAACAATCTAATGATCATGGTTGGTGTAGTCATACTCGCGTCGCGATCCAATCCGATCTAAGCACCGCACGAGCGGCACCTTTGAGATGTGCACACGTACGGCTCGGTGACGTCTCCTCCTTCTTGATCTAGCAAGCGAGGGAGAAGAGGTAGATGGGATCTGAACCAGCATGAAAGCGTGGTGGTGGCGGTGGCAGTGAAACTCCGGCAGAGCTTCGCCAAGCATAATTGGACGAGGAGATGAGTGAGGCGGAGGCTAGCAATGGATGAGCCGCCCCTCTCCTACACCTACCCCTCTCCTTATATAGGCTAGGGGGCAGGGAAGGGTGGCCAAAACCCTCCTAGGGCCGGCCACAAGGGAGAAATCCCTTTAAATTTATAGATGAGATCTTATCTTTAAATTTAAACGACATGGGCCTTAGGGGCTGGTGCGGCCAGCCCGTGTGGGTTGTTGCCCCACCCTGGGTCGTTGGGCCCCATGGTGGAACACCCGGTACCTTATTGAACCTTCCCGGTACTCTACCAAAAATTCCCAAACTTTTTCGAAACCCTGAAAAACACTTTCCATACATAAATCTTTACCTCCGCACCATTCCGGCGCTCCTCGTGATGTACCGGATCCCATCTGGGACTCCGAACTACCTTCGGACTTACCACTATGAATATCCCAATACTACCCTAGCGTTACCGAACGTTAAGTGTGTGACCCTACGGGTTCGAGAACATGCAATCATGACCGAGACACCTCTCCGATCAATAATTAATAGTGGGACCTGGATGCCCATATTGACTCCCACATATTCAATGAAGATCTTTATTGGTTTGAACCACGATGTCAAGGATTCAGTTAATCCCGTATACAACTCCCTTTGTCCGGCGATATGTTACTTGTCTGAGATTCGATCATCGATACCGCCATACCTAGTTCAATCTCGTTACCGGCAAGTCTCTTTACTCGTTCCATAATACAAGATCCTTGTGACTAAACACATTAATCACATGCTTGCAAGCTATTCATGATGTTGTATAACCGAGAGGGCCCAGAGATATCTCTCCGTCATAAGGAGTGGCAAATCTCAGCCTCGATCCATGCAACCCAACAAACACTTTCTGAGATACTTGTAGAGCACCTTTATGATCACCCAGTTACGAAGTGACGTTTGATACCCACAAAGTATTCTTCCGGTATTAGGGAGTGGCACGATCTCATGGTCTAAGGAACAGATACTTGACATGAAGAAAGTTGTAGCAATTAAACTAAGTGACTCAATCAGATGCTAAGCTTACGGTTGGGTCTGTTCATCACATCCTCCTCCTAATGAAGTGATCCCATTATTAAATGACAACTATGTCTATGGTTAGGAAATCTTAACCATCTATAATCAATGAGCTAGTATAGTAGAGGCTTACTAAGGACACACTGTCTGTTTATGTATCCTCACATGTATTTTAGTTTTCGGTCAATATAATTGTAGAATGGATAATAAACATTTATCATGAACAAGGAAATATGATAATAACAAATATATTATTGCCTCTAGGGCATATTTGCAACAATCTCCCACTTGCACTAGAGTCAATAACCTAGTTTACATCGTAATGAATCTAACATCCATAGAGTCTTGGTGGTGATTGTCGGGGTTATGAAAGCACAAGTGCTCCCCGGGTGATTTTGGTAATTAATGTCAACATATCTCTTGTTGGACTAATACCTTTACCTAGTGTATTTCAGATCAGTTCAACAATGGCGTGGCAAGGACAAAAGGATGTGGAACCCCTTCAAATTGCTAAGGACACAGATTGGCAAAAGCTCAAGATTCTTCATTTCCATTTTAGTGATCCAAGATCACATTGAGTCCATAGGAAAAGCCAATACTATTAAAAGGGGGTGAGGTGTTGCTTAATGGTCTACTTGCTCAAAATGCTTAGTGATATTGCTCCAAAACCCTCAGCCACTTTCTCTCTTTTCCATATATGTCCAAAACCCAAAGTCAAACTCAGCCCCACCGATTTGATCTATCCAGCGCCACCGAGTTCAGTTGACATAGCCACTGCCAGAAACCCTAGACAATTCGGTCTCACCGATACGGATCTCGGTCTCACCAAGATGGCCTTGCAAACTCTTTGTTTCCCTTCGTAACATTTCGGTCTCACCGAAATGAGCGATCGGTCCCACCGAGTTTGCCTGACCAACTCTCTGTTTGCTCATTGCTGAAATCGGTCCCATCGAGTTCATGCAATCGGTCTCACCGAGATGAGGTTTGCCCTAAGCCCTAGCACATCGGTCCCACCGAGTTGATCCAGTCGGTCCCACCGAGATTCCCAACGTTCACATTTTGAACTAAATCGGTCTCACCGAGTTCTTATATTCGGTCTGACCGAGTTGGGTCAAATGTGTGTAACGGTTGGATTTTGTGTGGAGGCTATATATACCCCTCCACCCCCTTTTTTTTTGAACCTACCCCTCCACCCCCTTCTCCATTTGTGAGAGAGCCATCAGAACGTACATACACTTCCACTACTCATTTTCTGAGAGCGAACCACCTACTCATGTGTTGAGACCAAGACATTCCAATCCAACCACAAGAATCTTGATCTCTAGCCTTCCCCAAGTTGCTTTCCACTCAAATCATCTTTCCACCATAGCCAAATCTATGAGAAAGAGTTGAGTGTTGGGGAGACTATCATTTGAAGCACAAGAGCAAGGAGTTCGTCATCAACACACCATTTATTACTTTTGGAGAGTGGTGTCTCCTAGATTGGTTAGGTGTCACTTGGGAGCCTCCGACAAGATTGTGGAGTTGAACCAAGGAGTTTGTAAGGGCAAGGACATCGCCTACTTCGTGAAGATCTAGCCGAGTGAGGCAAGTCCTTCGTGGGCGATGGCCATGATGGGATAGACAAGGTTGCTTCTTCGTGGAACCTTCGTGGGTGGAGCCCTTCGTGGACTCACGCAACCATTACCCTTCGTGGGTTGAAGTCTCCATCAATGTGGATGTACGATAGCACCACGTATCGGAACCATGCCAAAAATCTTCGTGTCTTCATTGCGTTTGCACACTCCAATCCCATCCCTTACTTTCTTGCAATTTGCATGCTTTATCTTTTCCGCTGCTCATACTCTTGCCATGCTTGCTTGAAATGTATTGTGAATACTTAAACTTGTGCTAAAACTCCACCTCAACTTCAAGAAATTAAAAACTGCTATTTTTGCTTGTTGAGGGTCTAATCACCCCCCCTAGACACCTCTTCTCGATCCTTTCAATTGGTATCAGAGCATTGGTCTTCATTGCTTTGGTTTAATCACCATTGGAGAAAGATGGATGAGTCCATGATTGGGAGTATTAGACATAGAGTGCCTATGCTTGATGGAGAGTTCTATAGTGCTTGGAAAAATGAGATGCTTGAGATTTTCAATGAATATAATTTGAACAAGTATATTACTAGCCCTTGTGCGCCTCCTATTGATTACTTGCATCCTACCCCCGATGAGTATCTTGACATGACCCGCAATCTTAGAACTATTAATCTTATCATTAGAGGATTGCCTAGAAATTTGCTGGTATGCTTGCCTACTTTTGAATGTGCTTATACTATATGGAGATATCTTGAGGAGCGTTTTCCAAACTATTCCCTGAAAAATCTAGAAGAAATTCTTCAAAAGTCCATAGCTTTTCATAAGATGAAACCTAGTGATCCTAATTTGATGATTGTCTATTTGAGCTTCGTGACCTTATGCGTGCCAAAGGAGATGTTGGAGTCATTAGTAGCATCATCTCTCAAGTCATTAGAATTCATAAAGATGAACATTGTCATGGACATAAATCTAATCAATCACTCTCTCTAGGTGATGATCATTCACATGATGACGTTGAACATGGATATTATGATGAGGATGATGATAGTGACTTTGATCTTGATGAGTCTATGAGACATTTTGGTCTCATGGCTAACCTTCGTGGTTACATGGCCGGAGGAAAGGAATGGGTTCTTGATAGTGGATGTACCAATCACATGACCGGAGATAAGGACATGTTTCGTGAGCTTGCTGAAAATGACAGTCCCCGAAAGTATGTCACTTTTGGTGATAACTCAAAGGGTAAGGTGGTTGGCCTTGGTAAGGTGGCCATCTCACATGACAGCTCTATCCAAAATGTTTTGCTCATTGAATCTCTTGGCTACAATTTACTTTCCGTATCTAGACTAGCCGATTTCGGTTTTAATGTTCTATTCACTAAAGTAGATTGGCAAGTGTTTCGAAGAGATAATCATAATATGGTCTTTACCGGTATACGTAGAGGTGATCTATACATTGTTGATTTCACTAAAAAGGCTCAACCTAGAACTTGCTTAATTGCTAAATCTTCTAAAGGTTGGTTGTGGCATAGAAGGTTAGGTCACGTGGGCATGCGAAATCTTGATAAGCCTATTAAAGGTGATCATATCCTTGGTGTTAAAGATGTCATATTTGATAAGGATATACTTTGCAGTGCTTGTCAAGCAGGAAAACAGGTTGGAGGAAGTCATCCCGTAAAGAACATCATGACCACGAGGAGACCGCTTGAGATACTCCATATGGATCTTTTTGGTCCCAACGCCTACAAGAGTCTTGGTGGTAACTCGTTCGGTTTGGTCATTGTTGACGACTTTTCAAGATTTACGTGGGTGTTCTTTCTTGATGATAAATCGCAGGTCCAAAAGATCTTCAAGAACTTCGCTAGGAAGGCCCAAAACCAATTTGAAGTGAAGATCAAGAAGGTTCGGAGCGACAACGGAATGGAGTTCAAGAACGCCAATGTGGACACCTTTCTTGACGAAGTAGGGATTTCACATGAGTTCTCAGCTACGTACACACCTCAACAAAATGGAGTTGTCAAGAGGAAGAACCGGACACTTATCGAGATGGCAAGAACGATGCTTGATGAATACAAGATGCCAAGACACTTTTGGGCGGAAGCGGTTGAGATAGCTTGTCATGCAACAAATTGATTGTATCTTCACAAGCTTCTCGGCAAGACGGCATACGAGCTTCTCACCGGTAACAAACCCCAAGTTGGATACTTCCGAGTATTTGGCTCAAAGTGCTATATTCTAGATAAGCATCGTCGTTCGAAATTTGCTTCTAAATCTCATGAAGGTTTCCTACTCGGTTATGGCTCAAACTCTCACACTTACCGTGTCTACAACAATTTCACCTGAAAGGTTGAAGAGACGGTAGATGTGAAGTTTGATGAATCTAACGGCTCGCAAGTAGAGCAATTGCCAATTGATGTAGGAGACAAAGATCCTTCAGAAGCAATTCAAGACTTGTCTATTGGCAAGATTCATCCAACGGAGGTGAAGGAGAGTACTTCGTCCATTCAAGTGGAAGCCTCAACTTCACGACGAGGTGAACCACAAGTTGACTTGGAGGCATCCACAAGTGGAACACGTCAAGACGAAGGAAACGAGGAAGTGCAACAAGATGAACCACATCGACCTCCCTCTCCACCTCCACAAGAGAACAACAACGTCAACAACAATGAAGAAGGACAAGAAGAAGAAGAGGAAGACAATGAAGAGGATGTTCCACCCCGACCCAAACAAAAGCTCTCATGAGTTAGAGCAAGAGTCTCAAGAGATCATCCCGTCGAACAAATCTTCGATGATATTCAAACCGGGAGAATCACTCACTCTAAAACTCGTTTGGCTAACTTTTGTGAAAACTACTCATTCATTTCTATTATTGAACCTATGAAGGTTGAAGAATCTCTTGATGATCCGGATTGGGTGAACGCAATGCATGAAGAGCTACTCAATTTCGAGAGGAATCAAGTATGGACGTTGGTTGAAAAGCCTGATGAGAAGCACAATGTCATTGGAACCAAATGGGTGTTTCGGAATAAGCAAGATGAGGATGGACAAGTTGTACGCAACAAGGCCCGTCTCGTCGCTCAAGGCTACACTCAAGTCGAAGGTATGGACTATGGTGAGACATATGCCCCCGTTGCTAGACTTGAGTCCATACGCATCTTACTTGCTTATGCCAATCATCATGATATCACTTTATACCAAATGGATATTAAAAGTGCTTTTCTTAATGGTGAAATTGAGGAGGAAGTCTATGTTAAACAACCTCCCGGCTTTGTTAATCCCAATAAACCCGATCATGTTTACAAACTTCACAAAGCTCTTTATGGTCTTAAACAAGCTCCTAGAGCATGGTATAAATGCTTGACCAAGTTTCTTATTGAAAAAGGCTTTGAAATTGGGAAGATTGATTCTGCACTTTTTACTAAAAGGGTTAATGGTGAACTATTTGTGTGCCAAATTTATGTGGATGATATCATATTTGGTTCGACTAACCCTCACTTTAGTGAAAAGTTTGGAAGGCTAATGTCGGAGAAGTTTGAGATGTCTATGATGAGTGAACTCAAATTCTTTCTTGGTTTGCAAATCAAGCAAACTAAGGAAGGTACCTTTGTTTCTCAAACAAAGTATACCAAGGACCATTTCAAGAAGTTCAACATGCAAGAAAGCAAAGGTATGAAAACACCCATGCCTACTAGTGGACATCTTGACTTGACTAAGGATGGCAAACCGGTTGATCAAAAGGTTTACCGCTCTATGATTGGTTCATTATTATATCTATGTGCCTCCCGTCCTGATATTATGCTAAGTGTGTGCATGTGTGCACAATATTAAGCGGCCCCTAAAGAATGTCATCTTAAGGCTGTGAAAAGGATAGTGAGATACTTAATTCATACACCAAACTTTGGCATTTAGTATCCTAAGAGGTCTTCTTTTGATCTTGTTGGCTACTCCGATTCGGACTATGCCAGTGACAAGGTTGATAGAAAGTCCACTTCGGGTACTTGTCAATTTCTTGGTAGATCTCTTGTGTCTTGGTCTTCCAAGAAACAAAACTCGGTATCCTTATCCACCGCCGAAGCGGAATACATTGCCGCCGGATCATGTTGTTCTTAATTACTTTGGATGACCCAAACCCTTAAGGATTATGGGATACATGTGAAACATGTTCCATTGCTTTGTGACAATGAAAGTGCTATTAAGATTGCTCACAATCCCGTGCAACATTCTCGAATTAAGCATATTGAAGTTCGTCATCATTTCATTCGAGATCATGTTGCTAAAGGTGACATAGATCTTAAGCATGTTCATACCGATAAGCAATTGGCGGATATATTCACCAAACCGCTTGATGAGAAACTATTTTGCCGTTTGAGAGGTGAATTGAACATCATTGATGCCTCAAACTTGGAGTAGGAACTCCATTTGGATACATGCAAGGCATGAGAGTTGTTGACTAATCCTTGATATTTCTCTTATGATGATGATTATATGTCTTGGATCTATACTTGCACCCTTGCATGTTATCTAACCCTTGTAGGTACTTGGATGAATTCAAATCTATGGGAATGCAAGTCATTCACATCTTAAGCAATCTCTACATCACCAAGTCTCTACTATATGGTTGTTGATTACAAGGAAGCATGAATCCACTCAACATATTCTTTGACAATTTCTATATATCAAATTTCATTTGGTATCAAGTTTCATGATTATCGTTTTGGATACACAAGTGCTCTTCCTTGCAAAACTAACTCATGTAGGAAGATGAACTTAAACGACAAGTGGTGCTCCCAACTCATGATGAACTACATCAACCTTGAGCATCCAACACAAGTTCAACTACATGATCAAGATCAACACCACCCAAGGTATGTCATTCCATCTTAGAGAAACTTTACTCCAAGTCATGAGTCAAAGAAACTCAACAAGATGTGAATACATCAAAATGCTTAAACGAAAAATGGTAACCCCATTTTGAGCTTAAACGATGAGTATGACCTATGATCAAGTGATCTCACTTGACTTCTAAGTCAATATACTCTAACATAGGTGACTTTGTCGCCGACCCCTTCTAGATGAAGTTATCTAGTGTTTCTTTGTTCACTTACTTTGTGTGCTTGCATATATTTCTTGCGATCATGTTCCCCTTATAAAAAAAACTTCATCTAGATCTCTTTTCTTCTGTTTGTTTTTTTCTGTATTTTCTGCATCTAATTCATTGCAAATCTTTCAGTTAATTCATTGCAAATCCTTGTGAGATTTAATTTGCCTAGTGAGCTGAGTTGACAAATTTTTTTCCTCTGCCTTGAACTCGGACTCACCGATCCAAGCCTATCGGCTAGACCGAACTACAAGAATACCTTGTAGATAGTTCATTGGTACAACCAACGCAGACTAACCCAGTCTGACCGAGATGCATCATCCATGACACTGCCAAACTCAGTGTCACCGATGAAAACAGGTCGGCGTTACCGATTTCACTGCTGAGAAAACCTTTTGTCATTGAATATTTCATTTCTTCTCCAACTCCACTTGATGATTCTTATCCTCTACCCGCATCTTAATCTACATGCTACTTTGTAGTGTGTCTCCAGGACCAAACCTATTTGACTCATGCTCCAGAAGTTCCCTTCTTGGGAATTGATGTCAAAGGGGGAGAGAGAGCACATCAAAGCTTATCACATTGGAAAGAGAGCACATCTAAGCTCCTCCAGATGCCTGTTTACAAAAGAGGAGAGAAGTTACATGTCTTTAAGAGGGGAAAGACATGTCAATGTATGGTTGATTGCACCATTTCCTGCTCTGTTTTTTTTCTTGCTCTGACTTTCTCTTACCCTACCTTCTCCCATTATCCATTATCAGACTCAGGGGGAGAAAGAGTCCATATCTAGGGGAGAAAATCTTTTGGAATTCATTGCATACCTTTAATCTTTGGGGACTTGTCTATATCCAAATGAAGTACTAAGTACTCACTCATTACATGACATCCCACTCTTGGTACTCTTGTGATTTTCTGAACTTGCTTTAATTAGAGTGTTCTTGTGTTATCTGACCTTGTTTTCTCAAGTTCACCTCTTCCAAAGCCAGCTCAACACCACAAGGTAAGTATATGCATCACACTCATATGCATGATGATCTCTTGCTGATGTACATATTGTTTGCAAGAAGGATTAATGAATATGAAGGTACTCTCTCTTTTATCTACATCATTTGCTCTGATGCATATAGCCAAGATACATGTAACTCAGTGCTTGCTCTGACATGCTTATGCATTCACATGTTCTTATATTCCATCTTTACATGATTGCATACATATAGGGGGAGCCTATGCGTGTTACATGTCTTTCCAGAGCTTTACTTGTTACTCTTCATATCCTTTATCTAAAGCTTTGATGTATGTTGTCATCAATTACCAAAAAGGGGGAGATTGAAAGCACAAGTGCTCCCCGGGTGATTTTGGTAATTAATGTCAACATATCTCTTGTTGGACTAATACCTTTACCTAGTGTATTTCAGATCAGTTCAACAATGGTATGGCAAGGACAAGAGGATGTGGAACCCCTTCAAAATGCTAAGGACAAAGATTGGCAAAAGCTCAAGATTCTTCATTTCCATTTTCGTGATCCAAGATCACATTGAGTCCATAGGAAAAGCCAATACTATTAAAAGGGGATGAGGTGTTGCTTAATGGTCTACTTGCTTGAAATGCTTAGTGATATTGCTCCAAAACCCTCAGCCACTTTCTCTCTTTTCCATTTATGTCCAAAACCCAAAGTCAAACTCGGCCCGACCGATTTGATCTATCCGGCGCCACCGAGTTCAGTTGACATAGCCACTGCCAGAAACCCTAGACAATTCGGTCTCACCGATACGGATCTCGGTCTCACTGAGATGGCCTTGCAAACTCTCTGTTTCCCTTCGTAACATTTCAGTCTCACCGAAATGAGCGATCGGTCCCACCGAGTTTGCCTGACCAACTCTCTGTTTGCTCATTGCTGAAATCGGTCCCACCGAGTTCGTGCAATCGGTCTCACCGAGATTAGGTTTGCCCTAAGCCCTAGCACACCGGTCCCACCGGGTTGATCCAGTCGGTCCCACTGAGATTCCTAACGTTCACATTTTGAACTAAATCGGTCTCACCGAGTTCTTATATTTGGTCTGACCGAGTTGGGTCAAATGTGTGTAACGGTTGGATTTTGTGTGGAGGCTATATATACCCCTCCACCCCCTTCTCCATTTGTGAGAGAGCCATCAGAATGTACATACACTTCCACTACTCATTTTCTGAGAGAGAACCACCTACTCATGTGTTGAGACCAAGACATTCCAATTCAACCACAAGAATCTTGATCTCTAGCCTTCCCCAAGTTGCTTTCCACTCAAATCATCTTTCCACCATAGCCAAATCTGTGAGAGAGTTGAGTGTTGGGGAGCCTATCACTTGAAGCACAAGAGCAAGGAGTTCATCATCAACACACCATTTATTACCTTTTGGAGAGTGGTGTCTCCTAGATTGGTTAGGTGTCACTTGGGAGCCTCCGACAAGATTGTGGAGTTGAACCAAGGAGTTTGTAAGGGCAAGGAGATCGCCTACTTCGTGAAGATCTACCCGAGTGAGGCAAGTCCTTTGTGGGCGATGGCCATGGTGGGATAGACAAGGTTGCTTCTTCGTGGACCCTTCATGGGTGGAGCCCTCCATGGACTCGCACAACCGTTATCCTTCATGGGTTGAAGTCTCCATCAACGTGGATGTACGATAGCATCACCTATCGGAACCATGCCAAAAATCTCCGTGTCTTCATTGCGTTTGCACACTCCAATCCCATCCCTTACTTTCTTGCAATTTGCATGCTTTATCTTTTCCACTGCTCATACTCTTGCCATGCTTGCTTGAAATGTATTGTGAATGCTTAAACTTGTGCTAAAACTCCACCTCAACTTCAAGAAATTAAAAACTGCTACTTTTGCTTGTTGAGGGTCTAATCACCCCCCCTCTAGACACCTCTTCTCAATCCTTTGAGGTTATGATACTGACAATGTGTACTAGGGGTACGAATAAGAGGCAGAGCCTAGCTACGGCGTAGGTGTAACACGCGGTGTTTAACGAGTTCAGGCCCCTCACTCGATGGAGGTAAAAGCCCTACGTCTCATGCCCTGAGGCTTGCTTTGATTTGATAGATAGGACTACAAGGTTGAACGTGCCCGACTATGGAGAGGTGTGCGGCTTATATAGAGTGCGCAGCAACCCCATGTCTCTCACGCCGTCGGGGCTATTAATGCCATTGAATGAGGCAGTTACTAGTGTAATGAGCATATAATACAGCAGTTACAGGTAACGGTAGTTATAACTCTATTTAGTGCACAACTTAGGATCCCTCGACCGTTGCAGCTCCGACGACGCCTTCCTGTCCTGTACCTCCAAGTGGTTGATCGTCCGTCGAGTGACGTGTGGTTGTCCGAGTGCTGTAGAGCCATCCGAGTGATCCTCCTGAAGTATGCATCCAAGTGCTGGCGTGGTCCAGGGACCTGCCTATGATGGTGATGAGCCACATGTGGATCCCAGATGATGATTCATTGACCCTACCTGTAATAGGTGACCACATCATTAGCCCCCGAATCGGTTGGGATTTCATAGAACAGACGAACCGATCCTTCGGTTAAATCCGAGTGCTGCAGGGCCACTCGGAATATGTTTCTGAGTCGTGATTCGTTGTCCCTTGGACGAAAACACAACGGATTCTGGACTTTCATTTTACCCAGATGACCGGGTGTTATTGATCATCAAGAAAAAACCCGGTGGCATTCGTTTTGTCTCCCGGAAGAGATAGACTAGGGGCCCGAGTGAGGGCACGCCATGGCAACTTGTGGGGCGACGCCGGCGCGTGGTCTGATTCTCCAGAGAGATGCACTCCTTATCCCAGGGGAATGCCAGCGCGGGCCTTCTACAAGTCCAGGTTTACGAGTCATGCGCCTTGGAGCCTACCGAGAGGGCCAAGTGAACCCGCAGAGGGGCGTCAAGCTCATCACATAACGATCCTGATGAAGACTTCAGTCGGGTGTTTAACGTGGCCGAGTGCACGGGTTCCCGCAGAGGGTGGTCAGTCGGACTGACGTGTGTCCTTTAGGAAAGGAATAGTTGGTAATCAATCAGATTGATCTGTCCAGGAAATCCCAGGATTTGAATTCGCGCGTTCGCGCGCCGGAGCGGTAACGTCGTGCGTTGGTGGGAAAGTTGGGGCGTGGCTCCTCAATTTGTGCGCACAATCTCTGCCACATGCCGCGGCTGTCCTGCACAAAGCACTGCCATGCGGGCCGTCGATCCGGGGATTGGTGGTGTGAGATTCGTCCCGAGATCTTGTCTATCTATCGATATAAAAAGTTCGGCGGAAGAGCCCTGGCCTTAGATCCCCCTCTTTTCTTCGCGGCTCCTCCGCTTCTTCTCTACACCCGAGTGCATGGTGATGGCGAGAGGTTCCACAGCGAAGGCAGAGAAGGCAGGGAAGGCCACCTCCTCCGGTTCGAGCACTGCGGCAGCCGGCGACGCGTCGGGGGAATGGCTCCCTTCGCGCATTTCCGCTCTGGCGACTGGAAGATTTGGCGGAGGAGGGACTGATCCCACACGACGGGTGGCATCGCCCGGTCGCAGGGGAGATCGAGCCGGCACCTGAGGCAGATGAGCGCGTCCTACTCGTCACCCACGTCGAGCGAGGTTTCTCAATGCCTCCGCACCCTTTCTTTCGGGCTTTCCTTGATTTCTTCGGTGCTCAACTCCACCATCTTCCCTCCAATGCCATCATTTATCTTTCAGCTTTCATCTCCCTCTGTGAGAACTTCCTGGGTTGCTACCCCCACTGGGGTCTCTTTGTAAGTGCATCTAGTGCCCCTTAGTGATTTTGGTGTATTGAAGACTTATAGGTTAAGGGTCTAATGTGTTTGTGAGTGTACACAGGTCTATAAGTCTATGAGGAGTTTGTTAATTACGATGAATGTCGACCCCTAAAAATGAATGTCTTCAACTGAAGACTTTGGTTTTCTTGAAGACTTTGAAAGTGAAGAAATTGGTGTGACCCTGAAGACTTGATATTCATGCGAGGATTATGAAGCGTGAAGACTTTTGTTTTCGTAGTTTCATTTTCTTCTTCTTGAGTCATAGGAAACACCGTACTGTTAAAGGGGGTCGAGGTAAAACTAAGGAAAAATTTCCAAGTGATGCTCAACTCAAAATCCTACACCTACCCAATCCTTTCGAGTGAAGCCATTGGAAATCTCATACAGTTTAGTCAAGTTCTTCAGTGACAGAGACGAAGTTCTTCTGTTCTCTGAGGAATTTGTTCTGACTGAGGAGTTAGAAATTCGCCAGTGCGGATTGCCTACTAGTGAGGATTATGATAGCCCTGAGGAATTTGATACTCAAATTTCCGACCGTTGCTGTGCTACGTGCCAGCTGTCCCAAAATATCTACCCACCTAACGGTTATATCATTGAAGGGCATTTATGTCTTATCATGTCGGGCTGCTCCCTAGGCTATAAATAGCCGCCCTCTACAATCACTAGCTGGTTGGCTGCTCCAAGAAATAGATTGACACTTGTCATTTAGAGCATCCCATCCTCCGAGGACTTTGAGCGAAAATCATCAAGTGAGGAAAAACCCAAAAACCTACAAACCCAAAGTGATTGAGCATCACTGAAGAGATTGTTCCTGTGTGGAACCGACGCTTGTTACCTTTGAGGACTGTGCATCCTCCAGACGGTTAGGCGTCATGGTCTAGAGCATCCAAGAGGAAATTGTGGATTGCCGAGTGACCGAGTATGTGAAGGTTTGGAAGTCACCTGAAGACTTACCACGAGTGGTTGGGCGAGGTCTGTGTGACCTTAGCTCAAGGAGAATACGGTGAGGACTAGGTGTCCTGGACTGTGTGTTCAGGACTGGGTGTCCGGGACTGTGTGTCCTCAGGTTTAAATACCTAGCCGCTCCAACCAGACGTACAACTGTCACAGCAGTTGGAACTGGTCTACCAAATCAGTGTCTTCACCGAGCTACTGGTTCTATTTCCTCAACCCTATCATTTCCTCGCATACTTGCTATGTATTTGATCATTACTGTTTGAAGACTTTGTCTGAAGACTTTCTCAATTTCCTCAGTTCAAATTCTTCAGTCAGTTTGTCTTCAGCCTGCTTATCCTGTGTTTACGCTACCCGTACTCTGTGCTTGTTTTCATTTCATCATGATGACTGTGCTACTGCTCTGTTATGCTTGCATCTAAGTACCCATTCCGCTGCTAAGTAGTTCGTCGCTTAGGAATTTCCTCACCTTGAAATTCCTCAGTGACGAATTTGTAAAAATCGCCTATTCACCCCCCTCTAGTTGATATAACGCACTTTCAATTGGTATCAGAGCAAGGTACTCCCTTGTTCTGTGTGATTTTGGTTTAACCACCTGGAGTTTTAGTTATGTCGACTGCAGGCATGATCAAGGTCTCAGCTGGGTGTCCTACCTTCGATGGGACGGACTACCCCTACTGGAAGAACAAGATGCGCATGCATCTTGAGGCAATTGACAACGACCTCTGGTATGTTGTGGAAAAGGGTGTTCCCTCTGTCACTCCTTCCGTAAACGCTGCTGATGTGAAGAGATTCAAGCAACTCGACTCTCAAGCGAAGAATATCATATGTGGCCATCTGAGCAAAGGGCAGTATGGCAGAGTGAGTGCTTTGGAGACAGCTAAGCTTATCTGGGATAGGCTGTCCAAGGTCAACGAAGGAGTCTCAACTCAACGTGACTCTCGAGTTGATGTTCTTCGCAATCTCTTCAACCGCTTCAAAAGACTCGACAACAAAAATGTTCAGCAAACCTTTGATCGCCTCACTGACATTTCAAACGAGCTTCAAGCACTGGGTGCCACTGACATCACCGACCATGAGGTGGTGAAGAAATTGCTGAGGTCACTCGGTTCTTCATTCGATACACCGGCACTGATGATTCAAGAACGTGGTGACTACAAGTCACTTGATCCTGCTGATATCCTCGAGAGGCTAAATACTCATGAATTCCAACTAGCTGAGAAGAGAGATCTCTACGGACCGAGCTATGGTAGATCTCGTGCACTGAAAGCCAAGGCAGTCTCTGAATCTAAAGATGAAGATTCTGGTAGCAGCCTTGGTGATCCTGAAGAACTGAGTCAGGAGCTAGCAATGCTCGTGAGGAAATTCCAGAAGTTCTCTAGACGTGGCCGATTTGGAAAATCCTCAAGAGGTGATGACATGAAATCAGATTCCTCATCCCGTGATTACAAGAAGAGAACTTGCCATAAATGCAAGAAACCTGGTCACTACATTACTGATTGTCCTCAGTGGGAGAAGGAATCAAAGAAGAAGAAATACAAGGATGATAGTTCAGATGACTCTAAGAGGAAGAAGAAATCTTCAAAGTCCTCATCTTACAAGAAGAGCAGCTCCAAGAAAGCTCGGGCATTCATTGGCAAGGAAATGGACTCTGAAGCTGAATCTGAGGAACATGAGGAAGAGGAGGCATCTGAGGAGTCAGACTCTGGTGTGGCGAGCCTAGCCCTCGCTACTGCTTACGTTAGCAAGTCCATCTTCAACACTGAGGAAAATGGCTTCCCCAACACTGCTGATGACGGCAACGATGACTATGCTCCCACCTATTGCTTCATGGCAAAAGGTGCCAAGGTACTCAAATATCCCTCCTCTAAATCAAGTGAGGATGAATCTGATGATAACCTCAAACCCAGCTATTCCAAACTTGCTAATATTGCTGTTAAACAACAAAAGGCTTTGGAAAAGGTTCAAAATATGCTAGACAAAAGCGATGATCTGTTAGGTGAGGAAATGGATCGAACTCAAACACTGACTGATAATCTTCAGCAACTACAGTCTAAGTTTGACAACCTTCAAGGTCGTCATGAAACTCTCCTAGCCGATCATGAGAAGCTTTCTTATGAATTTCTTCAAAGAAAGCAAGATCTTGAGAAGCTAAGGGTGAGTCATGAAGATCTTCAGAAGGAAAATGATTCTTTGCTTGCTCAACAGATCAGTTCCGCTCAGGAAGAATTTATTCCACCATGCTTGAAATGCATTGAACGTGAAACTGCTAATTCTTCACTTGAATGTTCAAATGCTTCCATTGCTGCAAATTCTTCAACTATCTCTGTGGTCACAAATTCCTCATCTGAGGATACCACTAGTATCACTGACGAAAATGCAGGGTTGAAGGAATTGTATGTGACAGGCATGTACAAAAGCCTCAAAGGGCATCAGACTCTTTGTGATGTGCTCAAAAAGCAGATCTTGAACAGGAACCCTAGGAAAGAGGGTATTGCCTTTGAGAGGAAACTCAATGCTGATGGAACCTACTGGAAACCGGAGCAGTATCCCAAAACCTCATGGGTTGCTGCGAAGGGACCTCCCGTAGATCCATCCACTTTATCTGGCTTTACTTGTGAATCCTCATATTCATCTGATGAGTCATTTGACTCCAACTATAAACTGTTCAAAAATCAGAATGGTGAGGTATTTGCTAGATATGTTGGATCTAACTGCAGGAATGGTCCCCCTATGAAGAAAATCTGGGTTCCCAAAAAGTGCCTTGAAAGTCTTCAGGTGAATGTCCTCATGACACCACCTGTGAAGAATAAGAACCCCAGATTAAATTCTTCATATGAACCAAAGTCTTCATATGGATCAAATTCCTCACATGGATCAAAGTCCTCACATGAACATCATCGTGCTAACACTTCTGTTTCGCAGGGAAAGCCTAAGGGCTATGAATATATGCATTATTCTTCAAATCATTATGTTCATAAGTCCTCGAAGAATTTCTCTGCTTATTCATATGCTTACCCTAACCCCTCTTATGTGAAACGAAGTGGTCTGGCGTCTATGCCACCTTTCTCTTATGGAGCTCGCAGAATGATGAATTCTTTGCCACCCCTCCAGATGTGGGTGGTGAAGAAAAGGAACTAATCTCTTATGCAGGGTCAGGTCTCCAGACGAACTAAATCGTCTGAAGAATTTGCTGGAGACCTGAAATGCTTGAAAGGACGCAAGCTAATCATGAAGAAATGATTTATTCATTTCTCACGTCCTCACATTGCTATATATACATATGTTGCTTTAATTGATGAAATATGTCTGATGAATTTGATGTCATATTCTTCACTCTGAAGTATATGAGTTCGTCAGATGCACTAATTCATCTGCAGGATGATTTACCCAAAGCTACTGAGTGGGTCCTCGATAGTGGATGTACAAATCACATGACCGGTGACAAGAGCTTACTGATGAACACTCCTTTATCTCCATCACACTTGAAGCATATCACCTACGCTGACAAAGGCAAAAGCAAGGTATTGGGTCTAGGTAGGGTTGCAATCTCAAAGGATCGACACATGGATAAAGTCATGCTTGTCGAGTCCCTCGGATTCAACCTCATGTCTGTCTCAATGCTTTGTGATCTTGATATGGTTGTTGTCTTTGGCAAATATCGTTGCTTAGTGCTCATGGAATCTGACAATTCCAAAGTCTTCGAAGGCTTTAGGAGAGGAGACTTGTATATTGTTGATTTCTCTGCAGGACCACAGCCTGCCACTTGTCTACTTGCTAAAGCTTCAGAAGGCTGGCTATGGCATCGACGACTGGGTCATGCTGGCATGAGGAACTTACACACGCTCGTGAAGAAGAAGCACGTCATTGGCATCGAGGGTGTCAAATTCCTCAAAGATCATCTTTGTGGGGCTTGTGAGGCTGGAAAGATGACCAGAGCCAAGCACCCCTCGAAGACTATCATGACTACTTCTCATCCTTTTGAATTGCTTCATATGGATCTCTTTGGCCCTACTCATTATGCCACACTAACAAATGCAGCATCTCTATATGGCTTTGTCATTGTTGATGACTATTCTCGTTACACATGGGTGCATGTCATTACTTACAAGACTGAACTGCAGGAAGTCTTCAGACGATTTTCCTCAAGGGCTTCGACGAATTTCAGCGTGAAGATCAAGCATATACGTAGTGACAATGGGACTGAGTTCAAGAATACTGGTCTTGATGACTATCTCGATGAACTTGGTATTACTCATGAGCTATCTGCCCCATACACTCCTCAGCAGAATGGCGTTGTGGAGCGCAAGAACAGGACTCTTATTGAGATGGCTCGCACCATGCTTGATGAATACAAGACACCTCGTCACTTCTGGCCTGAGGCAATTGATACTGCATGCCACATCATCAACAGGGTATATCTTCACAAATTCTTCAAGAAGACCTCATATGAACTCCTCACTGACAAGAAACCCAATGTGAGTTATTTCAAAGTCTTCGGTGCTAAATGCTGGATTAGAGATCCACATCACAATTCTAAATTTGCACCGAAAGCACATGAAGGTTTTATGCTTGGTTACGGAAAGGACTCGCACACCTACAGGGTCTTCAATGCCTATCACAACAAGGTTGTTGAAACTGTAGATGTGCGGTTCGATGAAACTAACGGCTCGCAAAGAGAGCACCTACCTCCTGTGCTAGATGAAAAGACGCCTGAGGAAACCATCAAGTTCAAAGCTACTGAGGATGTCATTCCTACCGAAGAATCTGCTGAAGAAATCATTCCAGAACATGAAGAACAGCATGCTGGCGCATCTGAAGAAAATGGCTCTGAAGAAAATGCTGAGCCAAATCAAAGTCGTCAACCTGCTCATCCCCGCGTTGCAAATGAAGTACAGATTGAGAGAATCATCAACGACATCAACGCACCAGGTCCTCTGACTCGCTCAAAAGCTTCACATTTATCTAACTTTTGTGGGCATTTTGCTTTCATCTCTATCACAGAGCCCACCAAAGTTGATGAGGCATTTCTGGAGCCTGAATGGATTCAAGCAATGCAAGAGGAATTACATCAATTCAAGCTGAACAATGTGTGGAAGCTTGTCAAGCGACCGGGCCCATGCAAGCACAATATCATCGGTACCAAATGGATCTACCGCAACAAGCAAGATGAAAATGGCCTAGTGGTGAGGAACAAGGCTCGTCTTGTAGCTCAAGGCTACACACAGGTTGAAGGAATTGATTTCGATGAGACTTTTGCACCTGTTGCTAGACTTTAGGCTATTCGCATATTGCTTGCTTATGCTAACCATCATAATATCATCTTATATCAAATGGATGTGAAAAGTGCATTCCTCAATGGTAAGCTTGAGGAAGAAGTATATGTTGCTCAACCCCCAGGTTTTGAAGATCCTAAACATCCTGACAAAGTCTTCAGACTCAATAAGGCCCTCCATGGCCTCAAGCAGGCCCCTCGGGCGTGGTATGATACTCTGAAGGAATTCCTCATGAAGAAAGGCTTCAAACCAGGTTCACTCGACCCAACTCTTTTCACCAAAACCTATGATGTTGAATTATTCGTGTGCCAAATATATGTTGATGATATTATCTTTGGCTGTACTAACCAACATTACAGTGACGAATTTGCTTACATGATGAGTGAGGAATATCAAATGTACATGATGGGAGAATTGAAATTCTTCTTAGGTCTTCAAATTCGTCAACAACATAATGGCATTTTCATTTCTCAAGAGAAATGCCTCAAGGACGTTCTGAGAAAATTCGGTATGCAAGAATGCAGAGGCGTCAAAATCTCTATGCCCACAAATGGCCATCTATGCACTGATGAAAATGGAATAGACTTTGATCAAAAGGTATACCGCTCCATGATTGGTTCTTTATTGTACCTATGTGCATCTAGGCCGGATATTATGCTTAGTGTTTGCATGTGTGCCCGTTTTCAAGCTACACCGAAGGAATCACACTATAAGGCTGTGAAACATATTCTTCGAATGTCCTTTGAAAAGGACACACATCCTAACACTTATGCAAATTGATGACTTAGATATGCAACACACGAAGAAACATTTTTCTTCAATCAATGAACACTAACCCTCTAAGTGTGAAGAAATTAATGAAGAATTTGATTCTCAGAGCCCTACGACAATTGTACGCGGTGTCTGAAATCATCATTCTTACACGGTGGGTCACGCCACCACAAAAAGTTGAAAATCTTCAAAATTTGAGTTTTTCATCATTGTGCAAATTCTTCAAATTTTCAAATTCTTCAACTTTGCAAAATCTTCACTCTTTCCGTCTATGTTCTTCATTGACTATATATATATATTTGAGTTTTCTGTCCTCTACAGCATTCACTTATTGCTAATTCTTCAAGTTGTGTTTCTTCTAAGTGAATGTGATCGGACCCGTTCCCCCTCTGTGCTAAACTCAATCCAGTCCGTTCACAAATTCTTCATGTGCGTTCTATTTGAAACCCGTTCAAAGTCTTCACTGTGTCCTTGACAGCTGAAGAATTTGCGAACGAAACCTTAAAATATTCTTATCTGAATTTTCGGCTTTTGCCGCTCAAACCATTCCATATCCCTCGATAAGATTTATCTATTCACCCTCGATCTAACACGATCTCCACTTCACAGTTCGTGGGTGACACATGTCGCTAGGATGAGAAGGGTCAGGGGCACGGTTGTCCATTTTCTTCGAACGAGCGGTTTTTCACCTCTGCTATAAATACCCCTCACCCTCCTCAGAGCTCATTTACCCCGCTCGATCTTACTCCCTCGCTCGAGCCCTTAGACCTAGCACCGCCGCTACACTCCATCGTCGCCGGTGAGGAAGAGCTTCACTGCCTCGACCTCGTCGCCGTCGTACTCACGCCGGCCGCGGAAATCCTCACTCCGCCGCCGCCGTAGCTGTTTTCCATCGCCAACTTAGGGCGTGGAAGATCTGAACGGACGAACATCTCCACTGCCACTCTCAGTTCGTCGTGTTCTTCGTCAAGGGTAAATAAAATTTATTTTTACTGCCCTTGTTGATTCTGATGATTTCCACAAAATCTTCAAAAGGTGTTTATTCTTCAACTTTCATGTTCTTAAACACCAACTTGCTTCTGTCCTTGATCAGTTTCTCTAAGCAACGTTTTTCTTCAAGATTCCTCAATTGTGTGGATTTTCAATCTACACAACTCTGGAACCTAAGTCAAAAATGCTTAGTGAAATTCCTCAAGACACCCCTGGTCATCTTCCTCAAACTTGATACTTTTGAAAATCTTCTGAGAACGCATATGACCTCTCCAAAACTCTTCGCACCTATATTCTGTTCACAGGTACACATGTCCGCTGCTGAATCTCTAGGTTCTCATCAACTTAACTCATTTGCAGCATTCCTTGAAGAAAAATTGCACACCTTATCAGAAAATTCGATTGTTCAAAACCCTCAAGTGAAGAAAATGGCTGATGGTAAAAGACCTCAGAAGGGAGGAAAGAGGCCAGAAACAAATATTGCTTTTGAGATCCCTGATGACATCTATGATGAATATTGTACTCCTGATGAAGCAACTCATGGCAAGGAGAACAAAAATCAGCGCAAAGTGCGCATTCAGAAGATTGAGAGGAGATGGGCAAGAGAATGGAGGGAATATTGCTATGTCACTCCCAAGTACATGAAGAAATTTGCTGTTAACCCTCCATGTCCAAGACCTCCATTGGCTCCTGGCCAAGAAGCTGATCCCACTAGCATCGGAAGAGGTGAGGAATTTCCTCAGGAGTGGGCTAAGCGTCAAGCTAAGCTGGCCAAAGTGGCTAAAGAGGCAGTAAAGAAATTCAGTGAAGATTCTGTTGCCGCCGCCGCTGAGGCCTCTGCTATCAAGCCTAAGAAGGCTATGCTGAAGAAATCAGCTGTTAAGACAAGTTCCTCAGCTGCAATGACCTCACGGCCAAGCTCTTCAAAGCCCTCACGGCCTGTTCCTCAAGCAAATTCCTCAAAAGCAGCTCCAACTCCCTCGGTTGCAAAATCCTCAGCTGCTCCTGCAAAGTCCTCAGCACCTGTGCATCTTGCCACAAGCCAAAGGACTACTGGAATCTCAATTGCTTCAGGAGTCTCTGCAAGTTCTTCAGCTCCACCTCAGTCTTCAACAACTCCGACCTTGCTGAAGAAAAAGGCCACTGCTGGACGAGGCACAAGGCCAAGTCCTCACAAGAAGCAAGTCGCCTTTCAGGTTCCGTCAAGCGAAGACGAAGCTGATGATGAAGAATTAGCTGAGCTCATCAGAGATCGACAACAAAGGGCCGCTAGAGCCAAAGGCAGTGCTGTGCCCCTCATGCTGGATCCAAGGAAGATCCTTGATTTTATTGATCTATGGCACAAGAACCCTAACACACCTTTGCCTGAATTAAACCTCACTCCTGGTCAAAGTCACATGTTGACGGCCTTCATAAATGAAGAAAAATGGAAATTTGAAAAGGCCAGGCAGGTGAAGAAGGCTCAGTACAAGAAGGAGCGTTTTCTGAAGAACAATGTTGTGAAAATGTCTCCTGAAGAACTTGTGACTATGCAGGCTGAGATCAAAGCACTCAGTGATGAATTTCATGCATTCCATGCAGATTGGCTAGGTGCCAAAGTCAGATTCGTCAGAATGGCAAAAGGATTTACTCCAAGTGTTGTAGCTTCATCGCAACCCAAATTTCCTCAGACTGGAACATCTGTTCAGTCTGCTGAAGAAAATGAAAGCGCCAGAGCTGATCAAGAAATTCCAGTCTCTGAAGAAAATGCCAGGGCAACCTCCAATATTGCGCTTGAAGAGCAATCCAGGCCAGTTGAAGCATCTGCTACTGTGCCTGAGGAATCTGAACAAGCCAGGGCAACTGCATCAGTTGTGCCTGAAGAAATTCAACCAATTTCCTCTGCTCCTCCTGCACCGATGACAAGCATCAACCTTCCTTTTGCATCAGAAGCGAAGAAAACCAAGGCTGCGGAGCGAGCAGCTGTGAAGAAAAGGAAAGCATATTCAGAGTCTTCAGCCCCCAAGAAATTGAAGACTTTGAGGAGTTCATCTGAAAACCCAATTGATGCTATCAAGCATGCCATCAAAGGAGATCATTCCCTTTGGTGAGGAATATGAAATTCCAAGTAAATCTGATGAAGAAATTCCTTCTGCTGCTTCGACAGAGCAGATGGATGAAGAAATTGAAGTGGATACATTCCCTTCAACGCCACTGGTATCATCGCCCATGCCTCAGTTCACAGCTGAAGAGGCAAGCGTCGAAGGAACTGAAGAAGATGAGGAGTGGATATTGGGTCTACAACACCTATTCTGAATGATCACTTTTGGGAAAGTCATCACCCCAATTCACCTCTGACAACCCCTCTACATCATGTTCCTCAGTCTCCTGTGCAAACTGAAGAAATTCATACGGGCTCTGATGAACGTCAAGCTTCACTTCACTCTATACCTGAAGAAGTTCCAGTCACTAGCGCTGATGTACATATGTCTGAAGAAATGAAGGCCAAGGCTGCTGCTGAAATTCCTCAGCCTGTGGCTCCAGTGGCTATACCTCAAGAGGCTGTAAATTCTTCAACTGTTAATCTTCAGCCCAAGCCACAGAACCCTCACTCCAAGAAGCAGAAGTTTAATGCTGAGGATTTCTTCAACGAGCACATATTCTTCACTGACTACAATCCCTATGACTCTGCTCGTCTTCGTCGCAAGCGTTTCTGGACTGCAAGCCAGATGAACTTCTACTCCTCATTGTTGGTTGATAAGGATAAGATCTTTGAACATGAGCAAATTCCTCATGTAGATATGAAATCGCTGCCCTGCTTCACACCAGTCCTCAGTGTTCTTCATGACGCTGGGTTACTCCATTTCTGCACCGACATCTGCGATTGGAATGAAGAACTCATTCTTCAATTCTTCGCCACGCTGCACACTACTGGAAATGTTGATGATGTCAATTCATGGGTATTGGACTGGATGACCGATAATACTCATTTCAAAGCACCGGCCTCTGAATTGCTTCATGCCGTCCCAGTCAGTCCTCCCACTGAAGGTGCAAGGCTTCTCTATGTTGAACCTGAACTGTCTGATCATCTGATGCAAGTGCTGATGAAGCCTTTGAAGCCAGGCCAAGCTCCAAGGACCAAATTCCTCGTCAAAGAATTGCTCTATGTGCCAAGGACAGTCTATCGCATATTGACCAAAACCCTCAGTCCAATCAAGGGCCACAACTCTGATGATGAAGAAGTTGTTGGCATTATGAAGAATCTGCTGTTCAATATCATTCACGGTATTCCTATCAACTACCACGATTTCTTCATGAGGACTTTGGCCAATGCTGCACTGTCACCTTTTGAGTTGAAACCTTATGCTCCCTGGATCATGAGATTCATCAGATCAAGGTCTTCAATTCATTACATTGCTGACTTTCTAAATCATCTCAGCTATTTGCCCCCTATTGAAGTCCTCAAACGGACTATTTCCTCAGCCGACGAGAAGGGCAAAGCTGCTGTTATTGATGAAGGTACTCATCCATTGGATGGACAGTTTCGCAAAGCTACTTTCTATTCCACAAATGATGACTCTGCAACTCAAGATTCTGCCGCCAAAGCTTCAGAACATCATCCTCAAGCCACAGCTCCGCGTGTGATGACTGATCGTGAACTTCTCCTTAGTCTTCATCAGAAAGTTGATCGAAATCACAAGTGGGTCAAGCGTCAGTTTGGTGCAATTCTTCAGAACATGACAGTCACTCAAAATACTGTGAAGAAGAATCACTACTACTTGCATGAAGTCTTTGACCGCACTTGGGCGATTCTGTCTAATCTTCATAGTGCTGAAGAACTCAAGGAGATGGGCTTCCAACAGGACTTTGACTGGTCCCAGCCACCTTCGAAGAAATTCAAGAAAGTCAAAGTTCCTCAGCTTGTTGCCAGTTCATATTCTTCATCGCGCGAGACGGATGAAGCTGAAGACTTGAACGACACTGCGGCAGGCCCTACCTCAACAGACGACCCCAACAATGCTGGCGCTCCTCCATCGACATCATGATGATATTCTTCAGGGGCGTTAGTCCTCATTTTTCGTCCCTTTTGGTCATTCGATGACAAAGGGGGAGAAATTTGAGTTTAGTCTTCAAGCGGGTCTTATATATGGGCTATATTTCTGTTAAGTTTCAACTCTTGCTTTTCTGAGGTGTTTGCTCTGATGAGTTGTAAACTTAAGTCCTATGGTGGTCTGATACTTTTGCTCTGTTTTTTCTGCATGCTATTTCCTCAATACCATAATGCACGCATGCTGAATTTCGTCAGACACCATATTTCATCATGCATTTCAAATTCTTCATATCATATGATAAATGCGTGTATGAATTTCAAGATATAGGAGGAGATCTCCATGATATTACTCAACAATGTGCATTTGCTATTTCAAAGCAAATTCTTCAAATATGCACATCTTCAGGGGGAGTTCCTCTATATCTTGCAATCAAATTCCTCAATATTAGTATTTACACTTCATATGTTTATCCCCGTTGAAAACTTAACCTATATTGTCATCAATCACCAAAAAGGGGGAGATTGTAAGTGCATCTAGTGCCCCTTAGTGATTTTGGTGTATTGAAGACTTATAGGTTAAGGGTCTAATGTGTTTGTGAGTGTACACAGGTCTATAAGTCTATGAGGAGTTTGTTATTTACGATGAATGTTGACCCCTAAAAATGAATGTCTTCAACTGAAGACTTTGGTTTTCTTGAAGACTTTGAAAGTGAAGAAATTGGTGTGACCCTGAAGACTTGATATTCATGCGAGGATTATGAAGCGTGAAGACTTTTGTTTTCGTAGTTTCATTTTCTTCTTCTTGAGTCATAGGAAACACCGTACTGATAAAGGGGGTCGAGGTAAAACTAAGGAAAAATTTCCAAGTGATGCTCAACTCAAAATCCTACACCTACCCAATCCTTTCGAGTGAAGCCATTGGAAATCTCATACAGTTTAGTCAAGTTCTTCAGTGACAGAGACGAAGTTCTTCTGTTCTCTGAGGAATTTGTTCTGACTGAGGAGTTAGGAATTCGCCAGTGCGGATTGCCTACAAGTGAGGATTATGATAGCCCTGAGGAATTTGATACTCAAATTTCAGACCGTTGCTGTGCTACGTGCCAGCTGTCCCAAAATATCTACCCAACTAATGGTCATATCATTGAAGGGCATTTATGTCTTATCATGTCGGGCTGCTCCCTAGGCTATAAATAGCCGCCCCCTACAACCACTAGCTGGTTGGCTGCTCCAAGAAATAGATTGACACTTGTCATTTAGAGCATCCCATCCTCCGAGGACTTTGAGCGAAAATCATCAAGTGAGGAAAAACCCAAAAACCCAAACACCTACAAACCCAAAGTGATTGAGCATCACTGAAGAGATTGTTCCTGTGTGGAACCGACGCTTGTTACCTTTGAGGACTGTGCATCCTCCAGACGGTTAGGCGTCATGGTCTAGAGCATCCAAGAGGAAATTGTGGATTGCCGAGTGACCGAGTATGTGAAGGTTTGGAAGTCACCTGAAGACTTACCACGAGTGGTTGGGCGAGGTCTGTGTGACCTTAGCTCAAGGAGAATACGGTGAGGACTAGGTGTCCTGGACTGTGTGTTCAGGACTGGGTGTCCTCAGGTTTAAATACCTAGCCGCTCCAACCAGACGTACAACTGTCACAGCAGTTGGAACTGGTCTACCAAATCAGTGTCTTCACCGAGCTACTGGTTCTATTTCCTCAACCCTTTCATTTCCTCGCATACTTGCTATGTATTTGATCATTACTGTTTGAAGACTTTGTCTGAAGACTTTCTCAATTTCCTCAGTTCAAATTCTTCAGTCAGTTTGTCTTCAGCCTGCTTATCCTGTGTTTACGCTACTCGTACTCTATGCTTGTTTTCATTTCATCATGATGACTGTGCTACTGCTCTGTTATGCTTGCATCTGAGTACTCATTCCGCTGCTAAGTAGTTCGTCGCTTAGGAATTTCCTCACCTTGAAATTCCTCAGTGACGAATTTGTAAAAATCGCCTATTCACCCCCCTCTAGTCGATATAACGCACTTTCACTCTTCAAACACATCTTCACCTGTCGGTCGATGTCGGTGAAGAAGGACTCGCCGACTGGTGAGAAAACCCATGTCACCCAGCTGTGCGGGGGTCTGGGCATCCAGGTCCATGGGGGGGAGATCATTCCCCAAGATGAGCTTTCTCGACTCCGCTAAGGGGTGGCAGGGAACTTGGTTCTATTGCAAGGACGTCCCCAGCGCCAACAGCCAGTTGGGCCTTCCCCCGTACTCGACCGAGAGGGTACGAGCTCCGCCGACCCTCACCATAGAGAAGGAGAAGAAGGTGGGTGTCGACATCCTGTCCAGCACATTAATAGGCGTTGTGAACGGAGGGGTGAACAGCATGGACTTGCTGGAGACCTTCTTCAGTCGGCGCATCCAGCCGCTGCAGGCCAGGGCCCACCCCATGTGGTTGTATGAGGGGCGGGGTGACTCCACTCGGGTGCATACAGAAGATCTCACCGAGAAGGAGGTGGGTGCCAAGATCAAGGCCATCACTTGTGCCCGCGATAACCCGCGGGGGACTCGGCTAGTGCCAGCCTTTTACAAGGACCTGCCGCCCATCGAGGTATTTTCCTTCTACTCAGTCGGTTCAGTTGTAGGTTGTTTTCTGTACAGTTGATCCTCACATTTGCATATGTTTGCCTCTCAGGACTTCCAGAACCTGATCTCTAGGATCCCTGTGATGGACCACTCGCCTCAGGATGTGACGAGTGACACCGAGAAGCAGTACTCAGAGAGATCCGATGATGATGAGAATGATGACGACACCGGCGACGATGAAGAAGAGAGTTCGGAGGAAGGGGAAGAGGCGGAGTCCTCTCCGTCTTATGAGGGCCCCAAAGAACCCCGGTCCAAGGCGCTGCATGACCCGATGGGCAAGGGAGGAGAAGTTCAGCAGCCGACTGCTTCTGGTCGGACGACTCGAAGTTCCAAGCACGCCTGCGCCGAGGCTGAGAGCTCGGCGGAGAAACAGCCCAAGCTGCCCAAGCAGATCTCCTCCAAGCCTCGGAAGGCTTCCGTGCCGCGGATCCGAGTGGCGGTGCCTGTGGACTCCAAGTAAGTATTCTCATCGATTCTTTGTCCATTTTTTTAATCCATTCAGTTGCTGACCGAGTGTTGTTTCGTTCTTGCAACATTGACACCTCGACCACCTCAAAAGACCAGCACGCCCGCAAGCCTGGCCCGAGTGATGCCGACGCGGCAGACGCCGCTACCTCCAAAGGTATGCTGTATCGATTGACTCACATGGTTATATCTTTTTCGGCTGAACTTTGACGATTTCTCTAATTTGTGCAGCCCCGCCTGAGATTATCCAACTACATGATGAAGTGGGTGCTGACCCGCCGAACCCGGACGCTGTTAGGGAGAGAGAGCCGAGTGCCGACACACTAATGACAGACGCCCCTCCTCGCCAGACGGCCCGTGTCTCTCCGGCGAAGGTTGCTGCCAAAACCGCAAGGCCGAGTCCTCTGGCTCAGGGCGGTTCGGCTTCTTCGTCGGCGGTGGTGCCCCTTGCAAGGACTACCCAAGCTCCTCCGAGTGGAACAACGGTGATCCGAGCCCCGAGGCCGACTCCTGCACCTCCGTCAACTCTAGCTACTTCTTTCCCCCCGTACCATGTCCCAGAGGATCAGGTGGGGGCGAGTAAGGAAGCGCTGATCCAGGTGGGCTTGATGTGTAGCCGACTGAAGGACGCCTATGATGCCAGCACCGCGCTGGAGACCAATATTCGAGTAAGTACCATTGTGTGTATGATTTTCACTCGAAATTTCTTCTTTTCTTGTAGTAGGCTTTCTATCAGTGGGTTTGTGTTTATCAGTGGGTTTGCGCAGGGCACACCCACTGGGTGTACATGATCCAGTGGGGGCACGCTGAGTGCACCCATTGGGTGTAGTCCCCAAGGCTCATGCGGACTGGTGTCAGTCGGCGGGAGTCTTTGACTGTTGAATTTTCTTATGGCCACTCGGAATCTAGCCACAGCGTATTCGAATGGACATGGTCCAGTGGGGGCACAGTGAGTGCACCCACTGGGTGCACTCCCCGAGGCTACCGTTGACTGGAGCAGTCGACGGTAGTCTTAGAGCCCTTTTTTTTAGCTCGTCGACGAGTCACTATCCAGTGGGGGCACGCTGAGTGCACCCACTGGGTGTAGTCCTCGAGGCTGGCACTGATTGCTGGCGATTGGTGGTAGCCTTTAGAACTTGTCATTAGGCGTTCGGGGTGCCTCACGACACTCGTGCGCTGGTGAGATAATAAGTGAGATTTCCTTCGTTACCGACTCGGGGGTCAGCCGAGTGAAGCCACCATTATCCTCTATCTTCTTCATCGCCGACTCAGAAGTCAGCCGAGTGAGGAGAAGGTCACCTTGTGTTATTGTCCTCTATCTTCATCGCCGACTTGGAAGTCAGCCGAGTGAGGGCAGAATAGAGGGTACTTCAAGATCTGGTATTGGTCTAGTTTGTTCCTTCTAGTGGTGTCTGCTCGGGTGACTCGGTAATCCGAACGTACTTGAGGATTTGATACTGGTCAAGCTTGTTCCTTTCGGGGGAGGGGATGACCGAGTGGATAGCCCACTTAGTACTCCAAGGGTACTTCAGGATCTGATATTGATCAAGCTTGTTCCTTCCAGCGGCGTATGTCCAAATGTTGTGACTTACTGCTTTTCACTTCTCTTCAGGATCTTCCGACTGACTGTTTTTGTATGTTGCAGAGGACTTGCGAGATGGGATCTCACTATGCCATGATGGAGAAGGAGGTGACGGCCCTTCAGCTTGACCTGGAGGCTGAGAAACTCAAGAGCGCCCGACTGGAGCAGGAGAAGAAGGCCATGGGAGGTAAGTTATCTCCTCCGACTGACAGCTACGCATTGTTTTTCCCCTTTGATCCAAATCATTTCGCCCCAATATATGTTCATAGCGAGAATGCTCAACTCGTAATGAGGCTCAGGACTTCTATTTCTTTTGAAACCATGAAGCAGGCGTTGGAGAACAAGGATAAGGATCTGGCGTTGGCCCAGAAGGAGGCAAGGACCAAGACCAAACTCGCCGACGAGAAGCTGGCTTCAGTTGGCAAGTTGGAGGAGGAGATCAGGAACCTCAAGGCTGCTTCTGATGCCTCTACTTAGGAGAAGATCAAACTAGATGATAAGGTTACCCAACTGACTGACAAGAAGGATGCCCTGGAGAAGCATATTGAAGAGGTCTGTGAAGAGTTTAGCGAGAAGCTCGTTGGTAAGTTTTTCTTCAGTCGAGTGAAATCTGCATATTGCCAGCATTTTCCTTGATCATTTGCTCATACTTTATCCTTCTTGGTGCAGAGCATTGTTATAACAAGGAACTAGAGCTGCAGAGGATAGAGAGGGATCTGAACCCTGCTAGGTCGCTTGTCGCCGACAACGCCGCCCTTGCCATCCTCCGGCTTGAAGACCGATTGGAGAACGCATTGGGCTCCATCACTCGGGTGAAAGGTGCTGCGGGTCGCATTGACGAAGAGTTGCAGCCGGGTGAACAGACTCAGAAGGACCTGGAGTCGATCCTGACGCGGCTGAACGACGTTCCCACTCGGGTGAAGGCTTGGAAGAAATCGCCGCCCGGAGTGGTGCTGACGTGGCGCTGTCACTTGTCCGCGTTCATTGCAAGAACGTGGACGAAGAGAAACTGAAGAGTCTCCGAGTGGTGAACAAGAAGAACCTCAAGTTTGAGGATTTTATGGAGACCTTCGCTGAAGCCGCCACTCACATCGCCGATGGGATTGATCTGGAGACCTTCGTCGACCCAGCCTGCCCTCCGCCGGAAGCTTAAAAAACACTTGATTGAATTTGCCCCGGAATGCCGGGTGGTTGATGTAATGAAATACTTTGCCGAGCGTTTGGGCTCGTTTCGCCTTGGAGACATTCGGACGGATCGAAACTTTAATTCGAAAACTTTTGTGCTTCTATTTGCTTCGTGTTTGGTTTGGCTTTGAGCGAAAGCTGGTTCGCGGCTAAGCCCCCGAGTGTGGAACGTATCCTCACTCGAATTATTTTTTAACTTAGGCGAAAGCTGGTTCGAGGCTAAGCCTCCAAGCGTGGAGCGGATCCTCACTCGGGTTGTTTTTTTAACTTTGGCAAAAGCTGGTTCGCAGCTAAGCCCCGAGTGTGGAGCGGATCCTCACTCGGATTATTTTTGAACTTAGGCAAAAGCTGGTTCACGGCTAAGCCCCCCAGTGTGGAGCGGATCCTCACTCGGATTATTTTTGAACTTAGGCGAAAGCTGGTTCGCGGCTAAGCCCCGAGTGTGGAGCGGATCCTCACTTGGATTATTTTTGAAATTAGGCGAAAGCTGGTTTGCGGCTAAACCCCTGAGTGTGGAGCGGATCCTCACTCGGATTATTTTTAAACTTAGGCGAAAGCTGGTTCGCGGCTAAGCCCCCGAGTGTGGAGCGGATCCTCACTCGGATTATTTTTGAACTTAGGCGAAAGGTGGTTCGCGGCTAAGCCCCCGAGTGTGGAGCGGATCCTCACTCGAATTATTTTCGAACTTAGGCGAAAGCTGGTTTGTGGCTAAGCCCCCGAGTGTGGAGCAGATCCACACTCGGATTTTTTTTTAACTTAGGCGAACTGGTTCGCAGCTAAGTCTTCTCACCTCTTATCACCCACTGGAGGTGTGTTAGTTTCCGAATACAATTATTCACCTGAGTGAAATGCGACCGTAGGTCAAACTAGACAATTTATGGAAAAGCAAGACTTTTATTCATCTAAGTTCATTCGGACTAACTATTACAAGGGAGAGATATTATTCTAAGTATAAAACTTGCGAAGCAGGTCTGCATTCCAAGCTCTGGGCTCTTCTATCCCTCTGGTGAAGTTGTAGTCTGTATGCTCCATTGTGCAAGACTTTGGAGATGGCGAATGGTCCCTCCCAGGGGGGGTGCTAGCTTGTGAGGTTTCTGTTGATCCACTCGGAGGACCAAGTCTCCTTCCTGGAAGGCACGTCCTCTGACGTGTTTGTCGTGGTAGCGGCGTAAGTCTTGTTGATACAAGGTTGATCTTATGAGTGCTAGCTCACGCTCTTCCTCCAAAAGGTCCAGGCCATCCTGCCTTGCTTCCTCGGTTTCAGCTTCCGAGTAAAGATCCACTCGGGGAGAGTTATGGAGCAGATCACTCGGCAAGACCGCTTCTGATCCGTACACCATGAAGAATGGGGTGCAGTTCGTGGATCGATTCGGGGTCATTCGCAGGCCCTAGAGGACTGATGGTAGTTCGGTCACCCAGGCGCCTGCTGCGTGAGTCAGATCACGCACGAGGCAAGGCTTTAATCCCTAAAGTATGAGCCCGTTTGCCCTCTCGGCTTATCCATTCGATTGCGGGTGCACCACAGACACTACAAAAAAATACAATTCCATGATGATACGTGTTTGTCACAGTAGGTCGCATTTTCTGTCATGCATGTACATCCATGACGAGTTTATGACAGAATCAAGATAGTCATACCTATGCTGTCGTAGAAGTGTTCCATGACATTACCAAAATTATCATCACGGAAGTGTCCACTTCCATGACGATAAATCGCGCGTCATAGAATTGCTTTCGTCAAGGGTAACCGACACGTGGCATCCACCGTAACGGGTCGCCGTTAAGCTACCGGGTTCTGGTTTGGATCCAATAACCCGTTAACAGCCCGGACCAATGGGGATTTTCCACGTGTAAAATTCTCAATGGCCAGAGGAACCACGTGTCGGCTCACCGTTGGGACAGATGTCATCCACTCATTGGACCGAAGGCGCCTATGATACGTCGACACGTGGCACGGCCCAACAGAGGCCATTCCAGTGAAAAGGCCAGCCTGTTTGACTTGGTCAAAAGGTAGCGGGCCGGCCCACGGAAAGCCTGTTAACGGCCTGTTCGCATATAGCCCATTTACAGCCCGCTAACTCACGACCCGTTACGGCCTACCCGAATTTGGCCCAGTAGCGTCATCTGGGCCATCCAATATGATTCCAGTCCGTTGTAACTTCCGGCCCATGTATGGCCCATGACGTCTTTCGGCCCATAGGAGGCCCTTTGTAACTCTGGGCCGTCCAATATGATTCCAGCCCGTTGTAACTTCCGGCCCATGTATGGCCCATGACGTCTTTCGGCCCATAGGAGGCCCTTTGTAACTCTGGGCCCATTAAAGGCCCGAGATGAAACTGGCCCATAATGAATAGTGTATCGCTTTATACCCATCAACAACCCATTATTCTGTCGGCCGTTTCCAGCCCGTGTTAACTTTTGGCCTTCTAAGGGCCCATTTATTCTTGGGCTCATTTCCAGAATTCGGTTACTTATGGTTCGTTACTGGCCTGTTCTGCTTGTGGGCCAAATTCAGCCCGTGGTTACAGTCGGCCTCTTTGTGGCCCGTTAACCCATTGGGCTGTTTTCATAGCGTCATCAAATACGGCCTATTAACGGCCCGTTATGGTCGGGCCATAAAACAGACGATTTCCACTCTAGCCCGTTTACGGCCCATTTTGCGGACCGTTATTGGTTCATGAATAGTACGGCCCATGTTTGGCGAAATGATTATACGGCCCGTAGAAGGCCCATAGATTAGACGACCCGTAGAAGGCCCATGGATCGTACGGCCCGTAGGAGGGCCATGGTCACTACAGCAGGTAGCAGGACCATGGTTACAACAGTCCGTGTGTTGCCATGGTTATTGTGGCCTAGTTATAAAAATAGGTTATTGTGGCCACTAGAAAAACGCGGAAAAAGAACTGCAGTGACTACAAGCAAACAACTAAACAAGACAATAAGGAAATAAATAAGCAAGCAACTAACGCTAGGCTATTACGGCTATTACACATATTACATCCACTGGGCATCAAAGTTCGCCACCAGTGCAAATATAGGGAACAAAGCAGCATATTACATACACTGGCCGTCTAAATTGGTCACCAGTGCAAATAAACACGGCAGCAAAACAAGTCCATAACTGAAACAACTTTAGAAGAGCTCAAGAAATGTTATCCTGGGTATCCACCATGCTGGCAATAAGCTTAGCAAGCATATTAGCTTTGTCCTGTTTGGTGCTAAAATCCTCCAACGCTTGCTGTTGCACCAGAAAGTATGCATCTGAATGCTCCAGGGACTTCCGCAGTCCTTCGGCTTCTTGTCGCAGCACAACTGATCGATGTCTTTCAGCTTGTAGTTGAGATTCAAGAAACCGAACTGATTCAGACAGTGAGTTTGAATAGCTTGTGCCAGCAGTAGTGGCCAGTAACTCGAACACTAAACCAAGACAGGACTTTGGGGTTGTCTCACTGTCTTCAAGATAGTTTTCCTTAGCTGTTTTATCAGCTTTGTTGGAGACCAACAAGGATGTCTCACTATCCTGAACCTTATCTGCATTACTTCCTTTACCATTGCTTAATAAGGCACTCTTCCCCAATATTCTATCAGCATTCTAAAAGAAGAAACAAGCAGACACATAACAGGTTTAGCATGTACTAGTATATGAAACTCATTTCGGTGAACCAGTTCATTAGTAAGGTGGACAGGATTAAACTACCAAGTCTTCTATTGCCAAGTAGTACATAATAAAAGCATCAAACAAACATATATCTATGTCCTATGGTCACTGCATTGTCTTGCCAAATCAAAATAGAGACACGGTTCAAATCATATCAGTTCAAGACAAAGCAGCACTGAAAGAATACAAAGCGTGGGAAACTACACGGCACAACAAGATTTCAGATGGGTACCACGAGTCTACATGTACAACAACACTATTGGCTCTGTTGTGATGCTAGTAATGTGCATGATATGAGAAGTCAACTATATACACAATTGAAATTGAAATCAACAGAGCTATTTATAAGAGCAAACCTGTTAAAGAAACATGCGTAAACATACCTGTTGTGCCATTAGAGTTTCGATTGGATCCTTCAATTTAAAAATAAGTTTGTATGAGTAAATACAGTGATACAAGAGCAAAGCAGTATGCACGATAGCAATGGAATCTTAAATGAGAACAGTTGTTCTTCAGGTTTAAGCACTTGTTCTACATGAACAGAGTACAGTAAGACGTAGGCATATAGTACTTAAAAATAAAAAATGAGCTCATAGACCTTACCACATTCTTGGTTCGGGAACAGTACAGAACAAGGCGTTCCCAGTCATCGTCCAGTAAATGTGTCTCAGGAGAACGTAAGGGAATTTGATGAGTTTCTTTGCCAGCGAAGTACGTTTTCTTCAGGTAATTCTGATACTGCTACCAAGCATTCTTGAAGATAGCAGAGGTATTAGCACAGGTTACCTCATCCTGAGTTTCCAAATCGGTCCTTCTCTATAGAGAAAAATGGGAAAATTTGTTGTATTATAGCCATCATGGAGGTAGAATGTATGGGACAAAGCAAAGTAATTGCCATGAATAACATTACTTACACATAACTCCTGGACAAACACCTGCAACTGGCATTTTCCTTCATCTTCAGTATAATATTTCCATGATGGGAAGATACACACATAGGATTTAACAACATCAAATGCGATAGATCCTAAACTACGAATGGCTGGTTGTGCTTCCTCCACAGGAATAGGTGTACTAACTGGTGGAGTTGGGGTTCGCCATGGTAGTACTGGCGCTTTGGGCACTTGAGCTGCCTTACTAACTGCTCTTGTTTGGGAGCTCTGTGGTGGAGATGGTGCTGTGTCAACAAGAACTGGGTTACTATCTGCTGGGGTTGGGGTTAGATTGGGTGAAGCTGGTTCTCTGTCCATCGCAGTAGGGGTACAATCTGCGAGAGTCTGGGTTATGTGTGGTAGGGTTGGTTCTCGTGCATGTACAACTGGGGTGCTATCTCCACCAAGAGGTAGCACTGTTTTATTTGAAGACCATGTTTTTACTCTGCTAGATACTGCCATCACCCGCTCCAATTCAAATGGTTGATAAACAGGAAACATAGTTGAATGTACAGACATTGTATGAGAGACAGATGCAATAGATAGTGTGGAAAAAAGAGGGCATGCAATAGTTGACATGTATATTGTTTAACTAAAAAGGATAGCATGAAATAATTTCACATATATGATGTCTATCTAAACTGGATAGCATAGCATGACATAATTCAAAGATATGATGACTAACTAAACAGGATGGCATGAGATAATTATATGATGTCTTTAGTAAACAGGTTCGCATGACATAATTCACATACATGTTATCTAAGTAATCAGGATCGCATGATTTAATTCACATTTGTGATTTATATGCTAAGCAGAGGGCATTCGCATATATGATGTCTGAACTAAGAACATGGTGTTGAATATTGTGTATATGATGTCTAAACTATGCAATGCAAGACACCATATGCATGATATGAGCAGTACAACCGTGCCAAGTTAGAGCATACACCTCGGTGGGGGAATAGGACTGGTCATCTGTCTCTGAATCCATCTCTGAGGAGCTATCGGGACCCAGCAAGAGATCTGCTTCGACAGGTAGCACTGTCTGCTCTGAAGACCTTGTTTTCACTCCAGATTTTTTCATCACCCACTCAAATGGCTGATTCACAGGAAGAGTAGTTTAATGTACAAACATTGTCGACAAATGGAAATGTAATGAAGAAAAGGATGGGCAAGATATCATTCAAATATATGATGCCTGGTTAAACAGGATGGCATTGCATATTTCACATATATTATGGCTGGCTAAAAGAGATGAGACTACATAATTCTCATATATGATATAGAAACTAAACAAGTGGCATTACAGAACATGTCTAAACTAAGCAGATGACATATATGATGTCGAAAGTAGGCACTGCAAGGCAACATATGCATGATATGACTAACATCATCATGCCACGTTAGAGCAAACACCTTGGGGGGTAAATAGGAGTGGTCAACTGCGTCTGAATCCGCCTCAGAACAGGTATCTTCCTCTGGATTACAATCTGGAGAGGTGGGGAGGGTTTGCCATTGAACCCACCATGGAGCGATGTCTGCATGACATTGTATTGCCGCGCAAAACTCTTCTCTTTTTCTCTACATGTTCAGCATGACTGTGTACAATATCTGACATGCATATGAAAAAAATATAGTGAGATTATGTAAGGAGAGCATGCAGAAATCTAGAGTGATGGTAACAACCAGTGAATGGATCCAAAAATAATGATAGCAGGCTAATGATAGCTTTAATTTAATAAAAAGACAGATGATGATTGCTTTACTATTTGTTTCCCACCCAAGATGAACAACATAGGCATACCCTAGGTGAACCAGATAATAGACAGAGATACTATTCATTGCTGCCTCGATATGTGCCCCACAAGTAATTTTAAAACTCAAGTTTGAACATTAATTTGGACCTGAATTGGAGTCTAATGTAACACCCCTGTTGTAATAAGCACTGTGATCATCTGTGAAATATGCCAAGTCATATTCATTTGCCATGCTTGATCATAAAGCTTAAACACTTCAATTCAAATTTCAATCTGGAAATCAATTCAAATTCTAGTGCAAAATATAGCTGCACAAAAGTTGCTGGAAAAATGTTCATCATCTTGCAAATATTCCAAAATAATTATATGTTAAGGAACATAATATCATTCTTGAACAAAGATGAGCATTAGCAATTATAACAGCACCATTTCAGCATTTTTAATAGCTATTCTATTTTTGTAAAATTCAAATAAATCGTTTTGGGTCCCAAACTTTTTCTGGTACTGCCTAATATTGCAACTAAATTATTGGGCCAGGATCCACATTTTTGCAAAATGATTTGGAGGCTCAATTAAATGCTTTTGCTCTCTGGTTAAAAAGAAAGCAGAAAAGTAAAAGAAAAGGGCCTGGGGCAGTGCGCCAAGTGCACAGTGCGGCCCAGCCCACCTCCACCATGTCCCTCCTCTCTCTCCTCATGTGTGTCAGCGCAGCCGTGGACGCGCCGGTGTGTTCCGGCGAAACGCCGACACGGCGATGCCACAGTGGCCGCGGAGGGGATAAGGCTGACCCCCTCAGCCTTTCTGTCATCCTCATCCACTCCTTCCCCCCTCCTCTCCCTCGCTGTCCAGCGCCCGCGCTTGCCTCTCCCCTTTGTTCCGAATGCAGCCGTCGCCGCACCTCTGTTCTGCCGCGGCCACCGGCGACTGCTCGCCCGTCCGTGTTGTCCAGCGGTTCCGCCGGCATCTGCCTTGACTCCTGGCGCTGCTTGCTGGAGCCGGGAAGCCCTGCTGCTGTCTGATGTCGTCGTCCCCATCTCCGACCACTGCGCCATTGCCGGTGTCGATTCGGCCTCCCCCTGCAGCTACTAAGCTCCCACGGGCCCTCGTGATCTGCATGGTGAGCTCCGCGTCCCCTCCCTCTTCTCTCTTGCTCCATTTCGAGCTGGCTAGCCGCCGCTGCTACTGCCGAGCTCTGGTCGCCGCCATTACCATTGTCCCCGTGCTCCCGAGCCGTTTCGGCTTCGGCCAACCGCGCTAGCCCACTCACGGAGCCCCGTAGGTCACCCCTGGCTGCCTAGATCGCTCGCGCACGCGCTGCAGCTCCGAAACCGTGCACACCCGAACTCCGGCGCCGCCAAACGCCATCGCCGGCGATGCTCCGGCCGCCCCCGAGCCCTCCCACTAGCACCGTTGGATGCGCATCTCGATGCTCGTTTGAACGAGCCTACTCGCGGGCCAAACGGACCCCCGTAGCCGATTTCCGTCCGTTCCCGAGCGCGTCGTCGCTGAAAATGGTCGCCGGAGACAGCTCTGGCGCCGTTTTCGGCGTCGCTGATGTGGCGGCCCACGTGGACCTCCCCACAGTCGCTGCCACTGGCCCCCTGGGTCCCGTTGACCCAGTCAAATGCTGACTGGGCAACGCCCAGTCATTGCAAGTGGGCCCCATGTGGGCCTCGTTGACCAGTCAACATGTCTGGTGACCACTGACGCAGTGCTGATGCTAGGATGATGTCATAATTCATTTTCTGACGAATTTAGTAATTAAAACAATTTCAGAATATTGATTAAACTTTAGAAAATCGTAGAAAATAAACCGTAGCTCAGATCGAAAAACTTTGTACATGAAAGTTCATCAGAACGATGAGACGAAACTGACCGTGCCATTTGTTTCCGTGACTGGATCCTCTACGAAGGTGAACCCGCAACTTTTAGCCTATTTCTGGTAGGTGAATAGTGCATATACACATGTTAATAAATCCAACTTAAATCTTAAAATAACTAATATGACTTAGACATGCTTTTAGGCAGCCCTGCACTACACGTTAGCATAGCAAGCTCTGTGTTACTTTGTTTGCCTTGTATTTTTCTGTTTCCTCCCCCTCTTCTCTCTCGATTGAGCCCGGTACCGACGCAGCTCCGGAGATCGACGAACCCTGACGACCGGCCTTTGCTGCCAAGCAATCAGGCAAGCCCCCCCCCCCCTTTGATCATCCCGATATCGCCCATTCTATTCTCTCATGCTTGCCTTAGATTTTGCTATTGTAATTGATTGCTCCTATTCTGTTGCATTGCCTGTTTTTGTAACTACTGTTGATACCTGCCTGATATCCAAATTGCTTAGTATAGGCTGGTTAGTGACCCATCAGAGCCCCCACTTTGACCCAACTGCCCCGCTGGATTATCAGAAGACCCGATCAACGGGATCGAAGACCAGAAACCGGCACCGCACATCACCCCCTTAGTTGTACGACACTGCATCGTTACTATCGAGTGCCGAGGGTGATACCTCATATAGCACTTCTGATGTTAACTCTGTAGAGTAGCTATTCGGTTGTGGTCATCGAGGGTGATTCCTCTTTCACCACTCCCGATAACAACGCTGTCGTGCAACACCTCAAGTGTGAACCCATCGATGGTGATTCCTCTGAGTTCACCTTGACGGATACATCGAGTAGGAATCCAACGAGGGTGATACCTCGGATTCTTCAGATGTTATGGACACACGGATACTTGGACTTTACAACTGATACTTGGAAATGCAAGTCGACCCTGAGGGGTACCCGGGAATGATGGGATGTCGGGTTGACCTGGAGGTTACCCGTGAGATAAATACGAGGCACGGCCGGGCATTCTTAGCCCTTGCAGCAAGTCCTCGAGACGGGGCAACGGGGTCACATCGATCATGAGTCTCTGCTCGTTTCTGCAAGCCCCTAATCCACTAACGATTTGGATATTTGATCCGAGCAGGCCTCTGGCCTGATAGCACTAACCATCACGTGGGAAAGTTATGGGCACTCTGCATCGTCGCATCAGCCGAAAGCTCTGTCAGACGTCCATTTCAGCCTGGCGGCCGGGCTGGGCCGACACCATCCTGTAGTGGTGGAGCCTGGTTCGCCCTGCACGCAATGACCCGGAGGGCGAGGGCGATGGCCCAAGACCCCCTTGCGCTTAGGATGTAGACTGACGGGGACCTCTCTGCTGAGCTGTAGGCAGGGTTGCGGTGTATCGTTTGACCGAGGCCGGGCATGACCCAGGAAAGTGTGTCCGGCCGGAGTTAATCGAGCGTGGTGGGTAAGTTGCTGCACCCCTGCAGGGAAGAAAACATCTATCGATAGCCTGTCCTACGGTAACAGACACTCGGAGTTGTATCCCGATCGATACAACTAGAACTTGAGATGATACCTGGATAGTATGGCTCTGGGATTGCTTTCTCGCAGGGAGTCGAGGAAGGATCTCTGGGCGAGGTTGATGACTCTACTATTAATTTACATTATGCTATATCTGCACTTTTCTAATGCTGCAAGACCGCTGAAGATGATGAAGATGCTAGTCTTCGATAGGACTAGGCTTCCCCTCTGTTCTGGCAGTTCTGCAGCCCAGTCCACATATACAGCCTTCCTTTGATAATGTTGCATATGTAGTGTAGATCCTTGCTTGCTGAGTACTTCGGATGAGTACTCACGGTTGCATTGCTTTCTTTTTCTCCCCATATCCATTTGATGCAACCAGATGAAGGAGCCCCTGAGACAGCTGCCCCGCCGACGACTATTACTACCATCTCGAGAGTGGTTACTTCTACGAGCTGGCCGACGACCAGGAGTAGGATCGGAGGGTCCCAGGCAGGAGGCCTGCGCCTTTCGATCGTAGTGTTTTCTTTTGCCCCGTCTTCTTAAAGACCTTTTCTGTCTTTCTTTTTATATTTATACTCAGATATCTGATGCTTCTGCTGACGCTTGTATGCGAGCTTATGTATTCGAGCCCTCGAGGCCCTGGCTTGTAATATAAAGCTTGTTTGACATTATTTATGTTTTAGAGTTGTGTTGTGATATCTTCAAGTGATTCCTTAGGCTTGATCATGTGCATTTACGTGTATGATTAGTGCATGATTAAGCCGGGGGCGTCACAGGTTGGTATCAGAGCCGACTGCCTGTAGGAACCCCCCCTTTCCAACTCCTTGGTCGAAGTTGAGTCTAGTAACCAAAAACTGTTTTACTAACTTGGCTGTGTGGCTTACGGGCCCACGTCGCCAATTGGGTGGTATTAGGATCTTTTACTCCTCGACCTTTACTCTGGGACTCTGATCTCTCTTCCTTTCGGGTTAAAATTTTACTAACTCCAACATTAGGTTCTCGTGATCACATCCACCTGGAGTTCTGAAACTATTCGCCCTTGCTTCAAGATTGTGGGCCAGGTTTTGCTTACAGGATCCTTTTATCGAGGGCACCCTGTGTTGTCACTTGCAGAATCCTCGCTCCAGCAGTTTTCTCTGACATGATGTAGCCTTTGCTATGTCACGTTGTTGTATTCCTCACCGTGTGCCTGCGCGCCGCCTAGCTTGTCTAGTTGTGTGCGTTTCCGTTCTCCTACCGCCGTTTGTGTCCAACTCCGTGCATCATTCTGTATGTCTTTAAGGACTACTAATATGCACCTGATGCCTTCTTGTTCATCTCCCATGTTAGATCATGAATAACTCCATACACATGCAGTTTTTCTTGCTAAACTGCCCCTGTTGATTTGGCAGGATGGCTGACGATTCTCCACCTCCACCCTATATTGCCGAAATGATGTAGCAGTTTATGACCGGACTAATGGCTCAATTCCCAACTTAGAATGCTCAGCAACATTCTGATCCAATAACTCTGCCAGAATTCGTGCACCTCAATCCATCCGTTTTCCGCAACTCCACCAATCCTATGGATGCTGATGATGGGCTTCGTGACATCCTGTTTGAAATGGAGTCAGCTAGTGTGGCCCCTGACAGTTACGTCACCTTTGCAACATTCCACTTAAAGGGTCCAGCTGCTCAATGGTGGGAAAGCCACAAGGGTATGTTGCCTGTTGAATCTGTACCCACTTGGCAAGAATTTTAGTCAGCTTTTTGTGCACGGCACATTCCTCCAGGTCTGATCGACCAGAAGAAGCAGGAGTTCCGCAAACTCTCATAGGGCACAATGACTGTGGATGAATATCAGAGGAAATTTCTCGAATTATCCCGCTATGCTAAAGATGACGTCGACACTGACGCTCGCAAGCAGGAGAAATTCCGTGAAGGACTGCATACTGATATACAGCTCGCACTTGTTGTCCTTGATTGTGAGGACTTTGCGACGCTTGTCAACCAAGCCTACTGAGTTGAAACTGGTCTGGCTAAGTACCAGGAGTCGCTCAAGCGCACTCGTGATGTTGGCTCATCCTCGGGTCAGCCTGTTCAGAAACGTCGAGTGTGGATTCTGCACAATGTTCATCACCGACCTGCTCCAACACCAAGGCCATCTTATGTTGCACATCGTCTGCCTCCACCACAAAGACAACTGAATAGTGAAAGTGGACAGCCCAATGCTGATGCTCCTTCCCATAATGATGGTTTATGCCACCATTGTGGACAGCTAGGGCACCGTGCTCTCAACTGTCGCCAGGGTCAGCCGCAGGATTCAACGTGTTGACCTGTTAACCGTAGGAAGGGCGTCGAAACCATCCTAGCAGAAAACGTAATGCTAGACCACCTGTTATGAATAGTGGTCAAGTCACCCATGTCAAAATGGAAGAAGCTCGAGAGTCCCCTAAAATCATGATGGGTACCCTTCCAGTTAATTCAGTGGCAGCTTTTGTTCTCTTTGATTCAGGTGCGTCACATTCCTTTGTGTCCCAACAATTTGCACAATTGGATGAGTTATCCATGAGCTCATTACCCACTCCATTGGAGATTAGTACTCCCCGTTCCAGGTGGCAAACCAAGATGGTAAGTCACAACAATCAGATCAGAATTGAAGGGTTGATGTTCTCTGCTTCACTTATTGCTCTTGGACCTTCCAACTTGACATCATTCTTGGTATGGATTGGTTGACAACGAATAAAGCTTTGATTGACTGTGCTACTAAGATAGTTCATCTCACTCATCTTTCCGGCCAGACAGTCAGATACTCAGCTCAGACAGTTCAGAATGCGGAGAATCAGATATATGTTCTGAATGCATTGAATGCTTCACCTCTTGAAGGCATGGAGAACGTTCCAGTTGTTCATGATTTTCAAGATGTCTTTCCAGAAGAACTTCCAGGAATACCCCCTGCTAGAGCTGTCGAGTTCGTCATAGACTAGAAGCCGGGCACGACCCCTATTGCGAAGTGTCCTTATAAGATGTCTCCACACCATCTTCTCGAGCTTAAGGAAGAAATCGACAAGTCACTTAACAATGGTTTCATCCGCCCCAGTTCATCTGCTTGGGGAGCAGCTTCCCTCTTTGTCAAGAAGAAGGATGGTACGAATCGGTTGGTTCAAGATTATCGACCTATCAACCAAGCAACAATTCAGAACTAGTATCCGCTTCCCAGAATCAACGATCTGTATGATCAACTTGCTGGTTCCTCAGTATTCTCTAAGCTTGATTTGAGATTGGGATACCACCAGATCCGAGTTCATGAAGAGGATATTCCGAAGACAGCCTTCATTACTCGCTATGGTTCTTACGAGTACACTGTCATGTCCTTCAGCTTAACCAATGCTCCAGCAACCTTCTCCCGGTTAATGAACTACATCTTCATGGATTATCTCGACAAATTCATCGTGGTATTTCTTGATGATATTCTGGTGTATTCGAAGAATGAAGAAGAACATGCCGAACATCTTCAGCTTGTACTAGAGAAGCTGCGTGAACATCAACTGTATGCCAAGTATTCCAAATGTGAGTTCTGGCTATCTGAAGTGACATACCTCTACCATGTGATTTTGAAAGATGGCATTGCTGTTAACCCAGAACGAGTTCAGGCTATTCTTGAATGGACTCCATCGAAGAATGTCAAGCAAGTCAGAAGTTTTCTCGGCCTTGCAAGCTATTGCCGTCGCTTTGTCGAGAATTTCTCAAAGATTGCTGAGCCTTTGACTGATTTGCTTCACAAGGGCGTTAAGTTTGAATGGACAGAAAAATGTCAGGAAAGTTTTCAAACACTCAAAGACAAGCTGACATCTGCCCCAGTACTTGCTCCTCCAGATTCTCGCAAAGATTTTGTGATTTATTGTGATGCATCCCGTGAAGGATTAGGCTGTGTCCTAATGCAAGAGCGTATAGTGATTGCTTATGGCTCTCGACAGTTGTGCCCTCATGAAGAGAATTATCCGGTACATGATCTAGAACTAGCTGCTGTTATCTGTGCATTGAAGTTGTGGCGACATTACCTCCTCGGTAATCATTGCGAGATCTACACGGATCATAAAAGTCTGAAGTACTTGTTCACTCAGCCATCTCTGAACCTCCGTCAGCAAAGATGGATGGAGACCATTACGGACTATGATTTGGGTATTTCTTATACCCCTGGCAAGGCTAATGTAATGGCTGATGCGTTGAGCCACAAATCCTATTGCTGCGAACTTGAAGTCCAGCTAGAGCAACCACTCCTGTATGAAGAGCTTCGAAAGCTAAATATCGAGATAGTTCCTCAAGGATACCTAAAAACCTTGGTTGTTGAACCAGACCTTGAGAAGGCTGTTAAGAGTGCACAAGCTAAAGATGCTGAAGTTGATTTGATGAAGAAAGATCTTCACCTTGAAAAGTACAGGGATTTCACGTTGTCTGAAGATGGAACCTTGTACTTCAGAGACCGCATTGTGGTACCTCGCTTCGAGCTTATGACTGACAAGGTCATGAAGGAGGCACATGACACACCGCTGTCTATTCATCCGGGTAGCACCAAGATGTATCGTGATCTCCGTCAAAGGTACTGGTGGTCTAGAATGAAGCAGGACATTGCTCGATATGTTGCTGAATGTGATGTGTGTCGTCACGTTAAAGCAGAACATCAGAAGCCTGCTAGAATTCTGCAACCACTTCCTATTCCTTTATGGAAATGGGATAAGGTTCAGATGGATTTCATCACTGGCCTTCCCAAGTCACAGAAGGGTCACGATGCTATTCTTGTCGTCGTCGACCAACTTTCAAAAGTTGCACACTTTCTGTCTGTCAAGGAGATGACCACTGCTAGTCAGTTAGCAGAATTATACATCTCCAGAATTGTGTCACTCCATGGTATTCCAAAGAAGATCAATTCGGACCGTGGCGGTCTTTTCACCTCCAAGTTCTGGGAAAGTTTCCATGAAGCTATGGGAACTCATATCACCTGGAGTTCAGCATATCACCCCCAGTCCCAAGGGCAAGTCGAACGAGTAAATCAAGTGCTTGAAGACATGCTGCGAGCTTGCGTTATTTCTTTTGGCAAGAAGTGGGAAGAATCTCTCCCGTATGCCGAATTCTCTTATAACAACAGCTATCAAGCCAGCTTGAAGATGGCCCCCTTTGAAGTACTTTATGGATGTAAGTGTCGAACCCCTCTGAATTGGTCAGAAAATGGGGAACGACCGCTCGTGGGTCCGGATATTATCCAACACGCTGAAGAGCAAGTACGCATTGTCCGAGAAAATCTCAAGGCGGCTCAGGACCACCAGAAGAGCAATTACGATCGCAAACGATGGGGTTTGATCTACCAACCTGGTGATCAAGCTTATTTGTGAGTCACTCCTATGAAGGGCACTCACCGTTTCGGAATCAAGGGCAAGCTAGCTCTACGCTACATTGGTCCCTTTTGCATTGTTGCTAGACGTGGTCAGGTGGCATATAAACTGGAGTTGCCGCCGCAATTCTCTCATATCCACGATGTCTTTCATATGTCACAACTTCGTCGTTGCTTCAAGGAGTCTCCGCACCGAGCAGTGGATCACGAGATGCTCGAATTGCAAGATGACCTATCTTATAAGGAGCATCCGATCCGCATTCTCGATGAAGCTCAACGTCAAACCCGTCAGAGGGTTACCAAGTTCCTGAAAGTGCAGTGGTCTAATCTTACAGAAGATGAAGCCACTTGGGAACGCGAGGATCATCTTCGCAAGGAATACCCCGACCTCTTTCCTTCTACCTCCTGAATTCTCGGGACGAGAATTTCTTTTAGTGGAGGAGAATTGTAACACCCCTGTTGTAATGAGCACTGTGATCATCTGTTAAATATGCCAAGTCATCTTCATTTGCCATGCTTGATCATAAGGCTTAAACACTTCAATTCAAATTTCTCTCTGGAAATCAATTCAAATTCTAGTGCAAAATAAAGCTACACAAAAGTTGCTGGAAAAATGTTCATCATCTTGCAAATATTCCAAAACAATTATATGTTAAGGAACACAATATCATTCTTGAACAAAGATGAGCATTAGCAATTATAACAACACCATTTCAGCATTTTTAAATGCTATTCTATTTTCAGAAAATTCAAATAAATCCTTTTGGGTCCCAAACTTTTTCTGGTACTGCCTAATATTGCAACTAAATTATTGGGCCAGGATCCACATTTTTGGAAAATGATTTGGAGGCTCAATTAAATGCTTTTGCTCTTTGGTTAAAAAGAAAGCAGAAAAGTAAAAGAAAAGGGCCTGGGGGCACTGCGCCAAGTGCACAATGCGGCCCAGCTCACCTCCACCGCGTCCCTCCTCTCTCTCCTCACGCGTGTCAGCGCGGTCGTGGATGCGCCGGTGTGCTCCGGCGAAACGCCGACACGGCGATGCCACAGTGGCCGCGGAGGGGATAAGGCCGACCCCCTCAGCCTCTCCGCCGTCCTCATCCACTCCTTCCCCCTCCTCTCCCTCGCTCTCCAACGCCCGCGCTCGCCTCTCTCCTCTGTTCCGAACACAGCCGTCGCCGCACCTCTGCTCTGCCACGGCCACCGGCGACTGCTCGCCCGTCCGCGTTGTCCAGCGGGTCCACCGGCGTCTGCCTTGACTCCTGGCGCTGCTTGGTGGAGCCGGAATGCCCTGCTGCTGTCTGACATCGTCGTCCCCATCTCCGACCACCGCGCCGTCGTCGTCGTCGATTCGGCCTCCCCCTGCAGCTACTAAGCTCCCACGGGCCCTCGTGAGCCGCACGGTGAGCTCCGCGTCCCCTCCCTCTTCTCTCTTGCTCCGTTTCGAGCTGGCTAGCCGCCGCTGCTACTGCCGAGCTTCGGTCGCTGCCATTACCGTCGTCCAAATCCTCCCGAGCCGTTTCGGCCTCACCCAACTGCGCTAGCCCACTCACGGAGCCCCGTAGGTCACCCCTGTTTGCCTAGATCGCTCGCGCATGCGCTGCAGCTCCGAAACCGTGCACACCCGAACTCCGGCGCCGCCAAACACCGTCGTCGGCGATGCTCCAGCTGCCCCCGAGCCCTCCCACTAGCACCGTTGGATGCGCGGCTCGACGCTCTCTCGAACAAGCCTACTCGCAGGCCAAACGGACCCCCGTAGCCGATTTCCGTCCGTTCCAGAGCGCGCCGCCGCTGAAAATGGTCGCCGAAGACAGCTCCGGTGCCGTTTCAGGCGTCGCTGACGTGGCAGTCCACATGGACCTCCCCACAAACGCTGCCACTGGGCCCCCTGGGTCCCGTTGACCCAGTCAAATGCTGACTGGGCAACGCCCAGTCACTGCCAGTGGGCCCCACATGGGCCCCATTGACCAGTCAACAGGTCAGGTGACCGCTGACGCAGTGCTGATGCCAAGATGATGTCATAATTCATTTTTTGACGAATTTAGTAATTAAAACAATTTTAGAATATTAATTAAACTTTAGAAAATCATAGAAAATAAACCGTACCTCGGATCGAAAAACTTTGTACATGAAAGTTGATCAGAACGACGAGACGAAACTGACTGTGCCATCTGTTTCCGTGACGGGATCCTCTACGGAGGTGAACCCGCAACTTTTAGCCTGTTTTCGATAGGTGAATAGTGCATATACACCGGTTAATAAATCCAACTTAAATCCTAAAATAACTAATATGACTTAGACATGCTTTTAGGCAGCCCTGCACTGCACGTTAGCATAGCAAGCTCTGTGTTACTTTGTCTGCCTTGTATTTATCTGTTTCCTCCCCCTCTTCTCTCTCGATAGAGCCCGGTACCGACGCAGCTCCGGAGATCGACGAACCCTGACGACCATGCCTTTGCTGCCGAGCAACCAGGCAAGCCCCCCCTTTGATCATCCCGATATCGCTCATTCTATTCTCTCATGCTTGCATTAGATTTTGCTACAGTAATTGATTGCTCCTATTCTGTTGCATAGCCTGTTTTTGTAACTACTGTTGATACATGTCTGATATCTAAACTGCTTAGTATAGGCTGGTTAGTGACCCATCAGAGCCCCCACTTTGACCCAACTGCCCCGCTGGATTATCAGAAGACCCGATCAACGGGATCGAAGACCAGACCCCGGCACCGCACATCACCCCCTTAGTTGTATGACACTGCAGCGTTACTATCGAGTGCTGAGGGTGATACCTCGTATAACACTTCTGATGTTAACTCTATAGAGTAGCTATTCGGTTGTGGTCATCGAGGGTGATTCCTCTTTCACCACTCCCGATAACGACGCTGTCGTGCAACACCTCAAGTGTGAACCCATCGAGGGTGAGTCCTTCGAGTTCACCTTGACGGATACATCGAGTAGAAATCCAACGAGGGTGATACCTCGGATTCTTCAGATGTTATGGACACATGGATACTTAGACTTTACAACTGATACTTGGAAAGGCGGGTCAACCCTGAGGGGTACCCGCGAATGATGGGATGTCGGGTTGACCTGGAGGTTACCCGTGAGATAAATACGAGGCGTGGCCGGGCATTCTTAGCCCTTGCAGCAAGTCCTCGAGACGGGGCGACGGGGTCACATCGATCATGAGTCTCTGCTCGTTACCGCAAGCCCCTAATCCACTAACGATCTGGATATTTGATCCGAGCAGGCCTCTGGCCTGATAGCATTAACCATCACGTGGGAAAGTTATGGGCACTGTGCATCGTGGCATCAGCCGAAAGCTCTGTCAGACGTCCAGTTCAGCCTAGTGGCCGGGCTGGGCCGGCACCATCCTGTAGTGGTGGAGCCTGGTTCGCCCTGCACGCAACGATCCGGAGGGCGAGGGGCGATGGCCCAAGACCCCCTTGCGCTTAGGATGTAGACCGACGGGGACCTCTCTACTGAGCTGTAGGTAGGGTTGCGGTGTATCGTTTGACCGAGGCCGGGCATGACCCAGGAAAGTGTGTCTGGCCGGAGTTAAGCGAGCATGGTGGGTAAGTTGGTGCACCCCTGCAGGGAAGAAAACATCTATCGATAGCCTGTCCTATGGTAACGGACACTCGGAGTTGTATCCCGATCGATACAACTAGAACTTGAGATGATACCTGGATAGTATGGCTCTGGGATTGCTTTCTCGTAGGGAGTCGAGGAAGGATCTCTGGGCGAGGTTGATGACTATACTATTAATTTACATTATGCTATATCTGCACTCTTCTAATGCTGCAAGACCGCTGAAGATGATGAAGATGCTTGTCTTCGATAGGACTACGCTTCCCCTCTGTTCTGGCATTTCTGCAGCCCAGTCCACATATACAGCCTTCCTTTGATAATGTTGCATATGTAGTGTAGATCCTTGCTTGCTGAGTACTTCGGATGAGTACTCATGGTTGCTTTGCTTTCTTTTTCTCCCCATATCCATTTGATGCAACTAGATGACGGAGCCTTGAGACAGCTTCCCCGCCGATGGCTACTACTACCATATCAAGAGTGGTTACTTCTACGAGCTGGCCGACGACCAGGAGTAGGATCGGAGGGTCCCAGGCATGAGGCCTGCGCCTTTCGATCGTAGTGTTTTCTTTTGCCCCGTCTTCTTAAAGACCTTTTCTGTCTTTCTTTTTATATCTGTACTCAGATATCTGATGCTTCCGCTGACGCTTGTATGCGGGATTATGTATTCAAGCCCTCGAGGCCCTGGCTTGTAATATAAAGCTTGTATGACATTATTTATGTTTTAGAGTTGTGTTGTGATATCTTCAAGTGAGTCCTTAGGCTTGATCGTGTGCATTTACGTGTATGATTAGTGCATGATTAAGCCGGGGGCGTCACATCTAAGAGGTGAACAGGACGATAAAGTAGCAGGTAATATTAAGCAATGCATAACATAAGCAGAAACAAAAGAGTGCGACCTCTCTTGTGGACCCGTGTACTCCTCAGGTTCATCTGCTGAGTCGATGATGGCAATGCCGTTGCGGTGGGTGCCAGTGGCAGGGAAGGAGATCTGAGGTGGTGAAAGATGGTTATGAGTCATGATGTCTGGTTTGGTGGATGCTTCTGTCGATGGAGCAACTCAGGTGAGGTGGACAACGTCGCGGTAGGAGCAGGACAAACCACACAAAGCTTTCTTCGACACCTACCTGTAACTGAAGTAATTCTGTAAGGGCTCCTTTGGCTTGCAGGATTCTAAAAACGTAGGGATAGGGAAAACACCAGAATAGGATAGGAAGGCACATGGGAAACAGAGTATTTGTAAACACAGGATTTCTGTCAACTTGGGTGTTTGGTTCACAGGAATTGGAAGAGCATATGAATACAAAGAAACATGGCCAAATTAAAGTGAAACCATATGAAATTGTGTACAATTAGAATGTTATTCTACCACTAATGCACTTGGTTTTGTTTTCATGCATATGATTTCGAAAAGTAGGTCCAGGTGGATGTTTTGCTCGATTCCTTTCAACAAAATGCATGAATAATTGAATAGTATAGTGCCATAGGAAAATTTCCTACTGCTATGTTTTTCCTTCAGTTTTTCCTTTGAACGAAAATAGCCCTAATGGATCGACATGAATGTAGAGTAATAAGTGATGCGACAAGTGTACAACCTCTTTGCCGTAGCCGTGTCGACCTCGGCATCATTGGGTTGGTCGCTGAAGAAGTTGAGGCAGAGGTGGCTGCCGGAGGTGTGGAGGAAGATTTGAGGAATCTGTAGACGGCATCCAGGGCACTGCTCTGTTGTGATGGATGGTTCCGTCGTTGGAGCAGCTCCGGTGAGATGTAAGACGTCGAGGCTGAAGCAGTACAAGACAGACATCGTTAATCTCAAGTGGGATTCTAATAGCATCTCCAATAGATGATGTAAAATACATTACCAAAAAGTGATAGATGTAAAATTTACATCACCAAAAAACACCTGACTACAACAGATGAGGTAAAAACTATTGACTCTGAACTTAACTGTCGAAACTGAAATTTACTGTGGAATCTGAATGTTACTGTCGAAACTGAACGCACTGGTAGCAGAGAGGCACTTCACATGTAGTTTAGGCTGCTCGAGCACTAGCAGTAGAGAAACAGTGATCTAAATCAGCAGGCGATCAATGGGGAACACAGTAGCAGATAGTAGCCGGAGTAGCAGCGCCTGGAGGAGCAACGCAAACTAGAGCCAGAGCAGCAACTCGTGTAGCTGCAGCAGCCCGTGTACCAGCATCAGCAGCGCGAGCGAGGGGGAGAGCAGAGCAGCAGCACGAGCGAGGGGGAGAGCAGAGCAGCAGTGTGAGCAAGCGAGCGAGAGCCAAAGCAGCAGCAGTAGCAGCAGTGCGAGCGAGCGAGCGAGAGCCGGAGCAGCAGCAGCAGCGCGAGCGAGCGAGCGAGAGCCGGAGCAGCAGCAGCAGATCCGGCTGGTATGAACACCGCCGCCAAAGCGGCCTCGCACTGGGGGAGAGCCGCCGTGGAGATGTCGTCCGCGGTGCCGGCTTCGAGGTAGCCGCGCCATGGGGGTGCGGGATGGAGCACCGTCGGCGCCGGGAGGTCGAGTTAAGGAGAAGGTGCGATGCGATGAGTGTACAACCTCTTTGGTGGCGCCGAGTAGGCCTCGGCTTCGTCTGAGGAGTCGGTGAGGATGTTTCTATTCCAGTGGAGCAAGTTAAGGCGGCGTTGTGGGGATGGAGCAGCCGCGATAGATGAGGTGATCGTCGGAGCAGCTCCTTGGAGGTGGAGGATGGGGCAGCTGAACCGGTGGGACGACAAGATCGACGACGGATCCTCATCCGGGGAGGTGGATGAGGGACGTCGGGCTGTTGCGGTGGACGACGTCGTCGGGGAAGAGGCTCTGGCTAGACAGCGGTGAGGTGGCGGACGGAGGAGGGTGGGGTTTCGCGGCTGGAGCAGAGAAGTTATGGCGGCCTGGGATTTCGAATGGCGAAAAGGAGGCGATGGGGGGGAACCATGGCTTAGGGACGCGCTTGTCCAAAATGTAGGGTGTGTTACAAAAGTACCCCCACCGATTTGAACTAGCGGCCCTTTCGGCTCAGAGTTAGAAGGGGGATTTTGCGTGTCGGGATTTGGCAGCTGGAGGGAGTTTTCGCGCGCGTTGTAATTTCGGGATAGCAAGGCGCGGGTTGTGAAGGCGCGAGTTTTGGGAGCACGAAATCTAAATTTTCGTTATATAACAAGGCGCGGGCTGAATTTTAGGGACAAGCCTAACGTGTAATATTGTACGTACCAAATCAATTCGCACTTCCCTCAACGAAAAAATAAAACTATTCACACCACACAAAGAGAGAGTCTTGTCCCGTTTTACTGTACAAATGCTATTCAAAGCTATGAATCCATGTTATGTCCAATTAAATTTTTTCGTTGGCTGTATAATGCATGTAACCTACTCATACCAATATTTTAGTGCATTCCAAATGTCTATACTACCGCTGCAATTCGAACTAAATTTGAATTCGTTTCTCTATTTGAATAAGAATCTACAATCATGATTGTTGCCAACTTAAACCATCATTCGTGTATTATCTAACAACACACCACATGATTACTATAGAGATAGATATGAACTATGTGTACTATATGAACTCGAATTCAAATTTTTGAATACACTTGATGTTGATTCCAAATAATAGTACATTTGATGTACAAACTAGATCTTCATAATCTAAACCATGTTCCATATGTACACCGTGTTTATCACAAAAAGTATAGTGCCCCGCCCCCTACATTATGACAAGTATTTAGCCTTGAGCTGCAAAAGCCGCACATTATCACAAATTATAATCAATGTTCTATATATTATATGTAGTACTAGCAAGATGCCCATGCGTTGCATGGAACATCAAGATGCATTTGTATGAGTAGTTTATCTTGTGGGAGAAAAGGATGAACAAGGAAAGGCCTTATTTTCAAATGTGGAGAGGGGTGTGGGTATCTTTTTCCAAAATTGTCATAGTTTCCTTCCTATCCGTCAGATATAAATCGGACGGCCTATATTGTAGGATGGCAGGCACACCATCATCACCAACTCTATTTTTTTTATATACTAGCAAGATGCCCGTGCGTTGCACGTAACATCAAGATGCATTTGTATGAGTATTTATCTTGTGAGAGAAAAGGATGAACGAGGGAAGGCCTTATTTGCAAATGTGGAGAGGGGTGTGGGTATCTTTTTGCAAAATTACCATAGTTTCCTTCCTATCCGTCAGATATAAACCGGACGGCCTATATTGCAGGATGGCAGGCACACCATCAGCACCAACTCTGTTTTTATAAGAGTAGATAAAATATATTATACGTAGTATAACATGTTCATAACCATACCATGCGTATCACCGTTATATATATTCACGCATGCATCGGTTTAAAACACTATGATAAATTCTTCAAATATCCGAATTCACTTTTATAATGAATTATGATCTCTATTCGTATTTTACACCCACACAATCCTCTTATCTTTGTAGCTAGCGCTAACTTTCTCTCGTGCATGCACACGCCCGCCTCCCTCTCACCCTCCCTCAGCATTCTCTAGCTCCATCGCACAAATTCGTCTTTTCACTTTAGGTCGTTCACCCACGGTGTGTGTAGGCCCCCCAGCTCCTTCTTTTCGGCACACACCGATCGATATGCCTCTCTAGCCAGGTGTGCCTACCACAAACACAAGCTTTCCCTCTTCTCTTCTCACCGTCCATGCCTCACTCCCGCCCCTCTTTTCATCGATATCGTACTCGCACACTCCTTCCCCCTCGATATAGTATGCCTCTCGCACCACCTCCTAGCTGCATCCCTCTCTCTCTATCCTTCTCTCCGGGCCTTATTTGCTTCTAACACATACATGCATGTATACCAATCGATCTCCCTACATATACCTAGGTCGACTTTAACTATTTTTCCCCACGCATCGATCGATGTACCTCACAAGTTATGTCTCTCCTTTCTCCGACAAAGGACGATTGATCTTCCTATGTAGCTACGTCTACTTACCACAGCCATATCGTCCCCCCTCATTATTCGTGCATGCCTCTTGACCCGTCTCTCACACGCACATGCACAGACAGGCAGGCATCCCCTCTCTTATTGATATTGTAGGCGTGCCCTCCGTTTGTCTAGCAAGCCTCTCCCACCATTTGTGAGAAGCAACTCCACCACCAACCCCTCTGACACTCTAGCTCTATCTCTCTCCCAACCTTATTCCTCTCCTACACATATGCATGGATGCCGATCGATCTCCCTCAATACATAAGGTAGGTCTCTCTCCTCCTCCACAGATATACCAGCCATTGTACCTCTATAGTTAGGTCTCTGCCCCCCACCTCCCCCCCACACACCGATAGTCGAGCGCTGTAGGTAGGTATCCATGCCACGGAGACAAACTGCACCTGTCCCCTCTCACGTTCTAGTAGGCCAGTCACCCTATATCTTTGACGTGGGCACACACAAATTCGATGGCACTCTTTAACGATCGCGCGCGCACACACACACACATCATCCCTCTCTTCGATTCTATGGATACCACACGCCAATGATACCTCCACTCTCTTCTCATGGATCGCCCCCTCTATATATATGATATATCCAGGCCTCTGTTTCACACACATTGCATATGTTACATTTTTTGATTGAAATATCATCGACACATATTCCCTTTCTATCTCTCACGCCCCCCCCCCCCCCCCCAAAAACACTCACGAACCCACACACTATATCTCTCTACATTTGTATCTCTCTCACACAAACCCACGTAGGTGGTGTACGTACATGAAGAGAATAGGTGCATGTACTCACGCTTCGTGCCCAGCCAAACCCGCGTGGGTACACGGTGGAGCTCATTTCTGTACGAAATGGCAGCCCACGTGCTAATTTGAGCGCATGTAGCGGATGTTTACCTACGGAGGTCGTGTACCATGCGTGCACGAAACAAAGTTCGACTTGATGCGTTGGCGCGTTATTCTTAAATAAAGTTATATCGCTCAATGGCACATACACATAATATAAAATGATTTTTATGGAGAAAAAGGTAGTCCGCTCCACTATATACAATGGAGCCTGCCTGCCGGGGTTTGTCTCTCTTCAAAGTATCTCACACAAGGCGGCGGTGACCTCTCTCTCTCTCACCGTTGGTCACTGATCCAAACGCATCCCGTCCGCCGGCGGAAAGGGAGGATGTGCATCGTTTCTCCGTTCGACGGGGCCGAGGCAGCACGTCGTGATCTGCGGTACCCGCCGTTCGCTCTGACCAAGCTCCGGCGTGGTAGGGCCTACGCCAATTGCTCGCTACCGCAGTATGGGCAGATCCCGCCCGTCGCCGCCGTCCTAGTTACATCTCGACGACCCCCAGGTATCCCCTCTGGCCTTGCTCCACTGCCCATCTTCCCACGTTGCTGCATGTGGATCTTCCCTAGTTCTTTGCCCAAAATGTAGCTCGTGCGGCGTACTTTCCATATTGCAATCTCGTCCTCACACCGTTTTAGATAAACACAACCGTGCTGTTATCTTCCCTTAGGACAAGGAATATGCTTCTTTTTTGTCGTCGTATGTGTCATCAACTGTTATTGGCCAGTAATTGTTTCCTTTCTACCTCTTTTTTGCAAACAGGGCTATCCATTTCACCTCGTTGCTATTGCGACCTTTTGGTGAACTGCAGAAATCACTTTTTTCTTAAGAGTGTTTTGTGCAGTTGTACTAAAATGTCACACGGGCCACGTCTCTATATTTCAGTGCGACTGCACAAAGGGAGATTGGTTTTGCTCTATCCTCCTCATCCAACTCCGAGCCTAATCTTCTCCAACTATTTGCTTAATCTTCTCCAACTAGTTAGTCTTAAGAGAGACTGCAAAGGTGACCGGCTTCTATTTGTGTGTTTATTGTTTCATCAACAGTCCTCTATTATTGTAATCACACTTAATATCTTTGGAAAAGGGACGCTCAGCTCTATTTTAGTGGAACTGCACAAAATGATCGGAATGTTGCATGCTCCTGACAGCTACTTTTTTTCCCAACATGCCTTGTTGATTTAGACAGAGCTGGGGGGAAGTTGCTGCCAATGAAAGCATGGATCAATTTTAATTTAACACCTTCTCACAACTTTGTCTTCAGTTGTGATGTAAATATTAGCTCTGATCTGCTAATCATTGAGATGCATTAGCAAGGAAGTTAGTTTTTTATTTTTTCCGAAAGAGCATGGACAGCAAGACACACGAAACAAAAGCTGAAAGCTCAGAGCATTGTACAATTTCATGTCTCTAGAAAATTATTTGTATAGTACGTCAATTATGTAAACAAATGCTCGAAGCTTGATAGCATTGCCAGAAGCCTCTTCACCATCCGGGTCCATGTGCCATGCACAAAATTATACTCCCTCCGTTCCTAAATATTTGTATTTTTAGAAATTTCAAATGGACACATTTTAGAGTGTAGATTCACTCATTTTGCTTCGTATGTAGTCACTCATTTAAATCTCTAGAAATACAAATATTTAAGAACGGAGGGAGTAGTGCACAACCGCATGGGAGACTCAGCCTGGTCGTTCCGCCGCACTAATAGTGAGTAATGAGCAGTCAAATCATAAGCCCCACCTTTCCCACTGTAAGTTGCTCGGAAGAAGCAACCATCAATACGCTCTTCTTTGAATCCGCTCATACTACTCCCTCCGTCACTGTTTATAGAGTGCGCTTCGACAATCTCTGGGACCAAGGCGACTAGCGATCAGCCTGAAAAATAGCATTGGTAGTTATAGCACGGCGTCTATTACTAGAGGAAATAATGCATACACACATGCATGCAGTGCTTCCACCCCGGGTACACACATGCATGCACTTACTCCACTCCACTCCCCGTAGTACATCGAGAGAAAATTGTGGACTTGATTGCGGTTACCACGCCCTAATTAATTGAGCATTAAACCAAACGCGTCTAAAATCTCTCTGGTGGTGGAAATGCATGGAGAGAACTGCATGAGAATGAAGCACGCCCTGTAAACTGTGATGGAGGGAGTAGTATGAAGGTGCAAAACCAAGTACGCGTATGGCCAGTCGGTCAACGCACTTCCTCTTGGCATATCACTGATATGTGGGACCGGAGTGTGAGCAAACCGATCACAATTGACGGCAAAATGGCCAACCCGCCGTTCCTTGAGAGAGACTGTCGGATTTTGGGTTTCGCAAACCCTTGAGAGGTTCGAACTCTGGGGTGCGTGCGAAGAACTCGTCCTCCCCAGTCTGCCTACTCGCTAATCTCACAGCCTAGCTCGACGAACTGTAAGGAAAAGAGACACAGCAGTTTACCCAGGTTCGGGCCACCTTGCGGTGTAAAACCCTACTCCTGCTTTGCGGTGGATTGGCCTCGAGGGGCTGAGGATGAACTAGTACAGTGGCGAACAGCCTCAGGGGAGAGGTGTTCTTGAGCTCGAGTGAGCTGGTGGGGTGAGGGTGATCTGAATGATCTGTCCGGGGGTCCGATCCCTCTCTACGGTGGTGGCTAAGTCCTATTTATAGTGGCCTTGGTCCTCTTCCCAAATGAAAGGCGGGAAGGGATCCCACAACCGCCAAATTCAAAGGGAGACAACTAGTACATGCTATCCTGACAAAAGTAGTCTTCGCCTGCGAAAGCCTCTGGTTGTGACGCCGTGGTGGGCTCGGTGATGACCTCCTTCCTGCCGTCGTGGCGGTCTTGGTCTTGTTGCACGGGAATGGAAACCTTTGGCTGATTCCTCGGGACTCCACGCCTGCGCTTGCCTCTTTAGCACCAAAGAGGAAACTGGTACACTGCGCCCGCTGGCGCCCGCCTGGCCTTGGTCGTCATGGCTTGTGTCACCCAAACCTCACGAGGCAAGGGTTTGCATAGAGATCTCCGCTCCTCGGGAGCCAGCCTGAGGAGGCCGCTCCTCGTGGAGGTCTTGGTGTCGTCCGCCTCGTGAGGCTTGGCCCCTCGCGAGGGTCTTGAGTTGTTGCTGGAGCTGGGCCGTACCAGGCCGTCGATTGAGCCACACCGTGGGCCGCAGGCAGGCAAGTCTGGGTACCCCCGTTCCCAGAACGCCGACAGTAGCCCCCGGGCCCAAGGCGCGCTCGAACTTGGCTTCGAGGCGAAGCCAAGGGGCAAGTGCGGAGTGCCGCGGGCCCTAACCGCATGCGGCCTTGGTCGACGCATGGCGATTGATTGGACGTGGGCGTCTCCGCTTCCCCACGCCGCCTCGGCAGCTGTCCCTGGCTGACAAAAAGGCTGGCGCTTGCCACTGAGCCTTCATTACCTTTCTTCCATCTTGCTCCAGATCCCCTTCTCCTTCTGCTTAGCGCGCCTCCAGATTTGCTGAATCCTTTCCCCGGACTCACCACCGATGGCCACCGACAAGGCGAAGTCATTGGCCTCTGCCGCGCGCTCGGCTCCCTAGTTTGAGCCGGCCTTGAGCGCATCCTCCATCGCCGAGGAGAAGCACCTTGCCGCTGTGCTCCCGCTGACGGCGGGCGGCGACAATGGGGGACGGGAGACGGCGCTCCGGGTCGGCTCCGCCCAGCCGGAAGCCTTGGGTGACACCTTCTACCCCTTCTTCCTGCACAGCGTCTTCGCTGGGCTGGTTCCCCCTTTCTCCCATTTCTTCTACGCCGTCCTCAACCACTATGGTCTCCACGCCCTCCATGTTCATCCCAACTCCATCCTCCTCCTGTCGATCTTTGCCTTCTCCTGTGAAGCGTTCATGGAGGTGACGCCCTCCGTCGCGCTGTTCTGCCACTTCTTCTACCTCCGGATAAGCAGCAGCCAGTGCTCTGGGTGCGCCAGCTTCATCGCGGCCAACGGCTGCAACGCGATCTCGCGGGCCGGGAAGAAGGTGGAGGACTTCCGGAACAAGTGGATCTTCATGGACGCCAAGCGCTCCCACGCTCGGCTGGAGCTGCCGACCGCGCTGCCGATGCCCCTGGATCGATGGGCTCACGAGAAGCTCATCGACCCCAAGGCGGAGCAGTTGCTGGAGAGGATGATGGCCGACCTGAAGGCGGAGAACCCGAAGGCGGAGAAGCTGACAGGGGCCATGATCGTCAAGGATTTCCTGACGCAGCGCCTGGCTCCGCTCCAGGCGCACTCGCGCCCCCTATGGAGCTTCAAGGGCGCGGAAGACGACCTCCGGTTGCGCCCGGACAACTTGTCTGATGAGGAACTGAGGAAGGTCGTGCGCACCTTGCTCAGGAAGGACCAGGGTGGCCCCTCGGACGCCCATCTCCCGTTGTTCCGTCGCGCCGATGGGGAGAAGATAGCCGCCGCCATGCCTGTCTTCAACGAGCGGGGGCTCGTGCCGCTGGAGCCTTCCCTGCCCGCGGGCTCCCCGGTGCCGGTGTCCTCCGGTGATCCCTCCGGGGAGGAGGAGAGCAAGAGCTCGGAGGCAACCTTGGAGGAGGTGGGGGAGACTTCTTCCCCATGGCAGAGCGAGCTCCTCCGTGCCTTCTCTGACGACGATGCCGGCGAGCACCCAGTCAGGGAGTCGCCGCGCTCCGCCGGGGTCACCACGAGGTCCAGGGGCACCCCTCCGAAGAAGCTGAAGCAGGGTGTCCCGAAGAAGGACAGGTCGTCGTTGCTTCCCCGAGGTGGCGCCTCCGCCCCACCGTCGGCCGCCGCTGCCACAGATCCGGCCGCCGCGCGCTCATCCGCTCCCGAGAGCGCGGCGGGGCTCGCGCCCACGAAGCCTGTGGGCATCGCGCTCCTGAAGAGGACGAGGGAGTATGTCACCACGGATCAGTAAGCGCACCATCTTGTCTTTGCTTCCTTCTCTTGACGTAGTGCTCTGACATTTTCCTCTCTGCGGCCAGGCCAATGTCGGCGGCGAAAAGGAAGAAGGAGGAGGCGAGGGCTCCTGAGGACAAGCAGCCCACCTCGGCCCGAGAGGTTCTGGTGCAGACGGACGAGGCTAGCTCGCATCCTCCTGCCGTAGGGTTGCCCTCGCGAGGCTCAGGGGCCCAGCCTCAGGAGAAGGATGCCCCTGCGGCCGCGCCGGCTTCAGAGATGCTTGCCTTCAGCGCGCCTGCTGACGACCCGAGGGCTCCGGAGCCCCCGGCCATCCTTGCTGCTGCTGCTTCGCCAGTCTTGATGCCATCGCCGTCTCCTCTTCTAGCCACCACGCCGGCGGGCCGCGGCTCTTCTACCGCGCCCGGTGCTCTAGAGCAGGCCTTCTCCGCGTTGGATCAACTCCAGAACGATCTTCAGGGCCTCGGCCGGTGCCGGGCGTCGGGGCGCCTAGAGCTGGTGTCGGGGTGGCTCCAGGCTGACTCGTCCGTCAAGGCGGCCTGGGACCAGGCCGACGCTACTGAAGAGGAGGGCCAGAAGGTGTCCGGCGTGGCCGCCGCCGCTTGTGATGTGGCATTGAAGGACGCGAAGGACGCTGAGGAGCGCTGCCGCGCGGCGAAGGCCGAGTTGAAAGCCCTCTGCGACGAGCAGGCCACCCGCGCCCGCCAACTCGAGGAGCAGGAGGAAAAGCTGAAGGAGCGGGAGTCTACGGTCGGCGGTCGTGACGCCGAGCTGGAGCAGGCATCTCGGGAGCAGGCCATGGAGCACGGCCGCCTGAAGAAGCTGAAGGAGGAGGTGGAGGCGGCCCAGGCATCCCAGGCCCAGCTTGTCTCTGACGAGAAGGCTCGGCTGGAGGCTAGGGAGAAACTCCTTGCCAAGGCTGAGGAGGCGGCCACCGCGGGGCGTGCTGCCTTCGACTCCCTCGAGCAGAGGTCCCGCAAGGCACTGTAGGATCTCTACGGGAGCGGGTACAAGGAGCCACTGGTGACTCCGGAGGAAGGCCCCGTCGGGCTGCTCCCCAAGCTCATCGCGGCGCTCGAGGGCATCGTCATCGGAGTGGGCCCCATGGTGGAGGGAGAAGCCCGCGCGCTTTCGGCTTCGGCCGCAACGCGCGTCTTCAGCCATTTCCATCTTCGGGACTCCAGCTTCGACTTTGGTGCCCTGCTCAAGCCCGTGGACCCTGAGCTCCAAGACGCTGCTGCCGAGGCCGTGAAGGGTCAAGTGGAGGCCCTGCTACGGAAGTTCCTCCCCGTTGACCCCGTGCCTATGGCTGACGAAAAGGACGGCGGCGACGTCGTCGGTGATGGGACTCCCCAAGCGGGCAACGGTGGCGTCCAAGGCTGAAGGAGGTGGCGGCGCTTTCCCCTTGTTCTATTCCTGCAACATGCATCGTGCCTCCTGGTGGCGTAAGAACTTATGCTTTGGAACTTTAAGAGACAGTATGTTTTGTAATAATTTGCTAAGGTTCTGCAATTTCCTTTTCGTTTGCTTTGATGTTCTGCGTCGGCAGGGCCCGGCCCCGCGCGTACCTCAGCCGCCGTTGGGTCGTCCGGATCGCCAGGACGAGACCAAGGGGTGAGGGGCTACGTGACCAGTTAGGCTCCTGAGTCGCGATGCTCAGGAGTCCCCCTTGATGTACGAACAACCCTCGGGAAGGAGACACGATAGTGGGTCTTGGCGTTCTGCGTCGGCAGGGCCCGGCCCCGCGCGTACCTCAGCCACCATTGGGGCGTCCGGATCGCCAGGACGAGACCAAGGGGTGAGGGGCTACGTGACCAGTTAGGCCCCTGGGTCGCAATGCCCAGGGGTCCCCCTTGACGTGCGAACAAAACCCCCCATACCTATCCTCGCTGGGATTTCGCTCGGGAGGGATGTGTGAAGACCAGGTCCGAGGGTCCTGGCAAGGTGGCGTACGCCAGGCATGACCTGAGCGTAGCCCCCGTGCCCAGCCCCCTCGCGCTACTCTCCCGAGGGGAAAGCAGCGCGGTGAGGCTGAACACCGAGCCTGGTGGCTCTCCTGAGGTTAGTGCAGCCGTTAGGCTGCCCCCAGTTGTTTATCACCAGTGCGGAGCATGGCGCTTCCGCTCTTGCACGGGCATAGCCGCTCCTCGACCGTGTCGACTGCCAGCGCGGAGCATGGTGCTTCCACTGGTACGTGGGTGGGGGCTCCCTCTGAGGGGAGACCCCGGAGCATGTACAGCCCCGCCATGACTCGTGGCTTGCACGGCAGGGCTAGAGGAGGTGTGTATGGGCACTCGTGAGCCAGCGCGGGACTCACGAGGCCCTACCTCAAGGCGGGTTGCGCCTGAATTTGATTCGTAACACTTGCGATAGTCCTGCGAGATGGTTAGGCAACCTGCACCGAGTGAATCTCCTGAGGTTATCGCATGAGAAGGCCAAACACCAACGACCCCAGGAGGTGACATGAACGGGTCCGGCCTGCCAGACAGAGCTCAGCCGTTGGGTTTGTCGACACTGCAAGGATGGACCCGAGCACAGACGCCGTGCCTAGTCTTCTCATGTGAATGTCCTGAAGAAAGACAACCAGCGCGCGGCTCCCGCGGTGGCGAGGCACCGGGTCGCGCGCCCTAACTTACCCGCCCCCGATTAGCTCATGCGAGAACAAGGCACCAAGGACCATGGGAGGTGACGTGCACGGGAGCTGGCCCGCAAGCCAGAGCTCAGCCACTTGGGTTTAGCGACGCTGCAGGGACGGACCCGAGCACAGACGCCGTGCCAGTCCTTAATCATGAGGCGGTCGTGGGTGGGCTTGCAAGGGCGTACGACGTTCATGGTGATGAAGCACCAGACAGTCAAGTGATAATCATAAATAAACTCATGGATAGGGTAGAGCTAGTTCTGATAGATGCAAAATGATACATGCCGCAGGGACGGACCCACACGGCTTGGGGATAATGCAGCCCGAGGGGCGCCCCCAACTGAACAAACCAGAAAACGTCACCTGGCACCGGTGCTGAAGAGATGTTGGAGTGGCTGAAGACACGCGCCGTAGAAGTCGCTCCTCATGAGCCGCCCAGGCCCTGAACCTCGGGAGGCTCTGGGAGCCCGGGGGGCTCGCGAGGATCCATCTCCTCCTCTGACAGGATCACCTGGCTTCTGGCCTCATGAGCCGCCAGGACGCCCCGCATGTGGCGCTGGAGTGCAGCAGCTGCACTCGACAAGCCCAAAGGCATGCGAACATAGCTATGAGGGGGACCCTTGCACCGGCTAGCGCGAGACGGCCAGAAGCGCTCCTGAGATGCGGCCCTATTGAGCCGTGGGATGTTGACGCAGACGCGCAGCTCGCTGTCCTCGCCGGGACAATGTGCCATGCCGGGTGGTGGGCGATGGTCGCCTCGCATAGCTCTTGCCTCCTGAAGCTCCTCGATTGCCTTGGTGATGAACTCCTGAGCACCTGGCACCTTGCGCCTTGTACCCTCCTGGTGGAAGCGCGTGCTGAAGCACGCCTCCACATGGTGCCCGAGCGCCTCCCTCGTGACATTGGCCAGGTCAGAGGCCCTCCAGAGGAGAGCCCCCGAGCCCATCCTGAGAGGGGCACAGGGCGCGCCTTCCTATGCGAGAGAGGGAGGCACACCGTCAGTGGGCGCAGGGCCTGAGGTGGTGCCGCTGGACACCCCGCTCTCCTGAGGTCCTTGACGGAGTAGCTACTTCTTCTTCTTGGGGACAGCCTCAGGAGGGTAGACGGCGCCTTCATCGTCTGGGTTCTCGACCGCCGCAGCCTGGTAGGCACGCTCGAGAGAGTACACCGCGTCCTTCTCCTCGCAGGCGACCGTGATGACGCCGCAGCTTCCTGGCATCTTGAGGACATTGTAACCATGATGAGTCACTGCCATGAACTTGGCCAGGGCCGGATACCCAAGGATGGCATTGTATGGAAGGCGAATGTGGGAGACGTCAAAGTCGATGAGCTCAGTGCGGTAGTTGTCACCCTTGTCGAAGGTGACAGGGAGGCGGATCTGCCCTATCAGGGTGGTGGAGCTGCCGGTCACTCCTGGGAAAGGCTTGGTAGGCTGCAGCTGGTCATAGGGCACCTGGAGTCGGTCAAATGTCTCGATGGAGAGAATGTTGAGCCCCGCACTGCCATCGATGAGAGTCTTGGTGACGAGCACGTTGCTGATGGTAGGCGAGGAGAGCATCGGGAGAGCGCCGGCACTTGCCGCGCACTTGAGCTGATCGGATGGGCTGAAGGTGATGGTGCACTTGGACCACCTGAGCGGACGCGTTGCCTCGAGCTTGGGGAGGGCCGTGTTCACCTCACGGGCAAACTGCTTGAAGATGCGATGAGAGGCAGGGGCCTGAGCGCCGCCCAGGATGCATGCGATGGCACGAGGCTCCTGGAAGCCCCCAGCCCCCTCGTCCTGGTGGTGGTCGCCATTCCTTCTTGGTGGTGGCGGCAGCTGAGGAAGGCCAGCGTTGCCCTGAGGTTGGTCCTCATGAGGCTGGTCCTTCCAGGGGCCCTCGCGAGGCTGGCCTTGCCAGCGGTCCTCACGAGGCTGATCGCGCCATTCTTGGCGGGGGTCACGGCCATCCCAGCGTCCTCCACCTCGGCCTCCTCCGCGGCCGTAGCCTCGGTCGCTGCGCTCGGGGCGCCGACCGAGGCGTCCGTCGCGGATGGCCCTGAGCTCCTGTCAGTCGTTGGTGTTGTGGCTGTGCACGTTGTGGAAGACGCAGAACGGGCTGCTGCCCTTGGATGACTCTGGGTGGTCACAGCCGCGCTTCATCTCTGGTTCGGCCGCGAGCACGGCCGGTCCCTTGCGCTTCACGTCCTTGGCTTTGGCCTTCTTGTCTTCTGGGTCAGCCCCTGGGAGTTCCAGGAGAGAGAGGCGACCTTCCTCAGCTCTCACACACTTGGTTGCCATGTTGAACATCTCCAGAGCCGTGCACAGGTCCTCATGTATGGCGAGCTCCTCCTTCATCTTGACGTCGCGGACGCCATCAGTGAACGCCGAGATGATGGCCTCGTCCGACACCTTGGGGATCTTGAGGCGGACGCTGTTGAAGCACTGGATGTACTTCTGCAAGGTCTCTCCTGGCTGCTGCTTGATGCGCCGCAGGTCACCCGCAGCCGGTGGACGGTCGCGAGTGCCCTGGAAGTTGGCGACGAAACACTCGCGCATTTCGTCCCAGGAGGAGATCGATCCCGCGGGCAGGTTCAGGAGCCACGAGCGTGCACCATCCTTGAGGGCCATGGGAAACCAGTTCGCCATAACCTTCTCGTCACCGTTGGCTGCCTCGATGCTCAGCTCATAGAGCTGCAGGAACTCGGCAGGGTCGGGGGTGCCGTCGTAGCGCGGAGGCAGGTCGGGCTTGAACTTCCCCGGCCAGACGACGCTGCGTAGCTCCGGAGTGAATGCACGGCAACCCGCTGTGGTCATGGGAGCCCGTCGTGGAGATGGAGCCTGGTCATGGCGCTCGCGCGCCACCGCTGCAGGTGGTGCGCGGTCTTGACATGGCGGTGCTGCGAGTGCACGAGCATCTTCTTGCGGCCGCTGCACCACCTGGCAGCTTTCCTCTTCACGCGACGGCGCCCTGCGCGGCGGGTCGCGCCGCGGGGCCTCGCGCCTTGGCCCAAGGGCGACATCTTGACAGGGAGGTGGAGGAGGTGCTCCGTGGGCTACGTCACCTGCAGCAGGCGGCGGGTGAGGCAGCGAGCGAGACGATGCGGGAGAGTCCCCGGCGGCGCTGACAAGCTCGGCGATGCGGTCCAGCCAGTCTTCGTAGAGGTCGTCGACAGGGCGGTAGCGCAGGAGCTCGCGCGCCATGAGCAACGTAGCCTGCGCGTTCGCCGGCCCACGACAAGCATGAGATGACGAACCAGCCGGAGTCAGCTACGGGGTGGCGGTGCGCCCATCCCGCCGCACAGAAGGGTGCAACGACGAAGCTTGCTGCTCGTGCCCCGCGGGGCCGGTGGCGGCGTTCGCCACTTGAGACGTGGGACGACGAGGGCAGCCATCCCCCGCAGGCGCTGTGTGAGCGGCATGGGCGGCGAGGGCGGCCCGGCGCTCAGCGTGAACTCGACGAGCGTCAGCCATGGAAGCGGTGGAGCGGTGGTGGATCGACCGGCGGGGGAGAGGCTCCGACGCACCCCTACCTAGCGCGCCAAATGTCAGATTTCGGGTTCCGCAAACCCTTGAGAGGTTTGAACTCTGGGGTACGTGCGAAGAACTCATCCTCCCCAGTCTGCCTACTCGCTAATCTCACAGCCTAGCTCGACGAACTATAAGGAAAAGAGACACAGCAGTTTAACCAGGTTCGGGCCACCTTGCGGTGTAAAACCCTACTCCTGCTTTGTGGTGGATTGGCCTCGAGGGGCTAAGGATGAACTAGGACAGTGGCGAACAGCCTCAGGGGAGAGGTGTTCTTGAGCTCGAGTGAGCTGGTGGGGTGAGGGTGATCTGAATGATCCGTCCGGGGGTCCGATCCCTCTCTACGGTGGTGGCTAAGTCCTATTTATAGTGGCCTTGGTCCTCTTCCCAAATGAAAGGCGGGAAGGGATCCCACAATGGCCAAATTCAAAGGGAGACAACTAGTACATGCTATCCTGACAAAAGTAGTCTTCGCCTGCGAAAGCCTCTGGTTGTGACGCCGTGGTGGGCTCGGTGATGACCTCCGTCCTGCCGTCCTGGCGGTCTTGGTCTTGTTGCACGGGTATGGAAACCTTTGGCTGATTCCTCGGGACTCCGCGCCTGCGCTTGCCTCTTTAGCACCAAAGAGGAAACTGGTACACTGCGCCCGCTGGCGCCCGCCTGGCCTTGGTCGTCATGGCTTGTGTCACCCGAACCTCACGAGGCGAGGGTTTGCATAGAGATCTCCGCTCCTCAGGAGCCAGCCTGAGGAGGCCACTCCTCGTGGAGGTCTTGGTGTCGTCTGCCTCGCGAGGCTTGGCCCCTCGCGAGGGTCTTGAGTTGTTGTTGCTAGAGCTGGGCCGTACCAGGCCGTCGATGGAGCCACGCCGTGGGCTGCAGGCAGGTAAGTCTGGGTACCCCCGTTCCCAGAACGCCGATAGAGACGAGGAGCGAGAACACACAGACGTGCTCGCACGGAGGCCAAGATATATTCGAGCATGGTTGATCGATATCATCATTACCCGTTCAATGTTTTTTAATAGTACTATTGGGCTGCCGTTTTCCGCACTTCTCCCGAATAAATGTGTACTTTATCAGAGATTAAAATAAAATAAGAGTACAGACGCTCCACCATGCGGTTCCTAGTACCTGTATACTAGTAGTAGTACTACTCGTACTACTAAACCTTGTGCTTGGCTATTCGCCTCTTCGGGAAGTCGAACAATTATGGTACTACAGTGTATGCCTCTGGCAATCTGACACCGAATGAACTACTGCACGTCCACCACCTGGGTGAGGGTAGGTTGCATTAGTCAAAAGCTTCTCGTCGTCCTGCGAGCCACCAGGCTTGAGGTAGACGGAGAGGGTGTAAGTGAGCTTCACCTTGTCCTGCAAGCTTCTCCTCATTCTGCGAGTTGACGGGACACACCAAAAAGTAGTGCTAGTCCATACTCCCTCCTTTCCGGTTAATATGGCTTAATCTTTTTTTGCGGGTAAATGAGAGAGCTTTATTTATATATAAGCATTCTTAGGACGATCAGCCAAGAGACTGGTCACTAGGAAGCAAGGTACCCCGCAAAAAAGGAAGAAGGAAGCGAGGTGTTTCATCAAGCCTGCTCTCGGTCACATTCAAAGTGCAGTAAGCACGGTTCGCACAAAGATGCGCAGCAAGGATTGCTGACCTGTTTACATGCTGAATAACAAAAAAAGAGAAAATATTACCAAGCGCTCCTATTTCTAACAGGATAGGAGCCAGAATTAAGCGAGAATTGTGGCGAGTGTTCCATGCAATCAACTTCCATTATCACATGCGAGAACCCTCGAAGAGAACCAAATGTGTTGAAAATTGCTTTATCACAGATTAAAATAAAATAAGAGTGCAGACGCTCCACCATCCGGTTCCTAGTAGTACATACCTGTATAGTACTAGTACTAGTAGTACTATGTAATACTAGTACTCGGAGTAGTAAACTTTGCGCTTGGCTGTTCGCCTCTTCGGGAAGTCAAACAATAATGGTAGTACCAGTACAGTGTATGCTTCTGGCAATCTGACACCGAATTAACTATTGCACGTCCACCGCCTGAGCGAGGGAGATCTTGCATTAGTCAAAAGTTTCTCCATGTCCTGCGAGCCACCACGCGCAAGCTTCTCCCGTCCTGCAAGCTTCTCCTCGTTCGGCAAGTTGACGGGACACAACAAAGTAATGCTAGTCCATACTGCCTCCTTTCCGGTTAATATGGCCTAATTTGAAACGAGATAAATACACTGTCTGTCACTGTATATTTGTAAAAATATGGTCAGTGGACTTCATAATACGCTCATTGCGGTCTATATATACATTTTTCGGTGTTTATACGGTCACTAGCTCGCCCTGGCTGAGTATGTGTGTGCATGCACGTGTAGGTTGAGCACTTGAGCGTGATCGTGTGTGTTCCGTCGTGTGCTCAGACATGCATGCATTAGGGCGTCGCACGCGTTTTTGCGTCCATGTGTACGTGTGACTGTTGCATGCATGCACGAGGTTGTAGTCCCTCACATTCACATGTTCATAAGTTAATGCTTTGTCAAAACATTGCATGCAAGGTTTAATCATTCGTTATTCATGCATGCATTCCCGATATTAATACGTTGGTAAAGATAATTTCTTGAGGAAAACGAGCCCATGAATTGAGTACAAAGGGGACCAATAAGCCAGGATGGAGGGAGTACTAGTAGTGAACCGGAAGGAGGGAGTAGGTACTAGTAGTACTATGTAACAACGTGCAGTAACAAAATTCCTCTATGCGCATCCTGTCTACGTGTCACGCAAGAAAATAGAGATAAGTACAAGTGAGACTCAGGAACGGTCATACACGTAGGGGGAGTACGTGTAGGGGCCACTCAGGTGCAGTCAAATCACACAGTAAGTTAGTCGGAAGAAGCAACCATCATTTCACTCTTCAATGACACGTATGCAATATAAAATGGTTGATATGGAGAGAAAAAGAAAACCGCTCCACTATATATACACTAGCAGGAGCCTAAGCTACAAGCCTGCTTGCTTGGGTTGGTCTCTTCACAAGCATAGAGCGACGGTGGCCACACCGCTGGTCACAGATCCTGCCTGATCCCGCCGCTGGGGGAAGGGGACGATGTTCTGCGTAGACGCGGTCGACAGCGGCGAGGGAGAAAACCCACTGTTGGTGCGTCCTAATCGGGGGTCCCCGCGGCATGGGCTGATGCCGCCTCCCAACCGCCCTTCTAGCTACAGCCTGATGTCCCAGGTACAACTTCCTTTTGGAGCCGGCTTGCTGCACTGCCGCAGCTCCCCACGTAGCTCCATCTTCATGTGGATCTTTCTCTACTTCTACCGGCTTCTATTTGTGATGAATTTATGCCTTCTGAACTAGTGCCAGTACTATTATTCTAATCACACTTCTTCAATATCTTTGCCAACAGGGATGCTCAGCTCGATTTTAGTGGAACTGCACAAAAGCATCGTATGATCCGAGGGTGCCAGCCGTCTTTCCTTTGACAGGTTCTACCTAGCCAGGAAATTAAATCCTGTTTAGGGTTTAGGGTTTACGTCATAGTGACCCCATCAGTAGTTTTTTTTGTACACACTCTCACAACTTTTGTCTTTAGTTGTGAAGTAATATTGGCTATGATCTGTGAATCATTGAGATGCATCAGCATGCGTGTTAGTTTTCCTTTGTATTTGATGGAATGTTGTAACGGGGCAACCTTGGATTGAGGATACATACATGAAACAAAATCTTAAAGCTTCATACTCCCTCTGGTCCTTTTTTGTATGCGTATAAGGCTACTCATAGTGGGGAGTATCATATACTAGTATCATGCATAAATTATATAGGGGACGGAGGTAGTATGTGAGAGTGTATGGTGGGTCATGTGGTAAAATGTACTACTACACAAAGAAAAAAGGACCGGAGGTGTTGCACGACGTCCAAGGAATATGGTGATAGTGGGAGGTGGGCCATGTAGTCACTGGGCTGCCGTGTTTCGTACTCCTCCGGTGTAAGAGTGGAGAAAGTTAGTTTTATCACAGAATAAATAAATAAGAGTGCAGGCGCTCTACGACACTCTACCGCCGCAGTAATAGTGACCAATGAGCGGCCAAATCACATAGACCTGGTATAGTTATTGGACGGAAGAAGCAAACCATCACTCTATCTCTCTCATGCAGTACAATATTCTTTTGGAAACCAACATTTCATTTCGTTGGATCGCGCCATCGAGCAAAAGCAATGTTTAAATCACGTTTGTCGCGTTCGTGTCTCACCCTCCTCCACGGCTCCACCCCACACGGTCGCTCGGCATGCCACTCACCGCAAATCGAGTATACGATAACTTTCCCGCCTGCTTGTCGATGGATCACGCCATGGAGTACAAGCACTACTGGAAGAGATTGACGAGGAGGGGGAGGACAACTAGCTGTAGCACGGACTCCCAAGAACTTTTTACATGCATGTTGTGGCCGGCCGTGGCGACCTTTGAACGCGGAGCAGTCGCGTGCACCGGGAAGCGGCGCGGGCGGCGCTCTCTCGGCCGGCGCGCCGTTTCAATGCCGACGCCAGTGAGAGGTCGCATCCGCTCTGGCCGGGCATGAATGCGGCACTGACCGTTTCAGGCGGGAAGCACGCACGGGTGATGAAGAGGGTTCGGGTTGGCCAGGGCGGTCAGGAGCGGGCGTGGTAGCGGTCCGGACGCCCGCAAACAAGAGATGCTGTATGTAAATATTGCTGCGTATATAATTAATAATGTAAATAATGTGCCAGTTGGACAAATATGATTGGAGATGGAGATGGAGATGAAATTTTACGTAAACACGGATATGCATGTCTATGTCTATGTGTGTGCGCGCGACGACTCTCGCGACTACTCGTACACACCATCGATGTCTCATTCTCCCTACACACACACAAACTTAGTACCGCCTCATTTTGTTCCTAGGATAGGAATATCATAGGAGTGGGAAACAATATGAAGTGAGATAAATGGAGTACGACGCACAAGAAGAAATGTACACACACTCACTCTGCCTCCGAGATACCCGCGAGTACACGATGGAGCGCATTTGAACACGAAGAGGCAGCTTACGTACGTAATAATTTGACCCTTTAATTTGTTCACTTAATAATGGAGGGTCGGGGACCACACGTGAGCGATACAAACTGCAACCTGGAAGCGGGGGCGTGTTTTTGATCGAGTTTTCTTTCTTGGTACGTTAAAAAAAGATTTGCCCGCCAGTTTTCTTTTTCTTTTCGGGAACGCGCGTATTCTATTTAAAACCACTGCTATGGAGAGAGTTTTTTACTCCATTGTATATATAGCCTCTTGTTTGATAGGGTTTCTCACGTCTCGCTCTCTCACCCTCTCCATATCTAAATAAGATGACAGTGTCCACTCTATCTCCCTCCTCACCGGTGGTCACAGATTCGGCCGAATCCCGTCCGCTACGGGAGGTGAGGATGTGCAGCGTTGACGTTGTCGCCGTCAGCGATGGAGGAAGCCGATGCGCACCGTCCTCTCTGAGCTGGCGTTGGCGCGGACAAAGGTCCTCCGCGCCCTTGTTCGCTGCCGTTGTGTGGGCAGATCCCGCCCGCCCGCCTAAGCGACATCTCGCCCACCTGAGGTATAAGTTCTTTTGGATTTCATGCTTCATTGTACTGGTCCAGCTCCCCAGGTCGCTGCATGCGGGTTTTCTTCTATGCCACTACTCCCCAGCTCCCCATGTACAGTAGCTAGGGTTCGTCGGCTGGTCCAACATCACCTATTTTTTACTATTATAGAGGAAAGGCCACTCGAAAAGTTTTCCTGGTTTATGCCTCGGTGGAGGTATACATGTTTTTTCGACAAAAAGTACATGGTGGTTGTGCGGTCATTGTCCATATGCTCCTATTGCTGCTGCTAATCTAATACTATCACTAGTTAAATGAAGCAATGCCCATGTTAAAGTGACGTCCCTTTTAAGTAATGCTGATGTCAATCCAGAGGCGTCGATAAATGCTTCTGTCCTGCTTTTTTTCTCGGGTATCCTGGTTTAGTTCCCATCAAGATAATCATGATGCTTCTGTTTGTTGGTGTACTTTTCATTAATTCTTATTGACAATTGAGATGTCGTTGTTAATCTTGTACCACTGCCTAAACAAAGTAACAACACTATATCCCTTTTTTATATTTTTGCAAACAGCGATGCGTATCTCCATACCCGGGCATGTCTTCCTCAATTTTAGTGGAAATGCACAACATTGGATGGCCATTGTTGTTCCGCCTGATTGTCCTATACCACGTGGTTCTTCCTTCCTCGAGCTTGATTACCGAGAAGAAACAGACCATAGTGAGGATTTGTCGAACTTCATTGGTGCCTCACCCAAACTTGATGCCAAATGGATGATGCATCACCACGATGTCCTATCGATGCTCATGGTTGTGTCTCGTGGTTGCATCGGCTGGTGAAGCTGATCGATTTTCGATGAAAAACAAGCTGTCTTCCATCAGTGCTCCTTGCTTGTTACCCACAAAGATGATATCCTTCATCAGTTCACCTTGGTTGCATTGGAGACGCAGTCGTCTTTCACGTTGGTGCAATTTTATCACACAATTGGCTATGAACCAAATGTTTCCTCGAAGAAGCATCGACATTGGTACTAAGAGCATAAGTTTTGTATTGAATTCTAAGCCTTCTCACAACTTTGTCTTCAGCTCTCCTGTAATTTTATTTGTCCAGCTATTAACTAATTATGTGGTTAGACTTTGATTAAAAATATGATGTGGACTAAAAACCCGGATGGACGTAGTAGCCCTCCGTTTTTATTTACTCTGCATATTAGATTTGACTGAAGTCAAACTTTGTAAAGTTTGACCAAGTTTAGGCCGAACACAACAAACCATAATTATTGAGAGAGGGCAAACTGTACATACTCTCAAACCTTTCCGATAATTGAAATAAAATTCTTTATTTGTACATACGCTCACACCTTTCTGATAATTTGGCGCGTGTGTGGTTGTTCACTTAACGGAGGGTAGTGTACCGCACATGAAGGACAGGAAGTGCGACCAGGACGCGTGGATCGTTAGTTGATCGTAAGTAGTTTTCTTCACAGGTACGTTAAATAAAGAGTTTCGTTTCATACTTACACAATTTAAAACGATTGTTATGGAGAGAAAAAGAAAATCACTCAACTATATATTAGTAGTATACACGAGTACTATATAAGCTGGAGCCTCAACGCTTGTTCGCCAGGGTTTGCACTCTCCACACTCTCGCCGCACTACATATATATATATATATACACGCTGGAGGCTCAACGTTCCTTTGCTAGGGTTTGCTATATTCACAGTCTCTCACCCTCTTCACCAGATCTAAACAAGACTGCGTTGGCCTCTGTCTCTCTCTCCCCCCTCACAGCTGGTGAAGGAGCCATCCGGATCCCATCGCACCGGGAAGGGGAGGAGGTGCAGCGTTCACTCTGTAGCCTTCGGCGAGGGAGGCAATCCACTGCCGGCTGCGCTGTTCTCTTTCACCCAGCGCCTGTGCGGGAGGGCCATCGACCCCTTCTTCCTTGCTGCCGTACGTAGTGTGGGCAGATCTGGCCTCCCGCCGCACGCCTAGCCACATCCCGACGACCCTAAGGTATAACTTTCTTTGAAACCGTCATTGCTCTAGCTACATGCGGATCTTTTTCGATTCTGTAGTCGAATCTAGGTCTTGGTTCAAAGAGGAAAGAAGGGTGTGGTGGGGTGGAGCATGAATCTAGGACGTGGTTCAATGAGGAAAGGAGGGAGGGAAAGTAGTATAGACTTGCTATCCAGCCGCTTTGTTGGTCGAAAAGGGAAAAAGGGGGTAACCCAGTACACACATCTGTAAGGAACCGATCTCTTTGTTGAAAAATGAAAGAAACTGGGGGGTCGGGTAGTTTGTGCTGGACTAGATTTGCTGCCCCCACATAGGAAAAAGGTTCAAAGAGAACAAATATGGGACCAACGCAGATATGCTACTTGGCAACATACTCTGCATCACCCATTTATACGTGTGGACGCACAAGGTGCTGGCATGTCCCATGTCCCATACAACTATTTTGCTGTTGTTAATCTAAGAATGCCGCTGGAAAATTGAAGCAATGCCACTGTTAAAAGTAAATTACATTTTTAACGAATTTTGTTTTAAGAGAATGTCTCTGTTAATATGAATCAATGTAGCCGTTTTAGAAATGCTGCTGTCCTACTTTGTTTTCCATCAAGATAAGTTAGATTATTCTTTTTGTCGCCATATGTTTCATCCTCCTTTATTGGCCAGTAATTGTTTCCTTTTTTGCCTCTGTTAAAATAGGGATTTCTATTCAACTTGTTGCTATTGCGAACTTAAATGTCACACCGGCAACTTTGCTTGATTTCAGTGTAACTGCACAAAACGAGATTGGATTTCCTATTCATGTTGGTAGATTCATATTTTATCTTGTCCGCCTCATGAAAGGTCAGTACAGGCCTTCATCCACATGATTGTGCAGTGTGCTTTGAGATGTTGTGCTACTTGTATTGGTACTGTTTTAAATAAATATTGAATTGAAGCTATTGTATTGTTGTCTTTTCCCATTAAGTAGTGAACAAAAATGGGACCAACCCAGACATGATGCTTGTTGCTTTGTTACAACAAACTCTGCATCAACCCCTTTATAAGTAGATGGAAGCACATGGTGCTGTTGCAACCACTCTCCCCTGGAACTGTTTATGCTTTTTGTTAATCTAATGCCACTTGTAAAATTAAGCAATGCTACTCTTAGAATTAACTACTGAATCTTAGTTCAAAACTGCAACACTTGTTAGGGACCGGCGGGAGTACCATTTCTGTTAGGGATCGGCGGGAGTACATGTTTAAGAAATGTATTGTTGAGATAATGTCTCTGTTATTATATATCAGTTACAGTGTTTTACAAATGGTACTACCCTGCTTTGTAGTTCTTTCTACATGTTTAACCAAGGTATTGTTAAGATAATGTCTCTGTTAATATGAATCAGTTGCATTGTTTTAGGAATGGTACTTTTCTGCTTTGTCGTTATTTATAAATGTTGAAACAAGGTATTGTTAAGATAATGTTTCAGTTCATATGAATGAATCACACTGTTTGAGAATTGCTACTATCCTGCTTTGTTTCCCATTAAGATAAGGTAGATGTTTTTTCGTCTGGGAGTATAAGTCATCAACCGTTATTTCTTAGTAATTGTTTCCTTTATACCTATTATTGCATACAGGGATATCAAAACTTCTGCTCGGTTCTATTTCGACTTTGATTTTAGTTGAACTGCACAAAAGGAGCCAATGTGTTTAAGGCAAAGTGTTGCATTATTGGGCCCAATTGGTCTTTCCACTTTGCAGAAAGAAGCAGTCAGTGTTTGCGCTACATTACACAAGTAATGATCAAGAAGCTTTACAGAGTATTAGTAGACACTGGTGACATGACTAGTCTGCAGAGAGCATGGGAAACTCAACAACACGTGGAGTGCAAAATTCACTCCACAAGGAAAGGTATGACCAAGTCAGTAGCCGACGCATCTGTAACAAACGAGGTCAGTATCGGCCTTCATCCACATGATTGTGCTTTGTTATGTTGTGCTATTTATATTGTTGTATTGTTTTGAATAAATGTTTAATTGAAGCTATTGTAACTATCTTTTCCTGTTAAGATAATGAAGATGATTATAGTTATGAGCGTATGTTTAATCAACTAGTACCACTATTATATTCATCACGCTTTTTCTGTATTTATGCAGTCAGGGATGCTCAGCTTGATTTTAGTGGAACTGCACAAAATGTTCAGATGGGTCGTGTCCTCCATAATACTTCATCATGCAGAATACATCGAATGGTTCTCTAATCATTCATCGTCACCTTGAGCCACCGGACTATCTACTTGAATGGAGCTGCCAACGTGTTCAATGCCTTGCAACATATAAATACGAAATCCACCATGCTACGCAACACATTGTTTGATTTCAGTGGAACTGCACAAAAAGATACGCTGGTTAATCTGGCTCCATGTGCCATTTCAATGTGCAAACTGTTGACAAACCATGACCATCTGAATGGAGCTACCAATGTCTTCAAGGCAGAAGAATTCCCACAAGTTCAAGGGAAAGAACTCTGTCCAGCAGAATACTACCTTTAAGAAGGGTAAGAAGAAAGACAAAAAGAGAGATGGCTGCTTTACTTGTGGTTCAGAGGAACACTGGGCAAACAAGTGCCCAAACAAGTACAAGAAGCCAGGACAGGACTCCAAGTCTGTCAATGTCACTCTAAGCAACAATGATGGGGCATCTGGGTATGGTAATCTGTTTACCGTACTTTTAGTTTGTCAGTCCACCGATTGGTGGTTTGACATTAGGGCCAATATTCATGTGTGTGCTGATGTGTCTTTGTTTTCTTGCAGCATATAAATACAAAATCCACCGTGCTACACAAGACATTGTTTGATTTCAGTTGAACTGCACAAAAAGATATGCTGGTTAATCCGGCTCCATGTGCCATTTCAATGTGCAAACTGATGACAAACCCTGCCCGTTCCACAATCATAGGCATTACATATTTTGAATGGGAAAAGCTTGTCAAAGTTTAATCATTGATGTTAGCAAAAAGACATTAGTTTAATATATTGGAATTGGAAAACCTTGTCAAATTTTGCTCATTGATGTTAGCCAGAAGACATGCATTTGATATTTTTGAGTGGGACGCCCTTTGCTGTGAGCAGCGTCGATCATTTTTTCCTATTCCTATGTTCAGTTCAGAAGTAAATATTTACTCTGCTGAGATGCATAGTCACATGAATGTTGACTTATGTAAGGTATTTTAAGAGTTTGTTCTGAATGTTGTCTATGTAATGCCAGGCCTTGTGAGTTTGATTGCAAAGTTGAGCTTGGAATGCTGTGGCATGCGGCATCACGAGCTGTTCACCGTGCCTCCTGAGAATATTGCTTCATATTGTTTTGCATGTTGATCTAATGCCAGTGATTTGCATGTTAAGAAGATCATCCTCTTCTGTTGTTTCTGTGCTTAAGAAGTTCATCGTCTTATGTTTCATTCATAGCCTATACGACAACTCGGGTAGGTTAGAGGTGAAACCATATGATCTTCCGACCAACTCATCATCTTAGGCCGTGATTGGATCGTCGTTTTCCAACCAAAACCGCTTGTAAAACTGACGCTTGTAAATAAAAGCAGATGGTCTTGGGCGAAGCGCTTGGTTGGTCGATTTCGACTATTAAAATATACACTGGTCTCTCAAATTACACGCGTAACTTGCCGGTTTTTGTTACAGACCTCGGGCCGTCGGTTTCATTATGCCTGTATTTTACGCGTTGTTTCCTATGACGAGTAAATTACACTTGTATCTTAATACAGCTGTGAAACAATCCAGAGCTCCCAAGCGTGGCCTTACCATTTCATGCCGGCTCAGTCTCTCGAAGGTGCTCATAGGTGTCCGATGATCCTGGCTTCCTGAATGAGCAGCGGGCGCTGTATCAGACCATCCGTAGGGCCCGCGAGGCCCTCTCCATCGTCCTTCGAGTTGTTGCGCTCACCGTGGCGCCGAGCATTGTCAACATGGTCAACGAACATGAGGAATCAGGAGATGACTTTACTTGGAGAGGATGACAGTAGGGACCCACCAGGGCCATGGCCGTACGTACGCAAGTTCCTCCTTATTATATACAACTATAATTTTTTTTGCTTCCTCCTGGTTTCCTGACATCACGGTCCCACAACATCGTCAACCTATATAGTCAATAAACGAGAGAATTGCACAAGGAGCGGCCGACAGCTGGGATCTAGCAGCTCGAGCAGTATTTGTTTTTTTAGGTGTAAGCGCAGTTTTTCTTGAGCGATGTTTCTGTTGTTGTTCAGAGGAGCAGGGTATCAACTGGGCGGGCTGTGGCCCGTCTAGCCCAGTCTATTATTTTATGTCGACCAAATATCCAGCCCAGATATTATTTTTTCAAGGTGAAAATGGCTAGACCAGCTATACTTTTTTTGTGAAATACCCAACCCAGGTCAACTTGTTATTCTCCGCCCCGTTGGGCTGTAAATCTTTCCTAGGAGGGATGCATTAGGCCTAACAAGAAAATGGGCTTTAAGAAATAATAAATGGGATGTAATTATAAAAACTGGGCTGTAAATATACAAAAATGCACCAAACAGGTAATTAGTTTTAAAAATATTATTTTTTGAATTTGGAAATTTTAATTTCATTACTTATTGCACGCGCAATATTTTGTTAGATTTTTACCTAATACAAATTCATTTTGAAATTATATTTAATCTGACTCAAAATTTCGGGATAAAAATATTTCAGATCCCATCAAAATGTGGGATTTTTGGTTGAATTCTGTTTTGAGAGATTGGTTGAAATTATTAATCGTTGTCCTGGCTAGAAAATGGGCTGTAATTTTAACAGACTGTAAATGGTTGTAGTAAATTCCATTAGAATTCAAAAATGGGCTGTACATTATTACAAATTGCAAATGGGCTATATGTTCTCTGCCACAGATGTGATGCTCACTTGTGGGCCTACTATTTTTTTGAGAATTATAGCCAGTGATGCGTACGGAAGGCTTGTGGGCCTACTAAGGCGTACGGAAGGATTTCTCAACTTATAGTCAAGACACGATTCTAGCAGCAGTGGCCGTTGGATGTCCATCCAACGGCTATAGTGCTTATTCAATCTCGGATATTCTTGCTTCAGCAGCCCAAACCATTGCCGGCGGTACCGCCTGCTACCGCCTCCCGTGGCTGGCTGTGCTGCCGCGCAGGCTTCACCGGCCCACCCTACTCCCAAACGCCGTCCAGGCCATTCCTCTACTCACCAACACCTCATGTTCTTCTCCGGCGACGGCAGCCTCACACTGCAGCCGAACCAATGAACCCTCGTACTCCCCTCCGCGTGGGCATCCACTGCTGTGTCTTCGCCGGCTCCGGGTCGTTCCCTTCGTAGGACTCGCCATCGTTCACTGCGTTGGTTCTCTCGGCACGGCGTGGTCAACTTTGTCAACAAACGACAGCCATCGGATGAGGCATGTACGTGGAGTGGCTGACAGTAGGGACCCACATGGCCCATGGCCGCACGCAGCAAGTGCCCCCGTATTATGCGAAAACAAATAATTTCTCCCCCTGACAGGTTTGACCCACCAGCTACATCTTCGCACGCAAGGAAGTGCTTCCTGTATTACGCGGAAATAAAAAGTTTCCTCTCCCTGACAGCTGGGACCCACCAGCTTTATTATGATCCTTTTCATGAAAATATAGAATGTACCAAAGATGCTAAATTGTTTTCTTTTTATTCTAACTCAAAAAAGAAGAAATAAAAAAAAGATAGAAAACATCTTCGCACGCAAGGAAGTGCCACCTTATTACGTGAAAAAAAATTGATTCCCCCTGCTAGCTGGGACCCACCAGATTTGGAGGCTGACTTGTGGGCCTACTAAGTTAACGCGTACGTAGGGCTTTGTCAACTTAGTCAATAAACGATTCTAGCTGCACTGACCGTTGGATGTTAATCCAACGGCCAAGCTGCGTCTTCAACCTCTGGTCTTCTTACTCCAGCCGCCCAAACCTGCGCCCGCCGTACCGCCTGCTCCAGCCTCCCGTGGCCGGCTGTGCTGCCGCGCAGGCCTCACCCCCCGACCATACTACTACTGGCCAGGCCTTCCCTCTATTCACCCACACCCCCTGTTATTCTCCGGCGACGGCAGCCTTACACCGCAGCCGAACCAGTGAACCCTCGTACTCCCCTCCGCGTGGGCATTCACCTGCCTCGTCTTCCCTGGCTCAGCGTCGTTCCCTTCCTAGGCCTCTCCGTCGTCCACCGCCTGGGTGCTGTCCTCATGGCGTGGTCAACATGGTCAACGAACGACAGCCATCGAAAGAGTAGTGTACGCGGTGAGGCTGATAGATGGACCCACCAGCTACATCTTCGCACGCAAGGAAGTGCCTCCATATTAGGCGTGAAAAAAATGAATCCTGCCCCTGACAGCTCGGACCCACCATCAATAACTTCGCACGCAAGGAAGTGCCTCCTTATCCTCCCTGACAGCCGGGACCCACCTGGTCGAAGCGTACGTAGCGTTGTCGCGAACGTGTACGTACATACTGGTCGATCGGTCTCTCTGCAACGATGAACCGTGGCCGAGCAAGCAGCAGCACGTGTAGTAGTAGAGCCCCCGACGTAGCAGTTCATGCAGTCCTTTCTAAACCGTGTACACGTACGCACAGCCACATGCCAAAAAATACGGCCACGTATGTACATACGGGCAGGGCCTCGAATGCCTACACGCGCATACGTACGGCTAGGGCTCGTGTACATGGAGAGGCAACAGACGGCAGCAAAGGCATCCTGTTCATCGGGCAGCCAATTGGCTGGGTCGGAACGGAGAAACAGCGTCCTGTTCATCGGGAGGCAACAGACTGGGTCGGAATGCGTCCTGTTCAACGAGAGCCAACCAGCTTGGACGGAATAGCCGAAACGGGGTCTAGCGTACTGCAGTACGGAGGAAACGGCCTTCTGTTCGACTAGCTATGGTCGAAATGGGGGTCCTGTTCATCGGGAGGGGTGTGGCATATCGCAAAATAGAGGAAACGGACTTGTGTTGGAGCGCTACGGACGAAACGGGGGTCCTGTTCATCGGGAGGGGTGTGGCGTATCGCAAAACGGAGGAAACGGACTTGTGTTGCAGTGCTACGGTCGAAACGGGGGTCCTGTTCATCGGAGGGGTGTGGCGTACCGCAAAACGGCACTCCACGGGCTACTGTTCACCCACCGTCGACTTCCTTCAGCCTCCACCTGCACTGTTCATCCACCGCGTCTTCCTCCTGCCTCTACCGGCTACTGTTCATCCACGGGCTACTGTTCATCCAGGCCTCCACCGGCTACTGTTCAACCAGCCCTCCACGGGGTCCTGTTCATCCACCCCCAACCAGCTCGGCTGTGGCGGCCCTCCTGTCGGGGTCCTGTTCATCCAGCGGCAACGGCCTACTACTACTACCACGGGGTCTTGTTCATCCAATCCCCACCGGGAATTGTTCATCCAACCCCAACCACGTACGTCTCGACTCGTTCAACCAACCCCCACATTCACTGTTCATCAAGAGGCAGCAGGTTTGATCAGCTTCTGTTAGCAGCAGTAGCGAAGGAATCCCTCGATCGGGTTCAGTTAACAGCCAGGGATCGATTGATCGCTCAGGTTCAGTAACGCGTAGCCAGTGCAATCGCTCGGGTTTAGTAGGCGAATGCCTCGCTCATGTTCAGTTAGAGCCCAACGCCTCGCACCCATGCGCGTACGTGTACGAGAGAAACGCGCAATCCCTCCGTGCACCCACCGTAACCTGGAACTCCCCGAAATTATCCTCGCCTTCGCTTCTACCACAATTTTTTCCGTCATGGACGGCCCAAAGAATGTCATGCAGGTGCGTCTCCGGCCCGCCCAGGACGAAAAGCCCATTTTCTGTCATGATTTTTTGTCATAGAAGTAGGAGCCCACCACATCTATGATGATACCGGGTTTTGTCACAATTATCGTCATAGAAGTGTCATAAGCATGACAGGAAAAAAAATCGTTCGGCCCAAAATGTCACGGATGTGTCTTTTTTTTTGTAGTGAGAGGCGTAATCAACCCCAGTGCCCTGGGTGTAACAGAACTCACGGAACTCGTCTGAATCGAAGTTAGACCCGTTGTCGGTGATGATGCTGTGTGGGACTCCGAACCTAAAGATGATCTTCTTGATGAACTGAATTGCGGTGGCTGAGTCCAGCTTCTTTATGGGTTTGGCCTCGATCCACTTGGTGAACTTTTCCACTGCTACCAATAGGTGCGTGAAGCCACTCGCCCCGGTCCGGAGAGGGCCAACCATGTCGAGTCCCCAGACAGCAAACGGCCAAGTGAGAGGGATAGTCTTCAGGGCGGATGCTGGCTTGTGCGACTGGTTTACATAGAACTGGCACCCGACGCAGTGATCCACTATGTCACGGGTGGCCTCATTGGCTCGGGGCCAATAGAATCCGGCTCTGAACGCTTTGGCGACCAAGGTCCGAGAGGACGCATGATGCCCGCATGTTCCCGAGTGAATCTCTTGCAGTATTTGATGCCCTTCCTCCGGGGATATGCATCGCTGAGTGACTCCAGTCGTGCTTTTCTTGTATAATTGATCTCCCAAGACAGTGAAAGCTTTGGATCGACGGACGATCTGGCGGGCCTCATCTTCATCCTCTGGGAGCTCTTGCTGGAGCAAGTATGCCAGATACGGCTCTTTCCACTCAGGAGTGATGACCAATACCTCTTTGACCAAATCAATTACTGCAGGAATATCTACTTCAGTCGTATTGGAAGGTCCGCCTGGCTACGGGGCTCTTCCACAAAAGGATCTTCCTTGATAGTGGGCGAGTGCAGGTGTTCCAGGAACACATTCTTGGGTCCTGGCTTTCGAGTGCAACCCGTCTTGGCCAAGTCATCAGCTGCTTGGTTCTTGAGACGTGGTACATGGTGAAGCTCCAGCCCTTCAAAGTCTTTCTCCAGTTTTCTGACGGCATTGGAGTAGCCAGCCATTGCCAGACTACGGATATCCCATTCCTTCATGACTTGATTCACCACCAGGTCCGAGTCGCCATAGACAATCAGTTGGCGGATTACCAGAGAGATTGCCATTCGCATCCCATATAGGAGGGCTTCGTATTCAGCTTCGTTGTTGGAGGAGTCAAAGTGAATCTGAAGAACGTAACTGAGTCAATCGCCTTTAGGAGACACCAAGACCACTCCGGCCCGGGAGCCGCGAAGCATCTTGGAGCCATCGAAGAACATCGTCCAGTGTTCGGGAACACTCGGGACAGGCTCCTCTTGCTCGATCCACTCAGCCAGGAAATCTACCAGAGCCTGCAATTTGATGGCCTTCTTGGCTTCAAACTTGATGTCCAACGGGAGGAGCTCAATGGCCCACTTGGCCACTCGGCTAGTGGCATCTCTATTGTTCATGATCTCAGATAGAGGAGCGTCACTTATCACCGTGACCGAGTGTTCTTGAAAATAAGGTGCCACCTTCTTTGCATCCAGATAAATCCCATATACTAGCTTCTGATAATGCGGATACCTTTGCTTCGAAGGTGTGAGGACTTCAGAGATGTAGTAGACTGGTCATTGGAGCTTGAAGGCCTTGCCTTGTTCTTCCCGTTCCACTGTGAGGACTATGCTAACAACTTGGCTCGTGGCCGCGATGTATAAGAGCAAGGGCTCTTTGTTGCTCGGAGCAGCTAGCACCGGCTGGGTGGAAAGCAGGGACTTAAGTTCCTAGAATGCAGCCTGCGCTTCAGGAGTCCATTTGAACCTGTCAGACTTCTTCATCAGTCGGTAAAGCGGCATGGCTTTTTCACCGAGTCTGGAGATGAATCTACTCAGGGCTGCTAGGCAGCCTGTGAGGCACTACACGTCGTGCAGACGTTCTGGTTGCTTCATTCGGACAATTGCCCCTATCTTCTCGGGATTCACATCGATCCCTCGTTCGGAAACGAAGAAACCGAGTAACTTGCCTGGGAGTACGCCGAATGTACACTTGGTTGGGTTGAGTTTGATGCCGAACGCTCGCAAATTTGCAAAGGTCTCAGCGAGGTCGGAACCTTTCCTGGACTTAACCACAATGTCATCCATATAAGCTTCTACGTTCCGACTGATTTGCTTCCGTAAGCACTTCTGGATCATGCGCTGGAATGTGGCCCTAGTATTTTTTAACCCGAATGGCATCGTGATATAGCAGAAACACCCGAATGGGGTGATGAACGGTGTTTTTATTTCATCAGGGCCATACAATCAGATCTGGTGGTACCCGGAGTACGCATCCAGAAATGACAACCGCTCACATCCAGCAGTATAATCTACTATCTGATCTATGCGAGGGAGAGATAAATGATCTTTCGAGCAGGCCCGATTGATGTGCCTAAAATCTACACACATTCGAAGAGATTTATCTTTCTTCGACACCATGACGATGTTGGCGAGCCACTCGGAGTGGTACACCTCTCGGATGAATTCGGCGGCTAAGAGCCACGCTATCTCCTGCCAATCGCCTTGCGCTTCTTGGTTGAAGATTGCCGAAGATATTCTTTGATAGGCTTTGACGCCGAATCGATACGGAATCGATCTGTGCTCGGCCAGTTCCATGGGAACACCCGGCATGTCAGAAGGTTTCCATGCGAAGATGTCCCAGTTCTCACGGAGGAACTGGACGAGCGCAACTTCCTATTTACTATCCAGGGTGGTGGAGATGTTGATCGGGGCAGCGTTCGGGTCCTCAAGATGGATGTGCACCGGCTTTGTCTCTCCTGCTGACTGGAAAGAAGATTCCACAGTCGGCTCCTTGGTCTTCAAAAGTTCGCTTGGGTCTGCCGCCTTCTTGTACTCGTCGAATTCGGCCATCGCCATCTTCTCATCAGCGATCTAGGAGCCCTTCTGGAGGCACTCTTTGGCCAACTTCTGATTGCCCAAGATGGCATGGTAAGCACTTCTGAAGTCCACCACTTCGAAAGTCAGTCTTTCCTTTCGGAAGTTCTTCTCTTCGCCGAATACAACGTTGAGAGTGATCTGGCCGAGTGACTTGGCCTTCTTCACAGGGATTACCCCGTGGAACTGCATATTGCTCTTGCTTAGTCGGGTCATCGGGATGCCCATTGCCTCTAAGGTATCGGCGTAGATGATGTTAAGCCCGCTGCCACCGTCCATAGGGCTTTGCACAATCGGCCTCCTCCCACAACTGGATCTACCACCAAGGCCTGTCGCCCGGGGGTTGGTATGTGAGCCGGATGGTCTAACTGGTCAAACGTTACCAGTGTCTTGGCCTGATACGTCTCCAACGTATCTATAGTTTTTTATTGTTCCATGCTATTATATTATCTGTTTTGGATGTTTTATATGCATTAATATGCTATTTTATATTATTTTTGGGACTAACCTATTAACCTAGAGCCCAGTGCCAGTTCCTGTTTTTCCTTGTTTTTGAGTTTCGCAGAAAAGGAATACCAAACGGAGTCCAAACGGAATAAAACTTTCACGATGATCTTTCTTGGACCAAAAGGAAACCAGAGGACTTGGAGTGCAAGTCAAGGAAGCCACGAGGCGGCCACAAGGATGGAGGGCGCGCCCTGGGGGGTAGGGCGCGCCCCCCACCCTTGTGGGCCCCTCGTGCACTTACTGACCTAATTCTTTCGCCTATATATACTCTTATATGCCCAAACCACCAGAGGCATCCACGAAAAGACTTTTCCACCGCCGCAACCTTCTGTACCCGTGAGATCCCATCTAGGGGCCTTTTCCGGCGTCCTGCCGGAGGGGGATTCGATCACGGAGGTCTTCTACATCAACACCATTGCCCTTTCGATGAAGCGTGAGTAGTTTACCTCAGACCTACGTGTCCATAGCTAGTAGCTAGATGGCTTCTTCTCTCTCTTTGATTCTCAATACCACGTTCTCCTCGATGTTCTTGGAGATCTATTCGATGTAATACTTTTTTGCGGTGTGTTTGCCGAGATCCGATGAATTGTGGATTTATGATCAGCTTATCTATGAATATTATTTGAATCTTCTCTGAATTCTTTTATGCATGATTTGATATCTTTGCAAGTCTCTTCGAACTATCAATTTGGTTTGGCCAACTAGATTGGTTTTTCTTGCAATGGGAGAAGTGCTTAGCTTTGGGTTCAATCTTGCGGTGTCCTTTCCCAGTGACAGTAGGGGCAGCAAGGCACGTATTGTATTGTTGCCATCGAGGATAAAAAGATGGGGTTTTCATCATATTGCTTGAGTTAATTCCTCTACATCATGTCATCTTTCTTAATGCGTTACTCTGTTCTTCATGAACTTAATACTCTAGATGCAGGCAGGAGTCGATCGATGTGTGGAGTAATAGTAGTAGATGCAGAATTGTTTCGGTCTACTTGACACGGATGTGATGCCTATATTCATGATCATTGCCTTAGCTATCGTCATAACTTTGCGCTTTTCTATCAATTGCTCGGCAGTAATTTGTTCACCCACCGTATTATTTTCTATCTTGAGAGAAGCCTCTAGTGAAACCTATGGCCCCCGGGTCTATTTTCCATCATATTACTTTCCGATCTACTATTTTGCAATCTTTTATTTTCGGATCTATAAACCAAAAAACCCAAAAATATTTACTTTATCTTTTGTTTAGTTTTACCTATCTCTATAAGATCTCACTTTTGCAAATAACCGTGAAGGGATTGACAACCCCTTTATCGCGTTGGGTGCAAGTTTGGTTTTTGTTTGTGCAGGTATTCGGTGACTTGCGTGTTGTCTACTACTTGATTGATACCTTGGTTCTCAAAACTGAGGGAAATACTTACTCTACTTTGCTGCATCACCCTTTCCTCTTCAAGGGAAAAACCAACGCAAGCTCAAGAAGTAGCATGGCCCAGTCGAGATATTTAGTGACAGTCGGAACTGCCATGTTAATCTCTCGGTTGATCACCTTGAGGTGGCTCTTACTTTCGACATCAGCAAAAATCATGAGGACGTTTTCCTCCGTCTTTGTTGTCATCATCTCTTTCTCGAAAGAATCCTGCCACATCTCTTGCTTCAAGAGTCGATACTCCTGAGTGGTATGCTTGGGCAAGATCAAATTACCCTCCTCATCTTTCTTCGTGTGAATCTGGCAAGGCTGGTCGAGGATGTCGCTCTTCATGGTGACATGCTTCTTTCCTTTCCAATCCTTCTTCTGTTTTTGGGGGTTCTTTTTGCCTTGGCTGGGTAGAGCCGCAGCCTCGGCATTCCCTCCAGCATCTTCTTTACGCTTATGCTTCTTGCCCTTGTTCTCCGACTGATGTGCGTCGCCAGCTCGGCTCTTGCCACTTCGCAGTCGGTCTTCCTCTTCACCATTGGTGTACCGGTTGGCTATCTCCATAGCCCGACTGAGAGTCGGGGTCTCAGTTCGGCCGAACTTCATTTTCAACTCTCGGTACCTGACTCCGGCCTTGAGGGCGCAGATTGCCTGGTGCTCAGTGACATTCTCCACTGTGTTATGCAGAGTGGTCCACCGCTAGATGTACTCTCGGAGAGTTTCATTCTTCTTTTGCACACAGTGCTGTAACTCAGTCAAACATCCTGCTCTCTTGTACGTGCCTTCAAAGGTCTTGACAAATACTTTCGCCAGGTCCTCCCAGCAAAAGATACTACTCGGCGAAAGCTGTGTCAGCCAAGCTCGAGCGGAGCCTTCTAGCATCAGCGGCAAATGCTTCATGGCCACGTTGTCGTTTCCGCTGCCGATTTGGACTGCCACTCGGTAATCTTCCAGCCAAATTTTAGGCTTGGATTCACCGGTGAACTTGCCGATCCCCGTGTCCAACCTGAAGTTGTTGGGAATCTCAGCTGCTCGTATATAACGGCTGAAGCATTCGGGACCTGATGGTACGGAACCATTCGACGCGTCGTGCTCCTGGCCCTCCCACAAGGCCCGGCCTCTGTCGACCAGGTTCTGAGCGAGGATGGATCTCACGTATTGTATTGTTGCCATCGAGGATAAAAAGATGGGGTTTTCATCATATTGCTTGAGTTAATTCCTCTACATCATGTCATCTTTCTTAATGCGTTACTCTGTTCTTCATGAACTTAATACTCTAGATGCAGGCAGGAGTCGGTCGATGTGTGGAGTAATAGTAGTAGATGCAGAATCGTTTCGGTCTACTTGACATGAACGTGATGCCTATATTCATGATCATTGCCTTAGATATCGTCATAACTTTGCGCTTTTCTATCAATTGCTCGGCAGTAATTTGTTCACCCACCGTATTATTTTCTATCTTGAGAGAAGCCTCTAGTGAAACCTATGGCCCCCGGGTCTATTTTCCATCATATTACTTTCCGATCTACTATTTTGCAATCTTTTATTTTCAGATCTATAAACCAAAAAACCCAAAAATATTTACTTTATCTTTTATTCAGTTTTACCTATCTCTATCAGATCTCACTTTTGCAAATAACCGGGAAGGGATTGACAACCCCTTTATCGCGTTGGGTGCAAGTTTGGTGTTTGTTTGTGCAGGTATTCGGTGACTTGCGTGTTGTCTCCTACTGGATTGATACCTTGGTTCTCAAAACTGAGGGAAATACTTACTCTACTTTGCTACATCACCCTTTCCTCTTCAAGGGAAAAACCAATGCAAGCTCAAGAAGTAGCAGGAAGAATTTTTGGCGCCGTTGCCGGGGAGATCTACACCAAGTCAAGACATACCAAGTACCCATCATAAACTCTCATCTCTCGCATTACATTATTTGCCATTCGCCTCTCATTTTCTTCTCCCCCGCTTCTAAAACTATTTTCGAAAAATTTGCCTTTTCTTCGCCTCTCTCTCTTTGCCTTTTCTTCGCCCCTCTTCCGTTCATCTTCTTCGTTTGCTTTTTGCGTGCTTGCGTGTTGGATTGCTTACTTTGTCACGATGACTCAAGAGAATACCAAACTGTGTGATTTTTCCAACACCAATAATAATGATTTTATTAGTACACCGATTGCTCCTGCTACTAATGCGGAATCTTGTGAAATTAATGCTGCTTTGCTGAATCTTGTTATGAAAGATCAATTTTTTGGCCTTCCTAGTGAAGATGCCGCATCCCATCTAAACAATTTCGTTGATTTGTGTGATATGCAAAAGAAGAAAGATGTGGATAATGATATTTTTAAATTGAAGCTATTTCCGTTCTCACTACGAGACCGTGCTAAAACTTGGTTTTCATCTTTTCCTAAAAATAGTATTGATTCATGGAATAAGTGTAAAGATGCTTTTATTTCCAAGTATTTTCCTCCCACTAAGATCATCTCCCTTAGGAACGATATTATGAATTTTAAACAACTTGATCATGAGCATGTTGCACAATCGTGGGAGAGAATGAAAATGATGATACGAAATTGCCCTACTCATGGTTTGAATTTGTGGATGATTATACAAAATTTTTATGCTGGATTGAATTTTGCTTCTAGAAATCTTTTAGATTCGGCCGTGGGAGGCACTTTTATGGAAATTACTCTAGGAGAAGCTACTAAACTTCAAGATAATATTATGATTAATTATTCTCAATGGCATACCGAAAGATCTTCCACTAGTAAAAAAGTGCATGCAATTGAAGAGATTAATGTTTTGAGTGGAAAGATGGATGAACTTGTGAAATTGTTTGCTAGCAAGAGTGTTTCTTTGGATCCCAATGATATGCCTTTATCTACTTTGATTGAAAACAATAATGAATCTATGGATGTGAATTTTGTTGGTAGGAACAATTTTGGTAATAACGCGCATAGAGGCAATTTTAATCCTAGGCCGTTTCCTAGTAATTCCTCTAATAATTATGGAAATTCCTACAACAATTCTTATGGAAATTATAATAAGATGCCCTCTGAATTTGTGAATAGTGTTAAAGAATTTATGAGTTCGCAAAAGAATTTCAATGCTTTGATTGAAGAAAAATTGCTTAAGATTGATGATTTGGCTAGGAACGTGGATAGAATTTCTCTTGATGTTGATTCTTTGAAACTTAGATATATTCCACCCAAGCATGATATCAATGAGTCTCTCAAGGCTATGAGAATTTCCATTGATGAGTGCAAAGAAAGAACCGCTAAGATGCGTGCTAAAAAAGATTGGTTTGTAAAAACGTATTCTTCTAGTTTCCGTGAAAATAATGATGAAGATCTTAAAGTGATTGATGTGACTCCTATTGAATCTTTGTTTTCCAATATAAATCTTGATAAAGATGGTACTGGAGATGAGTCAACTTTAGTTAGAAGGCGTCCCAATGATTCGGAGTTTTTAGATCTTGATGCAAAAATTGATAAAAGTGGGATTGGAGAGGTCAAAACTTTAAGTAGCAATTAACCCACTCTTTTGGATTTCAAGAAATTTAATTATTATAATTGTTCTTTAATAGATTGTATTTCCTTGTTGCAATCCATGTTGAATTCTCCTCATGCTTATGATCAAAACAAAGCTTTTACTAAACATATCGTTGACACTATGATGCAATATTTTGAAGAAAAGCTTGAATTGGAAGTTTCTATCCCTAGAAAACTTTATGATGAGTGGGAACCTACTATTAAGATTAAGATTAAAGATTATGAATGCCATGCTTTGTGTGATTTGGGTGCTAGTGTTTCCACGATTCCAAAAACTTTGTGTGATGTATTAGGTTTCCGTGAATTTGATGATTGTTCTTTAAATTTGCATCTTGTGGATTCCACTATTAAGAAACCTATGGGAAGGATTAATGATGTTCTTATTGTTGCAAATAGGAATTATGTGCCCATAGATTTCATTGTTCTTGATATAGATTGCAATCCTACATGTCCTATTATTCTTGGTAGACCTTTCCTTAGAACGATTGGTGCAATTATTGATATGAAAGAAGGAAACATTAGATTTCAATTTCCGCTAAGGAAGGGCATGGAACACTTTCCAAGAAAGAAAATTAAATTTCCTTATGAATCTATTATGAGAGCCACTTCTGGATTGCATACCAAAGATGACAATACTTAGATCTATTCTTGTTTTTATGCCTAGCTAAGGGCGTTAAACAATAGCGCTTGTTGGGATGCAACCCAATTTTATTTTTGTTTTTGCTTTTTAGGTTCTGTTTTGCAATAAATAATTCATCTAGACTCTGGTTAGATGTGGTTTTATGTTTTAATTAGTGTTTGCGCCAAGTAAGACCTTTGGGATAGCTTACATTGATAGTTGATTTGATCTTGCTGAAAAACAGAAACTTTTGCGCCTAGGAAAATAATTTCTATAATTCACATAAGAGTGATTTTGAGTTAATTATTTTTGCATAAGATTAATAAACAAATTTCTTAGGTTGTCCTAATATTTCATAATCTTTTGAGTTACAGAAGTATTTGAGATTTCCAGATTGCTACAGACTGTTCTGTTTTTGACAGATTCTGTTTTCTTTTTGTTGTTTGCTTATTTTGATGAATCTGTGGGTAATATCGGGGGGTATGAACCATGGAAAAGTTGGAATACAGTAGATATTACACCAATATAAATAAAGAATGAGTTCACAACAGTACCAAAAGTGGTGATTTATTTTCTTACACTAACGGAGCTTATGAGATTTTCTGTTGAGTTTTGTGTTGTGAAGTTTTCAAGTTTTCGGTAAGGATTTGATGGACTATGGAATAAAGAGTGGCAAGAGCCTAAGCTTGGGGATGCCCAAGTCACCCGAAGGTAATATTCAAGGACAACCAAGATCCTAAGCTTGGGGATGCCCCGGAAGGCATCCCCTCTTTCGTCTTCATCTATCGGTAACTTTACTTGAGGCTATATTTTTATTCACCACATGATATGTGTTTTGCTTAGAGCTTCTTGTATGATTTGAGTCTTTGATTTTTAGTTTGCCACAATCATCCTTTCTATACACACCTTTTGAGAAAGACACGCATGAATCGTGATTTATTAGAATACTCTTTGTGCTTCACTTATATCTTTTGAGCTAGGTAATTTTGCTCTAGTGCTTCACTTATATCTTTTTAGAGCACGGCGGTGGCTTTATTTCATAGAAATTGATGAACTCTCATGCTTCACTTATATTATTTAGAGAGTCTTTAAAACAGCATGGTAATTTGCTTTGGTTATAAGTTTAGTCCTAATATGATAGGCATCCAAGAGGGATATAATAAAAACTTTCATATAAAGTGCATTGAATACTATGAGAAGTTTGATTCCTTATGATTGTTTTGAGATATGAAGATGGTGATATTAGAGTCATGCTAGTGATTAGTTGTGAATTTGATAAATACTTGTGTTAAGGTTTGTGAGTCCCGTAGCATGCACGTATGGTGAACCGTTATGTAACGAAGTCGAAGCATGAGATATTTTTTGATTGTCATCCTTTGTGTGGAGGTCGGGATCGCGCGATGGTTAACTCCTACCAACCCTTCCCCTAGGAGCATGCGTCTAGTACTTTGTTTGATGACTAATAGATTTTTGCAATAAGTATGTGAGTTCTTTATGACAAATGTTGAGTCCATGGATTATACGCACTCTCACCCTTCCACCTTTGCTAGCCTCTCTAGTGTCGTGCAATTTTCGCCGGTACCATAAACCCACCATATACCTTCCTCAAAACAGCCACCATACCTACCTATTATGGCATTTCCATAGCCATTCCGAGATATATTGTCATGCAACTTTCCACCGTTCCGTTTATTATGACACGTATCATCATTGTCATATTGCTTTGCATGATCATGTAGTTGACATCGTATTTGTGGCAAAGCCACCTTTCATAATTCTTTCATACATGTCACTCTTGATTCATTGCACATCCCGGTACACCGTCGGATGCATTCATATAGAGTCATATTTTGTTCTAGTATCGAGTTGTAAGTAAATAGAAGTATGATGATTTTCATTATTAGAGCATTGTCCCATGTGAGGAAATAAAAAAAAGAGAAAAAAAAGGAAAAAAAGAAAGAAAGAAAAAAAAGAAAAAAAAGAGAAAGAAAAAAGAAAAAAATGAGAGAAAAAGAGAGAAGGGGCAATGTTACTATCCTTTTTCCATACTTGTGCTTCAAAGTAGCACCATGATCTTCATGATAGAGAGTCTCCTATGTTGTCACTTTCATATACTAGTGGGAATTTTTCATTATAGAACTTGGCTTGTATATCCCAACGATGGGCTTCCTCAAATTGCCCTAGGTCTTCATGAGCAAGCAAGTTGGATGCACACCCACTTAGTTTTCTTTTTGAGCTTTCATAAACTTATATCTCTAGTGCATCCGCTGCATGGCAATCCCTACTCACTCACATTGATATCTATTGATCGGCATCTCCATAGCCCGTTTATACGCCTAGTTGATGTGAGACTATCTCACTCTTTTTGTCTTCTCCACAACCACCTTCTATTCCACCTATAGTGCTATGTCCATGGCTCACGCTCATGTATTGTGTGAAAGTTGAAAAAGTTTGAGAATACTAAAGTATGAAACAATTGCTTGGCTAAAACCGGGGTTGTGCATGATTTGAGTAGTTTGTGTGATGAAGATGGAGCATAGCCATACTATATGATTTTGTAGGGATAAGCTTTCTTTGGCCATGTTATTTTGAGAAGACATAATTATCTTCTTAGTATGCTTGAAGTATTATTGTTTTTATGTCAATATTAAACTTTTGTTTTGAATCATACAGATCTGAACATTCATGCCACAATAAAGAAATTACATGGATAAATATGTTAGGTAGCATTCCACATAAAAAATTCTGTTTTTATCATTTACCTACTCGAGGATGAGCAGGAATTAAGCTTGGGGATGCTTGATACGTCTCCAACGTATCTATAATTTTTGATTGTTCCATGCTATTATATTATCTGTTTTGGATGTTTTATATGCATTAATATGCTATTTTATATTATTTTTGGGACTAACCTATTAACCTAGAGCCCAGTGCCAGTTCCTGGTTTTTCCCTGTTTTTGAGTTTCGCAGAAAAGGAATACCAAACGGAGTCCAAACGAAATAAAACTTCCGCGATGATCTTTCTTGGACCAAAAGGAAACCAGAGGACTTGGAGTGCAAGTCAAGGAAGCCACGAGGCGGCCACAAGGACGGAGGGCGCACCCCCCACCCTTGTGGGCCCCCCGTGCACCTCCTGACATAATTCTTTCGCCTATATATTCCCAAATATCCCCAAACCACCAGAGGCATCCACGAAAACACTTTTCCACCGCCGCAACCTTCTGTACCCGTGAGATCCCATCTAGGGACCTTTTCCGGCACCCTGCCGACGGGGGATTCGATCACGGAGGGCTTCTACATCAACCCTATTGCCCTTACGGTCGATGTGTGGAGTAATAGTAGTAGATGTAGAATTGTTTCGGTCTACTTGACACGGACGTGATGCCTATATTCATGATCATTGCCTTAGATATCGTCATAACTTTGCGCTTTTCTATCAATTGCTTGGCAGTAATTTGTTCACCCACCGTATTATTTTCTATCTTGAGAGAAGCCTCTAGTGAAACCTATGGCCCCCGGGTCTATTTTCCATCATATTACTTTCCGATCTACTATTTTGCAATCTTTTATTTTCAGATCTATAAACGAAAAAACCCAAAAATATTTACTTTATCTTTTGTTTAGTTTTATCTATCTCTATAAGATCTCACTTTTGCAAATAACCATGAAGGGATTGACAACCCCTTTATCACGTTGGGTGCAAGTTTGGTGTTTGTTTGTGCAGGTATTCGGTGACTTGCGTGTTGTCTCCTACTGTATTGATACCTTGGTTCTCAAAACTGAGGGAAATACTTACTCTACTTTGCTGCATCACCCTTTCCTCTTCAAGGGAAAAACCAACCCAAGCTCAAGAAGTAGCATGGCCCAGTCGAGATATTTAGTGACAGTCAGAATTGCCATGTTAACCTCTCGGTTGATCACCTTGAAGTGGCTCTTACTTTCGACATCAGCAAAAATCATGAGGACGTTTTCCTCCGTCTTTGTTGTCGTCATCTCTTTCTTCGAAAGAATCATGCCGCATCTCTTGCTTCAAGAGTCGATACTCCCGAGTGGTATGCTTGGGCAAGATCAGATTACCCTCCTCATCTTTCTTCGTGTGAATCTAGCAAGGCTGGTCGAGGATGTCGCTCTTCATGGTGACTTGCTTCTTTCCTTTCCAATCCTTCTTCTGCTTTTGGGGTTTCTTTTTGCCTTGGTTGGCTAGAGCCACAGCCTCGGCATTCCCTCCAGCATCTTCTTTCCGCTTATGCTTCTTGCCCTTGTTCTTCGACTGATGTGCGTCGCTAGCTCAGCTCTTGCCACTTCTCAGTCGGTCTTCCTCTTCACCATTGGTGTACCGGTGGGCTATCTCCATAGCCCGACTGAGAGTCGGGGTCTCAGTTCGGCCGAACTTCATGTTCAGCTCTCGGTACCTGACTCCGGCCTTGAGGGCGCAGATTGCCTGGTGCTCAGTGACATTCTCCACTGTGTTATGCAGAGTGGTCCACCGCTAGATGTACTCTCGGAGAGGTTCATTCTGCTTTTGCACACAGGGCTGTAACTCGGTCAAACCTCCTGCTCTCTTGTACGTGCCTTCAAAGGTCTTGACAAATACTTTCGCCAGGTCCTCCCAGCAAAAGATACTACTCGGCGGAAGCTGTGTTAGACAAGCCCGAGCGGAGCCTTCTAGCATCAGCGGCAAATGCTTCATGGCCACGTTGTCGTTTCCGCTGCCGATCTGGACTGCCAATCGGTAATCTTCCAGCCCAATTTCAGGCTTGGATTCACCGGTGAACTTGCCGATCCCCATGGCCAACCAGAAGTTGTTGGGAATCTCAGCTGCTCGTATATAACAGCTGAAGCATTCGGGACCTGATGGTACGGAACCATTCGGCGCGTCGTGCTCCTGGCCCTCCCCAAGGCCCGGCCTCTGTCGACCAGGTTCTGAGCGAGGACGGATCTCACGTCGAACAGCGGGTCTCGAGCGTCCTCGATGGACGAGTAGGAATTGGCCTGCGGTTACCGCCATGCGTTCGCCTCCGTCGTCGGGTTGGCGCCCGTATGTGACGTCCCGGGGTGGAGGCATCAGTGCACGATCGTAGTCGTCGTTACGCCAAGACGACGCGACTCGATTACATCTCCGGTCTTCGTGACGGTCTCTGGAGGAGGAAGTAGCTCGGCGCCTGCCCGAGCCGAGTGGGCTATGAGCCGACTGGACGGTCTCCGCATGCACGGGTGTGCTATGGATCCGGTCTCTAGACTGGGACACCGCCGCATTCTTCAACAGTGTTGTTTTAAGAAGCGCTTGGATCTGACGAATCCCTTCCCCCGCCGAAGAGCTGAAGGGCTAAATGGAATCCGCGATCCGAGTGGCAGCTGCTAAATTTTGCAATGGAGTACTAAGAACTTGATACTCACGAGGCTGGTCACTCGAATAGAGCCGACGCTTGTGCCGATTGGCGCTTGCGTTCGCGTTCATCCGGTTCCCTCTGAAGCCGTTCAAGGCGATCGCGCTCGGCCAAAGTAGCCAGGCGAGTCGACTCCATGGCCAGTGCCTCAGGAGTCGTTTCGGTGATGGGAGTGTTCAGGAGTTGATCGTTCTGGCGGCGGAGCTCGTCCCGCTACTCCCGAGTGAGAGCTTGAGGCACGTATGGCTCGTGCCCCGGGAAGCCGCCGTTGGTGTTGACATGGGATGCACCCACGTGCTCGTCTTTGGGCTCCGGGTAGCCCGGGGGTACACGGTGCTCGGATTTATCCGCCATAAGGATCTCGATGGTCGACTCGATGCTCTCAGACTCGGATTCCTCCGAGGAATCGCCGAGTGATCCGTTCGAGAGGTCGAGGGCGGGCTCGTTGAACTCGATAGCCGCCACTTGTTCCGCTGCCGCCTGAGTGGCGACAGCGTGTTTGATCCAATGCTGCAGCCGTGAACGCCCAGAGTGCTTGCGAAGACGTACAACAGTGGGATGGGTAACCACTCGGTACGGAGCCGAGGGCTGCCGGAGAAGGTCTCTGTAGGAAGAATCTCGGAAGTGCGTCGCGCCACGGGTGGGCAATGCCTCCACGTCCAGCAGGGCTTCGCGTAGCCACGCTGAGTCATCGGCGATGAAGGAGATCATCCCGAAGCGGATTTCGCCGCTGACTGACATGATGATGATGAAGAAATCCACCTACACCGTGAAGTTTTGATAGACACCTAGCCCCACGGTGGGCGCCAACTGTCAGGGTTATGATACTGACAATGTGTACTAGGGGTACGAATAAGGGGTAGAGCCTAGCTATGGCGTAGTTTAACGAGTACAGGCCCCTCACTCGGTGGAGGTAAAAGCCCTACGTCTCATGCCCTAAGGCTTGCTTTGATTTGATAGATAGGATTACAAGGTTGAACGTGCCCGGCTATGGAGAGGGGTGTGGCTTATATAGAGTGCGCTGCAGCCCCATGTCTCCCACACCGTCGGGGCTATTAATGCCATTGAATGAGGCAGTTACTAGTGTAATGAGCATATACTACAGCAGTTACAGGTAATGGTAGTTATAACTCTATTTAGTGGATGACTTAGGACCCCTCGACCATTGCAGCTCCGACGACGCCTTCCTCTCCTGTACGTCCGAGTGGTTGATCGTCCGCCGAGTGACGTGTGGTTGTCCGAGTGCTGTAGAGCCGTCCGAGTGATCCTCCTGAAGTATGCATCCGAGTACTGGCGTGGTCCAGGGACCTGTCTATGATGGTGATGGGCCCCATGTGGGTCCCAGATGATGAGTCCTTGACCCTACTTGTAATAGGTGACCACATCACTGATCATGTTTTGCCCGTGGAAGAGGTTTAGTGAACTGGTCTGCAACATTTAGTTCCGTATGTACTTTACAAATCTCTATGTCTCCCTCCTTGATGCAATCACTGATGGAGTTGAAGCTGCGTTTGATATGCTTATTTTTCTTGTGAAACCTTAGCTTCTTGGCAATGGCAATGGTGCCAGTGTTGTCACAATAGATAGTCATGCGATCTGATGCACTAGGAACCACACCTAGATCGGACAGGAACTTCTTCATCCAGACTCCTTCATGCGCCGCTTTCGAAGGAGCTATATATTCTGCTTCACATGTAGATGCTGCGACCATGCTTTGCTTGGAGCTACTCCAACTGACTGCTCCGCCATTCAAAACAAATACGTATCTGGTTTGAGACTTTGAGTCATCCGGATTAGTGTCAAAGCTAGCATGGACATAACCCTTTACGACGAGCTCCTTATCACCTCCATAAACGAGAAACATTTCTTTAGTCCTCTTTAGGTACTTAAGGAAAGTTTTGACCACTATCCAGTGTTCCACTCCTGGATCACTCTGGTACCTACCAGCCATACTTATGGCAAGACACACATCAGGTCTAGTGCACAACATGGCATACATGATAGAGCCCATGGCTGATGCATAGGGGACGACTCTCATCCTTTCTCTATCTTTTTCCATGGCTGGGCATTGAGTCTTACTCAATTTCATACCTTGCAACATGGGCAAGAACCCCTTCTTTGACTGGTCCATTTTGAACTTCTTCAAAACTTTGTCAAGGTATGTACTTTGTGGAAGTCCTATCAGGCGTCTTGATCTATCTCTACAGATCTTGATGCCCAATATATGAGCTGCTTAACTAAGGTCTTTCATTGAAAAGCTCCTTTTCAAATTACCCTTTACGTTTTCCAAAAGTTCTATATCATTTCCAATCAATAATATGTCATCCGCATACAGTATTAAAAATGCTACAGAGCTCCCACTCACTATCTTGTAAATACAAGCTTCTCCATAAACATGTATAAATCCAAAAGCTTTGATCACCCCATCAAAGCATAGATTCCAACTCTGAGATGGTTGCACCAGTCCATAGATGGATCGCTGGAGCTTGCATACCTTGCTAGTATCCTTAGGATCGACAAAACCTTCAGGTTGCATCATATACAATTCTTCCTTAAGAAAACCATTAAGGAACGCAATTTTGACATCCATCTGTTACATTTCATAATCGTAAAATGCAACAATTGCTAACATAATCCGAACAGACTTCAGCATCGCTACGGGTGAGAAAGTCTCATCGTAATCAACCCCTTGAACTTGTCGAAAATCCTTTGTGACAAGTCGAGCTTTACAGACGGTGACATTACCATTAGCGCCCCTCTTCTTCTTAAAGATCTATTTATTCTCAATGGCCTTTCAGTCATCAGGTAAGTCCACCAAAGTCCACACTTGGTTTTCATACATGGATCCTATCTCGAATTTCATGGCCTCTAGACATTTTTCAAAACTGCGGCTCATCATCGCTTCCTCATAGTTCGTAGGTTCACCATTGTCTAACAACATGAGTTCCAAGACAATATTACCGTACCATTCAAGGGCGGTACGTGTCCTGGATGACCTACGAAGTTCAGTATTAGCTTGATTCAAAGTTTCATGATCATCGTCATTAGCTTCGTATGTAGTTGGTGTAGGCATCACAAGAACATCTTTTTGTGTTACTTTACTCTCCAACTCGACAAAAGGTTCGGTAACCTCATCAAGCTCTACCTTCCTCCCACTCACTTCTTTTGAGAGAAACTCCTTCTCTAGAAAGGATCCATTCTTGGCAACAAAGATTTTGCCCTTGGATCTGTGATAGAAGGTATCCCCAATTATCTCTTTAGGGTATCCTATGAAGATGCACTTCTCCGCTTTGGGTTCGAGCTTATCAGGTTGTAGTCTTTTAACATAAGCATCGCATCCCCAAACTTTAAGAAATGAAAGCTTAGGTTTCTTGCCAAACCATAATTCATACGGTGTCGTCTCAACTGATTTAGATGGTGCACTATTTAAAGTGAATGCGGTTGTCTCTAATGCATAACCCCAAAACGATTGGCAAATCGGTAAGAGACATCATAGAACCTACCATATCGAATAAAATACGATTACGACGTTCGGACACACCATTACGTTGTGGTGTTCCATGTGGCGTGAGTTGTGAAACAATTCCACATTGTCTTAAATGCATATCAAACTCGTAACTCAGATATTCACCTCCACGACCAGATCGTAGAAATTTTATCTTCTTGTTACGATGATTCTCTACTCCACTCTGAAACTCCTTGAACATTTCAAATGTTTCATACTTGCATTTCATTAAGTAAATATAGCCATATCTACTCAAATCATCTATGAAGGTTAGGAAATAATGATATCCACCACGTGCTTCAACACTCACTGGACCGCACACATCGGTATGTATTATTTCCAACAAGTCACTTGCCCACTCCATTGTACCAAAAAACAGGGTTTAGTCATCTTGCCCAGGAGGCATGGTTCACATGTATTAAATGATTCAAAGTCAAGTGATTCCAAAAGTCCATCAGTATGGATTTTATTCATGCGCTTTACACCAATATGACCTAAGCGGCAGTGCCACAAGTATGTGGTGCTATCATCATTCACTTTGCATCTTTTGGCATCAATATTATGAACATGTGTATAATTATGATCGAGATTCAACAAGAATAAACCATTCACATTGGGCACATCACCATAAAATATATTATTCATACAAATATAACAACCATTATTCTCAGATTAAAATGAATAATCATCTCGCAATAAACAAGATCCAGGTATATGTTCATGCTCAATGCAGGCACCAAATAACAATTATTGAGGTCTAAAACTAATCCCGAAGGTAGTTGTAGAGGGAGTGTGCCGACGACGATCACATCAACCTTGGAGCCATTTCCAACGCGCATCGTCACCTCGTCCTTAGCTAGCCATTGTTTATTTTGCGGCTCCTGTTTTGAGTTACAAATATTAGCAACCGAACCAATATCAAATACACAGGCGCTACTACGAGCACTAGTAAGGTAAATATTAATAACATGTATATCAAATATATACCTTTGGTGACGTTGCCAGCCTTCTTATCTGCCAAGTACTTAGGGTAGTTCAGCTTCTAGTGGCCATTCCCCTTGCAGTAGAAACACTCAGTCTTAGGTTTGGGTCCAGCCTTGGGTTTCTTCACGGGAGCGGCAACTGGCTTGCCATTTTTCTTGAAGTTTCCTTTCTTTCCCTTACCCTTCTTGAAACTGGTGGCCTTTTTGACCATCAACACTTGATGATCTTTCTTAAGAAATTTCTTCTTCCACAGTTTTACGCATCGCAAAAAGCTCAGCGAGTGTCTTCTCCATCCTTTGCATATTATAGTTCATCACAAAGCCCTTGTAGCTTGGTGGCAGTGACTGAAGAACCCTGTCAATTACTACTTCATCAGGAATAGCAACCCCCAACTGATTGAGGCGAATGGCGTACCCAGACATTTTGAGTGCATGCTCACTAGCTGAGCTGTTCTCCTCCATATTACAGCTAAAGAACCTGCCCGAGGCTTCATACCTCTCCACACGGGCGTTAGCCTGAAATATCATTTTCAGATCTTGCATCATCTCATATGCGCCGTGGTGCTCAAAACGCTTTTGGAGCCTTGGTTCTAAGCCGTAAGGCATGACGCACTGAACTATTGAGTGTCATCAGACCTCGTCTGCCAGCTGTTCATAGCATCCACAGTTGAGGGAGAGGGTGGCACACCTAGCGGTGCATCAAGGACATAAGCCTTTTGTGCAGCAGTGAGGATAATCCTAAGATTACGGACCCAGTCCGCATAATTACTTCCATCATATTTCAGCTTTTCCTTATCTAGGAATGCACTGAAATTCAGGGGGGCCACAGTGTGAGCCATTGATCTACAACATATATGCAGAGACATTTAGACTATGTTCATGATAATTAGTTCAACTAATCAAATTACTAATGAACTCCCACTTAAATCAACATCCCTCGGGTTGTTAAGTGTTACATGATCCAAATCCACTAACCCAAGTCCGATCATCACGTGAAATGGGGTACTTTTAATGGTGAACATCTACATGTTGATCGTATCGTCCATATGATTTATGTTTAACCTTTAGGTTCTCCATGTTCCGAGGCCATGTCTGTACATGCTAGTCTCGTCAACTTAACCAAAGTATTTCCGCATGTATTAAACTGGCTTACACCCGTTGTATGTGAACGAAGAGTCTATCACACCCGATCATCACGAGGTGCTTCAAAGCGATGAACTTTCTCAATGGTGCATAGTGATAACCCACAAGTATAGGGGATCGTTTGTAACCTTTTTCGATAAATAAGAGTGTCGAGCCCAATGAGGAGTTAAAGGCAAAACAAATATTCCCTCAAGTTCTATCGACCACCGATACAACTCTACACACACTTAACGTTTGCTTTACCCAGAACAAGAATAAAACTAGAAGTACTTTGTAGGTATGAAGGGATAAGTGTGCAAGATAATAAAGAACATGAAAATAAAAAGTAGGTGCTGTTCTAATTAAAGTACAATAAAATTAGTATAGCGAGTGTGGATTAGTAGTGGTAGGATTTGCGGAATTGTCCCTAAGCAATTGACTACGTTACTAGACCGATAGCAAATTTTTATGTGGGAGAGGCCATTGCTAGCATGTCACCCCTTACTTGGAATTCTATGCACTTATGATTGGAACTATTAGCAAGCATCCGCACCTACTAACGTTCATTAAGGTAAAACCCAACCATAGCATTAAGATATATATTGGTCCCCCTTCAATCCCGTATGCATCAATTTCTATGTTTAGGAAGAAGCTTCCGTCACTCTTGCCCTCCAATGCATAGTCCTATGAACATACAACTAACCCTACGGAGTGATCCACACGCGCGCTCATATGATGGGCACCAAAGGATAGCAACATAACCACAAGCAAATTAAACCAATCATAGCAATTCACCAATTACCGGTAGCACAACAAAAATCTACTCAAGCATCATAGGATGGCAACACATCATTGGATAATAATATGAAGCATAAAGCACCATGTTCAAGTAGATGTTATAGCGGGTTGCGGGAGAGTGGACTGCTGTAGATAGATGGGGGAGTTGTTGGAGTAGATCGCCATCACACAATGATTGCCCCGGCGGCGTTCCGGTGCCACCCGGAGAGAGCCCCCTCCTTCTTCTTCTTCCTTGGACTCCCCCCTAGACGGGAGGAGAGTTCCCCCTCTGGTCCATGGTTGCCATGGCGGCAGAGGGGCGAGAGACCCTCCTAGATTTGATCTATCTCTCTGTTCTCTTCTGTTTCATGTTCCTCTTTTCTGGCCCTTCACCGTTTCTTAAATTCCCGGAGATCCGTAACTCTAATTGCATTGAAATTTTTACACAGTTTTTTCCCACAAATTATCTTTCTTGCGCCCAAAGAAGAGCCCCAACTGACTTACGAGGAGCCCACAAGACGCCTGGGAGCGCCAGGGGGTGCCCGGCGCGCCCTGGTGGGTAGTGGAGGCCGTGGGCCTCCGTTTGCGTTGATTCTACCTCCCAAAAATCACATATATTCCAAAATAATTATCTGTAAATTTTTATCGCGTTTGGACTTCGTTTGATATGGATATTCTACAAAACAAAAAACATGCAACAAACAGGAACTGGCACTGGGCACTGGATCAATATGTTAGTCCAATAAATCATATAAATTGTTGCCAAAAGTATGTGAAAGTTGTATAATATTGGCTTGGAACAATAAAAAATTATAGATACGACAGAGACGTATCAACATCCCCAAGCTTAATTCCTGCTCGTCCTCGAGTAGGTAAATGATAAAAAAGATAATTTTTGATGTGGAATGCTACCTAGCATAATCTTGATCATATATCTAATCATGGCATGAATGAGTTATTCAAAGCAATAGTCCATAATTTGACATAAAGACATCAATACTCATGCATCCCAACAAACAATCATGTCTTTCAAAATGTCAATGCCAAAGAATGCTATCCCTACAAAATCATATAGTCTTGTCATGCTTCATCTTCTTAACACAAAGTATTTATCATGCACAACCCCGATGACAAGCCGAGCAATTGGTTCATACTTTTTAGCGCGCTTCAACTTTTTCAACCCCGACGCAATACATGAGCGCAAGCCATGGATATAGCACTACGGGTGGAATAGGGTATGATGATAGGGGTAAACATAGAGAAGACAAAAATTAAGAAAGTCTCACATCAACGCGGCTAATCAACGGGCTATGGAGATGCCCATCAATTGATATCAATGCGAGGAGTAGGGATTGCCATGCAACGGATGCACTAAGAGCTATAAGTGTATGAAAGCTCAACATGGAAACTAAGTGGGTGTGCATCTAACTCTATAATGAAAAATTCCCACTAGTATATGAAAGTGACAACATAGGAGACTCTCTATATGAAAAACATGGTGCTACTTTGAAGCACAAGTGTGGAATTAGCATGCCCCTTCTCTCTTTTTCTCTCATTTTTTCTTTTATTTTATTTTTTATTTTTTTCTTGGGCTCTTTTTGGCCTCACTTTTTTTCTCTTTTTTTCCTTTTTTTATTTTTGTCCGGATCCTCATCCCAACTTGTGGGGGAATCATAGTCTCTATCATCCTTTCCTCACTGGGACATGCTCTAATAATGAATAATGATGATCATCACACTTCTATTTACTTACAACTCAATATTACAACTCGATACCTAGAATAAGTATGACTCTATATGAATGCCTCTGGCAGTGTACCAGGATATGCAATGATCTAGCATAGCAGAGATATCAAAAAATGGACAAGCCATGGAAATATCATGCTAGCTATCTTACGATCATGCAAAGCAATATGACAATGAATGCTCAAGTCATCAAAACGGAAGCGGTGGAAGTTGCATGGCAATATATCTCAGAATGGCTATGGAAATGCCATAATAGGTAGGTATGGTGGCTGTTTTGAGGAAGATATAATAAGGCTTATGTGTGATAGAGCGTATCATATCATGGGGTTTGGATGCACCGGCGAAGTTTGTACCGACTCTCGAGGTGAGAAAGGGCAATGCACGGTACCGTAGAGGCTAGCAAATTGCTGAAAGATAAGAGTGCGTATAATCCATGGACTCACATTAAGTCATAAAGAACTCATATACTTATTGCGAAAGTTTATTAGCCCTCGAAGCAAAGTACTACTACGCATGCCCCTAGGGGGATAGATCGGTAGGAAAAGACCATCGCTCGTCCCCGACCGTCACTCATAAGGAGGACAATCAATAATAAATCATGCTCCAACTTCTTAGCATAACGAGAGACTATACATGCATGCTTCGGGAATCATAAACCTTAAAACCAATATTCCTACTAACCACAACCGTTTACTAGTACCTCCCACATATTATCATCTCCATATTGCAAAACTATTGCAAGGAATCAAACATATCATATTTAGTGATCCACAAGTTTTATGTAGGATTTTATGACTAACCATGCAAATGACCAATTCCTTTTGACTCTCTAAATAGATATAAGTGAAGCAAGAGAGTTTAATTCTTTCTACAAAAGACCATGCTCTAACAAATATAAGTGAAGCAAAAGAGCATTCTACAAACAACGGTTTTCTATGGGAAGAGTAACAGGCAATCCAAAATTCAAATGATATAAGTGAAGTACATGAAGCATTCTATAAAGCCATACTCAAAAGATATAAGTGAAGTGCAATGAGCATTCTATAAATCAACCAAGGACTATCTCATACCATCATGGTGCATAAAAGAAAAGGGAAAAATAAACACAAAAGATGCTCCAAGATTTACGCATATCACGTGAACGAAATGAAAACCGAAACATACCAATACTTATTGAAGAAAGATGGGATGCCTTCTGGGGCATCCCCAAGCTTAACGCTTGAGTCTCCTTGAATATTTACTTGGGGTGCCTTTGGAATCCCCAAGCTTGAACTCTTGCCTCTCCTCCTTCTCCTCATATCGAGACCTCCTCGATCTTTGAACACTTCACCCAAAAAAAACTTAAAAAAAACCTCCGTGAGATCCGTTAGTATAATAAAGCAAATTACTACTTTAAGTGTTGTGCAAACCCATTCATATTTTATTTTTGCATTATCCCTACTGTATCCTAACTTATCCATGGCTTATACCACCGATAAAGTCCATAGTTCCATCAAAACAAGCAAAACAATGCATCAAAAACAGAATCTGTCAAAAACAGAACAGTCTGTAGCAATCTGAACTTCGACCATACTTATGTAACTCCAAAAATTCTGAAAAATTAAGAAAAAATATAAGTTTTACATATCAGCACTGTGTAAAAATTTCATAAACTTTTGAAATTCCAGTAAAAAATGTAAATTCACGCACTACATCCAAAGTTTCTATTTTTGCACCGCACATACCAACAAGCAATCTAATCATCCTAAATGCAAATCTTGGCACATTATTTTTATAATACAATGGATTTGTACAAGGGGATAATTATTTTTGTTAAAAAGTTTCTGTAATTCAAGATTCACAAAGTTTCCATGGGCATGAACAAAGTTCAAGGATATCCCCCACTCCAACGGTGTTCATCCTTCTCACTTTCACTTTTCCTTTTGTAAAGTTTTAAGTTCCCCTCTATATTTTTTTGTTTTTAAACTTTATAAAATCACACAACAGAATAAAATGACTCTCTAAAACTGCCAGGTTGTCTCTCTGGCAGCGCTTTCTTTAAATCCATTAAGCTAGGCATAAAGTGCTCAAGTAGTTGATCCACCCGGATCCCAAGGTATATCAAAGCCAATTCTAATTAACAATGATTTTGCATTTAGTAGTGAGCACAAAACAACATATATCATGCAATGACGAAGTCTAACTCTCTTCCTATGCATTGGCATGTCATAAAAGAACAATTCATGCACATCAAATAAAGGTCAATACATAGAGTAAGCAGTTTCTTGCAACTTTATCGTGTTGGAAACATAGAGAGGCGGAGATGTAGTTCCTCTCTCATAATAATTGCAAGTAGGAGCAACAAGCACATGCATATTATATTCATCAAAATTATCATGTGCAACGGCAAAAGGCAACCCATCAATGTAATCCTTAATAAGTGCAAACTTTTCCGATATAGTGTAGTTGGGAGAATTAAAAAAGATAATAGGAATATTATGTGTGGGTGCAATAGCAAAAATTTCATTCTTACCATAAGGAAATATAGCAAGTTCATCTCCATATGCATAATTCATATTGGCATCATGGCCACAAGCATAGCAAGCATCAATTTCATCAAAAAGGGATATTTCAAACGAATCAACGGGATCATAGCATTCATCATTCAGTAAGCACAAAGGGAAATTAAACAATGTATGAGTTGAAGAGTTACTCTCATTAGAAGGTGGTCATGGGTAGCTAATCCACCCTTCCTTCTTTTTTTCTTCGCTCTCCTCATCATCTTTTTCATCCAATGAGCTCACAGTTTCATCAATTTCTTCCTCCATAGTTTCCTGCAAAATATTAATCTCTTCCTGGACAGCGGAGGAGTCCTCAATATATGGTTTAACATAAGCATTAGAAGCATAATTATCATAGCAATATTTAAGTATGGCTAAATTTTTAGATTTGTAAAGAGTAGCATCATACTTTTCAATCAAAGAAGCAATTTCATAAGCACCCTTAAAAGCAACAAATTCTTTAGTTTGTTCAACATCATAGTAACTATAAACACCCTTGGCATAAGAAGATAAGATTCCATTATCACTAAACTCACATTGGTAGGGAAGGTGTTTCTTAGGGTCGTCAGAACAACAAGTAAAATCATATAATTCACATAAATTCCAAGCATAGCATTGCATAGTATTAATTTGATGCCATAAAAGTTTCCCTTTTTGAGATAAGTTGTGTCGCACATAATAAGCATGATCATTTAATATTTTCCCTCAACTAAGCTAGTTGGGGTTTTAGCACGAGCACATATGGATCGAAGATGATCCAAGTAGAAAGCTTCAGCAGTATGATAGATTTTGGGTGGTTCTTCAACCATTGGTTTAGTAGGTACAACTAATTTTGTTAGTATTTTGCGTTTCCTACTCATAACTGATACATCTCCGTCGTATCTACTTTTCCTAACGCTTTTGCTCTTGTTTTGGACTTTAATTTGCATGATTTGAATGAAACTAACCTGGACTGACGTTGTTTTCAGCAGAACTACCATGGTGTTGTTTTTGTGTAGAAATAAAAATTCTCGGAATGGAACGAAACTTTTTGGAGAATGATTTTACAATAAATAAAAAATACTGGAGCCAAGAACCATCGGAGGGGGGGCCCTGGCTGGGCACAAGACACCAGGGCGCGCCCCCCTGGCACGCCCTACTGGGTTGTGCCCACCTCGTGGCCCCGCAGACCCTAATTCCAACTCCATAAATACCTATTTTCGGAGAATAAAATCAAGGAGGAAGTTTCATCGCGTTTCACGATACGGAGCCGCCGCCACCTCCTGTTCTTCATCGGGAGGCCAGATCTGGAGCCCGTTCGGGGCTCCGGAGAGGGAAATCTTCGGTCTTGGTCATCACCAACCCTCCTTCTTCACCAATTCTATGATGCTCCCCACCGGGAGTGAGTAATTACTTCGTAGGCTCGCTGGTCGGTGAGGAGTTGGATGAGATTCATCATGTAATTGAGTTAGTTTTGTTAGGGCCTGATACCAAGTATGCACTATGTTCTGAGATTGATGTTGTTATGACTTTGCCATGCTTAATGCTTGTCACTAGGGCCCGAGGGCCATGATTTCAGATCTGAACCGTTTATGTTTTCACCATTATATCTATGTTCTAGATCCGATCTTGCAAGTCATATTCACCTATTACGTGTTATGATCCATAAACCCCAGGGTGACAGTAATTGGGATACTTTCCGGTGATGACCGTAGTTTGAGGAGTTCATGTATTCACTATGTGTTAATGCTTTGTTCCGGTTCTCTATTAAAAGGACGCCTTAATATCCCTTAGTTTCCTTATGGACCCCACTGCCATGGGAGGGTAGGACAAAAGATGTCATACAATTTCTTTTCCATAAGCACGTATGACTATTTACGGAATACATGCCTACATTATATTTATGAACTGGAGCTAGTTCTGTATCGCCCTAGGTTATGACTGTTATATGATGAATATCATCCAACAAATTCACTGATCCAATGCCTACGAATTTCCCACATATTGCTCTTGCTAAGTTACTACTGCCATTGCTACTGTTACAACTGCTACAATACTGTTACTGTTGTTACCGTTACCGTTGCTACTGTTACCACTACTATCAAAATTATCATATTACTGTGCTACTGATCACCTTGCGGCAGATATTTAATCTCCAAGTGTGGTTGAATTGAGAACTCAACTGCTAATACTTACAAATATTCTTTGGCTCCCTTTGTGTCGAATCTATAAATTTGGGTTGAATACTCTACCCTCGAAATCTGTTGTGATCCCCTATACTTGTGGGTTATCAAGACCTTTTTCTGGCGCCGTTGCCGGGGAGCATAGCTCTATTTGTTGAGCCACTTGGGATTATTATCTATTTATCACTATGAAGAATCTGAAGGATACAAAGACTAAGATCTTTCCCTCTAAGACGAGGGGAGGTAAGGAACTGCCATCTAGCTATGCACTTTATTCATGTTCTATTTTGAGTAGACTTGCAAGACCACACATGCTATTAATCCTGATATGTCGCAAGTTATTGATGATGCTACTTCTGCTATGGATGATGCTTATGATGATGCTAGTACCTTGCTTGATGATAATGTGCCACTAGGTGAATTTCTTGATGAACAACTTGCTAGAGCAAAAGATATTGAGAATGCTAAAACTGATGAAGTACTTGAAAATGAAAATCTTGAAACACCTATTAGACCTAGCTCTCCTAGATATGAAATGCCCAAGATACCTGAGGGTTATGTTATGGATGAGGAGATAGCTAGAGACTTTCTTGCTTGCAATGATAGGGATGATCTTAAGAAATTACTATGCAAACTGAAAGAAAAATCTTTGAATGCTAGGATGAAATGTGATCCTAAGTTTGCTACTTCACCTATCTTTGTTACCGATAAGGATTATGAATTCTGTGTCGACACAAAATTAATTACTTTGGTTGAATCTGATCCTTTCCATGGCTATGAACCGAAACTGTTGTGGCACACCTTACTAAATTAAATGATATAGCCACCCTATTTGCTCATGATGAGTAAATTCGCTACTATTATATCCTCAAATTATTTCCGTTCTCATTAAAGGGTGATGCTATGATATGGTACAATTATCTTGCTCCTGGTTGTGTGCGTAGTCCCCAGGATATGATATATTACTTCTCTGAAAAATATTTTCCTGCTCATAAGAAACAAGCTGCTTTACAGGAAATATTTAACTTTGTGCAAATTGAAGAAGAGAGTCTCCCACAAGCTTGGGGGAGGCTTCTCCAATTGCTTAATGCTTTGCCTGATCATCCTCTTAAGAAAAATGAAATACTTGATATCTTCTATAATGGACTAACCGATGCTTCTAGGGATTTCCTAGATGGTTGTGCTGGTTGTGTTTTTAGGGAACGAACTATTGAACAAGCTGAGGAATTATTGAATAATATATTCAAAAATTATATTGATTGGACTCTTCCTAAATCACCGCCTAAACCCACTCCGAAGAAGAGGGGTATCTTATATCTCAGTCCCGAAGATATGCAAGAAGCAAAGAAAAGTATGAAGGAAAAAGGTATTGAAGCAGAGGATGTTAAAAATTTACCTCCTATTGAAGAAATACATGGACTTGACACGCCACCACCACTAAAGGTGGTAGAGATAAACTCTTTAAGGAAATTTGAAGAAAGTGACATCCCTTACAATAAATATCCTAGTAAATGCCTTTATGAGTTTGACAATTACATTAGAAAACAAGATCACTTCAATGCAAATGTTATGAAACAATTCAAATATAATTCTGATATGATTGCTCGCTTGAGTGACTTGTTATTTTGAATTATTAATGATGTTAGGGGTGTGGGAAAGTATGCTTCTATGGTTCAAACTCAGTAAGAACAAGTTGCTAAATCTCATAGAGAATTATTTAATGAAATGAACAATAATATGAATGATCATGCTGTTAGAGAAATGATTAGAGGAGGTAGAATGACTCAGGAACCACTTTATCCTGAGGGACACCCTAAAATAATTGGACAAGACTCTCAAAGAATTAATACTGATGCAACTAGTCCTTCTAAAAAGAAGAAGGAAAAGAAAAATGATAGCACTTTGCATACCTCTAGTGAACCTGAAATAGAAAAACCTCCTGAAAACAATAATGATGTTTCCATTTCTGATGTTGAAACTCAATCTAGTAATGAACATTCATCTAGTGATAATGAAAAAGATAATGATGATGTTCATGAAGACACTCAACCAGACAATGATAAACAACCAGATAAAGATGTTGAAATAGAACCGGCTATTGATCTTGATAACCCACAACCTAAAAATAAAAGATATGATAAAAGAGACTTTGTTGCTAGAAAACATGGAAGAGAAAGTGAACCATGGGTTCAGAAACCCATGCCCTTTCCACCTAAACCAAATAAGAAAAAGATGATGAAGAATTTGAACACTTTGCTGAGATGCTTAGGCCAGTCTTTTTGCGCACTCGCTTGACTGATATTTTAAAGATGGCCCCTTATGCAAAATACATGAAAGACATCATCACCAATAAGAGAAAGACACCGGAAGCTGAAATCTCCACCATGCTTGCTAATTATTCTTTTAAGGATGGAGTACCTAAAAAACTTGGAGATCTAGGAATGCCAACTATACCTTGCTCCATCAAAAGAAATTATGTTAAAACTGCTTTGTGTGATTTAGGAGCTGGTGTTAGTGTTATGCCTTTCTCCTTATATAAAACACTTGATTTGAGGAAACTCACACCTAGAATATCTTTGCAAATGGCTGACAAATCAGCTACCTTACCTATCGGTATTTGTGAGGATGTGCCCGCTGTTATTGCAAATGTTACTATCTTAACAGACTTTGTTATACTTGAGATGCTCGAGGACGACAACATGTCGATTATCCTTGGTAGACCCTTTTTGAATATTGCAGGTGTTGTTATTGATTGCAATAAAAGCAAGGTCACTTTTCATATCAATGGTAATGAGCATACAGTGCACTTTCCGAAGAAACAATTCCAAGTCAGTGGTATTAATGCTATAAAAAAATCTCCGACACTCACTATTGGAAGTTTTCAACTACCTCTACCTACTGCCAAAAAGAAATATGAAATGCTTATTGTTGGGGTGATGCATATCCTCGTTGAGGTAACTTAGTGTTTTACGAAAGTTCTTCGGTTTCATGCTAATCGAAGGTGGTTGTTAATAAGACTTGATCAACCTTATTAATGGATCATTTTTGAGAGGTATGAAGTTGATGAATTTAGTAGGCACAAACTTCTGCTCCCAACTTTTGTTTTCTGTTTTTCTTAGTTAAATAAAATAAAATGCCATGTTTATCTTGTTTTTTGGATTTTCCGTGCAATAAAAAAATGACCCAAAAATAAAAGTTCTCGGAATGCCCGGAAAATTTAATACGATTGTTTTCTGAATATTTCTGAATTTCTGGTGAAAATAACATCAGAGGGGGGTGCACCTGGTGACCACAAGACACCAGGGCTTGCCAGCAACCCCAGGCGCGCCCTGGTGGGTTATGGTCCCCACGTGGGTCCCCTCACTTATCTCTTTAGCCCATGTCATCTCCTACCTCCAGAAAAAATCACCATAGCTCTCTCTCGTGTTCTTGCTCTCAAACCCGTGGATTTCGATCTCTTTGCTCGAAGCTCCATTTCTGAAACTGTTTTGGGGGATTGCTACTTGGTATGTGACTCCTCCATTGCTCCAATTAGTTTTTTCTTTAGTGGTTTATATTTTGAATAATTAGCTACTCTTGGTGCTGTTGTAGATGAGCTTGCATGTTGAATTCTTAGAATTCTAAGTAGTTTCAATGCTTAATATAGCCTCTATGCATCCTTATGAGTAGCTGCTATCAATCTTGTGAAGTTTTGTTGACAAATTGTCCTAAATTTTTTCAGAAATTGTACGCAAATAAAAATGCAATTCTTTAGGAGTTCTTCGAGGAGAAGGTCTACGGAGGCATCATCTAGTAGTGGCTCGATACGTCGGTCTTATGTTGAGCCAAGTGCAAGCTCAATGCGGGATGCCGCTATCAAATCATTCTTATGGCCGTGTAACAATTTCATGGTGAGCGCAGGTATTAAGGAAAAATTTGAGCAGTATGTTCACAACACCAAGCTCGGTCCCTACATCAAAGATAAGTGCATTCAGCATCTCAACCTCATAGAAACGTTCACTAAGAAATTTAAATTTCATCCTCGTGAGTCTAGAGTTTCATTTAGTCTTTATGATCATCCATTTACCATGCCCCTGGAGATGTTTTGTAGTGCCTGCAAAATTCCATTTTGGGGTTTGCTAGATGAACCACCCAAGGCTGAGTACGAACCATTTTCGACAAGTCTTTGTTACGGTGAGGATAGAGGATTGACACAAGGTAGAATAAAAAGTATTCGTTTCCCATCAATTCATTACTTTGCACTCTTTAGTGGCAAATGCATCGTGGGCAAGCAGGATTGCAGTACATTATGTGCCCCTGACTTGAGTCTCATACACACTACCCTGACCGGAATTAAACGTTATAATCTGGGAGCGACTGTTGCACGGAGATTGCAACACAATGCTGGTAGTGGTCACTTTTATGGTGGGATTTATGCTTCTCGTTTAGCTAAAGAGGTTGGTCTAACACCTCTGCCTGATGATCCCATCCTACCCTCTCAGTATTTAGAATTTGGGGCCATGAAACGTCATAAGTTCCTCACAGGCACAATGGATGATTATACTTATAACTTGAGGTTTCATAAAGAACCCGTTGTACCTGTTGTATTACCTGCACCTACTCTTTTTGACTATGACAGTAAGAGAAGATACTACATTCTTGAGAGCGAGGCCCGCGCGTACAATGCGGAGGTCGAGGCCGCCAGACCGGCTAAGGTGGTCGCACCAAGAGCCTCCATGAGCTATCATTCAGATTATTACCCAGGCCACAGATGGTGATTACCAAGCTAGGCAAAACGCTTAAGCTTGGGGGAGTACGTATTTCCACCGACATTACATTCATGTTCACACATTTCATTCCAGTTATCGGTGTTCACACTTTTTCATTGTATTATCCATGCTAGATTTATTTTCTCGCTTTCTTCTTGTGTGTTTGAAAAACTTTGAGAAAACCCAAAAATATTTCTTGCTTCTTTTTGGTTTTTCTTTCTAGTTTAATTAGTTGTAGTATTAAAAAGAAAACCCAAAAGATTTCCCGATTCTTCTTTTTGCTTGTTGGGAGATTTCCCGTGAAAATAGTTTTTCCCATTTTTGATTTCCCTTCTTTAATTTTCTTTCTTTAAGAAAAACTAAAAACTCCAAAAATATTTCAGTATGTTTCTCTGAATTTTTTTCTTTTTATTGAGTCTTACCAAGGAGAAGACCACGATGAAAATGTTGATTGGCTCTCATATGCATTACTGTTGATCTAACAAAGAGCCCAAATTACCTTGTCTTCTCCTTTTGAATAAAATCTTTGCAGATTTCAGCTTAGTCCACGGAACTCTTGCACTATTATTATTTTCATATCATTCGGTCATGCAAGTGAAAGGCAATAATGACGATATTTGATGAACTGGCTGTGGTAGAGAGAAACGGGTATGAACTCAACTTGTTCTATTTTTGTAAATATGTTTAACCTAGTATCCATGATTCAACATATTATGATCAAACATGTTTGCAATGACAATTAGAGATTATAGTTTCTCATGCCATGCTTAAGTAGCTAGGAGTGGATAATGATTTATCTTGGATGTCAACATGCTTTAAAATGACGGTGATTTAGTATGATGATATGGTATCCCCCTCTGAATGTTTCAAGTGGCTTGACTTGGCACATGTTCATGCATGTAGTTGAATCAAAACCAACATAGCCTCTATGATATTTATGTTCATGGTGTTCATATCCTACTCATGCTAGTATTCAATGTTAATTATGCATAACACATGTTCATGACCGTTTTCACTCTCTAGCTGGCCACTTCTCAACCTATTTGCTAGCCTTCGCCTGTACTAAGCGGGAATACTGCATGTGCATCAAAATCCTAAAACCCAAGTTATTCCAGATGAGTCCACCATATCTACCTATATGTGGTATTACCCTGCCGTTCCAAGTAAATTTGCATGTGCCACCTCTAAAAAAATCACATGAACATCTGTTTTGTGTGCCTGGACCGCTCATGGAGCGACAGGGGGTGGTCAGTATCTTCCATGCTAAGCGGGTTATTCTCATGATGAGTGTTTATTCACTCGTCCTTGCATGAGAGGGGCAGTAATAGGGATGCCCAGTCCTAAAATAAAAAATTGCAAATAATTAAACAAAACTCCCCCAGGATTGATGTTGGTATGGGCGGTACCTGTGGATTCGGTTAGCCGTGGAGTGTGTTTGTTGGTGGACGGGGAGTAAACCTTTACTTTTATCGCTTGGGAACCGCCGCTAATGTGTTTAGCATGCAAGATATTGATAACTCTTGGTCATAGTGTTGACAGGAAGGGTGTACCTTCCTAAATTATATTTATCTCTGTTTTTAAAACTTTGAGCTCTGGCACCTCTTCAAATCCTTGCTTCCCTCTGTGAAGGGACTATCTTTTTTAATTTTATGTTGAGTCATCACCTTCTCAAATAAGCGCCAGATCTGAGAGCACTATTGTCATCCTCATGCATTGTATATAGTTAATGCTGGATGCATCATGACTGGATCTTTTCTACCATGAATTACAATGTTTAGTCGATCCTCGAAATTTGGAGGTGCTTTGCATTTATGTTTTGTGGTCTCAGAAAGGGCTAGCGAGATACCATTATTGTCATATTGTATCATGGTTGTTTTGACAAAGTGTTGTCGTTTGAGATATCTTATTCTTGCTCTCTAGTTGATTATGCCATTGATATGAGTTAATATAATTTTTAAGAGTTATTTTTGACATGGTTAGTCATAATCTTTGCTGAAAACATGGGTGTTACTTAAGCTTATTTATGTAAACAAGAACAAAAGAGTTCGTAAATTTTTTCTTTATCACTTTCAGTTTATCAACTGATTTGCTTGAGGACAAGCAAAGGTTTAAGCTTGGGGAAGTTGATACGTCTCTGTCGTATCTACTTTTCCTAATGCTTTTGCTCTTGTTTTGGACTCTAATTTGCATGATTCGAATGAAACTAACCCGGACTGACGCTGTTTTCAGCAGAACTACCGTGGTGTTGTTTTTGTGTAGAAATAAAAGTTCTCGGAATGGAACGAAACATTTTGGAGAATTATTTTACAATAAATAAAAAATACTGGAGCCAAGAACCATCGGAGGGGCCCCCTGGCTGGGCACAAGACACCAGGGCGCAACCCCCCCTCTGGCATGCCCTGGTGGGTTGTGCCCACCTCGTGGCCCCGCAAACCCTAATTCCAACTCCATAAATACCTATTTTTGGAGAGAAAAATCAAGGAGGAAGTTTCATCGCGTTTCACGATACGGAGCCGCCGCCACCTCCTGTTCTTCATCGGAAGGCCAGATTTGGAGCCCATTCGGGGCTCCGGAGAGGGCAATCTCTGGTCTTCGTCATCACCAACCCTCCTTCATCACCAATTCCATGATGCTCCCCACCGGGAGTGAGTAATTCCTTCGTAGGCTCGCTGGTCGGTGAGGAGTTGGATGAGATTCATCATGTAATCGAGTTAGTTTTGTTACGGCTTGATCCCTAGTATCCACTATGTTCTGAGATTGATGTTGTTATGACATTGCCATGCTTAATGCTTGTGACTAGGGCCCGAGTGCCATGATTTCAGATCTAAACCGTTTATGTTTTCACCATTATATCTATGTTCTAGATCCGATCTTGCAAGTCATATTCACCTATTACGTGTTATGATCCGTAAACCCCAGGGTGACAGTAATTGGGATACTTTTCGATGATGACCGTAGTTTGAGGAGTTCATGTATTCACTATGTGTTAATGCTTTGTTCCGGTTCTCTATTAAAAGGAAGCCTTAATATCCCTTAGTTTCTTATGGACCCCGCTGCCACGGGAGGGTAGGACAAAAGATGTCATGCAATTTCTTTTCCAGAAGCACGTATGACTATTTACGTAACACATGCCTACATTATATTTATGAACTGGAGCTAGTTTTGTATCGCCCTAGGTTATGATTGTTATATGATGAATATCATCCAATGAATTCACCGATCCAATGCCTACGAATTTCCCACATATTGCTCTTGCTAAGTTACTACTGCCATTGCTACTGTTACAACTGCTACAATATTTTTATTGCTCTTACCGTTACCGTTGCTATTATTACCACTACTATCAAAATTAATCATATTATTGTGCTACTGATCACCTTGCTGTAGATATTTAATCTCCAGGAGTGGTTGAATTGACAACTCAACTGCTAATACTTACAAATATTCTTTGGCTCCCCTTGTGTCGAATCTATAAATTTGGGTTGAATACTCTACCCTAAAAAATTGTTGCGATCCCCTATACTTGTGGGTTATCAATAACTAAAGATAGAAAACACGAGCACAAAATAAAAACTACTTAGTGATAAAGCAAACAAACACACACGAGAATATTCACCCCACGCTATTGCTCCCCGGCAACGGCGCCAGAAAAAGGGTCTTGATAACCCACAAGTATAAGGGATCATTTGTAGCCTTTTTTGATAAATAAGAGTGTCGAACCCAATGAGGAGCTAAAGGCAGAACAAATATTCCCTCAAGTTCTATCGACCACCGATACAACTCTACGCACACTTAACGTTTGCTTTACCTAGAACAAGAATAAAACTAGAAGTACTTTGTAGGTATGAATGGATAAGTTTGCAAGATAATAAAGAATGTGAAAATAAAAAGTAGGTGCTGTTCTAATTAAAGTACAATTAAATTAGTATAGCGAGTGTGGATTAGTAGTGGTAGGATTTGCGGAATTGTCCCTGAGCAATTGACTACGTTACTAGACCGATAGCAAGTTTTCATGTGGGAGAGGCCACTGCTAGCATGTCACCCCTTACTTGGAATTCTATGCACTTATGATTCGAACTATTAGCAAGCATCCACAACTACTAACGTTCATTAAGGTAAATCCCAACCATAGCATTACGATATATATTGGTCCCCCTTCAATCCTCTATGCATCAATTTCTATGTTTAGGAAGAAGCTTCTGTCACTCTTGCCCTCCAATGCATAGTCCTATCAACATACAACTAACCCTATGGTGTGATCCACACGCGCACTCATGTGATGGGCACCAAAGGACAACAACATAACCACAAGCAAATTAAACCAATCATAGCAATTCACCAATTACCGGTAGGACAACAAAAATCTACTCAAGCATCATAGGATGGCAACACATCATTGGATAATAATATGAAGCATAAAGCACCATGTTCAAGTAGAGGGTACAGCAGGTTGAGGGAGAGTGCACCGCTGTAGATAGACAGGGGAAGGTGATGAAGATGTTGGTGAAGATGACGGAGTTGTTGGAGTAGATCGCTGTCACACGATGATTGCCCCGGCGGCATTCCGGCGCCACCGGGAGAGAGGGGGAGAGAGCCCCCCTCCTCCTCCTTCTTCTTCCTTGGCCTCCCCCTAGACGGGAGGAGAGTTCCTCATCTGGTCCATGGTTGCCATGGCGACGGAGGGGCAATAGCCCCTCCTATATTGGATCTATCTCTCTGTTCTCTTCTGTTTCGTGTTCCTATTTTCTGGCCCTTCACCGTTTCTTAAATTCCTGGAGATCCGTAAATCCGATTGCGCTAAAAAATTTACACGATTTTTCCATAAATTATCTTTCTTGCTCCCGAAGAAGAGCGCCAACCGACTTACGGGGAGCCCACAAGACACCTGGGCATGCCAGGGGGTGCCCGACGCCCTGGTGGGTAGTGGAGGCCGTGGGCCTCCGTTTGCGTTGATTCCACCTCCCAAAAATCACATATATTCCAAAATAATTCTCCGTAAATTTTTATCACGTTTGGACTTCGTTTGATATGGATATTCCGCGAAACAAAAAACAGGCAACAAACAGGAACTGGCACTGGGCACTGGATCAATATGTTAGTCCAATAAATCATATAAATTGTTGCCAAAAGTATGTGAAAGTTGTATAATATTGGCTTGGAACAAACAAAAATTATAGATACGATGGAGACGTATCACATAGTCAGGGAGAACACTTTTATCTTGATATTAAGTGAAGGGATCATCTTATAATGCTACCATTGTTCTAAGCAAAATATGATGCATAAAAGACAAACATCACAAGCAATCAATATGTGACATGATATTGACTTTGTCTTGTGCTTTTGACCTCCATATTCAAAGCATCGGCATGATCTCCATCATCACTGGCATGACACCATGATCTCCATCATCTCCATGGTGCCGTCATGTAGTTGTCTCCACCAACTATTGCTTCTACAACTATTGCTAACTCATAGTGATAAAGTAAAGCAATTACATGGCGTTTAATGATTGACACACATGTCATACAGTAAATTAAAAACAACCTTATGGCTCCTATCGGTTGCCGTACTCATCGACATGCAAGTCGTGAACTATTACAAAACATGATCATCTCATACATCACATATATCAAATCACGTCATGGCCATACCACATCACATCACATGCTCTGCAAAAAAAATTTAGACATCATCTACTTTGTTTTTGCATTTTTTTACGTGGCTTCTAGGGGCAATCTAGAAGAACCATTCTTATCTACGCAAAGCCACAAGGTGATATACAAGTCGCCTTTTAACCTTCTACAAGGACCACCATTGTCAAATCAGATTCAACTAAAGTGGGAGAAACAGGCACCCGCCAGCCACTTTATGCAATATAAGTTGCATGTCAGTCGTGGAACCAGTCTTTTGTGCGAGGACAAGTAAAGTTTGTCCGGGCCGCTTCATCCCACAATACAGCCAAATCCAAAAATAACAAGGAAGGTAAGCAACCTGAACATCAATGCCCACAACCAATTTGTGTTCTACTCGTGCATAACATCTATGCATAGACCTAGCTCATGATGCCACTGATGGGGAACGTTTCATGGAAAACATTTTTTTCCTATGAAACACCCAAGATCTATTCTATGGAGATGCTAGCAATGAGAGGGGAGTGTGTCTACATACCCTTGTAGACCAAAAGCGTTAACAATCTAGTGCTTGTGGTTGGCGTAGTCATACTCGCGTCGCGATCCAATCCAATACAAGCACCTCACGAGCGGGCACCTCTGAGATCTGCACACGTACGGCTCAGTGACGTATCCTCCTTATTGATCAAACAAGCGAGGGAGAAGAGGTAGATGGGATTTGAACCAGCACGAAGACATGGTGGTGGTGGCAGCAGAACTCCGACAGGGCTTTGCCAAGTGCAACCAGATGAGGACATGGAGGGAGATGGGAGAGGCATCGGCTAGCAAAGGATGGGTGATACGTCTCCAACGTATCTATAATTTTTGATTGTTCCATGCTATTATATTATATGTTTTGGATGTTTTATATGCATTAATATGCTATTTTATATTATTTTTGGGACTAACCTATTAACCTAGAGCCTAGTGCCAGTTCCTGTTTTTTTCCTTGTTTTTGAGTTTTGCATAAATGGAATACAAACGGAGTCCAAACGGAATGAAACCTTCGCGATGATTTTTCTTGGACCAGAAGATAACCAGGAGACTTGGAGATGAAGTCGGAGGAGCCATGAGGCGGCCACAAGGACGGAGGGCGCGCCCCCCACCCTTGTGGGCCCCCCGTGCACCTCCTGACATAATTCTTTCGCCTATATATTTCCAAATATCCCCAAACCACCAGAGGCATCCACGAAAACACTTTTCCACCGCCGCAACCTTCTGTACCCATGAGATCCCATCTAGGGACCTTTTCCGGCACCCTGCCAGAGGGGGATTCGATCACGGAGGGCTTCTACATCAACCCTATTGCCCTTCCGATGAAGCGTGAGTAGTTTACCACAGACCTACGGGTCCATAGCTAGTAGCTAGATGGCTTCTTCTCTCTCTTTGATTCTCAATACCATGTTCTCCTTGATGTTCTTGGAGATCTATTCGATGTAATACTTTTTTGCGGTGTGTTTGCCGAGATCCGATGAATTGTGGATTTATGATTAGCTTATCTATGAATATTATTTGAATCTTCTCTGAATTCTGTTATGCATGATTTGATATCTTTGTATTTCTCTTCGAACTATCGGTTTGGTTTGGCCAACTAGATTGGTTTTTCTTGCAATGGGAGAAGTGCTTAGCTTTGGGTTCAATCTTGCGGTGTCCTTTCCCAGTGATAGTAGGGGCAGCAAGGCACGTATTGTATTGTTGCCATCGAGGATAAAAAGATGGGGTTTTCATCATATTGCTTGAGTTAATTCCTCTACATCATGTCATCTTACTTAATGCGTTACTCCGTTCTTTATGAACTTAATACTCTAGATGCATGCTGGATAGCGGTCGATGTGTGGAGTAATAGTAGTAGATGCAGAATCGTTTCGGTCTACTTGACACGGACATGATACCTATATTCATGATCATTGCCTAAGATATCGTCATAACTTTGCGCTTTTCTATCAATTGCTCGGCAGTAATTTGTTCACCCACCGTATTATTTTCTATCTTGAAAGAAGCCTCTAGTGAAACCTATGGCCCCCTGGTCTATTTTCCATCATATAAGTTTCTATTTTCCATCATATAAGTTTCCGATCTACTATTTTGCAATCTTTTACTTTCCGATCTATAAACCAAAAATACCAAAAATATTTACTTTATCGTTTATCTATCTCTATCAGATCTCACTTTTGCAAATAACCGTGAAGGGATTGACAACCCCTTTAACGCGTTGGGTGCAAGTTGTTTGATTGTTTGTGCGGGTATTCGGTGATTTGTGCGTTGTCTCCTACTGGATTGTTACCTTGGTTATGAAACTAAGGGAAATACTTATCTCTACTTTGCTGCATCACCCTTTCCTCTTCAAGGGAAAAACCAACGCAAGCTCAAGAAGTAGCAGGAAGAATTTCTAGCGCCGTTGCCGGCGAGATCTACGCCAAGTCAAGACATACCAAGTACCCATCATAAGCTCTCATCTATTGCATTACATTATTCGCCATTTGCCTCTCGTTTTCCTCTCCCCCACTTCTAAAATGATTTTCAGAAAAACACAAAAAGATTTGCCTTTTTATTCGCCTTCTTTCCGTTCGATCTTTTGTTTGCTTGTGTTACCATGTGCCTTCTTTTTGCTTGCATCTTTGCTTGCTAAAAGTTTATGGATCCTCATCCACTTGCTAATCTTTTTAAGAGATCCAATTATGATGAACCAATTGCTAGTGAGTTGCGTTTACTAGATTATCTTTATGAAGTTTTGCTTGAAATTCGTGAATTTGAAAATTGTGATGAAATTTATGAAGTGATTCACGATAGCTCCTTGAATGAAAAGCATGATTGCAATGATGTTATTATAAATTCTCTTAATGTCAATTGTGCTAATAATATGCAAAACCCTAAGCTTGGGGATGCTAGTTTTGCTATGTCCACTACTTATTACAATGATCATGATTGGGGTGATTCTTCTTATGATCTTGAAAATTTATTTAAGACTCATGATAATAATGGTTGCAATAATATTTAAAGTGGGTTTGGAAGAGTTTCAACTTTAGATCCCACATATTTGGAGAATATTCAATCTTATGAAATTTTTGATAAAAGTGGGTTTGGAGAGGTCATGACTTTAGTTAATGTTAATCCCACTATTTTGGAAGAGTGTCAACTTCGCATGCATGTGGATCATGTTGAGAATATGTTATGTGATAGCTATATTGTTGAATTTTCTTATGATCCTACATGTAATTATTATGAGAGAGGAAAATAAGGTCATAGAAATTTTTATGTTGCTAAATTACCTCTCTTCATGTTGAGATTGTCTATGTTTTATTCTCTTTCCTTGCATATGCTAGGTTTTTCTTGTCTTGATAATTTGTTTGCTTATAAATGCCTATGCATAGGAAGTATGTTATACTTAAACTCGTTTTTCACATGCTTTATGATGCTCTCTTTGTGTTTCAATTCTTGTCTTTCATGTGAGCATCATCGAAATCTCAATGCCTAGCTAAAAAGCCTTTAAAGAAAAGCGCTTGGTGGGACACAACCCAATATTTTCCCTTGCTGTTTTCCAATAAATAATTCATCTAGCCTCTGTTTAGATGTGTTTTTGTGTTTTAATTAGTGTTTGTGCCAAGTAAGACCTTTGGGATGGCTTACGGTGATAGTTGATTTGATCCTGCTGAAAAACAGAAACTTTTGTGTCCAGTCACAGAATTTTAATAATTCACTGGAGCATTGAAAAACCCTGAATTATTTTACACAGGATTTATATATTAATTTCCTATGTTTTCCTAATTTTTCAGAATTTTTGAAGTTACATAAGTATTACAACAATTCAGATCTTCGCAGACTGTTCTGTTTTTGACAGATCCTGTTTTGTTTGTGTTGTTTGCTTATTTTGATGAATCTATGTGTAGTATCGGGGGGTATGAACCATGGAAAAGTTGGAATACAGTAGATATTACACCAATATAAATAAAGAATGAGTTCACAACAGTACCAAAAGTGGTGATTTATTTTCTTATACTAACGGAGCTTATGAGATTTTCTGTTGAGTTTTGTGTTGTGAACTTTTCAAGTTTTGGGTAAGGATTTAATGGACTATGGAATAAGGAGTGGCAAGAGCCTAAGCTTGGGGATTCCCAAGGCACCCCAAGGTAATATTCAAGGACAACCAAGAGCCTAAGCTTGGGGATGCGTCGGAAGGCATCCCCTCTTTCGTCTTCGTCTATCGGTAACTTTACTTGAGGCTATATTTTTATTCACCACATGATATGTGTTTTGCTTGGAGCGTCTTGTATAATTTGAGTCTTTGCTTTTTAGTTTGACACAATCATCCTTGCTGTACACACCTTTTGATAGGGACACGCATGAATAATGATTTATTAGAATACTCTTTGTGCTTCACTTATATCTTTTGAGCTAGGCAATTTTGCTCTAGTGCTTCACTTATATCTTTTTTAGAGCACGGCTGTGGTTTTATTTTATAGAAATTGATGAACTATCATGCTTAACTTATATTATTTTGAGAGTCTCTAAACAGCATGGTAATTTTCTTTGGTTATAAATTTAGTCCAAATATGATAGGCATCCAAGAGGGATATAATAAAAACTTCCATATAAAGTGCATTGAATACTATGAGAAGTTTGATTCCTTATGATTGTTTTGAGATATAGAGATGGTAATATTAGAGTCATGCTAGTGAGTAATTGTGAATTTGAGAAATACTTGTGTTAAAGTTTGTGATTCCCGTAGCATGCACGTATGGTGAACCGTTATGTGATGAAGTCGGAGCAGGAGATATTTTTTTGATTGTCTTCCTTATGAGTGGCGGTCGGGGACGAGCGATGGTCTTTTCCTACCAATCTATCCCCCTAGGAGCATGCGCGTAGTACTTTGTTTTGATGACTAATAGATTTTTGCAATAAGTATGTGAGTTCTTTATGACTAATGTTGAGTCCATGGATTATACGCACTCTCACCCTTCCACCATTGCTAGCCTCTCTAGTACCGCGCAACTTTCGCCGGTACCATACACCCATCATATACCTTCCTCAAAACAGCCACCATATCTGCCTATTATGGCATTTCCATAGCCATTCCGAGATATATTGCCATGCAACTTTCCACCGTTCCATTTATTATGACACGCATCATCATTGTCATATTGCTTTGCATGATCATGTAGTTGACATCGTATTTGTGGCAAAGCCACCGTTCATAATTCTTTCATACATGTCACTCTTGATTCATTGCAAATCCCGGTACACCACCGGAGGCATTCATATAGATTCATATTTTGTTCTAAGTATCGAGTTGTAATTCTTGAGTTGTAAGTAAATAAAAGTGTGATGATCTTCATTATTAGAGCATTGTCCCATGTGAGGAAAGGATGATGGAGACTATGATTCCCCCACAAGTCGGGATGAGACTCCGAACGAAAAATAAATAAAATAAAATAAAAAGAGGCCAAAAAAATGAGAAGGCCCCAAAAAAAGAGAAAAAGAGAGAAGGGGCAATGTTACTATCCTTTTACCACACTTGTGCTTCAAAGTAGCACCATGATCTTCATGATAGAGAGTCTCCTATGTTGTCACTTTCATATACTAGTGGGAATTTTTCATTATAAAACTTGGCTTGTATATTCCAATGATGGGCTTCCTCAAATTGCCCTAGGTCTTCGTGAGCAAGCGAGTTGGATGCACACCCACTTAGTTTTCTTTTGAGCTTTCATAAACTTATAGCTCTAGTGCATCCGTTGCATGGCAATCCCTACTCACTCACATTGATATCTATTGATGGGCAACTCCATAGCCTGTTGATACGCCTAGTTGATGTGAGACTATCTCCCTCTTTTTGTCTTCTCCACAACCACCATATTCTATTCCACCTATAGTGCTATATCCATGGCTCACGCTCATGTATTGCGTGAAAGTTGAAAAAGTTTGAGAACGACAAAAGTATGAAACAATTGCTTGGCTTGTCATCGGGGTTATGCATGATTTGAATATTTTGTGTGATGAAGATGGAGCATAGCCAGACTATATGATTTTGTAGGGATAAGCTTTCTTTGGCCATGTTATTTTGAGAAGACGTAATTGCCTTGTTACTATGCTTGAAGTATTATTGTTTTTATGTTAATATTAAACTTTTGTTTTGAATCTTATGGATCTGAACATTCATGCCACAATAAAGGAAATTACATGGATAAATATGTTAGGTAGCATTCCACATCAAAAAATTTGTTTTTATCATTTACCTACTCGAGGATGAGCAGGAATTAAGCTTGGGGATGCTTGATACGTCTCCAACGTATCTATAATTTTTGATTGTTCCATGCTATTATATTATCTGTTTTGGATGTTTTATATGCATTAATATGCTATTTTATATTATTTTTGGGACTACCCTATTAACCTAGAGCCAAGTGTCAGTTCCTGTTTTTTCCTTGTTTTTGAGTTTTGCAGAAAAGGAATACCAAACGGAATGAAACCTTCGCGATGATTTTTCTTGGACCAGAAGATAACCAAGAGACTTGGAGATGAAGTCGGAGGAGCCACAAGGCGGCCACAAGGACGGAGGGCGCGCCCCCCACCCTTGTGGGCCCCCCGTGCACCTCCTGACATAATTCTTTCGCCTATATATTCCCAAATATCCCCAAACCACAGGAGGCATCCACGAAAACACTTTTCCACCGCCGCAACCTTCTGTACCCATGAGATCCCATCTAGGGACCTTTTCCGGCACCCTGCCGAAGGGGGATTCGATCACGGAGAGCTTCTACATTAACCCTATTGCCCTTCCGATGAAGCGTGAGTAGTTTACCACAGACCTACGGGTCCATAGCTAGTAGCTAGATGGCTTCTTCTCTCTCTTTGATTCTCAATACCATGTTCTCCTCGATGTTCTTGGAGATCTATTCAATGTAATACTTTTTTGCGGTGTGTTTGCTGAGATCCGATGAATTGTGGATTTATGATTAGCTTATCTATGAATGTTATTTGAATCTTCTCTGAATTATTTTATGCATGATTTGATATCTTTGTATTTCTCTTCGAACTATCGGTTTGGTTTGGCCAACTAGATTGGTTTTTCTTGCAATGGAAGAAGTGCTTAGCTTTGGGTTCAATCTTGCAGTGTCCTTTCCCAGTGACAGTAGGGGCAGCAAGGCACGTATTGTATTGTTGCCATCGAGGATAAAAAGATGGGGTTTTCATCATATTGCTTGAGTTAATTCCTCTACATCATGTCATCTTACTTAATGCGTTACTCCGTTCTTTATGAACTTAATACTCTAGATGCATGCTGGATAGCGGTCGATGTGTGGAGTAATAGTAGTAGATGCAGAATTGTTTCGGTCTACTTGACACGGACATGATGCCTATATTCATGATCATTGCCTTAGATATCGTCATAACTTTGCGCATTTCTATCAATTGCTCGGCAGTAATTTGTTCACCCACCGTATTATTTTCTATCTTGAGAGAAGCCTCTAGTGAAACCTATGGCCCCCGGGTCTATTTTCCATCATATAAGTTTCTATTTTCCATCATATAAGTTTCCGATCTACTATTTTGCAATCTTTTACTTTCCGATCTATAAACCAAAAATACCAAAAATATTTACTTTATCGTTTATCTATCTCTATCAGATCTCACTTTTGCAAATAACCATGAGGGGATTGACAACCCCTTTATCACGTTGGGTGCAAGTTGTTTGATTGTTTGTGCAGGTATTCGGTGATTTGTGCGTTGTCTCCTACTGGATTGATACCTTGGTTCTCAAACTGAGGGAAATACTTATCTCTACTTTGCTGCATCACCCTTTTCTCTTCAAGGGAAAAACCAACGCAAGCTCAAGAATTAGCAATGGGCCACTCCTCCCCTGTGCCTCCCCTCTATTTATATAGGCTAGGGGTAGGGAGGGGCGAGCAAAACCCTTCTAGGGCTGGCCACAAGGGAGAAATCCCTTTAAATTTAGATATTAGATCTTGTCTCTAGATTTAAATGACATGGGCCTTGCGGGTTAGTGCGGCCAGCCCATGTGGGTTGTTGCCCCACCCCTCGGTCCATGTGGACCCTTCCCGGGTCATTGGGCCCCACAGTGGAACCCCCGGAACCTTCCGGCACTCTACCAAAAAATTCCGAACTTTTTGGAAACCTTAAAAAACACTTTCCATATATAAATCTTTACCTCCAGACCATTCTGGATCTCCTCGTGATGTCCCGGATCCCAGCAGGACTCCGAACTACCTTCAGACTTACCACTATGAATATCCCAATACTTCCCTAGCGTTACCGAACGTTAACTGTGTGACCCTACGGGTTCGAGAACATGTAGTCATGACCGAGACACCTCTCCAATCAATAATCAATAGCAGGACCTGGATGCCCATATTGACTCCCACATATTCAACGAAGATCATTATCGATTTGAACCACGATGTCAAGGATTCAGTTAATCCCGTATAATATTCCCTTTGTCTGGCGGTATGTTACTTGCCCGAGGTTCGATCATCGGTATCACCATACCTAGTTCAATCTCGTTATCGGCAAGTCTCTTTACTCGTTTCATAATACAAGATCCCCGTGCCTAAACACATTAGTCACATGCTTGCAAGCTATTCATGATGTTGTATTACCACGAGGGCCCAGAGATATCAATCCGTCATACGGAGTGACAAATCCCAATCTCGATCCATGCAACCCAACAAACACTTTTTGAGATACCTATAGAGCACCTTTATGATAACCCAGTTATGAAGTGACCTTTGATGCCCATAAAGTATTCTTCCGGTATTAGGGAGTGGCACGACCTCATGGTCTAAGGAACAGATACTTGACACGAAGAAAGTTGTAGCAATTAAACTAAGTGAAATGATGATACGTCTCCAACGTATCTATAATTTTTGCTTTTTCCATGCTGTTATATTATCATTTTTGGATGTTTTACAATCATTTTATAGCAACTTTATATCATTTTTTGGGACTAACCTATTGACATAGTGCCCAGCGCCAGTTGCAGCTTTTTTGCTTGTTTTTTACTTCGCAGAAAATCAATACCAAACGGAGTCCAAACGCAGCGAAACTTTTTGGAGATTTTTTCTGGACCAGAAGACACCTGTTGGGCCAAAGAAGTACCATAGGGGGGCTCCGAGGGGAGCATAATCTACCTGGGCGCGCCTGGGGGCCCAGGTGCGCCCTGGTGGGTTGTGCCCACCTCGGCCGCCTCCCGCACCGCCTCTTTGCTCTATAAACACCCCGAAAATCCAAAAACCCATGAGTAGTTCATTGTAGACCTCTGGGTTCGTAGTTAGTAGCTAGATGGCTTCCTCTCTCTCTCTCTTTTGATTCTCAATACAATGGTCTCTTGGAGATCTATTTGATGTAACTCTTTTTGCGGTGTGTTTGTTGGGATCCGATGAACTTTGAGTTTATGATCAGATCTATTTTATCCATGACAGTTATTTGAGTCTTCTTTTGATCTCTTATATGCATGATTACTTATAGCCTCGTATTTCTTCTTCGAATCTTTGGTTTAGTTAGGCCGACTAGATCAATTTTTCTTGCCAAGGAAAGAGGTGCTTTGTGATGGGTTCGGTCGTGCGGTGTTCTTTCCCAGTGACAGAAGGGGCAGCAAGACACGTATTGATCGTTGACATTAAGGATAACAAGATGGGGTCTATTCCTACATGAATAGATCTTGTCTACATCATGTCATCGTTCTTATTGCATTACTCCGTTTCTCCATGAACTTAATACACTAGATGCATACTGGATAGCGGTCGATGTGTGGAGTAATAGTAGTAGATGCAGGCAGGAGTCGGTCTACTAATCTTGGACGTGATGCCTATATAATGATCATTGCCGGGATATCGTCATAATTATTTGAAGTTCTATCAATTGCCCAACAGTAATTTGTTTACCCGTCGTATGCTATTTTTTCTCGAGAGAAGCCACTAGTGAAATCTACGGCCCCCGGGTCTATTCTTCGTCATATTTGCTTTCTGATCTATTATTTGCCACTTTTATTTTTAGATCTATATTTCCAAAAACCAAAAAATACCTTGCTGCACTTTTTCTTTCTTTATTTTATTTTGTTTTATTACGAGATCTATTTATCCAATCTACCACAAATTTATCTATCTTTTTACCGTGGAGGGACTGACGTTGCAAGTATTTGTTCTTTGTGTGCAGGTACCGTTTACATAGTGTTGCTTGGTTCTCCTACTGGATTGATACCTTGGTTTCATAACTGAGAAAAATACCTACCGTAGCTGTGCTGCATCATCCCTTCCTCTTGGGGGAAATACCGACGTAGTTCAAGCGACATCAAAAGGAATTTCTGGCGCCGTTGCCGGGGAGACATCATCAACATCTATCAGGTTCCTAATCACCAATATCATCTCCTTGCAATTTACATGATTTTCCATTTGCCTCTCATTTTCATCTCCCCCATTTCACAAAAATTTGTCGTTTTATTCGCCCTCTTTTTCGTTCGCCGTTTTCTTGTCAGATCTGTTTTTGTGTGCAATCTTGTCTGCATAGTCACGATGACTCAAGAGAACACCAAGTTGTGTGATTTTCCCAATACCAACAACAACGATTTTATTAGCACTCCGATTGCTCCTCCTGCCACTTGTGCAGAATCTTGTGATATTAATGTCGCTTTGTTGAATCTTGCTATGAAAGATCAGTTTTCCGGTACTCCTAATGAGGATGCCGCATCCCATCTTAACTCATTCGTAGAATTATGCGATATGCAAAAGAAAAAAGATGTGTACAATGATATTGTGAAGTTGAAATTATTTCCGTTTTCTTTGCGAGATCGTGCAAAAATTTGGTTTTCTTCTTTGCCTCGTAATAGTATCGATTCTTGGGATAAATGCAAAGATGCTTTCATTACTAAGTATTTTCCGCCCACGAAAATTATTTCCCTTAGAACTCAAATCATGAATTTTAAGCAACTTGAGCATGAACATGTTGCACAATCTTGGGAAAGAATGAAATTGATGCTAAGAAATTGTCCTACACATGGTTTAAATCTTTGGATGATCATACAAATTTTTTATGCGGGATTGAATTTTGTCTCTAGAAATCTTTTAGATTCCGCCGCGGGTGGTACTTTTATGGAAATTACTATGGGTGAAGCTACTAAATTGCTTGATAATATTATGGCAAATTATTCACAATGGCATGCCGAAAGAGCACCTACTAGCAAAAAAAGTTAATTCGGTTGAAGAAATAAATTCTTCGAGTGAAAAAGTTGATGCTCTTATGAAATTGGTTTCTAGTAAAAATGCTCATATTGATCTTAATGATGTTCCTTTATCAACTTTGATTGAGCAAAATAGTGGTCCCGTAGATGTGAATTTTGTCTCTTGAAACAATTTTAATAACAATGCTTATAGAGGTAATTTTAATCCTAGGCCTTTTCCTGGAAATTCCTCTAATAATTATGGTAATTCTATGATAATCCTTCTTATAATAATAATAGGAACACCTCTGATCTTGAGAATAATATTAAAGAATTTATCAATGCTCAAAAGGTTTTCAATAATACGATAGAAGAAAAGTTGAATAAGATTGATGATATGTCTAGAAGCACTGATATAATTTCTCATGATGTAGAGAATCTCAAGTTGAAATTTTTTGTGCCTAAGGTTGAGGAATCAATTAAAGCTCTATATGTTTCTATGGATGAAAGTAAGAAAAGAACCGCTATGCTTAGAGCTAAAAGAGAATTTTTAGAAAGAGCATTTTCTAGTGATTGCTTTCATAAAATTGATGAAGATGTTAAAGTGATTGGTGTTTCTTCTATTGATTCCCTATTTAGTAAAATTAAAATTGATGATAAAGGGACTGAAGAAGAGTCAACTTTAGTTAGAAGGCATCCCGATAATTCGGAGGGTGAAAATCTTGATGAAAAAATTGATAAAAGTGGGTTTGGAGAGGTCAAAACTTTAACTAGTGATGTGCCCACTCTTTTGGATTACAAAGACTTTAATTATGATAATTGCTCTTTGATTGATTGTATTTCTTTGTTGCAATCCATGATTAATTCACCCCATGCTTATGAACAAAATAAAGCTTTTACTAAACATATCGTAGATGCCATGATGAAAGGTTTGGAAGAAAAGTTGGAATTAGAGATCTCAATTCCTAGAAAATTACATGATGAATGGGAACCCACCAATAAAGTCAAGATAAAAAATTATGGGTGTTTTGCTTTATGTGATTTGGGTGCTAGTGTTTCCACAATTCCGAAATCTTTATGTGATGTGCTTGGTCTTACCAATATTGAAGAGTGTTCTTTAAATTTGCATTTGGCGGATTCTACTATTAAAAAGCATATGGGAAGAATTAATGATGTTCTTATTCTTGCAAATAAGAATCATGTGCCCATAGATTTTCTTGTTCTTGATATTGATTGCAATCCGTCCTGTCCAATTATACTTGGTATACCGTTTTTACGTACTATTGGTGCCGTGATTGATATGAAAGAAGGCAATCTTAAATTTCAATTTCCATTAAGAAAGGGGATGGAACACTTCCCTAGAACAAGAATTAAGCCACCATATGAATCAATCATGAGGGCATCCTATGGATCTAGAACTAAAGATGATAATACTTGAATCTATGCTTTATGCCTAGCTAGGGGTGTAAAACGATAGAGCTTGTTGGGAGGCAACCCAATGAATAAAATTTATTTTTGCCTTTTTCTTTCTGTTATTGAGTGTTTGCACAATTATGCCTCTGTTATTATTGTGTTTTTTAATGTTTTAGTTAGAGTTTGTGCCAAGTAAAGCCTTTGGGATAGCTTTGGTGATAGTTGATTTGATCTTGTTGAAAAACAGAAACTTTTGCGTCCAGTAAAATAATTGTATAGATCCACAGAAGCGACAAAAATTTCTGAATTTTTTCACTAGATTTATTTACAAATTTCCTATGTTTTCCTAATTTTTCAGAATTTTTGGAGTTACATAAGTATGAGAACAATTCGCATCTTTACAGACTATTCTGTTTTTCACAGATTCTGTTTTCTTTGCATGGTGTGCTTATTTTGATGAATCTATGGGTTGTATCAGTGGGTATAAGCCATGGCAAAGTTAGAATACTGTATATATAATGCAATAACAAAATTTGAATGGGTTTCCTACAGTACTTAAAGTAAAGATTGGTTTGCTTATACTAACGGATCTCACGAAGGTTTTGTGAAGTTTTGTGTGATTGAAGTTTTCAAGTTTTGGGTGAGATCACGATGGATGAAGGAATAAGGAGTAAGAAGAGCCGAAGCTTGGGGATGCCCATGGCACCCCAAGGTGATATTCAAGGAGAAACAAGCAACTAAGCTTGGGGGATGCCCCGAGTGGCATCCCCTCTTTCTTCTAACAACCATCGGTATTTTACATGGAGCTATATTTTTATTCGTCACATATCATGAGTTTTGCTTGGAGCGTCTTGTATTATATGAGTCATTGCTTGTTTTGACTTTTGTTTTGTGTCAAGTATCCTTGCTGAACACACCTATTTGAGAGAGCCAAAATTATGCTATGATTTGTTAGAATTTCTCTATGTGCTTCACTTAAATTCATTGAGCTATGGAATTGCTCTAGTGCTTCACTTATATCTTTTGAGCACAGTGTGCTTTAATATTTTTGAAGAAATGCTCTCAAGATTCACTTAAATTTATTTGAGATTTAGTAATTTTTGAAGAAATTCTCTCATGATTCACTTATATTATTTTGAGAGACGAAAAAATTCTATGCTCATGTTCTTCACTTAGATTTGTTTGAGCTATCAAAAGCAACATATGAAACTAGTCCCAAAGTGATAGATATTCAAGAGGGATATAATAAATACTTTCATGAAGATCATTGGACAAAATAAACTTGATTCTTTGTAATAGTTTTGCGATATGATGATAGTGATATGTGAGTCATGTTGATGAGTAATTGTGCTTTAGTAAGAATATTGGTGTTAAGGTTTGTGATTCCCTATGCAAGCACGGAAGTCAATAGTTATGCAATGAAATTACATCCTACTTATGGTGCATTATTCGGTGTTAGTTATGCTTAATGCTCGCTTATGAGATTTTTCGTTTCTTGGTTGGATGCTTCTCAATCCTTTTGCTAGCCTTCACTTGTACTAAGTAGGAACACTACTTGTGCATCCAAAATCCTTAAACCCAGTTTTATCATATGAGTCCACTATACCTACCTATATACGGTATTTCCGTGCCGTTCTAAGCAAATTTGTATGTGCCATCTCTAATTTTCAAAATAAATTTCCTTTTTTGTGTGCTCGTACCGCTCATGAAACGGTAGGGGGGGGGGGGGTGTGACGCCCCCGGCTTAATCATGCACTAATCATACACGCAAATGCACATGATCAAGCCTAAGGACTCACTTGAAGATATCACAACACAACTCTAGACACAAATAAAAATAATACAAGCTTTATATTACAAGCTAGGGGCCTCGACAGCTCGAATACATAAGCTCGCATACAAGCGTCAGCGGAAGCATCAGATATCTGAGTACAGATATAAAAGAAAACACAGATAACCTTAAGAAGGCGGGGCAAAAGAAACACTATGATCGAAAAGGCGCAGGCCTCCTGCCTGGGACCCTCCGAACCTACTGCTGGTCGTCAGCCAACTCGTAGTAGTAGCCATCCTTGGGGTAGTAGTAGCAGTCGTCGACGGGGGCAGCTGTCTCAGGGGCTCCGTCATCTAGTTGCATCAAACGGATATGGGGAAAAAGAGGAAGCAAAGCAACCGTGAGTACTCATCTGAAGTACTCAGCAAGCAAGGATCTACACTACATATGCAACATTATCAAAGAAAGGCTGTATATGTGGACTGGGCTGCAGAAATGCCAGAATAGAGAGAAGGCCTAGTCCTATCGAAGACTAGCATCTTCATCGATCTTGCAGTATTAGAAGAGTGTAGATCAGCACAATATAAAGTAATAGTAGTAATAAGTATCAACCTCGGCCAGAGATCCTTTCTCGACTCCCTGCGAGAAAGCAATCCCAGAGCCCTAATATCCATATCTCATCATTAGGTTCTAGTTGTATCGATCGGGATACAACTCCGAGCGTCCGTTACCGAGGATCCGGCTATGCATAGATTAATTCTTCCCTGCAAGGGTGCACCAACTTACCCACCACGCTCGCTTAACTTCGGCCGGACACACTTTTCGGGGTCATGCCCGGCCTCGGCCAAATGATATGCCGCAACCCGACCTAGGCTTAACAGAGACTTCAGCACGCCGGACTAAACCTATGCCCCCAGGGGTCTTGGGCCATCGCCCCGGACGCTCCTGCAAGTTGCGTACACCGCCGATGAGCAGACCTAGCAACCCCTTAATACAAGCGCGGCTGCGTTCCCAGTCCAACCCAGCGTGTGCCGCTCAGTCGCTGACGTCTATTAAGCTTCGGCTGATGCATACGACACAGAGTGCCCATAACTATTCCCACATGATGGTTAGTGCTATTGGGCCAGAGGCCCACTCAGATCAAATATCCAAACCGTTAGTGTATTGGGGGTGTGCGGTAATGAGCAGAGACTCATGATCGATGTGACCCTGTCACCCTGTCTCGAGATCTTGCGGCAAGGGCTAAGAATGCCTGGACACGCCTCGTAGTTATCTCATGGGAACCCTCCAGGTCAACCCGTCTCCACATCACTCACCACTTAGGCTCACGCGGGTACCCCTCTGGGTCGACCCGCCTTTCCAAGTAACAGTTGTAAAGTCCAAGTATCCGTGTGTCCATAACATCAGGGGAATCCGAGGTATCACCCTCGTTGGATTCCTACTTGATGTAACCATCTGGGTGAACTCGGAGGAATCACCCACGATGGGTTCACACTTGAGGTGTTGCACGACAGCGTCATTACCGGAAGTAGTGAAGGAGGAATCACCCTCGATGACCACTACCGAGTAACTACTCCACAGAGTTAACATCGGAAGTGCTTACGAGGTATCAGCCTCGGCACTCGATAGTAATGCTGCAGTGTCGTACAGATAAAAGGGATGTGATGTGCGGTGCTGGGGCCTGGTCGTCGAGTCTTCCGATGATCTAGCGGGGCAACCGGGACAAGTGGGGTCACTGGGGTCTCTATCCAGCCTATACTAAGTAGTTTAGGATAAGCAGGTAAGGTATCAATAGCAGGTTACAATAAACAGGCTATGCATCAGAATAGGATAACTCAAAGCAGTAGCAAATTCTAATGCAAGCAGGAGGGAGAAAGAATAGGCGATATAGGCATGTTCAAAGGGGGGGTGCTTGCCTGGTTGCTTTGCAAACACCAACGGGTCTTAGACGATGTAGACGATCCTCGGGTCATCATCGGTCTTGGGGTCTATCGAGAGAGAAGAGGGGGAAGAAACAATAAATAAAGGCAGACAAATGCAATCACAGAGGATAGCATGGCAGCACATCATTCGAGGTGTGCCCTAGTGCAGTACTACGCAAGTTAGTGGGAGCGGCAAATTATCCAGGAGTGTTCTCCCAGCTTCGGGTGATTATCGGACAGATGAAACGGAGGGGAAAGATCCATGTTCATCATGCTAGAGGCATGTGACAGGTATGAGGAAGGTATATTCGGATTCGTCTCGTCGTTCTGAGCAACTTTCATGTAGAAAACTTTTTCATCCGAGCTACGGATTATTTTCTATGAATTTCTAAAGATTTAAACATTTTCTGGATTATTTTAATTACTAAATTCGAATTTAAACAGTAAATGGAATTGCTATGTGCACCCAGTTTTGTACCAAACTGACCAGCACCGAGACTGACCAGTGGGCCCACTGAGTGGGTCAAAGGGCCAGTCAGCAGAGGCTGACATGTGGGCCAGCCTGCTGACTCATCAGCTGACAGGGCCAGCCCTATCCATTTAAACAGTGGGCCGGACCCACCTGTCATTCTCAGTAGATTTAAACAGTGTTTATCTCTAATTAAACAGAGTTAATTAGGAGTGGGCCTAGGGTGTCAATGGCTTATCTTTTAACCAGATTATCTATTTAAACTAATTAGCTACAGTGCGGGCCCACACGTCAGTGGGTGTTAGCGGTTGGATTAGTGGGCTAATGGCCTGGGGCCCACCTGGCAGTGACACAGCCACGGTGGCGCGCCGGCGGCGAGGCTCCGGCGACATCAAACACGGCGGAGGCCACAGGAGGCGATCGGGATTCGCCCATAGAGGGCCATTTTGTACGCGCGAGAGCGCGTTGGAACGGGGAGACGATGCCGCGTCCAACCAAAGTAGTCGTGCGGCCGGAGATGGACGGAGACGATGGCGACGAGCAGCGTGGCGGACGCCGGCGTTCGGCCGTGATCGGAAATGGGGCTAGAGGGCACGGCTAGCTACGTGGTTAGTCGCGTTGGCACCGCGGGGAGACGCTGAGCTTGTTCCCGCGCTTGGACGGCCATGACAGGGGCTAGAACGGCGGCCACATGCGATGCAGCGGAGCTGGGTTCGGGCGCGACGGCAGCAGCGGCTGGAGCTCCAAATCGAGCTCGAACCGGGAGAGGAGGGGGTTGGAGCTTACGTAGGAGCGCACGGAGGCTCATCGGAGGTTTAGGAGCGCAGGGGCGACGACATTTGGCGGAGAAGCGCCGGCGATCTGAGGAAGAAGACGGGCTCGATCCAGTCGGAGGAGAGGCACTCGGCTCTATCCCGATGGCATAGGCGATGTAGACGATGACGAGGAAGACGGTGAGCACCAGATCGAGGAGCGGAAGGCGCGGTGGCCATGGAATCGAGCGGCGACGGCGGTGAGCATTTCGGGTGAGGTGGGGAACGAGAGAGGGAGAGGCGCGCGGGGGCGAATGGGTAGCTAGGGTTTGCGGCGAGAGAGGGGAGGCTAGGCGCGTCCTTATCCTCGCCGGGGAGGCACGGATGGGCGACAGCGAGGCGGTTGTCGCCGTGTCGGCGGACGCGCGCGACAGCGCACGATGAGGACGACGACCACAGCTGGGCCGGGCCGCTGGGCACTGTAGAACTAGAGGCCCAGCCCCACAGTAGCGTTTAGGCCTTTTCTATTTCTTCTTTTCTGTTTTTTTTTCTTTTTATTTAATAAACAAAGATGGGTAAGAGAATATTTGGGCACCCTATTTACTTGGGAAAAATATGGGAAGTGCCCCTTTAATTCCCTGGTGGTCTTAGACAGTGCCACAAATATTTTGGAGACCATAGGAATTCATTTTTATTTTTCATAAATGAATTAGCAATTAAAATTGCTGGAATAGCATTGTTTTAAATGCTAGTGCCCATTTTTGCAAAGGAGTGATGTAGTATTCCTTAACAAATAAATGTTATGGAATATTTGCTATGAGATTAACATTTTTCCAGCAACTTTTGGGCAACTTTATTTTGCACTTTGAATTTGAATTTATTTCAGAGAGGAATTTGAATTGAAAGATTTAACCAATGTGATTAATCAACGCAAATGATGATGACTTGGCACTGATCATAAGGGATTACTGTAGTGTGATGCTGGGGATGTTACAGGTGGCTGATATTTTTCCATGCTAGATGTGTTATTCTCAAAATGAGTGTTTATTCACTTGTCATTGCACGAGAGTACGGCAAAGGTATTAGGGATGCCCAGTCCCGAAATGAAAAATGAATTTACTTTATGTTGTCAAATAATAAATTCCTTGAAAAGTGTTGGTATGGACGGCACCCGTGGATACAGCTAGCCGTGGAATGTGAAAGTATGGTGGAAAAAGGAATAAACTTTATTTTCTGTTTGGGAACCGCCTATGATATATCTAGCATGGAAAGTATTGGAAACTACTCGATCGTTTTCGTTGAGAGGAAAAGCATGCCACCCAAAATGTTTTATCTCTATTTCTTTCGCTTTGAGCTCTGGCACCTCTACAAATCCCTACTTCCCTCTGCGAAGGGCCTTTCTATTTACTTTATGCAATTTTTTTTATTTGAGTCTCCATCTTCTCTTACAAAGCACCAACTAAGGGGCACTATGATCGTACTTGAGCATTGGGTGTAGCTAATATGTGAGTGTGTTTCATGAATGGATCAATAATTGAGCATAATGGGCTAGGGATAACTTGCTTTAGTGTTGATATTTTGAAAGACATGGTTGCTTGTTGATATGCTTGTGAAAGTGCGTTATATCGACTAGAGGGGGGGTGAATAGGCGATTTTTACAAATTCGTCACTGAGGAATTTCAAGGTGAGGAAATTCCTAAGCGACGAACAACTTAGCAGCGGAATAAGTACTCAGATGCAAGCATAATAGAGCAGTAGCACAGTCATCATGATGAAATGAAAACAAGCACAGAGTATGAGTAGCGTAAACACAGGATAAGCAGGCTGAAGACAAACTGACTGAAGAAATTGAACTGAGGAAATTGAGAAAGTCTTCAGTCAAAGTCTTCAAACAGTAATGATCAAATACATAGCAAGTATGCGAGGAAATGAAAGGGTTGAGGAAATAGAACCAGTAGCTCGGTGAAGACAATGATTTGGTAGACCAGTTCCAACTGCTGTGACAGTTGTACGTCTGGTTAGAGCGGCTAGGTATTTAAACCTAAGGACACACAGTCCCGGACACACAATCCTCACCATATTCTCCTTGAGCTAAGGTCACACAGACCTCGCCCAATCACTCGTGGTAAGTCTTCAGGTGACTTCCAAACCTTCACATACTCGGTCACTCGGCAATCCACAATTTCCTCTTGGATGCTCTAGACCATGACGCCTAACCGTCTGGAGGATGCACAGTCCTCAAAGGTAACAAGCGTCGGTTCCACACAGGAACAATCTCTTCAGTGATGCTCAATCACTTTGGGTTTGTAGGTGTTTGGGTTTTTGGGTTTTTCCTCACTTGATGATTTTCGCTCAAAGTCCTCGGAGGATGGGATGCTCTAAATGACAAGTGTCAATCTATCTCTCGGAGCAGCCAACTAGCTAGTGGTTGTAGGGGGCGGCTATTTATAGCCTAGGGAGCAGCCCGACATGATAAGACATAAATGCCCTTCAATGATATGACCGTTAGGTGGGTAGGATATTTGGACAGCTGGCGCGTAGCATAGCAACGGTCGGAAATTTGAGTATCAAATTCCTCAGGGCTATCATGTTCCTCACTTGTAGGCAATCCGCACTGGTGAATTCCTAACTCCTCAGTCAGAACAAATTCCTCAGAGAACAGAAGAACTCCGTCTCTGTCACTGAAGAACTTGACTAAACTGTATGAGATTTCCAATGGCTTCACTCGAAAGGATTGGGTAGGTGTAGGATTTTGAGTTGAGCATCACTTGGAAACTTTTCCTTAGTTTTACCTCGACCCCCTTTAACAGTACGGTGTTTCCTATGACTCAAGAAGAAGAAAATGAAACTACGAAAACAAAAGTCTTCATGCTTCATAATCCTCGCATGAATATCAAGTCTTCAGGGTCACACCAATTTCCTCACTTTCAAAGTCTTCAACTGAAGACATTCATTTTTAGGGGTCGACTTTCATCGTAAATATCAAACTCCTCATAGACTTATAGAACCTGTGTACACTCACAAACGCATTAGTCCCTTAACCTATAAGTCTTCAATACACCAAAATCACTAAGGGCACTAGATGCACTTACAATCTCCCCCTTTTTGGTGATTGATGACAATATAGGTTAAGTTTTCAACGGGGATAAACATATGAAGTGTAAATACTGATAATGAGGAATTTGATTGCAAGATATAAAAGAACTCCCCCTGAAGATGTGCATATTTGAGGAACTTGCTTTGAATAGCAAATGCACATTGTAGAGTAATATCATGGAGATCTCCCCCTATATCTTGAAATTCATACACGCATTTAACGTATGATATGAAGAATTTGAAATGCATGATGAAATATGGTGTCTGACGAAATTCAGCATGCGTGCATTATGGTATTGAGGAAATAGCATGCAGAAAAAAAGAGCATGCGTGCATTATGGATGTGAGGAAATAGCATGCAGAAAAACAGAGCAAAAGTATCAGACCACCATAGGACTTAAGTTTACAACTCATCAGAGCAAACACCTCAGAAAAGCAAGAGTTGTAACTTAACAAAAATATAGCCCATATATAAGACCCGCTTGAAGACTAACTCAAATTTCTCCCCCTTTGTCATCGAATGACCAAAAGGGACGAAAAATGAGGACTAACGCCCCTGAAGAATATCATCATGATGTCGATGGAGGAGCGCCAACATTGTTGGGGTCGTCCGTTGAGGTAGGGCCTGCCGCAGTGTCGTTCAAGTCTCCAGCTTCATCCGTCTCGCGCGATGAAGAATATGAACTGGCAACAAGCTGAGGAACTTTGACTTTCTTGAATTTCTTCGAAGGTGGCTGAGACCAGTCAAAGTCCTGTTGGAATCCCATCTCCTTGAGTTCTTCAGCACTATGAAGATTAGACAGAATCGCCCAAGTGCGGTCGAAGACTTCATGCAAGTAGTAGTGATTCTTCTTCATAGTATTTTGAGAGACTATCATGTTCTGAAGAATTGCACCAAACTGACGCTTGACCCACTTGTGATTTCGATCAACTTTCTGATGAAGACTAAGGAGAAGTTCACGATCAGTCATCACACGCGGAGCTGTGGCTTGAGGATGATGTTCTGAAGCTTTGGCGGCAGAATCTTGAGTTGCAGAGTCATCATTGGTGGAATAGGAAGTAGCTTTGTGAAACTGTCCATCCAATGGACGAGTACCTTCATCAATAACAGCAGCCTTGCCCTTCTCGTCAGCTGAGGAAATAGTCCGTTTGAGGACTTCGATAGGGGGCAAATAGCTGAGATGATTTTGAAAATCAGCCTTACAATGAATTGAAGACCTTGATCTGATGAACTTCATGATCCAGGGAGCATAAGGCTTCAACTCAAAAGGTGACAGAGCAGCATTGGCCAAAGTCCTCATGAAGAAATCGTGGTAGTTGATAGGAATACCGTGAATGATATTGAACAGCAGATTCTTCATAATGCCAACAACTTCTTCATCATCAGAGTTGTGGCCCTTGATTGGACTGAGGGTTTTGGTCAATATGCGATAGACTGTCCTTGGCACATAGAGCAATTCCTTGACGAGGAATTTGGTCCTTGGAGCTTGGCCTGGCTTCAAAGGCTTCATCAGCACTTGCATCAGATGATCAGAGAGTTCAGGTTCAACATAGAGAAGCCTTGCACCTTCAGTGGGAGGACTGACTGGGACGGCATGAAGCAATTCAGAGGCCGGTGCTTTGAAATGAGTATTATCGGTCATCCAGTCCAATACCCATGAATTGACATCATCAACATTTCCAGTAATGTGCAGCGTAGCGAAGAATTGAAGAATGAGTTCTTCATTCCAATCGCAGATGTCGGTGCAGAAATTGAGTAACCCAGCGTCATGAAGAACACTGAGGACTGGGGTGAAGCAGGGCAGCGATTCCATATCTACATGAGGAATTTGCTCATGTTCAAAGATCTTATCCTTATCAACCAACAATGAGGAGTAGAAGTTCATCTGGCTTGCAGTCCAGAAGCGCTTGCGACGAAGTCGAGCAGAGTCATAGGGATTGTAGTCAATGAAGAATATGTGCTCATTGAAGAAATCCCCAGCATTAAACTTCTGCTTCTTGGAGTGAGGGTTCTGTGGCTTGGGCTGAAGATTAACAGTTGAAGAATTTACAGCCTCTTGAGGTATAGCCACTGGAGCCACAGGCTAAGGAATTTCAGCAGCAGCCTTGGCCTCCATTTCTTCAGACATATGTACATCAATGCTAGTGGCTGGAACTTCTTCAGGAATAGAATGAAGTGAAGCTTGACGTTCATCAGAGCCCGTATGAATTTCTTCAGTTGGCACAGGGGACTGAGGAACATGATGTAGAGGGGTTGTCAGAGGTGAATTGGGGTGATGACTTTCCCAAAAGTCATCATTTAGAATAGGTGTTGTAGACCCAATATCCACATCCTCATCTTCTTCAATTCCTTCGACGCCTGCCACTTCAGCTGTGAACTGAGGCATGGGCGATGATACCAGTGGGGTTGAAGGGAAAGTATCCACTTCAATTTCTTCATCCATCTGCTCTGTCGAAGCAGCAGAAGGATCATCTTCATCAGATTTACTTGGAATTTCATATTCCTCACCAAAGGGAATGATCTCCTTTGATGGCATGCTTGATATTGGAATAGCATCAATTGGGTTTTCAGATGAACTCGTCAAAGTCTTCACTTTCTTGGGAGCTGAAGACTCTGAGGAGGCAGATGCTTTCCTTTTCTTCACAGCTGCTCGCTCTGCAGCCTTGGTTTTCTTCGCTTCTGATGCAGAAGGAAGGTTGATGCTTGTCATCGGTGCAGGAGGAGCAGAGAAAATTGGTTGAATTTCTTCAAGCACAACTGACGCAGTTGCCCTGGCTTGTTCAGATTCCTCAGGCACAGTAGCAGATGCTTCAACTGGCCTGGATTGCTCTTCAGGCGCAATGTTGGAGGTTGCCCTGGCATTTTCTTCAGAGACTGGAATTTCTTCATCAGCTCTGGCGCTTTCATTTTCTTCAGCAGATGTTCCAGTCTGAGGAAATTTGGGTTGCGATGAAGCTGCAACACTTGGAGTAAATCATTTTGCCATTCTGACGAATCTGACTTTGGCACCTAGCCAATCTGCACGGAATGCATGAAATTCATCACTGAGTGCTTTGATCTCAGCCTACATAGACACAAGTTCTTCAGGAGACATTTTCACAACATTGTTCTTCAGAAAACGCTCCTTCTTGTACTGAGCCTTCTTCACCTGCCTGGCCTTTTCAAATTTCCATTTCTCTTCATTTATGAAGGCCGTCAACATGTGACTTTGACCAGGAGTGAGGTTTAATTCAGGCAAAGGTGTATTTGGATCCTTGTGCCATAGATCGATGAAATCAAGGATCTTCCTTGGATCCAGCATGAGGGGCACTGCATTGCCTTTGGCACTAGAGGCCCTTTGTTGTCGATCTCTGATGATCTCAGCTAATTCTTCATCATCAGCTTCATCTTCGCTTGACGGAACCTGAAAGGCGACTTGCTTCTTGTGAGGACTTGGCCTTGTGCCTCGTCCAGCAGTGGCCTTTTTCTTCAGCAAGGTCGGAGTTGTTGAAGACTGAGGTGGAGCTGAAGAACTTGCAGAGACTCCTGAAGCAATTGAGATTCCAGTAGTCCTTTGGCATGTGGCAAGACGCACAGGTGCTGAGGACTTTGCAGGAGCAGCTGAGGATATTGCAACCGAGGGAGTTGGAGCTGCTTTTGAGGAATTTGCTTGAGGAACAGGCCGTGAGGGCTTTGAAGAGCTTGGTCGTGAGGGCATTGCAGCTGAGGAACTTGTCTTGACAGCTGATTTCTTCAGCATAGCCTTCTTAGGCTTGATAGCAGAGGCCTCAGCGGCGGCAGCAACAGAATCTTCATTGAATTTCTTCACTGCCTCTTTAGCCACTTTGGCCAGCTTGGCTTGACGCTTAGCCCACTCCTGAGGAAATTCCTCACCTCTTCTGATGCTAGTGGGATCAGCTTCTTGGCCAGGAGCCAATGGAGGTCTTGGACACGGAGGGTTAACAGCAAATTTCTTCATGTACTTGGGAGTGACATAGCGATATTCCCTCCATTCTCTTGCCCATCTCCTCTCAATCTTCTGAATGCGCACTTTGCGCTGATTTTTGTTCTCCTTGCCATGAGTTGCTTCATCAGGAGTACAATATTCATCATAGATGTCATCAGGGATCTCAAAAGCAGTATTTGTTTCTGGCCTCTTTCCTCCCTTCTGAGGTCTTTTACCATCAGCCATTTTCTTCACTTGAGGGTTTTGAACAATCGAATTTTCTGATGAGGTATGCAATTTTTCTTCAAGGAACGCTGCAAATGAGTTAAGTTGATGAGAACCTAGAGATTCAGCAGCGGACATGTGTACCTATGAACAGAATATAGGTGCGAAGAGTTTTGGAGAGGTCATATGCGTTCTCAGAAGATTTTCAAAAGTATCAAGTTTGAGGAAGATGACCAGGGGTGTCTTGAGGAATTTCACTAAGCATTTTGACTTAGGTTCCAGAGTTGTGTAGATTGAAAATCCACACAATTGAGGAATCTTGAAGAAAAACGTTGCTTAGAGAAACTGATCAAGGACAGAAGCAAGTTGGTGTTTAAGAACATGAAAGTTGAAGAATAAACACCTTTTGAAGATTTTGTGGAAATCATCAGAATCAACAAGGGCAGTAAAAATAAATTTTATTTACCCTTGACGAAGAACACGACGAACTGAGAGTGGCAGTGGAGATGTTCGTCCGTTCAGATCTTCCACGCCCTAACTTGGCGATGGAAAACAGCTACGGCGGCGGCGGAGTGAAGATTTCCGCGTCCGGCGTGAGTACGACGGCGACGAGGTCGAGGCAGTGAAGCTCTTCCTCACCGGCGACGATGGAATGTAGCGGCGGCGCTAGGTCTGAGAGCTCGAGCGAGGGGAGTGAGATCGAGCGGGAGGAGAAATCTGAGGAGGGTGAGGGGGTATTTATAGCCGAGGTGAAAACCCGCCTGTCCGAGGAAAATGGACGAACATGCCCCTGACCCTTCTCATCCTAGCGACATGTGTCACCCACGTACTGTGAAGTGGAGATCGTGTTAGATCGTGGGTGAATAGATAAATCTTATCGAGGGATATGGAACGGTTTGAGCGGCAAAAGCCGAAAATTCAGATAAAAATATTTTAATGTTTAGTTCGCAAATTCTTCAGCTGTCAAGGACACAGTGAAGACTTTGAACGGGTTTCAAATAGAATGCACATGAAGAATTTGTGAACAGACTGGGTTGAGTTTAGCATAGAAGGGAAGGGTCTGATCACATTCACTTAGGTAAAGGTCAACTTGAAGAATTAGCAATAAGTGAATGCTGTAGAGGACAGAAAAACTCAAATATATATATAGTCAATGAAGAACACAGTCGGAAAGAGTGAAGACTTTGCAAAGTTGAAGAATTTGAAAATTTGAAGAATTTGCACGATGATGGAAAAACTCAAATTTTGAAGACTTTCAACTTTTTGTGGTGGCGTGACCCACCGTGTAAGAATGATGATTTCAGACACCGCGTACAGTTGTCGTAGGGCTCTGAGAATCAAATTCTTCATTAATTTCTTCACACTTAGAGGGTTAGTCTTCATTGATTGAAGAAAAACGTTTCTTCGTGTGTTGCACATCTAAGTCATCAATTTGCATAAGTGTTAGGATGTGTGTCCTTTTCAAAGGACATTCGAAGATTCTAAGATATTTAGCTCACACCGCAACTTGCTAAATCTCTTCTCATCCAAGGGCTTTGTGAAGATATCCGCTAGCTGTTCTTCAGGCTTCACGGGATCAATAGAGATGTCACCCTTCAACACATGATCTCGAAGAAAATGATGACGAATCTCGATGTGCTTTGTCTTTGAGTGCTGAGCTGGGTTATGAGCAATTTTGATGGCACTCTCGTTGTCGCAGTAGAGTGGCACATTCTTCACATTGATGCCGTAGTCCTTGAGGATTTGCTTCATCCATAGCAATTGAGCATAGCAAGAGCCAGCAGCAATATACTCAGCTTCAGCAGTAGAGAGTGATACGCAGTTCTGCTTCTTCGAGGACCAACATACTAAGGATCGTCCGAGGAAATGGCATGTGCCTGATGTTGACTTGCGGTCCACACGATCACCAGCATAGTCAGAGTCAGAATATCCAATGAGATCAAAAGCCGAGCCCTTGGGATACCATAATCCAAGTGTTGGAGTGTGAGCTAGATATCGAAGAATATGTTTCACAGCCTTATGGTGTGATTCCTTCGGTGTAGCTTGAAAACGGGCACACATGCAAACACTAAGCATAATATCCGGCCTAGATGCACATAGGTACAATAAAGACCCAATCATGGAGCGGTATACCTTTTGATCAAAGTCTATTCCATTCTCATCAGTGCATAGATGGCCATTTGTGGGCATAGGGATTTTGACGCCTCTGCATTCTTGCATACCGAATTTCCTCAGAACGTCCTTGAGGTATTTCTCTTGAGAAATGAAGATGCCATTGCGTTGTTGACAAATTTGAAGACCTAAGAAGAATTTCAATTCCCCCATCATGGACATTTGATATTCCTCACTCATCATGTAAGCAAATTCGTCACTGTAATGTTGGTTAGTACAGCCAAAGATAATATCATCAACATATATTTGGCACACGAATAATTCATCATCATAGGTTTTGGTGAAAAGAGTTGGGTCGAGTGAACCGGGTTTGAAGCCTTTCTTCATGAGGAATTCCTTCAAAGTATCATACCACGCTCGAGGGGCCTGCTTGAGGCCATAGAGGGCCTTATTGAGTCTGAAGACTGTGTCAGGATGCTTAGGATCTTCAAAACCCGGGGGTTGAGCAACATATACTTCTTCCTCAAGCTTACCATTGAGGAATGCACTTTTCACATCCATTTGATATAAGATGATATTATGATGGTTAGCATAAGCAAGCAATATGCGAATAGCCTCAAGTCTAGCAACAGGTGCAAAAGTTTCATCGAAATCAATTCCTTCAACCTGTGTGTAGCCTTGAGCTACAAGACGAGCCTTGTTCCTCACCACTAGGCCATTTTCATCTTGCTTGTTGCGGTAGATCCATTTGGTACCGATGATATTGTGCTTGCATGGGTCCGGTCGCTTGACAAGCTCCCACACATTATTCAGCTTGAATTGATGTAATTCCTCTTGCATTGCTTGAATCCATTTAGGCTCCAGAAATGCCTCATCAACTTTGGTGGGATCTGTGATAGAGACGAAAGCAAAATGCCCACAAAAGTTAGACAAATGTGAAGCTTTTGAGTGAGTCAGAGGACCTGGTGCGTTGATGTCGTTGATGATTCTCTCAATCTGTACTTCATTTGCAACGCGGGGATGAGCAGGTTGACGACTTTGATTTGGCTCAGCATTTTCTTCAGAGCCATTTTCTTCAGATGCGCCAGCATGCTGTTCTTCATGTTCTGGAATGATTTCTTCAGCAGATTCTTCAGTAGGAATGACATCCTCAGTAGCTTTGAACTTGATGGTTTCCTCAGGCGTCTTTTCATCTAGCACAGGAGGTAGGTGCTCTCTTTGCGAGCCGTTAGTTTCATCGAACCGCACATCTACAGTTTCAACAACCTTGTTGTGATAGGTGTTGAAGACCCTGTAGGTGTGCGAGTCCTTTCCGTAGCCAAGCATAAAACCTTCATGTGCTTTCGGTGCAAATTTAGAATTGTGATGAGGATCTCTAATCCAGCATTTAGCACCGAAGACTTTGAAATAACTCACATTGGGTTTCTTGTCAGTGAGGAGTTCATATGAGGTCTTCTTGAAGAATTTGTGAAGATATACCCTGTTGATGATGTGGCATGCAGTATCAATTGCCTCAGGCCAGAAGTGACGAGGTGTCTTGTATTCATCAAGCATGGTGCGAGCCATCTCAACAAGAGTCCTGTTCTTGCGCTCCACAATGCCATTCTGCTGAGGAGTGTATGGGGCAGATAGCACATGAGTAATACCAAGTTCATCGAGATAGTCATCAAGACCAGTATTCTTGAACTCGGTCCCATTGTCACTACGTATATGCTTGATCTTCACACCAAAATTTGTCGAAGCCCTTGAGGAAAATCGTCTGAAGACTTCCTGCACTTCAGTTTTGTAAGTAATGACATGCACCCATGTGTAACGGGAATAGTCATCAACAATGACAAAGCCATATAGAGATGCTGCATTTGTTTGTGTGGCATAATGAGTAGGGCCAAAAAGATCCATATGAAGCAATTCAAAAGGACAAGAAGTAGTCATGATAGTCTTCGAGGGGTGCTTGGCTCTGGTCATTTTTCCAGCCTCACAAGCCCCACAAAGATGATCTTTGAGGAATTTGACACCCTCGATGCCAATGACATGCTTTTTCTTCACGAGCGTGTGTAAGTTCCTCATGCCAGCATGACCCAGTCGTCGATGCCATAGCCAGCCTTCTGAAGCTTTAGCAAGTAGACAAGTGGCAGGCTGTGGTCCTGCAGAGAAATCAACAATATACAAGTCTCCTCTCCTAAAGCCTTCGAAGACTTTGGAATTGCCAGATTCCATGAGCACTAAGCAACGATATTTGCCAAAGACAACAACCATATCAAGATCACAAAGCATTGAGACAGACATGAGGTTGAATCCGAGGGACTCGACAAGCATGACTTTATCCATGTGTCGATCCTTTGAGATTGCAACCCTACCTAGACCCAATACCTTGCTTTTGCCTTTGTCAACGTAGGTGATATGCTTCAAGTGTGATGGAGATAAAGGAGTGTTCATCAGTAAGCTCTTGTCACCGGTCATGTGATTTGTACATCCACTATCGAGGACCCACTCAGTAGCTTTGGGTAAATCATCCTGCAGATGAATTAGTGCATCTTATGAACTCATATACTTCAGAGTGAAGAATATGACATCAAATTCATCAGACCTATTTCATCAATTAAAGCAACATATGTATATATAGCAATGTGAGGACGTGAGAAATGAATAAATCATTTCTTCATGATTAGCTTGCGTCCTTTCAAGCATTTCAGGTCTCCAGCAAATTCTTCAGACGATTTAGTTCGTCTGGAGACCTGACCCTGCATGAGAGATTAGTTCTTTTTCTTCACCACCCACATCTGGAGGGGTGGCAAAGAGTTCATCATTCTGCGAGCTCCATAAGAGAAAGGTGGCATTGAAGCCAGAGTGCTTCGTTTCACAGGAGAGGGATTAGCATAGACATATGAGTAAGCAGAGAAATTCTTCGAGGACTTATGAATATAATGATTTGAAGAATAATGCACATAATCAGAACTCTTAGATTTTCCCTGCAAAACAGAAGCGTTAGCATGATGATGATCATGTGAAGACTTGGATCCATGTGAGGAATTTGATCCACAAGAGGACTTGGATCCATATGAAGACTTTGGTCCATATGAAGAATTTGATCTGGGGTTCTTATTCTTCACAGGTGGTGTCATGAGGACATTCACCTGAAGACTTTCAAAGCACCTTTTGGGAACCCAGATTTTCTTCATAGGGGGACCATTCCTGCAGTTAGATCCAACATATCTAGCAAATACTTCACCATTCTGATTTTTGAACAGTTTATAGTTGGAGTCAAATGACTCATCAGATGAATATGAGGATTCACAAGTAAAGCCAGATAAAGTGGATGGATCTACGGGAGATCCCTTCGCAGCAACCCATGAGGTTTTGGGATACTGCTCAGGTTTCCAGTAGGTTCCATCAGCATTGAGTTTCCTCTCAAAGGCAATACCCTCTTTCCTAGGGTTCCTGTTCAAGATCTGCTTTTTGAGCACATCACGAAGAGTCTGATGCCCTTTGAGGCTTTTGTACATGCCTGTCACATACACTTCCTTCAACCCTGCATTTTCGTCAGTGATACTAGTGGTATCCTCAGATGAGAAATTTGTGACCACAGAGATAGTTGAAGAATTTGCAGCAATAGAAGCATTTGAACATTCAGGTGAAGAATTAGCAGTTTCACGTTCAATGCATTTCAAGCATGGTGGAATAAATTCTTCCTGAGTGGAACAGATCTGTTGAGCAAGCAAAGAATCATTTTCCTTCTGAAGATCTTCATGACTCACCCTTAGCTTCTCAAGATCTTGCTTTCTTTGAAGAAATTCAGAAGAAAGCTTCTCATGATCGGCTAAGAGAGTTTCATGACGACCTTGAAGGGAGTCAAACTTAGACTGTAGTTGCTGAAGATTATCAGTCAGTGTTTGAGTTCGATCCATTTCCTCACCTAACAGATCATCGCTTTTGTCTAGCATATTTTGAACCTTTCCCAAAGCCTTTTGTTGTTTAACAACAATATTAGCAAGTTTGGAATAGCTGGGTTTGAGGTTATCATCAGATTCATCCTCACTTGATTCAGAGGAGGGATATTTGAGTACCTTGGCACCTTTTGCCATGAAGCAATAGGTGGGAGCATAGTCATCGTTGCGGTCATCAGCAGTGTTGGGGAAGCCATTTTCCTCAGTGTTGAAGATGGACTTGCTAACATAAGCAGTAGCGAGGGCTAGGCTCGCCACACCAGAGTCTGACTCCTCAGATGACTCCTCTTCCTCATGTTCCTCAGATTCAGCTTCAGAGTCCATTTCCTTGCCAATGAATGCCCGAGCTTTCTTGGAGCTGCTCTTCTTGTGAGATGAAGACTTTGAAGATTTTGACGATGAGGACTTTGAAGATTTCTTCTTCTTCTTAGAGTCATCTGAACTATCATCCTTGTATTTCTTCTTCTTTGATTCCTTCTCCCACTGAGGACAATCAGTAATGTAGTGACCAGGTTTCTTGCATTTATGGCAAGTTCTCTTCTTGTAGTCACGGGATGAGGAATCTGATTTCATGTCATCACCTCTTGAGGATTTTCCAAATCGGCCACGTCTAGAGAACTTCTGGAATTTCCTCACTAGCATTGCTAGCTCCTGACTCAGTTCTTCAGGATCACCAAGGCTGCTACCAGAATCTTCATCTTCAGATTCATAGACTGCCTTGGCTTTCAGTGCACGAGATCTGCCATAGCTCGGTCCGTAGAGATCTCTCTTCTCAGCAAGTTGGAACTCATGAGTATTTAGCCTCTCGAGGATATCAGCAGGATCAAGTGACTTGTAGTCTCCACGTTCTTGAATCATCAGTGCCAGTGTATCGAATGAAGAATCGAGTGACCTCAGCAATTTCTTCACCACTTCATGGTCGGTGATGTCAGTGGCACCCAGTGCTTGAAGCTCGTTTGAAATGTCAGTGAGGCGATCAAAGGTTTGCTGAACATTTTCGTTGTCGAGTCTTTTGAAGAGGTTGAAGAGATTGCGAAGAACGTCAACTCGAGAGTCACGTTGAGTTGAGACTCCTTCGTTGACCTTGGACAGCCTATCCCAGATAAGCTTAGCTGTCTCCAAAGCACTCACTCTGCCATACTGCCCTTTGCTCAGATGGCCACATATGATATTCTTCGCTTGAGAGTCGAGTTGCTTGAATCTCTTCACATCAGCAGCGTTTACGGAAGGAGTGACAGAGGGAACGCCATTTTCCACAACGTACCAAAGATCGTTGTCAATTGCCTCAAGATGCATGCGCATCTTGTTCTTCCAGTAGGGGTAGTCCGTCCCATCGAAGGTAGGACACCCAGCCGAGACCTTGATCATGCCTGCAGTTGACATAACTAAAACTCTAGGTGGTTAAACCAAAATCACACAGAACAAGGGAGTACCGAGCTCTGATACCAATTGAAAGTGCGTTATATCGACTAGAGGGGGGGTGAATAGGCGATTTTTACAAATTCGTCACTGAGGAATTTCAAGGTGAGGAAATTCCTAAGCGACGAACAACTTAGCAGCGGAATAAGTACTCAGATGCAAGCATAACAGAGCAGTAGCACAGTCATCATGATGAAATGAAAACAAGCACAGAGTACGAGTAGCGTAAACACAGGATAAGCAGGCTGAAGACAAACTGACTGAAGAAATTGAACTGAGGAAATTGAGAAAGTCTTCAGTCAAAGTCTTCAAACAGTAATGATCAAATACATAGCAAGTATGCGAGGAAATGAAAGGGTTGAGGAAATAGAACCAGTAGCTCGGTGAAGACAATGATTTGGTAGACCAGTTCCAACTGCTGTGACAGTTGTACGTCTGGTTAGAGCGGCTAGGTATTTAAACCTAAGGACACACAGTCCCGGACACACAGTCCTCACCGTATTCTCCTTGATCTAAGGTCACACAGACCTCGCCCAATCACTCGTGGTAAGTCTTCAGGTGACTTCCAAACCTTCACATACTCGGTCACTCGGCAATCCACAATTTCCTCTTGGATGCTCTAGACCATGACGCCTAACCGTCTGGAGGATGCACAGTCCTCAAAGGTAACAAGCGTCGGTTCCACACAGGAACAATCTCTTCAGTGATGCTCAATCACTTTGGGTTTGTAGGTGTTTGGGTTTTTGGGTTTTTCCTCACTTGATGATTTTCGCTCAAAGTCCTCGGAGGATGGGATGCTCTAAATGACAAGTGTCAATCTATCTCTCAGAGCAGCCAACCAGCTAGTGGTTGTAGGGGGCGGCTATTTATAGCATACGGAGCAGCCCGACATGATAAGACATAAATGCCCTTCAATGATATGATCGTTAGGTGGGTAGGATATTTGGACAGCTGGCGCGTAGCATAGCAACGGTCGGAAATTTGAGTATCAAATTCCTCAGGGCTATCATGTTCCTCACTTGTAGGCAATCCGCACTGGCGAATTCCTAACTCCTCAGTCAGAACAAATTCCTCAGAGAACAGAAGAACTTCGTCTCTGTCACTGAAGAACTTGACTAAACTGTATGAGATTTCCAATGGCTTCACTCGAAAGGATTGGGTAGGTGTAGGATTTTGAGTTGAGCATCACTTGGAAACTTTTCCTTAGTTTTACCTCGACCCCCTTTAATAGTACGGTGTTTCCTATGACTCAAGAAGAAGAAAATGAAACTACGAAAACAAAAGTCTTCTTGCTTCATAATCCTCGCATGAATATCAAGTCTTCAGGGTCACACCAATTTCCTCACTTTCAAAGTCTTCAAGAAAACCAAAGTCTTCAACTGAAGACATTCATTTTTAGGGGTCGACTTTCATCGTAAAAATCAAACTCCTCATAGACTTATAGAACCTGTGTACACTCACAAACGCATTAGTCCCTTAACCTATAAGTCTTCAATACACCAAAATCACTAAGGGGCACTAGATGCACTTACAGCTTGAGTATTGAAATCTTCATGTCAAAACTAGACTATTGCTCTGAACCATATAAAAGTCCAAATGTCCATGCTACAACAGAAAAGAATATGTGATGAACATGTTAGGCAGCATTCCACATCAAAAATTCTGTTTTTATCATTTACCTACTCGAGGACGAGTAGGAATTAAGCTTGGGGATGTTGATACGTCTCCAACGTATCTATAATTTTTGCTTGTTCCATGCTGCTATATTTTCATTCTTGGATGTTTTACAATCATTTTATAGCAACTTTATATCATTTTTTGGGACTAACCTATTGACATAGTGCCCAGTGCCAGTTGCTGTTTTTTTGCTTGTTTTTTACTTCACAGAAAATCAATACCAAACGGAGTCCAAACGCAGCGAAACTTTTTGAAGATTTTTTCTGGACCAGAAGACACCTGTTGGGCCAAAGAAGTACCAGAGGGGGGCTCCGAGGGGAGCACAACCCACCTGGGCGCGCCTGGGGGCCCAGGCGCGCCTTGGTGGGTTGTGCCCACCTCAGCCGCCTCCCGCACCGCCTCTTTTCTCTATAAATACCCCAAAAATCCAAAAACCCGAGGGGAGTCGATGAAACACAATTCCACCCGCCGCAAGTTCCATAACCACCAGATCCAATCTAGCCGCCATCACGGAGGGGTTCATCATCCTCATTGGTGCCTCTCCGATGATGCGTGAGTAGTTCATTGTAGACCTACGGGTCCGTAGTTAGTAGCTAGATGGCTTCCTCTCTCTCTTTTGATTCTCAATACAATGGTCTCTTGGAGATCTATTTGATGTAACTCTTTTTGTGGTGTGTTTGTTGGGATCCGATGAACTTTGAGTTTATGATCAGATATATTTTATCCATGAAACTTATTTGAGTCTACTTTTGATCTCTTATATGCATGATTACTTATAACCTCGTATTTCTTCTTCGGATCTTTGGTTTAGTTAGGCCGACTAGATCGATTTTTCTTGCCATGGGAAGAGGTGCTTTGTGATGGGTTCGATCGTGCGGTGTTCTTTCCTAGTGACAGAAGGGGCAGCAAGACACGTATTGATCGTTGCCATTAAGGATAACAAGATGGGGTCTATTCCTACATGAATAGATCTTGTCTACATCATGTCATCATTCTTATTGCATTACTCCGTTTCTCCATGAACTTAATACACTAGATGCATGCTGGATAGCGGTCGATGTGTGGAGTAATAGCAGTAGATGCAGGCAGGAGTCGGTCTACTAATCTTGGACGTGATGCCTATATAATGATCATTGCCTGGATATCGTCATACTTATTTGAAGTTCTATCAATTGCCCAACAGTAATTTGTTTACCCGTCGTATGCTATTTTTTCTCGAGAGAAGCCACTAGTGAAATCTACGCCCCCGGGTCTATTCTTCGTCATATTTTCTTTCCGATCTATTATTTGCCACTTTTATTTTCAGATCTATATTTCCAAAAACCCAAAAATACCTTGCTGCACTTTTTCTTTCTTTTCTTTCTTTTCTTTTATTTTGTTTTATTGTGAGATCTATTTATCCAATCTACCACAAATTTATCTATCTTTTTACCGTGGAGGGATTGACAACCCCTCTTACGCGTCGGGTTGCAAGTATTTGTTCTTTGTGTGCAGGTACCGTTTACATAGTGTTGCTTGGTTCTCCTACTGGATTGATACCTTGGTTTCATAACTGAGGGAAATACCTACCGTAGCTGTGTTGCATCATCCCTTCCTCTTTGGGGAAATACCGACGTAGTTCAAGCGACATCAAATGATCAGATGCTAAGCTTACGGTTGGAAACCTTAACCATCTTTAATCAATGAGCTAGTCTAGTAGAGGCTTACTAGGGTCAAATTGTTTGTTTATGTATCCACACATGTATTTAAGTTTTCGGTCAATACAATTCTAGCATGGATAATAAATATTTATCATGAACAAGGAAATGTGATAATAACAACTTTATTATTTCCACTAGGGCATATTTACAACACCTTGTGCGGTTGTTGACTCAGACTACCCATAGTGGGAGTAACATAAGTGGTAGCATCACACATATCTAGGCAAAATAGATGATGTGACAAATAATTAATGAGGAAAGAAGGCATGTGGTAACATAGTATATTACTTAGACTATGGATAACATCACACATACCAAGACAAGATACGCCTACAACCTAATAAATAAAGTGTTGCATGACACCGCACATATATTACTCCCTTCTATAGGTAGTAATATAGACTAGTAACATATGCATGTTACTATTCTAAGTGACTCCCCACTATGGGTAGTCTAATGTACACACAACCCTCCTCTCTCTCTCTCTATGCCACATTATCAAAAAATCCTATGTGAAAAATTCTACCAACACCAATCTTAGGGCCCTCCCAATGTATTGGCTCTTATTGTGTAATTCTAGGTGGTGGAAGAAACTTAGAGGCAACCATTATAATGCATTGTTTCTTATGTTGTATCTAAGTGTGTTACATTTTATTAGTTTAGGGATCATGTTTGTATCTTAACATTGTGGCCTAGTTATGGAGTGAAGGAAAGAAGAGAGAAACATAAGAAAGAGAAAGTCGCACCGGATCAAGACATTAACTACACTGTGTAGGAAAATGTGCACTTAGACTAGTCATAGTAACATGCATGTCATGTAAGCAAAAAAGTGATGTGGCAAGTAATTAAAGAGGAGAGAGAAAAATAGAGTAACATAATATGTTATCATCACATAACGCTCCCCAATGAAAAATGACTCTGCAAAGTACTAAATATTGGTCTCTATGTTATCACACCTATGACACTACCCACTATGGAGGTAGTAACATATGCATGTTACTAGTCTAAGTTACTCTTTCACTATGACTAGCCTAAGATATAATCCTCTTATCTCATCTTTTATTGATGTGTCACATCGTCATTTTAACCGAATCCATGCTAAGAAACAAGCATTGGGAGTGCACTCTCAGTGCTTGTATCTTAGAAATATTTCATGGGAAAAAGAATGATATGGCACCCTATTTAACAAAGAAAGAGCAACATATCTTAATCTAGATATGGATCTTAGCATCAAATCTAAGACAACTTATAAATTTCCTCTCATAAAAGACACTAAATGAAAGTTAATTTGTATACAAGTACTGCATTCACTACTGCAGGATGCTGCTAACGAGACACTACAATCAGAGACCCTTTGACGAAACTATGTGCGATGCATTAATCGCAAACGGTGATGTAAAAACCGTCAAAAAAGATGCAAAACATTTGCGATGGCGGTTACATCAAACACGGTTCAGATTTTACTTGCGTGTGCAATGCTGGGCATACGGTTGATCCAGATGAACTGTTTGCGATTATACAGAACAACAGAAACGGGCAGCCACATCAATGTGTGTGTGATATACGGCATACAGTTCACTCCGATGAACTGTTTGCTATTAGGGAAAGCAACAGAAACGGTCAGCCAGATCAAGATGTGTGTGATATATGACATACGGTTCACTCGAATGAACTGTTTTCGATTAGGGAAGAGAACATAAACGGTTCAACTTAACAAGATGTGTGTGATACGCGGCAAACAGGCCCGGAGGTTAATTTGAGAACAAGTACACAGAGGTTAATTTGACATACATGACTTACAAGTTTCACAGAAATCATATCACTTTTTTTTGGAAAACTTTTGATTGCGTTGAATGTATATAGTGCTCGGTCCTATTAGTTGAATTAACCTCGAGGTCCATGTTTTGGAAACATGTCGTAAAGTAACGGGATAGACCTTCATTCAAGCCAATCAACATGTGTTCAAAAAACAAAATTATCAAAAAGTAACGAGATAGACCTTCAAGCCAATCAACATGTGTTCAAAAAACAAAAAATGTCAAAAATTAAAAAACAAGGACCTCGAGGTTAATTCAACTAATATGACGGAGCACTATATACATTCAGCGCAATTAAATGTTTACAGTGACCCATCAAATTAGTTAATGTAACATCAAGGCCACTTCCCATCTGGTCACCCATCCGATGACTACTCCAGCCTCAGCACAGTTAACTTGGGAGTTCTATTAGATGAGCTATCGGTAGGGAAGCTGGTCCTTGCTGCTGTAGGATCCCTCTTTGCATCCTTTATTGCGCACCTGGATGACCGACTGTTGCTGCCCAATGGTCAATGCCACGTCCCCCGCGAATGTAGAAGCTTCCCTCCATTGGATGAGTGGCAAACGGTTAATAAAGAACTATTTGCGATGATGCAGAACAACAGAAAAGGGCAGCCAGATGAGGGTGTGTGCGATATACGGCATACAGTTCACTAGGATGAACTGTGTGTGATTAGGCAACACAATAGAAAAGGTTCAACTTAACAAGATGTGTGTGATACGCCGTAGAGAGCGGCCGTGTGCTACTACCACCGTCTTGGTCTATTAGTCCCCTTTATATATTCTGTGCCATATTTTGACCTTAAATTTAACCAACAAAATGTTAATGCAGGTTACAAAAATTATATAACTGGAAAATATGTTCAAATACGAATCCAACGATATAATCTTTGGTGACATGGATTCGTATTTTATTAGTTAAATCCTACTTATAAACCAGGACGGGGGTATAGTAGGTAATTAAATCGCAAATGTTTTTTTTATTAACCGTATATGTACGTGTCCTTTCATCCTCCTCTCGCACGTCTTGTCACCCCGCTGCCGCAGACGGCTTCGAGCGCAAGCTTGAGCAGCGCACGGGGGCGTTCTTTTGGCCAAACGGTGGTGAGCCCGTTCCCGTGCAACCGCGCAGGTTCCCGCGCAAGCTTCCCACCCGACTCGGTGAAATCCCCCAAAATCCCAATGCTTACCAGCCTACTATATAAACCCTCACGGTCGGCGAGTCCTGCGTCACATTTCCCCTCCCTCCCTGTAGCTTATCTCATCTGTTTCTCCCACAATCGCCAATGGCACCGGTCCGTCGTCGTCGCTCAGCCACTCCTCCATCATCAGAGGACAGCTCTAGCTAGGAGGCTACACCGCGGTGGCGGCGCAGTCCCTGGCGTAGTGTAGTGCGCGTGGCATCCCTGTTGGGTGTGCGCGGAACACCCACCACACGCTCCATCGCCGCTGCCCGTCGGCAGCAGTTGCCGGCCGCCGTTGCTGCCACACCACCATCGAAAGCCAGGGCCATCGCCCGCTCCGCCGTCGCGGCCCGAATACGGGAGGTGGCTGTCGTGGCCGCCACCCCACTGCCGGCCACCGTGGCCATCACCCGCTCCGCCACCGCGGCCCGAAGGCGGGAGGTCGTGCTCGTGCCCGCCACCCCATCGTCGGCCGCCGTGGCCGCCAGCCCACCGTCGATCGCCGGGATCATCACCCGCTCCGCCACCACCGCCCAAAGGAGGGAGGCGGAGGTGGAGGCCCGCACATGCGTCAGCGACCTTGCGCGCTACATCGAGTTCCTGCAGGAGGAGGAGGAGGAGCGCCTCGTCGAGCACGCAAAGAGCCTTACCGCAGCACACGCCGACGCAGAGGCGAGGAATCAAGAGATCTACGAGCAGTCTGGTCGCTTTGAGAGGGGTCGTCTGGAGCGGCAGAGGGCGTTCGAGGTGAGCGTCGCTAAAGGTGCAGCAGCGGCAGGCACCGTATTGCAGTTGTCCAGCTCGTCGGTAGGCTCCTCCTCCTCTTCCTCTTACTGAGCGCGCTCGGCAGAGGAGAGGTTGCCGGAAGTAGTACAAAGCCCCTCCATAGTAGTAGTAGTATTTAGAAGCTATTTTGTTCAGTTCATCTGACTATAGATGTGGTGGAACTGTACAACGTACTTAAAATTAGCTAGTATATATAGTTGAACCAGCTATTTCAGTACGTGGTTGGCAATAATTGGGGAAAAGTTTGGTCGGTTTAGCTGTCGAGTTGAACTGTTTGTATAAAGAACGACTGCTTAATCTATGAATGAAATCTATGCTTAATTACTGAATTTTAGTTGCAAAAATTAGATAGTGCTAGTGATTTTTAGGTGCATATTTTGACAAATCGCAGTGCTACAAGGATTGACAAATGGCAATGATAATAGATCAACAAATGTCAATCTTTCCAGTTTGACAAATGGCAATATACCCAATATGACAAATGCAAATCTTACCAAATTGTCTGTAAGTGGTTGCACGGGTCATCCAAAAAAACCGTTCGCGTTGAAGGGAGGTACAAATCCTGCTTGCCAAATTTTCTCTTGGCTTAGCGCCGAAGTCTCGCTTTGCATACCTTATTCAATCTGAACCGTTTGCGTTGAAGAGATGCACAAATCCTGCGCGGCGAATTTTCCCTTGGCTTACCATAGCTCTCACTTTGCATACAGGTGTTCTATCTAAAACGTTTGCGATGAAGAGCTGCACAAATCCTGCTCGGCACATTTTCCCTTGGCTTACTGGGGAAGCTGTCGGTTTACATATGGGTGTTCTATCTAAAACGTTTGCGATGTTAGAGTGGCAGCTATTTGTTTCAAAATTCCTTTGTTGGTTGTTATTCTAGTGCGCCTTCTCTCAAAATGGACACGAAAAATATCACAGCATGTCGGGTGCCATTCCATGATAGCATGCCAAGTTTCATGAATTTCAGACGAGTTTTGGATTTACTAGAATTTAAAAACAAAGTGTCTCAACATTTTGCGGGCAATCAATAGTGCCCTGGTGTTTGAAATTCATTCCCATTTCTTGCATGGGACCTAAGCATGTGCATGTATGTTAAATTTGAATTATGCACATAAAATGCCTAGAAAACCCAGTTAATGTATAAAAATGTCCAAACGAACCCCCAAAAATTCCAAAATTTAACACAACACTTCTGTTGTTCTATGTTGACACTAGAAATTTTTTTAAAGCAATAAGAGGCAACGAATATCGTTTCGTCCAGAAAGGTGAAACGTTCACTACCAAAACCACCAGGCTTGTTGTGAGAAGCTCTGATTTGTGAGAAGCTTATACCCAAACCTGCCACAAATGGGACAAAAATTTTACCATGGCATATTGATGCCGCTCCATGATAGCATGCCAAGTTTCATGAATTTCAGACGAGTTTTGGATTTACTAGAATTTAAAAACCAGGTATCTCAATGTTTGCGGCCGAGTGACGGTGGCAGGGTGTTTGACATTCATTCCCATTTCTTGCATGGGACGTAAGCATGCAACCAAGGACACATATTTGAATTTTCAACCAATTTATATGCATTAGAGCATGTGCCTGTAGTTCAAATTTGAATTATGCATATAAATGTATTGAAAACTCAATTAATGTATAAAAATGTCCAAACGAACCCCGAAAAATCCCAAAATTTCACACAACACTCCTGTTGTTCTATGTTGACACTAGAGAAAAAATTGAAATCAAGAAGAGGCAATGGATATCGTTTCGTCCAGAAAGGTGAAACGTTCCCTACCGTAACCATGAGGCTTGTTGCGAGAAGCTCTGGTTTGTGAGAAGCTTATACCCCAACCTGCCCCAAATGGGACATAAGCATCAACCCATGGACACATATATCATTTTACAACCCATTTTGGTGCACCGGAGCATGTGCATGTAGTTTAATTTTGAATTGTGCACCTGAAATGCCTAGAAAACCAAGTTAATGTATAAAAATGTCCAAACAAACCCTGAATAATTTCAATTTTTTTGACGACACACCTATAGTTGCATGTTCACTGCAGATAAAAGTTCTAGCAATTCAAACACCATCCTTTGCAGCTGTGACCCCATTATGTAATTCAAATCAAGACAAAAAATTAAGTAGATCACACACAGTTTATTATCACCAACCGTGTGAGATACGGTGCAAAATATCTTGGAGCACCGTCGGTGTATAGTACGCATACGGCTTATGCGAGAAGGTGCATCAGCTACAGTCCACAGCCGGATGACCACTGTAACCAGGGAAATTCGAACCAAAATTTTTGACGTTCAAACTCATCACACACGGATTAAGCTATTTGAATCGTTTGTGATGTTCACATATCATACACAGTTCTGAATAAGGGACCGTGTCTGATGACACTTTGCGCGCCAGTTTTTTCGCTGAAGCGATTCAAAATTTTCGGCTTCCGCGGAAATATCTACCTCCCCGCCCCCTCCCCCTTACCAAAAGCCACATTTCCCTTGTTTCCACCTTCCTTTCCAAGTTGAAACCTTCACTCCTTGCTTGCAGCGCCGCCTCCTCGCCGGCGACCCTCCTTCACGCTGCTTGGCCTTGTCTATCCAGGCAGGTAATCCACACCCGACCCTAATCCTCCTCCTCCTTCCACATCCCACATGCTCCGACCGCCGGCGCGACACCTTCCACCCAAATCACCGACCCCTCCACCAAATAAGCGCCGCCCTAAGCCATGGTGCACGCAGTATAGCTAGGAGCTCAAGGAGCATTTGGCAGCGGAGAAGCAAATCGCTGCCGCACGCAAGGATGAGGTCGTGATGGCTGCCATTCGTGCCGACCCCCAGATCTTGGAGGAGCACCTCGCCATTGAGGCCACCGTCGACGCCTCGCGCGCCAACGCCGCGACGCGGTTGGCTGCTTTAAACGACAGTTCGTGGCATTTTCTCGAGGCCACCCTCGGTGCCTTCGACGAAGACTACGAGGTGTTTTCTCAGCGTGCACGTGCTTACCTCAACTCGAGAGCCAGTAGGTTGGTGTCCGGAGCGGCTCAGGCAACTCACCACTACGACGAGGGCACCCACGATGCGGAGGCCTCGCCCTCTTCCATGTCCAAGGAGCCAACCATCATCGATATCTCTGACATTGAGGAGTAGCTTGTCATATTAGCTCACTATAAGGACCCATGTTCAGTTTGCTAGCTACTGCCTTTCCTTAACAAATTCTAGTGAATTGTGCTATCTACTTTTACCATGCAATCTGTTGCTCTAGTGTATATGTTCTATATGTCGTGCAATGTGGTGCTCACTTATTAACTGTTTGGTTAATTAGTTATCGTGTTCAGTTAACTATTTGGTTCAATTCTGCAAATGTGATGTTCAATTCTTGAGTGTGCAATTTTGTATTGTCTTCCATGTGAGAAATAAATCAAATTTTTCTTTACAAAATACATGAGAAACAAATACAATTGCTATATTTCCAAGTTGTTAAGCATGCTTGGTTTGGTTAACTGTCTGATCTTCTATTAGGAGTATGTAATATTGTGTAATGTGGTGCTCAGTTAATATTTGGTTCATTTGTTGTGGTGTTTAGTTAACTGTTTGGTTCAATTCTGCAATGCGATGTTCAATTGTTGTGGGTGCATTCCGTTATTGTATACCATGTGAGGAATAAATTGAATTTGGTTGTACTAAATACATGAGAAACAAATACAATTGCTATATTGCCAAGTTGTTAAGCATGCTTGGTTTGGTTAACTGTCTGATCTTCTATTAGGAGTATGTAGTATTATGCAATGTGGTGCTCAGTTAACGTTTGGTTTATTTGTTGTGGTGTTTAGTTAACTGTTTGGTTCAATTCTGCAATGCGATGCTCAATTGTTGTGGGTGCATTCTGTTATTGTATACCATGTGGGAAATAAATCGAATTGGCTGTACTAAATACATGAGAAACAAATATAATTGCTATATTTCCAAGTTGTTAAGCATGCTTGGTTTGGTTAACTATCTGATCTTCTATTAGGAGCATGTTATATTGTGCAATGTGGTGCTCAGTTAATGTTTGGTTCATTTGTTGTGGTGTTTAGTTAACTTCTTGGTTCAATTCTGCAATGCGATGTCCAGTTGTCATGGGTAGAATTTTGTATTGTTGTGCAGGTGAGGAATAATCGAATTTGGCTGCACTTAATACATGAGAAACATATATAATTGCTATATTTCCTAGTTCTTAATCATGCTTGGTTTGAATAAATGGGTTTTTCATGTGGCTTGAATTAATCTGATGAATCTGCAATGTGCTTATTTTTCATCAATATATTTTACTAATAGCATGCGAACCCTCACTTAACCTGATCACTAACTACCTTATATGTGTTGCAGGGAAACAATAAAAAGCACTGAGGTTTACAATCGAGGTTTGCACATGCATGGTCCTTTGTCTAATAGCACATTATTATGCAATTGCAGGAACCATTCTAATATTTAGGTTTTTAACAATTTGGTCTTGCACATGTAGGTCCTGCTGTCAGAAGTTTTGTCCCACTGTTCGGCCCTTTTTGCATATGGGGAAATGAGTTGTCCATGAATATCAATCAAGTCAAGAAACTCAGAAAAATTGTTAGGATAAAGAAATTAGCGACAAAAAACAACAAGATCTTTGTCTGCACAATGAAGAAGACATCAGTTCACTACAGGATGGTACTAACTATTATGCCTTGCCTTTTTTATTCCTTTGCCCCATTTCTAATATAGAGAAGATATTTATGCACATCCTTGTTTTCAGGCCTTTCCAAAGCAGTTCACTGATGATTACCTCTCAAACCACCTGTATGGTCAGGAGGCGAGGAAGGTATTCATACAACACCCACGGTTCAATATTGAAGTGTTCCTGAAGAGGACGAATGATGGACGGTCAATCATCCACAGGCACTGGCCTAAAGTTGCAAAGACCTTCAACATCAATGAAGGCTCAATATTCGCCTTCTGCTTTAGCAGTTTTCCAGATGAGATATATCTGTCTATATACCGTCTATGATGCTAATTTCGAAAGGTTATAGATGTTGCATGTGAAACTTGGTGTTGGTGCAGTTGTGCAATGGGGTAGCTAAGTGCTGAAACTATATAATGTTGTACTCTGATGTATTTCAATTATGAAAATAAAATATATTGTGTGCTTAATATGAAATGTCAATTAGATTAATAAATGAATTATTAATAATAGGATAATTAGCCTGCTAATTGGGTTTTTCTATTGCAAACGGTTATTGAGAAAACACCGTGGGCGATGACCTCAGGCAACGCACACAGTTTTTAGAAATAAACCGTGTTGGATTAATGAACAATCACACACGACATCAACTTGAAAACTGCTTGCGTTAGGCCACCTGACGCAAACGTTTACCACATAAAAACTATGTGTGATGGACAGTCTTTGTCACACAGTTTCTTCTACGCACCGTGTGTGATGCATTCATAAACGCAAACGATAAAATTGTTAATACCGTGTGCAATGGAAACGCTATCACAAACGATTTAACGGGGAAAATTGTGTGTGATGTGCCTGAAAAAAAACAGAAACGTTTTCTTTGGAGCGACTGTGTGGGATGTATATACGAACGGAAACGTTTAGCGGGGACTGACTGTGTGGGATGAACTTACAATCGGAAATGATTTCGCCTGTATAATTGAATTTTTTTTAGCATTACTGTACGTATAACCATATTTGATCGCTCGCCAGTCGCACACGACCTCATTTTGCCGAGCGTGTGTGCCAGGAGGGCATATCCCCGACGGTTTCTGGGTCGTGTGGGAAGGACCCCCTATCGCAGTCACTCACTAGGCGACGGTTCCAAATGCCATCGCGGAAAGGGGTTAAAAACCGTTTGTATAGCACCTTGCTGTACTAGTGATTGGGGCTGTTATATCTAAAAACATTTGCTTAATGTACTAGATATAGCTTAGACTCGTCATAGTGGGAAGTACCTTAGAGTAGTAACATGCATATGTTACTAGTCTATGTTGCTACCTTATAATGGATAGTAACGTGTGGTATCATGCAAGTCTTCATTTATTCAGATGTAGACTCATCTTGCCTCGGGGTGAGTTTATTTATACACAAGTACTGCATTGGGACTGTTATATCTAAACATTTGTTTAATGTACTAGATATAGCTTAGACTGGTCATAATGGGATGTACCTTAGAGTAGTAACATGCATATGTTACCATTCTATGTTACTACCTTTATAATGGGTAGTAACGTGTGATATCATGCAAGTCTTCATTTATTCAGATGTAGACTCATCTTGCCTCAGGATGAGTTATGTTACGGTATCCAGACAAGGCACTGCGGGGAAAATCAGTATCCAACCAAGCCGTTAGTGGCACAAACCGAAATAAGCAAGTTTGAGTGGCAGAATTTGAATATGCAACTTCGGCGGGGCATAAAACTGACTTTTCCCATGACTTAAATATAACAAATGAGCCCTGAGTAATGCCAAATTTGAACATGATGGATAATTTGATACATATTGAGTGTAGAAAAAAATCATGGTCAAGCGATGAAGCAAATATCAATTCTCCTTCAAACTTATTGTGAAAATTATTTTTCTCAAAAAAACTTATGCAAGACATCACACACAGTTGCATTTTTGAAAAATGTGTGTGATGGTAGACTATAGACACACATATGTTTTGCAAAACCTGTGTGCAAGCCATCACACACAGTTGTGTTTTTAAAACTATGTGAGGTGGTAGACTATATACAGACATATTTTTTGCAAAATCTGTGTGCAAGGCATCGCTCACAGTTGCATTTTTTTTTTTGAGAAACAGTTGCATTCTTTTAACTGTGTGTGATGACAGGCTACATTGCACATGCATATTTTCGCCAAAGAAATGTGTGTAATGCATCTTACATGGCTGCGTTTTTACAACTGTGTGCAATGATAGGCTACATCACACACATAACTTTTGCAAAAACTGTTCGCAAAGCATCACACACACGGTTGCGTTTTTAAAACCATGTGCAATGACAGGTTACATCGCACACACATTTTTGGCAAAAAATGTGTGTAATGCATCTTACACGATTACATTTTTAGAACTGTGTGCAATGATAGACTATATCACACACATGACTTTTGTAAAATCTATTTATAAAGCATTGCACACGTGGTTGTGCTTTTAAAACCATGTGCGATGATAGGCTACATCATATACATCTTTTGCGAAAAATCGTGTGCAAGGGATCGCACAGAATTGCATTTTTTTAAATCTTGTAATACTGCAAAATCACATGCTTTTTTCGAAGATTATACGATATATACCACATGCAATTTTTGCCTAGCGTGATGATATCTACCGATGGGAGGTGGGATCCGGCCATTATTTTTCGCGTGAGGTGTGCTCGGTGGGATGAGGGAAAACACAAATCCATGGGAAAAGAAGTACGCACTCGGATCCATATTACTTGTCGCTCAAACATCGCGACAAGTAATATGAATCGGAGGGAGTAAGGGCATCTTCAATGTTGACCCGTAAATGGACACCACAAATATCCGTTTTTATGTCCGGATGTGGTCCGCAGATATGATGCGGGAGCCGGTCATCCAATGCTATTTACAAACTAATCCGGTTGCGAGGAGAGAGAGTAGAGGGGGATCATGCATATGGTGGGATATTGTGACGTGGTGTCCGGTTGGGAGGAGAGAGAGAAGATGGTGAAGAGAGAGAAAAAAGAGGAGGACCAAGCGAATGCTTTGTATTGGTCAAGTGCATGCCCGGACTCCCACATAGCTCCCCCATTCGTCTTCGATTTGCCGGAAAACGGGCGTCCGAACCGCTTTGTGGACAGATAGGGTCCCGTTGGATGACAAAAATTAACAAAAGTGATCCCGACAACATATACCGAAGCTTTGCAGGTCTTCTTTGGAGATGCTCTAAAACACCTTGTATTGTGATATTTTAGTGAAAAAGACATACACCTTATACAGTGAAATAGAAGAAGTATATTTTAGTATGCGTCTCCTTGGTACAATTTGTTATTTAACACCGTCTCATATTAATTAATCAAACAAAAACATTACAATCGTTCTATACAAAATTCACCACAGCGAAACATGATTAACAAGAATACCATCCGATCTATTGTCAAAACTAAACTTTGCAATTGAATGGGCCACCATATTGGCCGACCGGCTAATCTTAGACATTTGAAAACTATTTATCAGCTTAGATATACTCAACGCTTCTTTCTTCAAATCAAGCAACGCTGACCTGTCAGAAATCTCTTTTGCAAGAGTCGCAACGACAAAAGCACGATCAGTCTCTAAAATAATAGGATTATGTAGAGTTATACGTATGTAGAGACCGGCAATGCAAGCCCTTAGCTCCGCTTCCTCCATGCTCTGGCACGATCCAATGAAGTCCCAAGAAGAAACAATGATTTTCCTAGCCGTGTCCCTGGCCACCACACCCACACTTGCTGCTCTAATGCTCTCCATAAAGTTTGCGTCGATATTAATCTTTATATAACCTGCAGGAGGGGGAGTCCAAGCCATCTTAGCTTCCGAAGTATTAAGAGCCCATCTTAATTCGTTCATCGGACTTTTTCCTTTATTTTTTGAGTCCACCGGTGGCAAAGAATGACAAGCGACAAATGACGTCCAATAATTCTCCACAAAGCTAGCATAGGCTGAGATTGATGCCTTTCCTTTACCAAATATCAAATCATTCCTCAAGTGCCAGGCTCTTCAGAAAATAAATATAATTTAGTCGCGCATAAAATGGCTCAATTTGATTTAGAAGAACAATAAAGCAATCATATCCAGTATATCTGAAGACCTCCTTTGCAGGTAATTCCCAAATGTTCCTCATGACTGTACGCAGCTTAAACGCCTTCGGGTACATAGAAAATCACAAAGCGGTACATAGAAAAGAAAATCTACACGAACCTCAATCTAAGTTTGGTTGGAGGTAGATTTTGAGTGTATCCTTTCCATTTTCATATACTCCAGTACAGTTTGCTATAGGTTTCAATGCATGGTAGAGAGTGGCCTTGCCATCATATTTCCTCCAACTACAACCCACCTCACTTTCCTTGACACCGACGGACTGAGCCGGACCCATCTCCCCTCCCCCTTTCTCGCAAAGAACACCGCGATCCTTCACGGTCTAGGGGGACACCGCACCCGCTATCCCTTGAGAGTCGCCTCCGCCGTTCCTCTGCCGCCCCTCTCCTTCCTCCTACTCGGTGGCCACGGTGGCCGGCATGGGGACGGAATAGGAGGTCTGGCTTCTCTGTATATACTAGCAGTAGGTTTTGCCTGTAGGGCGTCTGGCCATGTGCCGTATGGGGTGTTCCTGGAGCTTCCGAGTTGCTACCAGGAAGTGAATCTCGGCTTCTCCGGCGAGCTCCTGAGGTGGGGGACGGCGGAGGTGGCGGAGAAGAAAAGATCCTGGCTAAATAAGCTCGTTCTTCCGCCAGTTCTGGCGGATTTGGGCGGTGTCGGCGGCGGCTCTGCAACCTCAGCTTCGTTTGCTCCTTCTGGCCATGGTGGCCATGATGCGAGCGGATCTGGCAGTGGCGGTTGCTCGAGGTCGACTCCGCGTCAAGGGAGAAGCATCGCTTCTTTGGGAAGAAGTTCCACGCCGGCGACATGCTCGTCGATGTTCTCCACGGCCGAATGGCGGCCTCTTCCCCCTCTGGCGTCGGTGACGGTCTTCTCCGGCCGGCGCTTGCAGGACTTCATCAACCTCCACTTGAGGAGGCCCTTCGACGATTGCGCATCTAGCTCCCTCCTCTCCGTCCCAAGTGGTTCCGTCCCCGGCGACGGCGAAGATGACTGCGTGGTGGATCGGCGCGGCGGTGGTGTAGGAGCTGTCTTCGATGGCGTTTCTGGAATATTTCCTGAGGACCTTAGTGCTTATTGTAGGGACTTGGTTGTAATTTTCACTTTCCTGCAGTCCCTCTTTGTAAATGGTTTGACCACCGCTGAATACAGTTGAATGCTCTCGGTCCTTCGGGACCGACCCCTGTTCAAAAAAAAATTTTATTTCGGAAAAGAAATAACAGAGCTAAGCAGCACCCAATTCGGCTCCACCCACGTCACTTCCATCCTTTCCTTGTCATTTGGTGTTTTTCTTGAAAACAGCAAATAAGGAGGGGGAAGAGAACGTTGAATCTTGTACTAGCAGGTGTCATGGTGACGGCACTGCCGACCATGTGCCTCGTGTTCGGCCTAGCTGCCAGCTCCTGTAAATACTTTCCACGATTTCTTTTTACTTTATATTTTTATTATAATACAATTTTCTAAAGTTTGATCCTATTTGTAAAAAATATTAAACACTCACAATACCAAATCAATGCCGTTAGATCCATATGGAAGTATATTTTCACAATATATTTATTTTTTTTTGTGATATCTTTTAATATAACTTTGCAATTGTGAAGTCGGGATCGTTACGGACCCAATTAGCCGCTGTGTTCGACTTGGCGAACGCGGAGAGGCGGGCGGCGTTGCGCCGCTCATACTGCGCGGCCTGCCTTGCTGCCAGCTCCTGGACGGAACGACGGCCCGCGATCATGAGGGACCACAGTCACTGAGGTAGTGGAGGATGCGGCCATGAGCCTTGGCGATTGCCGATGGTAGTTTGTCCTTGACGAATTGGCTGTGCCGGTTGCGGTGAGTACGGATAGTCGATCCGGGCGTAGTGGATGTGTGGCAGTTACGCCGCCGGCTTCTCCTTCGCGCGGCGGCCGATTTGGATGTTGCGGTTGCGTGTCAGCGATGCCGACTCCTCCTTGAACGGCGTCCAATCTGGATGTCGCCACAATTGCGTGTGGGGGTGCTGACTCCTTCACGCGCTGCAGAGGAGACATAGGCTCCTCCTTGACGCGGTAGCGCGGTGGGGATGGTGGTTCCTCCTTGACGGGACGCGCCGACGAGGCGACACTGGGCCACACTTCCGGAGCGAGCACTCCTCATCAGCTCCATCTAACGGACCAATTCCTCGTCCGTTAGAGTGGCTTCAGCGAGGAGGCGCGGCTGTTATGGCGGCGGCGCCTGGTCCTCCTCCTCATCGTCGGAGGAGGAGACGTTGATCTCCTCCTCGCCGGAGGAGTTGACCGCCGTGGAGGCCGAGGGGCTCGGAGAGCGAGGGCGGTGGCGCCATGAGCCGGACGACGATCCACTGTCCACCGCTGTCTGCCGGGGCAAAGAACCAAGACTTCGGCATCGCCGGAGTTGGAGAGGCTCGGGGAGGAGGAGGGACTCGGAGAAGAGGAGGTGTGGATGTGCATCGCCGAGCACGGCTTATATAGTCGTGGCCAGGAAGGGACGGTCAACCTGCTTCAATGCGGCGCAACGTCCATAGTTGGTTTCCCAGACGTGATGTCTGCATTGAAGCAACGACGCCCGAGAGGTCGCGTCGGTCAATGTCGCCCTTCCTCCCGATCATGTCGCGTGGTTTCAATGCCGGCCGCTACGTGCTTTGGGCCGGTACGAATGTGGCACGGCAAGCTGACACATGTGTTGAATGGAAAGCACGCGAGGGACGGGTGGAATTTGTAGGTGGGCCAGGTTTGGTTTGCTTTCGGTTTATGAAAAAATGTCGCCCGCATCGTCGTGCGAACCGGTACAGGACCATGTTAAATGGCAAAATACGTCCGAACCACGTGGTTAGAAAGCGGCGCATGCGCTGGATGAAAAGCGAGAGAGGGGCGAATGAATTTTTTGGATCGATTTAGTTTGCTTTCGATGTATGAAAGAAATGACGTTAGCATCGTTGAGCGGACCGCTGCAAGACAATGGCAAAACACGTCCGAAGTACACGGCTCGAACGGTTGCCTGCGGTTTGAGGGGAGCAAACATGTGTGGTGGCGGGGACACGTGGAGCTGTGTCGGCCTTTCGAACCAGGTGGGAAATTGCTCCACGCTTGTCCAGAGTCTTTATTGTTGCCATGTTTAGTTATGTGTGTCATTTTCCTCCTTAAAGGCAGAGGGGCAAACTTGGCATTTACCTATTCATCAATAGCAATGGAAAGAAAGATAAAAGAGAAAGTGGGTGGACAGAGAAAGGTCTCGAGGCTGCCTCAGCTACTGTTTTAAAGTAGCCTCGTGAAGGAGCATCATGCGATGAGACGACCCCTCTTCATCCTCTAAGCCTAAGCATCCATGTGGCCAGTGGCGGACCCAGGACTGACGCCCTAGGCCAGAAACTATTGGCTAAAACTACCTAAAAATACTCCAGTTTCAAGGCATAAAAAATGCCAAACTATGTTCCCTAACTAATAAGAAACCGAACATAATATTCAATGGCAGCATTGATGGGTCAAATAATAAAGCAAGACAAATCAAAAAAATAATTAGGCCCATCCTTCCAAGGTTTGAATCCATTTTTCATGAATTCTTCAATACCATAGTTTTCAACTCTTGGTTGCTAAAACAGAAAACAATAAAATCAAAAGGTTGATTTTTTTTCAATGCTATATTCCAACCAGCCGCGATGGTATTCTCTTACCGGGGTCTGATTCAACATCACCGGGGTATTATCAGTTGTTTGAGTTGAAGGACCTGTTTACGCGGTACCCGTGGTTCGAACTTGAAAAAAAGAATTCAACCTCTTGTTTCTTTTACTCATCTTGCCTTCCTGTAAAATTTGATAGAAATAAAAATTACTCAATGTCCAAATTGGTTTCACATCTAACAAGCAGTGGCAATGTGGCATCAAGCAACTTTGGCAACTAAAATCATCATCATACAGTGGCAGTTGGGCATCTAGAAAAAATAACAGTGGCATCACATGGCATCAAGCCATCAAAGATCAAACCAGTACCTTTGCGCCGGGTAGCACGGCTGATGTTTGAGGACCACCTCGCCGGACGCCGGGCTGGACAACAGCCGGCAGCCACGCAACCTGACGGAGCTGGCGAAGACTGGAGGGGGGAGCCGGGGGGCGCGGACCGGCACGACGAAGACTGGAAAGGGGGGGGGGGTGTGGAGCCGGGGGCACTACCGGACAGATCTGACCAGCACGATGGCGACGGCAAAGCGGTGGCGACGGGCGGCGCCGATTCACTAACCTAGGGTTCGTCCGGTCGGGGAAGGAGCAGAGGCGGCTGCGGCTGGGGACCTGGGGTTGCGCCTTCCGTGTTTCTGCGTGCGGGGTACTCGGCCTGGGCGGCTGGGCCAGTCGGCCTGGGCTGCCTGGGCCGGGATGTGGGCTGCGCCCCAGGCCAATTTGTTTTTCTTTTCAAATGTAGGCCGGCAAAATTCCCCACGCCCCAGGCCATGGCCTGGGCTGCCTGGGGCCCAAATCCGCCCATGCATGTGGCTACATATATAGCGCGCATACTCCTTTCGTTTCTTTTCACTTTGTATATAAGTTTGTCATGAATCATATTTAACCAAAATTTTAGGGAAAAAAATATGAACAGACCAAAATAAGCGTACGATACACTGACTTTTTCCGAGCACACGATACAAACTAAAATATGTGACTACATGCTTTAGCTATATACACTCAATTTTTTCAGCTAATATCATGTGTGCACTGCTAAGGAAATGATTTGAAACGATGTGACATGTGGTCTTAATATCTGAACATGGTCGCTTTTTTTAGAAAAGAGGAGCCGGCCCGGCTTTAGCAAATTGTAAGCATTCACAACAAGGGTTCAACACAAATAAGAAGGAAAGACATAAGCGAAGTTCGATACAAACCCAACCGGGTCATAAGCTCAAAAGCCGAAACATAATAGAAAAGACAATGGCAGATCAAACGCCACTTCACCCTCCATGATTATTGCCCTCATCCCTGAGAGCCTTGGCATGATGTCGTCGCTTGCTGCAAAGTGCCTCAATTGTTGATGTCTTTGATGTCTTGCTTAACGTTCCACAACTATAAGAAGATAGTCATTTTATAAAGGCCATCAGACCGGTGCTTAATAAAAGATGCCTTCAATAAGAGCTTTGTTATGAATTTGCCACAAGGTCCAGGATAATGCAGCAAAAGTAAGCATATTGATATTATGGCGGTTTAATGAATACAAAGTAAAAAAAAAAAAACTAATCCTCGTTTACTTGGCAAAGTATTATGATAGGCATGAATTCTCTCAGGCATGGTTACATCTGCGCGAGCTGGAAATGGTCAGAATATTGATATTTGGTAGGACGCGTGGACTCCAAATTGTGCTTCTAGAAAAGTTATCACTCCTAAAGGGAATCATTTGACCCCCCCCCCCCCCCGGTCGCCTCCCTGGCGGCAGCGAGGGTACCCTAGCCCGCGCGCCCCCCCTTCCACCCCGCCCCGCCTCCTCGCCACCATCGGAGGAGCGGCCGGCGAAGCCGTGCCGGCTCCCAGGATGGTGGCGGCGGGGTGCCTCGGCTGGCCCGTCTCCATGACACCGCCCTTCCTCCTACGTTGTCGGATGCCGACGCACCCCGGCGTCGGCGTGCTCCACCGGACTCTCCTTCCCGCCCCTCGCCCGCCCCCTTCCTCTGGTCTCCGGCCGCCCCGCCCGTTCGCCAGCGCATCCTCGCCCCCTTCCACCTTATCCCCGTGTCAGACCCGTGCGGCCGCCAGCATCTCTGCTGTTACCGGCGTCGGATTCCGAGAGGACGGTTCCAGGGTTCTTGGTCGGGCCGGTCTGCTCTTGGGGCGCGCAAAGGCGTTCTTCCCCCCGGGCTGCGGCCATAGCTTTGGGGTAGCTACTCCTCGGTGGATTTCGGCGGTTGCCCGGTTGCGTCTGCCCTTGCAGTGCGTTGGTCGGGAGCTTGGCAGGCTTGCGCTCCTTCGCCCCCCTCTCCTACAGGTGCGGCTCCGACACTGGTGGCTATGGACCTACATCCTCTCCTGTGTCCATGGCTATCTGAAGCGGCTCCAGATCCGGCGCTCCCCGTGTTGGAGCTGCATCTTCTTCCGTCTCCTCCGGCTAGTCGATATCTCGGCAGCTCCGCATCCATCCCCTGGAGGTGACTTCGTTGGCCGGCTTCCCCCGGTGCGGCTTTGACTCCGGTGTGCTCCAGGAGCTGCGTCCCCTTCCAGCTACTTCAGCTCACAGGGCGTCCCTGTGGCTCCGGTCCCGGTGGCCCGGATCTGCGCCCCTTTTCGGATCCGAGCTCGTCCGGGTCTTTGGTCACCGACGCCCTCTCCTCCATGCCTGTGTCTTCGGTATTCTGTGTGGCTTGCCAACCCGCCCACTTCCGTGCCATCCGCCCCTCCGTCTGTCCCGCATCTCGTTCTTTCGGTAGCTCCCCTTCCTGTGGTGGTGGTTCCGGCCTACGACCAGACTTCCTCATCTTTGAATTTTGCCCTGATGGCATGGGATTGCTCAGACTTGGCCGAGGAGAAATCCTTGCTCGACCTTTCGATGCTGGCAGCGACGACACCCACGAGTGCCGTTCTCGTCTTGGAGGCGCTGCCATGGCTGCTATCTGTGCCCCTTTTTGAGCGTCAGGGGAAACCCTAGGCACATTTTTTTCGATCGGACGGCGACGGTGCCATGGCGTCGTTCTCCTTCATGAAGGCGTCGTCTTGTTGCTCATGGCGTCCTCGACGGTGGATTTCGAGATGTTGGTCATCTTGTTGGTTTGGTTTGGGTTGCGTCCTAAGGCGGCAAGTTTAGCCATGTTTTTTCTCTGTTTGGGCTGAGCATCCCATGTTTTCTCTGCTCCGGGTGCCATGTTCACGCCTCCTACATTCGTGTCATGTGTTGCACCATCACCTGTACTCTTTCTTACTTCTTTTGTCAATGTAATGATACGCAAGCTTTGTGTATTCGCGAAAAAAGGGAATCATTGTTATCTTGGGTTGCAGACTTTATTGATCTGGCTTCTAATAACTACTACATCTGTCCTGGTTTATTGGTCCTCTTAGTATTTGTTGCGAAATTTTGACCATGGATTTAATTAACAAAATGTTAATGCATGTCACAAAAAATAGTATCATTGGAAACTATGTTCAAATATGAATCCAACGATATAATTTTTTATGACATGCATTAACATTTTGTCAGCTAAATCTATGGTCAAATTTCGACACAAAACACGGACAGGACCAATAAATCAGGACGGAGGTAGTAGGATGAAGATCTAGTTAGACAAACCTTGTTGCATGTTGATACGTAACGGGTCCTTTGCTATCCCCCTTCCCCTCAACATGACATGCAAGATTTTATCGCCTGGAATTTTACGAAAAATGGTTGTGGAATTGGACCATCAACATGGAACGAAACTAAGGCATACCAATGGAATGGGACAAACCATTATAAACCCTATTTGGTGTAAGATCTGGAAGCTTTCATGCCCTGCAAAGGTTAAGATTTTTATTTGGCGTACGTTACATGGTACTCTCCCGTGTCATGTTAAGCTTGCTAATAGACACTTGAAAGTATCGCCCTAATGTCTGTGTTGATAATATGGCCCCAAAGATACAAAACACGTTTTAATTCTTTGCAAGTAATCAAGAGAAGTCTGGAGGAGACTGGGATAGGATGAAATTATTAATAGAGCATGCAAAGTTGATCGTGCTAGGGAGGCGGTTCTGGAATTCCTACTTCTTTTACTAGAGCAGGATTTGTCCATAATGGATATTCAGAATGTCCGGGAGATGTTTTCCATTACCACCTGGTATCTATAGTGGGAAAGGCATAAGCTAGTCCATGAGGAGAGTGTTCAGGGTGCCCTCCAGATCTCTATGGGAATTCATGCGCTAACGACTAGCTTTGCAATTGCTTCCTCTCCTAATGCTACTATGAAAAAGGTGGTTGGTCCAGGCCCTCGGGGCGTTTTGTCACGCTTAATGTTGACGTGTCTTTTGCTCAAGACCTACTCACAGGCACTGTGGGAGCAGTCCTAAGGGATGACAAAGGAATCTTCATTGCGCGCGCGCGCGGGGGGGGGGGATGGGTGTGTTGATGTCTTAACGGCTGAAGCTTTAGCCCTCAGATTTGGTCTATCTCTTGCACAAAGGGCGGGATGCAATTGCCTCATCATCAATTCAAAAAAATTGGAGGTTATTGATACTATGAAGAATGGAGGACAATCTGCGGGAGCGGCAGCAGCGATCTTTGATGATTGTTATCATTCTGCTTGTGATTTTCCTATTTCTAGTTTTGAGCATTATAATAGAGAGCAAACAAGGTTGCTCATGAGCTCGCTAGGGTAGCTACATTTCAGCCTTCTATTGATTGGTTTGAGGAGCCTTTTGATGAGTGATATTTTTACACTCCTCTACCCTTAGTTTAAACCAATATATTTCATTAAAACCGAAATATTCACTCCAATATTGCCACTAATGACTAATGAATGCATTGGATTCCAAAATACTCTCTTTATTATGTTTCTACAAGAAATTGACTATATATGAATGAAATCAAGTGAGAACATGGATAGGAGTAAAGGAGAAGATAGAAGAAATCAAGTGGAGGCGCCCAGTAGTTCCAGAGCAAAAGACAGTGGTCCATGCGACCGAGGGTGCTTGTATGAGCGGTTGTATGGCGTGAAACCGATGCTCCTTGTCCACCTGAACAACTTTTATAAAGGGGTCGAGGCCAAAATGTCAACAGAACAACCGTGAGCGGAGCCAGAACAGAGTCATCTTCATCCCATCTTCATCAACCCTAGCCGTCGCCATTTTCCATCCCGATAGCCTTCATATCCATCTCCACCATATTTCTTCCTCCTCTAGTCATACTTGTAATCGTTCATCGCACATGCCGTCCACTGTAAGACATATTATCAATCAATCTACATTCATGATGTGTTCTCCATGTGATCTGATCTCCATGTGTGAGTAGTCCGGTAAGGTATGGGTTGAGGCAAGAGCCTTGCAACCCGATGTATTTGTTGTGGGGATCAATGGAAGGGTTTTGAATTAATGTCCCGTATGTGTGAAATAAAATTATTTCATAGATGTCTCTTGGTTCATTCATGTTCCTCATCCCTGTAGGTACCCAAGATCATGGAGAGCGATCCACGAAGAGGCTAAGGGCAGGTAGACCATGAAAGTGTTATTTTGAACACTAGTGATAGAAAGGTTTAGTAAGGTAACACGAATCCTATATCTGGGGATTCAAGAGGTGTAGTCATTAAATGCCCAATGCTCTTGTGTGATTATTGCAATCTTAATTATCGAGGCAACTGATGAGTGGATTTTATGCATACTTTTTATACTATATTATAGTGCCAAAATCCCTCGTATCATATCCATCTAGCACTTATTCATGTCTCCAATGTATAGTTGTTGATATTTACTTCTTTTTACCAAATTCGTTGCACACCTTTTATTTTTATTAGTTTTCCTTTTTTTTGGTCTTTGTTGGTGTGGTGACATGTTCATGGACTTGGGACATCAAAAGAATTGAGCTAGGGGTCAAACCGGAGAAGTTCCATGCACCAAATCAAGACCCTTTGGAGAGTTTGATGATTTGATATTTGCCAAAGTGCCCAAAATGAATATCCAAGGCCACAAATGCATCGGGCTTTTTTCTAGCAATCCAACGAGGCCAAGAACGTCAAAATCGGAGTTCATATGAAGAAATGGCGAACAAAATACGAAGCAGCTCCCGAAGTCCACAAGGAAAGACAACCTTTCATGCAACCGGAGCCGCTCATTTCAGCGGTCGTTTGAGCTCCACACAGCCACAAAAATTGGCCAGAACTTTCCAAATTTTGCTCCCATTTCGTCCCAGTTTTTCCTTATGAGATCCTTGACAACCAAGGCTTGTTTGGGACGTGGATTTGGCTCCCCTTGAGCCCTTGGATGAAGGGGAGGAGGCTAGATAAAGGGATGACGCCCGAGGAGCACTTCTATATGAAGACCTCCAACCCAAGCCGCTGGATCATCTCATCTCCATCCTCCACAAATTTCATCTACAACCACCACACCTCCATTGCATCAAACTCCACCATAGAGAGAAGGGCCAAGCCAAGGAAGAAGGAAGGGAGGAGGCGCCTCCACGCAGGCGCCGGCCGGAGGGCCGGTGCCCTCTTCATCACGGCCGCCATGCCTCCCTCCATCTCCAACTTCGTGTTGGATTGTAAATTGTCCCTCATATCTATGTACTCCATCGCCATGTTTTAGTAATTCATTAGTTCTTGGGGGAATAAGATGAACTCTAGTATGTGCTAGTACTGATTGTCTTGTGCGATATGATATCGTCTTTGCATGGTTATGTTAGTAGTCTTCTTGACGTTGGGTGAAGTCGACCATCCAATGTATGCCAATTTTGGATGGAAGGTTATTACTGTTGGCGAACTGTGTGGCTGGCGAGATGGGTGAGTGACAGGCCCCATCTCCCTTCGTAGTGGATCGTTGCTGCAGGGGGTAAAACCGAGACCACTTTGGCTACGTCCACGGGGACCTTTTTCCCCTTTTCCCCCTTAATCACTGTTTGATAACCGAGGTGGTGGTGTATGTGATACGGGGCTGCTGCGTGCATGCACGTATCTGTACCAGCTCCGCCCACAAAGAGAAACATGTAAAGTGGCTTAGTATTAGTAGAACGAACATGTAGTGATGATTCTGAATACCTCGAGAACGCCCTTATTACTCAAGCGCCGCTCCTTTTTTTTCCTGCTGTTTGATTTATGTTTTTACCTTCGCGTAGTTTTTTACTTAAACCCACCATTATTATTGTTTCCGCTAGCAACCAACGAATAGACTATTTCCAGATAACGCTCTAAGTGTGAACTTAGCCACGTAAGTGACGACGTAGCTGCGGGGTTGGTAGTTATGAGTGCAACCACTGCTTCCTGTGGGATCGACATACTCTACTTATCACGAATTGCAATAGCCCTGTACCCTTGCAGGTCATCAAGCTTTTCTCGCGCCATTGCCGGGAAGCAAAAGCACTCGGTTATTACCCTCCCGCTCACACATAGTCTATTTTGTTAGTTGTTATTTATCTTTTAGTTTTTCCCTTAAATCAAAAAGAAAAAATCTACTAATCATGTCTTATGAGATGTATATTGAAGATATTTTGCAGGAGTGGAATAGAGTCTATGAAAAGGAAAGCAATTGGCTATCATCAAAAAAGAAGCAGAAGAAAAAGAAGCTAAGATAAAATAATGGTTAAAACTGGTGAATGACTATTCATCAATGATATGTGCCGCATACCCTCTACCATGTGAAGAATGCCAATCCAAAGAGAACCTAAATTATCAATCTGAGTGTTGTATCAATCCAATACTAGCAACTTATAATAGTAGTGATAAATGTCATGCTAGTTTGGAAATCATACAACTAGTGCTTCTTGTTGGTGCCGATGAAATTCTTCGTAGAATAAACAATACAAGGGTAAAGTGCATTTTGCTAGAAACCATTTATGAGAAGGTGCATCCTATTCATTGCTTTTGCCTGGATATTTTTTGTGATAATGTATTAGTGAAGAATGGACAAGAGCGGATCGCAACCGCCTTGGGAGAAACTAATTTTTTGCGGGACCCACAGAATAATAAACAAAGGGATGTACAAGATGAAGAACAAACAACCCCCAATATTGATGATATGCTGCAAGAATGGGTAAGGGAACATAAATTAAATATTTTCCATACTAACTTGCAGCAAACAAATGGGGATGCTAAAGAACCATCTATCTTGGATGAAGTGTGCCTAGAGGAAGGGAACTCCAAGGAAAGTGAAGAGGAGGAACAGATTGATCACCCACCCTTATCTTCCACCCACGGGAGTAACCTTTTGCACACTCTTTATATTTTCTTTGATGAAGCAACTCTTGGAAAAGATATAACTTCCATGGATATTAAAGAACTACAGTTATTCGTAGAAGAATGTGCAAGTATGATGTGTTCTTTATATCAAAGTCGTTGCTTATGTTGTGGTTCTCGCGAGCATGTTGCCTTTTAGTGCATGAATGCTTATGATCAAGTGATAGCAAATTATAACAATAATATGACAAATGTCATCAAGGAATTACTATGGTATGTAGTAAGCAAAAGTGCAGGTATATTATTTACAGAGATCCAAGACGTTGCTCGAGCCTGCAACAACAATGCCATAATCGAATGGATGTACGATAAAATGTACTCGTATACAAGTATTTTCAAGAGCATCATTTTAAAGAAGAAGAAGAAGAAGAAGAAGAAGAAGAAGAAGAAGATGATGATGATGATGATGATGAACAAGAAAAGGGGTTCACGATAAAAGCATTGTTTCATACCCCCCATTTATGCAAACTGTTTGAGATGCCAGAATCAGAGTTTGATCATTCTAGTTTGAATGAACTTGATGCTTATGAATTTGATGTGCAGGAAAGTCATCCTTCAAGTGAGGGTGATAATGATAATGAGTCGCTAAGCATCTTATTTGAGGTGCCTAGTGTTATTCATAGTGACAAACTAAATGAAGGAAATACTCTTGATTAATCTACACTAATGTCCAACTATGTTTCTTTAAACAATTTTCTTACACAGGGGAAACCTATAGGGAGTGCTGAACTATCCGCTCCATAAGAAGAATTTTATGAAGTGTTCCCCTGCAATGATAGCCAAGGTATTATCTTTAAATTTATTCATAAGTCTCTAACCATGACCTTGCAGAAGAAGAAGGAGACATGTATGCTTAGTTCGGTGCATCGGTTCCTGCTTGAGAGCGAGGACCTTTTTACATACATGATGCCGATGCACCGCAAGAAGGTACAATTCCGACCACACTTTGCTATGAGGTGCTCCAAACAACGGTCGGAGGCAAGTCCAACTACACACCAGGTCGATATCCCTTGGGATCTAGGTAGATTTATGGAGCATCGAAGCCTAGCTAAATGGCTCTAAAGAAAGCGCTATTGGGAGGCAGCCCGCAAGTAAGTAGGAGTCTTTCTTAGTTTCGAGTCTTTGTATTTAGTTTGCATTCATATGTTTGCATTGGCACTTTGCATGAATTGCTATTAAAGTTGGTTTGGTTTAAGTCTTCACTAGGTGAAATTTTTCGTCTGCTCAAAATTTTATATGTTCAATTGCATTGTTGGATCTTCTTAATATTTGCCTAGTACAAGTGTTGGAACTAACCCCGTAGGAATTTCTGGAGAAAACAAAGTTCCAGATGAAATAGAGGAAAAGACGGCGTAATAAACGACCGCCCGCGGTCATATGTGCGGTCATATCAAGCGAGGGAGGCGCCAACACAAACATCCAGAGGCAACATAGCCAAAGACGGCGTCCTATATGTGCATGTGCGCTCGTATGAAGCTTGGGCAGAAAGTGAGCGAAGATCCACAGCGCAAGGCGACATTTTGTGCGAGCGCGAGCGCTTGTTCACGCACTCGTATGGCTTGGTGCCAGCGCCATGTGCCACAACAGAGAAGAAGACGGCAGACCATACGACCGCAAGCGGTCGTACAAGCACTCGTATGAAGGTCAGAAAATAATCATTTTGTTTATTTCTTTGAGCCAAAGTTAGTGGGGTATATTTTAACCATTCGTTTGCTCTTCAATGTTTATTATTTACATTTGAAGCCTCCGAACCAATAAAACTTTGTAGTTCTTCATGTTTTCTTTTATTTCTTTTGCCCAGTTGGGTATACGAATTCCGTTCGTATGCCGAACTGTGTTCTTTTTATCTTGTGTGTTATTTTTGCAGAGGTTTGGACCTAGTGTGGTGACATGTACGGTATAGTGCCAACCGTATGCAAATCCACACAAGCAATTCGGTCACTTCAATTCAACAAAGTCTTCAACTACAAGTGCCCAGTTCTATCGGACCGCATAAAAAATGTTTGATAAAGTGTAGGTCTATATCCATTTAAGGGGAGGTTATTTGCACCTCATCGGTAAAAAGTTTTATTACCCTTGCTTTTATTTAAGCTTGGGGAGGTAACCACTTTCCATACTCTCCTTTAATAAACTTCACTTTCTTTTTTCATTATTTTCTTGAGACTAGTTCGTGCAAAGTCCTAAGCTTGGGGAAGTTATTTTTGCATGCGTAGAGTTTTGTGCAATGATCTTCATCTGATGAATACTATGCAATCATGTGTCCCATTGTTTGATATGCTTGCTTAAGTATGATTGGTCTGTATTTATATAAGGTAATCACTTGCTCAAGTTAGGCCCCATATTGCCAAGTTAATGTTTTTATGCGCTTTGTTCAATTTTTTGCTTAGCTTGAGAACAATCTTGTGATCCTCTGAAAGACATTGCCATGATCTCTACTCTTAAAAAACTGATGATAATGGTTGAATAAAAAGTTTGAAACTTGTTAGAATTGTTTTAAAAGAAAGAGTTATGGTGTAGCTTAACCCCATGGTGTTTGATATAACAGACTCAATAGCTCTTGTGAATAAAGTTGTCCAGAGGAACTTAGTTGAAAGGTGAATGAGATTATGCCAAAATCTGTGTTGCATTTTTACATGGCGCTTCAGCTTCTCGCTGGTGCTATAGCCTTGCTACTATATGCACGTGTACGTGTGTAAATGTGGCTTCGTCACCATTCTTGATGTTATGCTGAGAACTCCGTTGGCCAATGAACGATCCACCAGAGTTTCAGCTCAGATTTCGGCTATGAGATTGTTAACATTTGCAGTGGCAACACTGCAGCGAATATTATTCGGCTTTCCCTTGAGTGAGTGTGTATGTGGTAATAAATGAGTACTGATTGCAAGAGCTCAAAAGAGATAACATATTGGTCCATAGTACTCAAACTTAAGCCACTACGAAACCCAAGCATGATCATTTCTTTGGCACGATCCTGTCACCTGACAAGAAAAGTTTCAGCAAACAATGATTGAAGTAAGTGCCTGAGAGCCTTGAGTTGAAAATGTTAGTGGGCATGAATGAAAAACTCCATATCTTGAATTTTTTTAAACTCTCTATGCTCAAGTTTGTTTAAAGAGATGAACGACAAAAAGAAATGAGTGAGCTAATAAGTAAGAGGATCCAAGTATTTGTTTTCATGCTAGATTAAACTTTGACAAGGAGCATAGAAATTTTCACTGAAGCTCTAGTGGTTTGGTGATCAAAATAAATATTATCTAGCTGAGCATGTGTTACGTTGCACATATATGTTCTATCTTGCTTATAGCTTGCAGAGAAGACAAGGATACGCCTCTGGGGCAACAATCTTTATTGATGAGCTAGATGGATGAACTTTGGTTTATCAACCCTTTTGCTCGAGGATGAGCGAGGTTTAAGCTTGGGGATGTTGATGATTGGATTTTATGCATAATTTTAGAGTATATTATAGTGCCAAAATCCCTCATATGATATCCATCTTGCACTTATTCATGTCTCCAATGCATAGTTTTCGCTATTTACTTGTTTTACCAAGCTCGTTGCACACCTTTTATTTTTATTTAGTTTTTATTATTTTTCCATTGTTTTGTTGTCTTTGTTGGTGTGTTTACATGTTCATGGACTTGGGACATTAAAAGAATTGAGCTAGGGGTCAAATCGGAGAAGTTCCAGGCACCAAACCAATGCCCTTTGGAGAGTTTGGTGATTTGATATTTATAAAATTGACCAAAATGAATATCCAAGGCCACAAACACATCAAGTTTTTTGCTAGCAATCCAACGAGCCCAAGAACGTCAAAATCGGAGTTCGTATGAAGAAATGTCGACAAAAATACGAAGTAGCTCCCGAAGTCCACAAGGAAAGACGGCCTTTCATGCGACCGGAGCCGCTCGTTTCAACGGTCGTTTGAGCTCCACATAGCCACGAAAATTGATCTGAACTTTCTAAATTTTTCTTCGATTTCGTCCCCATTTTTTCCTACGAGATCCTTCACGACAAAGGCTTGTTTGGGATGTGGATTTGGCTCCCCTCGAGGCCTTGGATGAAGGGGAGGAGGCTAGATTAACGGATGACACCCAAGAAGCACTCCTATATGAAGGCCTCCAACCCTAGCCACTGGATCATTTCATCTCCATCCTCCACAAGTTTCATCTACAGCCACCACACCTCCATTGCAGCAAACTCCGCCATAGAGAGAAGGGCCAAGCCAAGGAATAAGGAAGGGAGGAGGCGCCTCCACGCCGGCGCCGGCCGAAGGGCTGGTGCCCTCTTCATCAAGGCCGTCATGCCTCCCTCCATCTCCAACTCCATGTTGGATTATAACTTGTCCCTCATCTCTATGTACTCCATCACCATGTTTGAGTAATTCATTAGTTCTTGGGGGAATAAGATGAACTCTAGTATGTGCTAGTACCGATTGTCTTGCACGATATGATATCCTCTTTGCATGTTTATGTCAGTAGTCTTCTTGATGTTGGGTGAAGTTGACCATCCAATGTAAGCCAATTTTGGATGGAAGGTTGTTACTGTTGGCGAACCATGTGGTTGGCGAGGTGGGTGAGTGATAGGCCCCATCTCCCTTCGTAGTGGATCATTGCAGTGGGAGGTAAAAAAGGAGACCACTTTGGCTACGTCCACGGGGACCTTTTTCCTCTTAGTCACCGTCTGATAACCGGAGTGGGGAAGGACGATGGTGGCGTATGTGATAACGGGCTGCCGCGTGCATGCACATATCTCTATCGGCTCCGCCCACAAAGAGAAACATGCAAAGTGGTTTAGTATTAGTATAACGAACATGTAGTGATGATTCCGAATACCTCAAGAACGCCCTTATTACTGAAGCGCCGCTCCTTTATTTTTCCCTCTGTTTTATTTATGTTTTTACCTCTGCATAGTTGTTTAGTTAAAACCACGCTTATTATCAATTGCACAAGTAACCGATGAATAGACTATTTCCAGATAACGCTCTAGGTGTGAATGTAGCCACGTAAGTGACGACATAGCTGCGGGGTTGTAGTTATCAGTGCAACCACCGCTCCCTGTGGGACCGACATACTCTACTTATCATGAATTGCAATAGCCCTGTACCCTTGCAGGTCATCAGCAACCGTGCGAGACGGATAGGGCCTTCGGTTGGACAACTAACACTTTATGCAGGACGCGTGCCGGTCAAGACGTAATTTGGACACATCCACACTTCGGTTCGTAACAAGCACATCTCGATGGTTGACTTCCAACACACAAACTAAGATCATGTTTGGTCCCAACACAAATATATGGTTGTAAGCATTAAGACCTCATACCCGTGCCTATTTTTATTATAAGTGTTCTCCTTCAGTTGTTTGATTTTAATCCAGTAAAATCTAGAATTATTTCTTTAGCAAAAGCTGCTTGAGACCCTAGCTTCAAGGGGATCATCCTCCCATGGGTTCGATAACTCAGGGTCACCTCTGGGGAAAAAGGCGAGAATCCTTTCTGCTTCATTTCCAGATCATCAAAGGAAGTAATCACCTTTTGATGAAATTGTAACCCTTCTCATAAACGATGCACTCATTATTTCAAATGAATAAAGTGATATGTCTTTAAAAAAAGTAGCAAAAGTAAGCCAGACCACCTTTCATAAAAAAACATAAATACTTGTTGACAAGTGACTATATAAAATGAAGCAGCCCTTTCGTAATTCTTGATATGCACAATCGACCAACTAAAAAAATCTTGCGAACAATTAAAGAACGATCACCAGTAGAACAAACCTAAGACGCTATAGAAGAATCCCAAATACCTAAATAGTTGATCTCCATTAACTCCAATTCTCTCAACATGCAACCCTCCACATCATCAAATGTCCCAGGACACTAGACGACCCCACCACGCGGCCAGGGGGTAGCTACGTGGCTAGGACATGTGGGGCCCATGGGCACCTCCTCGACTTCCACTTTTTCTCGAAAGTTCTTATTTAATGCAAAACTTCCATAAACAACTTTCTGGAGTTTTTAGAGTCTGTTTCCTTACCGTACCACATACCTACTATTTTTTATGGTTCTGGGGTCTTTCAGAACTTGTCTTTGATATACTCTTCTGGTGCAATTACTTGTATAGCATCTGTATCAACCTCAAGGGGGTACCAGCAATATAATGCTTGATTCTTTGCCCATTAACCACCCTTGATTTATTACCTTCGGCGTTGTTGATCTTTATAGCTCTGGATCAGTAAACTTCTTCGATGATATATGATCCTTCCCACTTAGAGAGAAGTTTGCTTGTAAAATGCCTGAAACGAGACTTCTACAAGAGTATTTTTGTGCAATATTTTGTGTGCCATGATGTCCTTTATATGGACTGGAGTCACACTTCCTTAAGATTTGTTCCTTTCCATACTCAAGTATACATCGTCTAATAATACCATAAACTACTTTATATAAATGTGGGCCTTCCCAAAAGTAATGTCTTAATTTAAAGATTTTTTATTTTCTTGATATGTATAATTAGGTGGCAAATATTTAGCAACAATCCAGTTTTCAAAATCAGCATACAAAGGATTTTCATGCGAGGAAGCACTAATAACAACTAATTGCTCGTTAGAAATACTACCATTGACATGAATAGGATCATCAACTAAGTTTTCCATCCTAGACAACTGACTACTAGATTCTTAGCTCCCTTTCTATCAACAATATGCATATCAAACTCTTTTAATTAAAGAACCCACCTAATCAACCTAGGTTTAGAATAAGGTCTTAGATGTCTTTGTCTGGCGACATCGATGAGGTGGCGGCGATGATAGCATGTTGGAATAAGGTCTCACATGTCTTTGCCTACCTCGACAATGTTAAATTCGACGTCGACAAAGGGCTTGTGAGATTTTGTGTCCCCATATATGTTGGCTCCCTTCAGATCTTGGCAGTTGGTGCATCCTTGCTACTTGTGAGCTACAGGGATTTTCCTCAAAGAGGAAGGATGAAGCAAAATATTAGCTGATAAGTATTTCCCTCAGTGAGAACCAAAGTTATCGAACCAATAGGAGAATCACACAAAGCCTAGTGAAAAACACCTGCACATACAAGAGCAAATACTTGCACCCAACGATGGCAAGAGGGTTGCCCCCCTTGAACTCGTTACTTTCAAGGATCAAATCTAGTAGTGATAGATATATAAATTACAAAACAAAATAAAAGTAAATAAATTGCAGCAAGGTATTTTTGGTTTTAGTAATATGATAAAAGTAGACCCGGGGGCCATAGTTTTCACTAGATGCTTCTCTCTTGAAACATAGCACACGGTGGGTAGACAAATTACTGTTGGGCAAGCACATAGTTATGATGATATTCATGGCAATGATCATGTATATAGGCATTACATCCGTGACAAGTAGACTGAAACAATTCTACATCTACTACTATTACTCCACCAATCGACCGGTATCCAGCATGCATCTATGGTATTAAGTTCATGACAAGTAGAGTAACGCTTTAACCAAGATGACATAATGTAGATAGAATAAACTCAAGCAATATGATTAAACCCCCCTCGTTTTACCCTTAATGGCAACAATACAATACGTGCCTTGCTACCCCTACTGTCACTTGGTGAGGACACCGCAAGTTTGAACCCATCAGAAAGCACCTCTCCCATTGAAGATAAATCAATCCAGTTGGCCAAACCAAACGGATAGATCAGAGATAAATACAAAGCTATAACAATCATGCATAACAAAGTTCAAAAAAGACTCAATTACTTTCAATGAATATTCCAATCATAAACCCATAATTCATCGGATCCCAACAAACACACCGCAAAAGAAGATTACATCGAATCGATCTCCATAAGGATCATGCAGAACTTTGTATTGAAGGTCAAAGAGAGAGAAGAAGCCATCTAGCTACTAGCTATGGACCCGTAGGTCTTTGGTAAACTACTCACACATCATCAAAAGGCAGCAAGGTTGATTTAGAAGCCCTCCGTGATTGATTTCCCCTCCGGCAGAGTACCGAAAAAGACCTCCAGATGGGATTGAGGAAGAACACACGCTTGCAGCAGCGGAAAAATCATTTCGGGTGGCTCCTTTGTTGGTTTCAGCATTTATGGGAATTTATAGAGTTGTAATTAGGTCAAACAGAGCTGCGTGGGTCCCGCAAGCTCAGGTGGCCCCCCTGGGGCCGCGCCGTGTGAGCTTGTGGCACTCTCGTATCTCTTATAGCCTCCCCTCAAAGCTTCTTGGGTCCCTTTTGGTCCATCACTGCAAAGTTTTATTGTGTTTGTACTTCGTTAGGTATTGATTTCATGAAAAACAAAAAACATGCAGAAAACAACAACTGGCATTGGGCACTGGGTTAATTGGTTAGTTCCCAGAAATGATATAAATTGCATATAAATCATCCAAGATTAATAAATATAATAGCATGAAACAATCAAAAATTATAGATATGTTGGAGACGTATCAACATCCCCAAGCTTAATTCCTTCTCATCCTCGAGTAGGTAAATGATAAAAACAGAATTTTTTATGTTGAATGCTACCTAGCATGTTTATCATATAATCTATTTTACGGCATAAATATTGAGAAATGATGAAGTAATTGATATCAACATAATAGTATCCATGAATACAAGAACATAATCAATACTTTTTCAAAATATACGATGCTCAATGAATGTTATCCCTACTCATTGAATTATGTAAACATGGCATGACTCCACCTTCACCGCATAAATATAAATCATGAGCACTCTGGTGTTAAACCAGGCAATTGTATCATAGATTTAACGTGCTTCAACATTTTCTACTCCACTCAATACATGAGCTTGAGACATGGACATTAGCATTATAGGTGGAATAGAATGTGGTGGTAGAGGTATATAGGAGAAGTCAAAATGAAGAAAGTCTCGCATCAACTCGGTGGATCAACGGGTAATGGGGAGGCCCATCAACCGACATCAATGCGAAGAGTAGGGATTGCCATGCAACGGATGCAATAGAGCTATAGGTGTATGAAAGCTTAACAAAACTAAGTGGGTGTGCATCCAACTTGCTTGCTCTTGAAGACCTCGGTCATTTGAGGAAGCCCATCATCGGAATATACAATCCAAGTCCTATAATAGAAAATTCCAACTAGTATATGAAAATGATAAATCAGGTGACTCTCTATATGAAGAACATCATTCTACTCTAAAGCACAAGTGTGGTAAAAGGATAGTAACTTGCCCCTTCTCTCCTTTTCTCTCATTTTTTTGTTTGGCTCTTTTGGCCTCTTTTTTTTATTTTTCATCCGGAGTCTCATCCCGACTTGTTGGGGAATCATTGTCTCAATCATACTTTCCTCGCTAGGACAATGCTCTAATAATGATGATCATCACACTTTTATTTACTTACAACTCGATGAACTGAAACAATATGACTCTATATGAATGCCTCTGGCAGTGTACCGGGATGTGCAATGATGTAGCATAACATGTAGTACAATGATGAACGGTGGCTTTGCCACAAATATCATGTCAGCTCTATATGATAACGCAAAGCAGTATGACGATGAACACGCATGTCATAAGACGGAAGGTGGAAGTTGCGTGGCAATATATCTCGGAATGGCTATGGAAATGACATGATAGGTAGGTATGGTGTCTGTTTTGAGGAAGATATAAGGAGGCTTATGTGTGATAGAGCGTATCATATCATGGGGTTTGGATGCCCCGACGAAGTTTGCACCAACTCTCGAGGTGAGAAAGGGTAATGCACAGTACCGAAGAGTCTAGCAAATTGCGGAAAGTAGGAATGTGTAATTGTCCATGAACTCACATTAATCATAAAGAACTCATATACATATTGTCAGACACTTAAATGAGTAGTTAATAACAAGCTTTAATATCGATATTTCTACTAATCAATGATCATGAACCAATACCCTTTCATATTACGACATCAACATAATTAAACCATACGTTTCATATTTAGTGATCTACATGGAAGTTTTTATTATATCAATCTTAAATACCTATCCTTCTCTGACTAGTCTTATAACCCGTGCTCACTATCACTTCCTATTTGAGACTGTCAAAAGATTTAAGTGAAGCATGAGTGTTCAACCATTTCTATAAAATATAACCACCATCATGCTCTAACAAATATAAGTGAAGCACAAGAGCAAGTGCTTAGCTCAAAAGATATAAGTGAAGCACATAGAGTATTCTAACAAATCATGATAAATGTGTGTCCCTATCAAAATGTGTGTTCAGCAAACAATGATTGTGGGAAACTAATAAATAATCAAAAGAAAAGTAGGGCACAAGACGCTCTAAGTAAAACTCATATCATGTGATGAATAAAAATATAGCTCTAAGTAACATACCGATAGATTGTAGACGAAAGAGGGGATGCCATCCGGGGCATCCCCAAGCTTAGACGCTTGGTTCTTCCTTGAATATTAGCTTGGGCATCCCCAAGCTTAGGGTCTCCCCGCTCCTTATTCCTTCATCCATCGTGATCTCACCCAAATCTTGAAAACTTCAGCACACAAAACTCAACAGAAACCTCGTGAGATCCGTTAGTATAATAAACAAATCATAAACTTTAGGTACTATGGTAACTCATTCATAATTAATCTTGCATAATACCTACTGTATTCTAACTTCTCCATGACTTATACCCCCTGATATAATCCATAGGATCATTAAAACAAGCACACTATGCAATAAAAAATAATATGTCTAAAACAGAACAGTCTGTAATGATCTGAACAAAAACTATAGTTTTGTAACTCCAAAAAATCTAGAAAATTAGGACAATGTGGGAAATTTGTATATAATAATGTGTAAACATTTCATAATTTTATCACATTCCAGTGAATTATAGTAATTCCAGCACTGGGCGCAAAAGTTTCTGTGTTTTCACAGAATCAAATCAACTATCAACCAAATCATCCCAAAGGCGTTACTTGGCACAAACACTAATTGAAACATAAAAACAAAATCATTATAGTATAAATAATAATGTTAACACACAAGAACAAAAAGTAAAAGCAAAAATTTAAGATAACTATTGGGTTGCCTCCCAACAAGCATTATTGTTTTACGCCCCTAGCTAGGCGTAATGCATTGTTTCAAGTATTGTCATCTTTCAAAGTAATTCCATAGGTGGCCCTCATAATAGATTCATTTTATGGTTTAATTCTCTTCCTTGAGAAGCGTTTCATCCTTTTCTTTAATGGAAATTGGAACCTTATCTTTCCTTATTTCATGTCAATAATTGCACCTATATATGGTGCGTAGGAAAGGCCTACCAAGTATTATAGGATAAGGCGCTTTGCATTTAATATCTAGCACAATGAAATCCACAGGCGCATAATTTCTATTGGCAAGTATGAGAACATCATTTATTCTACCCAATGGTTTCTTAATCCTTTCAGAAAAATGGTTTCTTAATAGTTGAATCCGCTAAATGCAAGTTAAGGGAACATTCATCCATATCGGTGAGACCTAGCACGTCACATAAACATTTTGGTATAGTAGGGACGCTAGCACCTAGATCACACAAAGCATTACATTCATAATCTTTAATTTTAACTTTAGCAGTAGGTTCCCACTCATCATGTAATTTCCTGTGTATAGAAACTTCCAATTTTAACTTCTCTTCATGAGCTTTATCATAGCTTCTATGATATGTTTAGCAAAAGCTTTATTTTGTTCGTAAGCATTAAGTGAGTTCATCATGGATTGCGACAAGGAAATAAATTCAATCAAAGAGCAATTATCAAATAAAGTCCTTGTAATCCAAAGTAGTGGGCACATCAATATTTAAAGTCTTGACCTCTTTAAACCTACTTTTATTGTTTTTATCTTTAATATCATCACCCTCCGAATAATTGGGACGCCTTCTAGCTAAATTTGACTTATCTCCAGTCCCTTTTTCATCATGTTTTATATTACTAGACAATGTTTAAATAGGTGTTACACCAATCATTTTAATATCTTCATCGTCCCTAGCGAGAGAATGTGACTCCGGTTTAGCGGCCATTTTGTTTACTAAAGTAGTTTGTTTGTCGGTATCTTTCCTAACATATTTTTAGTACGGGCAACTTATGATTGTAGATTGGCTACTTCCGGATTAACTTCATCAAGTTGCTTACTAATGGCATCCAATAAGGTATAATGTTCTTTAATTTCTTTAGTAAATAACTCATTTTGCACATACTGTGAATACGTAAAATTCTTACTAGCCCTTTCAATTTCAAACAATCTTTTACTATAGAATTCATCATCTTGAGCAAATTCAAACATGATAGAAACTTCAAGCAAGAAAACAAGCAAACTTACAAAGTAAAATATTTTTGTGTTTTTTGATTTTTTAGAGAAGTTGAGAGAGATGAAAAAGAGAGGCAAATAAAAAGGCAATTAAAAGGTAGAGCAAGTAAATGATAATTTGAGTGTAGGTACTTGTAGGTTTTTGATGTTGTGTCCCCGACAACGGCGCCAGAAATTATTTCTGCTACTTCTGAGTTGCGCTGGGATTTTCCTCGAAGAGGAAGGGTGAAGCAATATAGTAGCTGATAAGTATTTTCCTCAGTGAGAACCAAGGTTGTCGAGCCAATAGGAGAATCAGACAAAGCCTAGTGAACAACACATGCACACACAAGAGCAAATAGTTGCACCCAACACGGGAAAGAGGGTTGTCAATCCCCTTGAACTCGTTACTTGCAAGGATAAAATCTAGCAGTGATAGATATATAAATTGCAAATGAAAATAAAAGTAAATAAATTGCAGCAAGGTGTTTTTTGTTATAGTAATATGATAAAAGTAGACCCAGGGGCCATAGTTTTCACTAGAGACTTCTCTCTCGAAACATAGCATATGGTGGGTAGACAAATTACTATTGGGCAATTGATAGAAAAGCGCATAGTTATGACGTATTCATGACAATGATCATGTATATAGGCATTACGTCTGTGACAAGTAGACCAAAATGACATCTACCACCAATCGATCACAATCCAGCATGCGTCTATGGTATTAAGTTCATGACAAATAGAGTAACGCTTTAAGCAAGATGACATAATGTAGATAGAATAAACTCAAGCAGTATGATTAAACCCCATTGTTTTACCCTTAATGGTAACAATACAATACATGCCTCGCTACCCCTACTGTCACTGGGTGAGGACACCGCAAGATTGAACCCTTCACAAAGCACCTCTCCCAGTGAAGATAAATCAATCTAGTTGGCCAAACCAAACGGATAGATTGGAGAGAAATACAAAGCTACGACAATCACGCATAATAAATTTCAGAGAAGACTCAATTACTTTCAATGAATATAACTATCATAAACCCATAATTCATCGGATCCCAACAAACACGCCGCAAAAGAAGATTACATCAAATCGATCTCCATGAAGATCATGGAGAAATTTGTATTGAAGATAAAAGAGAGAGGAGAAGCCCTCTAGCTACTAGCTATGGACACCTAGGTCGGTGGTAAACTGATCACACATCATCAAAAGGCAGCAAGGTCCGTGATCGATTCCCCCTCCTGCATAGTACCAGATAAGGCCTCCAGATTGGATCACGGAAGAACAGAAGCTTGCAGCGGCAGAAAAATTGTTTTGGGTGGCTCTTTATTGGTTTCAGGATTTATGGGAATTTATAGAGTTGTAATTAGGTAAAACAAAGCTGCGTGGGTCCCACAAACTCAGGTGGTGCACCCCCTAGGGGTGTGTCGGGTGATCTTGTGGCGCTCTCATATCTCTTCTGGCCTCCTCTCGAAGCTTCTAGGGTCCCTTTTGGTCCATAAAAATCATCGTAAATTTTATCGTGTTTGGACTTTGTTTGGTATTGATTTCCCGAAAAACAAAAACATGCAGAAAACAACTGGCACTGGGCACTAGGTTAATAGGTTAGTTCCCAAAAATGATATAAAATTTCATATAAAGCATCAAAGATTGATGATATAATAGCATGAAAGAATTATAAAATTATAGATACATTGGAGATGTATCAGTCCTTCAAGGAGGCATGGTCCAGTTCCTCCAACCCTGATGGTGATGGAATGCAAGCGTGTACTGCTTGGGTGATGCTCCAACCAATATTGCTTTAGTGCTTTCTATATCTCGCCTCAGAGGGCAAATGACTATTGCTGTCTTTAAAGCCTAGCATGGCAAGGACGTTTGCAGGTGTCCCTTTCCTTTATTGTTGGTTCAGTGCAATTTTCAATATTCGGCGGGTGACATATAATCAGAAGAAGAAGGAGGCTAGTATAATTGACAATAAAATTTTATTTTTTTACTGGTCTAGTTGTATGTTCTTTTATACTGCTGTTCTTTTCCGTGATATTTATCAAATCTAAATTACCCTTTGAATGCCTTTTCATAAAAAAAAATATTTGTTGATAAATGACCATATAAAATGAAGCCCTGCCCTTTTGCAATGCTTGAGATACACCAATCGACCAACTACAAAAATTCTTGTGAACAATTAAATTACGATATTACCAGCAGAAGAAACCTTTGATGCTATAGGAGAATCCTATATACCTAAATACTTGATCTCCATTAACTCTAATTATCTCAACATGCGGCTATCAACATCCATTAACACTATTTTTTTAGCACATGCAAACCCCAATTTAACTGTTGCAACTCGAGTGGTCTAGCGTACATGCATACTCTTTGTTCTCTCACAATTACTTCCAAAAATTATAACTTTTGATTTACGTCATTTTGTTCATACATAATATATAGGATTCATAAAAATTAATCTTTAAATTCCCACAACAATGTGTGGGGAAATCACCTAGTTTGTAATAGTGGCTTGTCACCTGTATGTAAAATTTGCCGCACAAAATAGTTCAGCTATATTTGGTTTGGAACGAAGTGAAATGAATGCCATGGTCTATTTCGTTTCTTTGTTTGGGAGTGAAGTAGATCTACAAAAAAATGTGTGTGATTTTTGCAACCAATTTTTTTTTGCGAGAAAACTTCTGATCTATTCATCTTCAATCATGGCAGTACAACAAACACCAGAAATAAAGAAATTACATCCAGATCCATAGACCACCTAGCGACGACTACAAGAACTGAAGCGAGTCGAAGGCACGCCGCCGTCATTGCCCCTCCCTCGCCGGAGGCGGGAAAAACTTGGTGTAGTAGATAGTCGGGCAGTCGTCGTGCTAAGGCCCCATAGGACCAATGCAGCAGAATAGCAACTGCCGTCGATGAAGAGTAGCGTAGATCAGAAGGATCCAACCTAAAAACACATGAACGTAGACGAACTACGACCAGATCCGAGCTAATCCTCCAAGGACAGATCCGCCGGAGACATCTCCACACGCCCACCGACGATGTTAGACACACCATCGGGATGGGGGCTAGGCGGAGAGAACCTTGTTACATCTTCAGGGAGCTGCCGCCGTCTCATCTTCCTGAGTAGGACACAAACCCTAACAAAATGCGAAGGAACAACTGCAAACAGAGCCCTCCCACCGGCAAGGGCCAAGATCCACCACGCCGCCATGGCCCTAAGGCCACCGTAGGCGAGGCGGACCGATGGCGCCGTCGACGGGAGGCAGGGAAACCCTAGACTTTTCTTGGTGAGGAGGCAGCAATATTTCAATCTTACCGTGAATCTGATTTTTGCAACCAACTTACAATCAACTTAGGGATTGTGCAACACGAATCATCAAATGAACCTCATCAAATGTCCGCGGACATGTTTAGACATGTCTGCGACCATCAAACTCTATCCCCCAAACAAAACGGATATCAATTTTTATCGTAGATTTTTAGACTAGATTTTACAACACAAAAAGATCCATAAAAATAAAAAAACTATTTTAATCCTATTATACTCCTCCAAGTCTGCAGTCAGGTCAACGACCCCTGCATCGGAACCATTGACTTTGTCAACACCGGCGTCTAGCAGCAAACAACCGGATTCATCGATGTTTGCCTCTTTGGCATCGTTGTTGTTTTGCTCCACCGTCTCTTCATCCTCGGCCTCGAGAAGAGCCATTCCCGCCACACGTTATTGATGTTAACCTAGCGGCAGTTGTGATCTATCCCGTGGGCACTCTACATAGATGCGAGCACCACCTGGTTCTCATCGAGGACTCATGGGTTTGCAAGGAGCACTACCGCGGTTGCGGCATCCACGCGCTTGGCCTCTAATGGAGCCACTACAGCACGATGTTCCTCTGAGGACACCCAGTTGAGCTGGTCCTCCACCTACTACATAGTGAAGAGGTCATCCGCCACAACATCAATGGTCATTGCATCCTCCTACGTCGCGGGCACCTCCTCCTCCCCGACCCCCACCATGGTCGTGAGATCACCCTCCTCATCCTCCCCTACCATCCCCTCCTCCTTTGAGCTCCACTTTGGATATCCTGGAGGTTGGCTGCCTTGGCGTGGGCTTGGCATTGGGCGTCGGCAGCGCAGACCTCCACCATGATTTTAGTGCAGCGCTCCGGGGTGAACATCTTGTACCATGTGATCTTGGTAAGGACCATGGCGACGGTGGATAACGGACGCGAACTACGGGGGCTCAGACAACGAGTGCGAACTATGCACTCAGACGGTGGAAGAATGGGCTTGAAGGTAGGGCTTTTGGGTGGTGGTTAGTCGACTTTAAATAGCCAGGGCAGGTGGAGCGACAAAGGTTCAATGTGTTGGAAATATGCCGTAGAGGCAATAATAAATTGGTCATTATCATATTTCCCTATTCATGGTAAATGTTTATTATTCATGCTAGAATTGTATTGACCGGAAACTTTAATACATGTGTGGATACATAAACAATACCGTGTCTATAGTATGCTTCTACTAGGCTAGCTCGTTGATCAAATATGGTTAAGGTTTCCTAACCATAGACATGAGTTGTCATTTGATAATGGGATCACATCATTAGAAGAATGATGTGATGGAAAGACCCAACCATAAGCTTAGCATCATATCGTTCAGTTATTTGCTACAACTTTCTTCATGTCAAGTATCATTTCCTTAGACCATGAGATCATGCCACTCTCGGATATGGGAGGAATGCCTTGTGTGTTATCAAACGTCACTCCATAACTCGGTGATCATAAAGATGCTCTACAGGTATCTCCGAAGGTGTCTGTTGGGTTGTCATCGATCGAGACTGGGATTTTTCACTCCGTATAACGGAGGGATATCTCTGGGCCCTCTCGGTAATACAACATCATAAAGAGCTTGCAAGCAATGTGGCTAATGAATTAGTCACGGGATCTTGTATTACAGAACGAGTAAAAAGACTTGCCAGTAACGAGATTGAACTAGGTATGGAGATACTGATTATCAAATCTCAGGCAAGTAACATATCGCTGGAAGGGCAAGGGAAAGAAGGGAAACGTCAAGAATGGCAATCTAGTTGCTGCTACAGTGACGAAACCCAAGTTTGGACCCAAATCCGAGACTGAGTGCTTTTATTGTAAGGCTGGCAACATCAACAAAAGTATATTTGATATACATGTTATTGATGTGTACCTTACTAGTGCTCATAGTAGCGCCTGGGTATTTGATACTGGTTCGGTTGCTAATTTTTAACTCGAAACATGAGTCACGGAATAAACTAAGACTAGCTAAGGACGAGGTGACGATGTGCGTTGGAAGTGTCTCCAAAGTTTATGTGATTGCCATAGACACGCTCCCTCTACCTTCGGGATTAGTTTTAAACTTAAATAAATGTTATTTGGTGCCTTCGTTGAGCATGAACATTATATGGATCGTGTTTTATTGTGAGACGGTTATTCATTTAAGTCTGAGAATAATGGTTGTTCTCTTTATATGAATAATATCTTCTATGGTCATGCACGCAATGTGAATGGTTGATTGAATCTCAATCGTAGTGATACACATGTTCATAATATTGATGCCAAAAGATGCAAAGTTAATGATGATAGTACCACATACTTGTGGCACTGCCCCTTAGGTCATATTGGTGTAAAACGCATGAAGAAACTCCATGCTGATGGACTTTTGGAATCACTTGATTATGAATCATTTGAAACATGCGAACCATGCCTCATGGGCAAGATCACTAAAACACCGTTTTCCTGATCAATGGAGCGGGCAAGTGACTTAGTGGAAATAATGCATACCGATGTATGCGGTCCGGTGAGTGTTGAAACGCACAGTGGACATCGTTATTTTCTTACCTTCACGGATGTTTTAAGTAGATATGGATATATTTACTTAATGAAACACAAGTCTGAAACATTTGAAAAGTGCAAAGAATTTCATAATGAAGCGCAGAATCATCGTAACAAGAAAATAAAGTTTCTACGATCTGATCATGGAGGTGAATATTTGAGTTACGAGTTTGGCATGCATTTAAGACAATGTGGAATTGTTTCACGGCTCACGCCACCTAGAACACCACAATGTATTGATGTGTCTGAACATTGTAATCGTACTTTATTGGATATGGTGCGTTCTATGATGTCTCTTACCAATTTGTCACTATCATTTTGGGGTTATCAATAGAGACGACCACATTCACTTTAAATGGGGCACCATCTAAACCGTTGAGACGACACCATATGAATTATGGTTTTGCGAGAAACCTAAGTTTTCATTTCTTAAAGTTTGGGGATGCGACGCTTATGTCAAGAGGCTTCAGCCTGATAAGCTCGAGCCCAAAGCGAAAAAGTGCGTCTTCATAGAATACCCTAAAGAGACCATTGGATATACCTTCTATCACAAATTTGAGGGGAAATCTTTGTTGCCAAGAATGGGTCCTTTCTAGAGAAGGAGTTCTCTTGAAAGAAGTGAGTCAGAGGAAAGTAGAACTTGATAAGGTAATCGTACCTTCTCTCGAATTGGAAAGTAGCACATCACAGAAAGTAGTTCCCTTGATGCCTACACCAACCGGAGAGGAAGCTAATGATGATGATCATGAAACTTTGGATCAAGTTACTGTGAACATTGTAGGTTGACTAGGACACGCTCCGCACCAGAGTGGTACAGTAACCCTATCCTAGAAGTCATGTTGTTAGAGAACGGTGAACCGACGAACTATGAAGAAAATGATGAGCCCAGATTCCAACAAATGGCTTGAGGCCATGAAATCCGAGATAGAATCCATGTATGAGAACAAAGTATGGACTTTGGTGGACTTGCCAGTTGAGAGGCAGGCCATTGACAATAAATGAATCTTTAAGAGAAAAGACAGACGCTGATGGTAATGTCACGTCTATAAAGCTCAATTTGTCGCAAAGGGTTTCCAACAAGTTCAAGGGGTTTACTACGATGAGGCTTTCTCACCCTTAGTGATGCTTAAGTCTGTTAGGATTATGTTAGCAATTACTACATTTTTCAATTATGAAATCTGGCAGATGGATGTGAAAATAGCGTTTCCTTAACAATTTCCTTCATGAAAGGTTGTATATGAAGCAACCAGAAGGTTTTGTCAATCCTAAGGATGCTAAAAGGTATGAAAGCTCCAATGATCCTACTATGGACTAGTGCAAGCATCTCAGAGTTGGAATATACACTTTGATGAGGTGATCAAAGCTTTTGGTTTTATACAAACTTACGGAGAAGCTTGTATTTACAAGAAAGTGAGTGGGAGCTCTATAGTATTTCTGATAAGTATATTCCGATGACATTGTTGATTGGAAATGATGTAGAATTTTTGGAAAGCATAAAGGGTTGTTTGGATGGAGTTTTTCAAAGGAAGACCTGGGTAAAGTTGCTTACATATGGGCATTAAGATCTATAGAGATAGATGGAGACGCCTAATAAGACTTTCACAGAGCACATACCTTCACAAGATTTTGAAGGAGTTCAAAATGGATTAGTCAAAGAAGATGTTCTTGCCTGTATTGTAGGGTGTGAAGTTGAGTAAGACTCAAGGCTCGACCACGACAGAAAAAAAGAGAAAGGATGAAAGTCATCCCCTATGCCTCGGCCATAGGCTCTATAATGTATGCCATGATGTGTACCTTCCCATGAGTTTGGCAGGGAGGTACCAAAGTGAGCCAGGAGTAGATCACTGGACAACGATCAAAATTATCCTTAGGTGCATAAAGAGGACTAAGGAAATGGTTCTCGGTTATGGAGGTGATAAAGAGTTCGTCGTAAAGGGTTACGTCGATGCAAGCTTTGACGCCGATCCGGATGACTCTGAGTCACAAACCGGATACGTATAGTGGAGAGAGTCATTTGGAATAGTTCCAAGTGGAGCGTGGTAGCAGCATCTGCAGTATGACATAGAGATTTGCAAAGTACACATAGATCTAAACATTGCAGACCCATTGATTAAAATCTCTCTCACAAGAAAAACATGATCAAACCCCAGAACTCATTGGGTGTTAATCACATAGCGATGTGAACTAGATTATTGACTCTAGTGCAAGTGGGAGACTGTTGGAAATATGCCCTAGAGGCAATAATAAATTGGTTATAACTACTGCAGGATGCTGGTAACGCGACACTACAATCAGAGACCCTTCGACGAAACTGTGTGTGATGTATTAATCGCAAACACTGATGTAAAAAAACCATAAAAAATGATAAAAAATGTTTGCGATGGCGAAGACATCAAACACGGTTTAGATTATAGTTGCATGTGCGATGCGTGGCATATAGTTCTCTCCAATGAACCATTTGCGATGAGGCAGAACAACAGAAACGGGCAGCTAAATGAAGGTGTGTGCGATATACGACGTACAGTTCACTCGGATGAACTGTTTGCCATTAGGGAACGCAATAGAAACAGTCACCCAGATCAATGTGTGTGCGATATACGGCATGCAGTTCACTCGGATGAACTATTTTCGATTAGGCAACACAATAGAAATGGTTCAACTTAACAAGATGTGTGTGATATGCGGCAAGCAGGTTCCTAATCAGAAATGTGTGTGAAGACCCATAATAACACAGACAATTTCTCCTAATAAGTCGTGTGTGTTGTGGGCAAACGCTTGCTGGTATACAATTGTCAGCGATTGATGAAGTCATCACCGACGGGTTCCCTAGTATGGTCCGTGTGTGATGTCATTGCATACAGGACAACAATATATGTAATTATAACTTATAAGGACTTGATTCCATAACTGATGAGGACATCAATACCATTGTTACACCCACAGCCCCTGCTGCTATACATACTGGACCAATTACTAGAGCTCGCGCACGCCAATTAAATTATCAGGTACTTTCGTTTCTTGGTAATGATTCTAATGTTCATGAGAATATGATGCTGCCTAAATTGGATACATTTGTTTTGCTTACAAATGAAGGGCCTAGCTTGGACAAGAAAGAGGAACCTTGGAGCAAGTTCAAGCATGGAGATGATGGCATGCGCAAGGGGAACAAGAACGGAGTTACAAGTGATGATTTCAGGACTTTGAAGCCACCATAATGAGTGCAGGAAGCCTTGGACGAAATATACAAGATGCCACTTCATAAATTTCGTCCAGAGGCTATTATAGGTGCTGCGTCACCTTATTATTGGGCCAGGCCCATGTAATTTCGAAATACTTGAGTATAGGCTGTTTTTAGAGTCCATATGTGTGGGGAAACAAGAGATAGGGTTGGTTTCGGACCCCTCCTTCAAGGGCCACGAAATCCCCCCCCCTCTTCCTCCATATATACAGCCCTTAGGGCACCGTTTAGACTTTGGGTTTTGTTTAGATTAAAAGTTCGCCATAGCTGCAACTTCGCGTACTTCGTTTGTGTTCAACGACCAGACCAAGACGTCACAGAACCCCACCTTGATCAATAAAGCTTTCATCTTATATTCGCAATATCCAGATTGCAAATCTTAGTTTCTTGCTTGTTCTTCATTTGCTTGTAGGAGATAGACCCTCGTGGTCAGGTTGATTGTGCTCCGGCGTGGTCAATAACCTCTCGGAGTTGGTTTAGTGATTGCTAAGGCGCGACGTCCTTGCACGTTCGTAGTCGGATCGTCAAAGTCTACTCCACCAAAAACGATAGCTATCATCTCATCGAAAGATTGGGACACCCTCGCCTCTATTAAGTGGTATCAGATTTTCAGGTTGCTCGGTGAGATTTTACAGTTTTTCGTAGTTTAGATCGAGTCTGTTCTTCATACCTACAGTCCACGAAAAAGCCAAAAAAAAATTAGGGTTAGTTCATCATATCCGAACCAATCTGAGCCTTTGCATAATCTTTTTAGGGTTTTTGCTTTGTTGAATTTGTGGTTGCATCGTCGTGTCTAGTTGCTGGTCTTAGCGTCTAGTCCTTTAGAGTTTCGAGTTCTGGTCATAAGTTGTCACGCCGCCGCCGCACCATCACCATCACCAATCTGTATCCATATACCACCACCGATCCGTATCCATATACCACCACCGCTACCATATACCACCACCATATATCCACCACCATATATCCACCACCAATCCGAGTTCTTTTCATATTAGGTTTGTTTTCGAGATCCATCTAGTTTCCGATTTGTGTTTCCTTGCCGGAGTAGGTTTCGAAAAAAGAAAGTCTGGAGACCCCCGGGCAGTTTTGAGGCCAAAATTTTGGCAGTCAAAAATATTTTTTCCCTATCCTATTTTTTGGTCCCAGGGAGCGTTTTGAGACACTTGCCATCATAGTGATTTTTTGTCGCACTTTTTCGTCGTCGCTGCCCTGATTTCCAAAAAAAAAATTGTCAAAAAAAATTTCGTGCCAATCCTGTTAGTTTGACTTGGGAAGAGTTTTGAGACACTCGCCATTATAGTGATTTTTTGCAAAAAAAAGGAGCGCAAAAAAAAACGAATTTTTTTTAGAGTGTGCTCTTCCCTTGTTTACGTGCCGCGCCGTGATTTTGTTAGTGTTCTAGGCTCGCGTCTCTAGTACGGTCTAGCCTAGGACCAGCATAGTACCGTCGTTGAGCGTTTATTCAACTTTGCATCTCTGAATTGATTATTGCTGACATTTTTGCTACCATATCATAAGCCTTCCCAGCACCACATACATCTACGTCGTGCGTTTGACACCACCTGGCAATCGCTCTGTCCAATCTTTAAGAGTTTTGACTACAACGGTTGCCGATCACCACCTGCTGCTGGGTAAGAACTGGTAAGCATTTGAGATTCGCTTGACGGTTTTGTGATACACCACCACCACCACTTCCCAGTAGTCTGTAGGATCATATTCTTGTGTGTTTCTATTGCTGCTAACCATGGCAGGATCACAAGCCGATGAGACTGATTGGGAGAACATGACGAACAAACAGCTACATGATAAATTTCAGCAAATGATGAGTGGACAGGTGCAAGATGTGCTAAACAGATTTGAAGAGGCCATGGAGAAGATAGATGGAATTGAGAAGACGTTCGAAACTAAGCTCGATAACAAGTTTAATGAATTGCTCGCGTGTCTTCCACAACCACCGCCCGCTGCACCTGTCACACCTCTACAACAACAACAACGTCGCCTTCCAAATCAAGTGGGACGAGCACAACGCATTCCCCTTGAGCCTGGTCAAACTTCTGGTGCCGCTGCACCTACTGTTGATGCTTCTATGGCTCCTGTTGCCGCTGAGGAGGACGATTATGTGGGCGATTACGAGGATGAGGTTGATCAAAATCAGAACTACGTACCAGCACCAGGTCGTCCACATGCCAATAATCGCAATGGTAGGGCTGCATTACCACCTCAGGTACGAGATCATGACCATATTCCTAAACTGAAATTGAATATTCCACCATTTGAGGGTAGATATGTTCCTGATATATATCTTACTTGGGAGTTAGAAACTGAACAACGTTTTACATGTTTACAATATCCCGAGGAGAGACGTGTTGCTGCTGCTATTTGTGCTTTTACTAGTTTTGCATGTGTATGGTGGTCTGAACATTGTAGATTATATCCTATTCCAGCTACGTGGGCTGCTTTGAAAATTGCTATGCGTACTCGTTGGGTTCCACCATATTATCAACGTGAATTAATTCAAAAATTGCAACGCTTAAGACAACGAAAAAATTCTGTAGAAGAATATTATCAGGAATTACAAACTGGCATGATTAGATGTGGTATTGTTGAGGAGAATGAAGCTATGCTTGCACGTTTCATGGGTGGATTAAATAGAGAGATTCAGACCATTCTAGAGTATAAGGAGTATAATAATATCACTCGTTTATTCCATCTTGCTTGTAAAGCTGAACGTGAAGTGCAGGATCAACAGGCATTGGCGCGAACTAATTTTTCTGCAGGTCGATCTTCATCATGGACACCGCGTGCCTCCTCTACTCCCACACGTCCTACTGCAGCACCACTGACTTCAGCCGCCAACTCCAACCGAGATACAAGAAAGCAGGCACCACCACCACCATCTGCCAAGAGTACACCTTCTGGGCCTGCCCAGAGCTCTTCTTCATCTATGGCATCAACAGGGCACACACATGATATTATTTGTCGTCGTTGTAAGGGAAGAGGTCATTATGCCAGAGAATGCCAATCTCCGCGTGTTATGATTGCTACTGAGGATGGTGTGTATGAGTCCGCTAGTGACTATGATGAGGAGACTTTGGCTCTTATTACAAGTGAAGAACACGATGGAGATGATTCTGATCATGAGACGCAATACATGGCTCCTGAAGATGCTGACAGGTATGAATGTTTAGTTGCTCAACGTGTTTTGAGTGTGCAAGTCACACAAGCTGAGCAAAATCAGAGGCATAATTTGTTCCATACAAAGGGAGTTGTGAAGGAACGTTCTGTTCGCGTCATCATAGATGGAGGGAGCTGCAACAACTTGGCTAGCATGGAGATGGTGGAGAAGCTATCTCTCACCACAAGACCACATCCACATCCTTACTATATCCCATGGTTCAACAACAGCGGCAAGGTTAAGGTAACACATACTGTTCGTGTGCATTTTAGTATCTCTACATATGCTGATTATGTTGATTGTGATGTGGTACCCATGCAAGCATGTTCCTTATTACTTGGTAGACCATGGCAATTTGATAAAAATTCTGTACACGATGGTAGAAACAATCAGTATACTCTTGTTCATAAGGATAAACATATTACTTTGCTTCCTATGACTCCTGATTCTATTTTGAAAGATGATATTAATAGAGCTAGTAAAGCAAAACAGGAGAAAAATAAGAGTGAAAATCAGAATGTGGCAAAAGAATTTGAGCAACAAATGAAGCCTAATAATAAACCATCTAGTGTTGCTTCTGAAATTAAATTGAAAAGTGCATGTTTACTCGCCACCAAATCTGATATTGATGAGCTAGATTTCAGCAAATCTGTTTGCTATGCTTTTGTGTGCAAAGAGGCATTATTTTCATTCGAGGACGTGCCTTCCTCTTTGGCTCCTGCTGTCACTAACATTTTGCAGGAGTTCGCTGACGTCTTTCCACAAGACGTGCCACCGGGATTACCACCTATTCGCGGGATTGAGCATCAGATTGACTTAATTCCCGGTGCTTCGTTGCCAAACCGTGCGCCATACCGTACCAATCCAGAGGAGACGAAGGAGATTATGCGTCAAGTACAGGAGCTGCTCGACAAAGGTTATATACGTGAATCTCTTAGTCCTTGTGCTGTTCCTATTATACTAGTGCCAAAAAAGGATGGTACATCGCATATGTGTGTTGATTGTAGAGGCATTAATAATATTACTATTTGTTATCGTCATCCTATTCCTAGGCTAGATGATATGCTTGATGAATTGAGTGGCTCTACAATATTCTCCAAAGTTGATTTACGTAGTGGATACCATCAAATTCGTATGAAATTGGGAGATGAATGGAAAACAGCATTTAAAACTAAGTTCGGTTTATATGAGTGGTTAGTCATGCCTTTTGGGTTAACTAATGCACCTAGTACTTTCATGAGATTAATGAACGAAGTTTTACGTGCTTTCATTGGACGATTTGTGGTAGTTTACTTTGATGATATATTGATTTATAGCAGATCTTTGGAGGAACATTTGGAACATTTACGTGCTGTTTTTATTGCTCTACGTGATGCACGTTTGTTTGGTAACCTTGGGAAGTGCACCTTTTGCACCGACCGAGTATCTTTTCTTGGCTATGTTGTTACTCCACAGGGAATTGAAGTTGATAAAGCCAAGATTGAAGCTATTGAGAGTTGGCCGCAGCCCAAAACAGTCACACAAGTGAGGAGTTTCCTTGGCCTCGCTGGTTTCTATAGGCGTTTTGTGAGAGATTTCAGTACCATTGCTGCACCTCTCAATGAGCTTACAAAGAAGGATGTGCCTTTTGTTTGGGGTACTGCACAGGAAGAAGCCTTCACGGTGTTGAAAGATAAGTTAACACATGCTCCTTTACTCCAACTTCCTGATTTTAATAAGACTTTTGAGCTTGAATGTGATGCTAGTGGAATTGGATTAGGAGGTGTGTTATTACAAGATGGCAAACTTGTTGCATACTTTTCTGAAAAATTGAGTGGGCCTAGTCTGAATTACTCTACTTATGATAAGGAATTATATGCTCTTGTTCGGACTTTGGAAACATGGCAACATTATTTATGGCCCAAAGAATTTGTTATTCATTCTGATCATGAATCTTTGAAACATATTAAAAGTCAAGCCAAACTGAACCGTAGACATGCTAAATGGGTTGAATTCATTGAGACTTTCCCTTATGTCATTAAACACAAGAAGGGTAAAGAAAATGTTATTGCTGATGCATTGTCTCGTCGTTATACTATGCTTTCACAACTTGACTTTAAAATATTTGGTTTGGAGACCATCAAAGATCAATATGTGCATGATGCTGAATTTAAAGATGTATTGCAGAATTGTAAAGAAGGGAGAACATGGAACAAGTTCGTCGTTAACGATGGATTTGTATTTCGTGCTAACAAGCTATGCATTCCAGCTAGCTCCATTCGTCTTTTGTTGTTGCAGGAGGCGCATGGAGGAGGATTAATGGGACACTTTGGCGTAAAGAAGACGGAGGATGTACTTGCTACACATTTCTTTTGGCCAAAGATGAGACGGGATGTTGAGCGCTTTGTTGCTCGATGCACTACATGTCAAAAAGCTAAGTCACGACTCAATCCTCATGGTTTATATATGCCTTTGCCTGTACCTAGTGTTCCATGGGAGGATATATCTATGGACTTTGTTTTGGGTTTACCTCGAACAAAGAAGGGGAGGGATAGCATATTTGTTGTCGTGGATAGGTTCTCGAAAATGGCACACTTTATACCATGTCATAAAAGCGATGATGCTGCTAATGTTGCTAATTTGTTCTTTCGTGAAATTATTCGCTTGCATGGTGTGCCAAATACTATTGTTTCAGATCGTGATACCAAATTTCTTAGCCACTTTTGGAGATGTTTATGGGCTAAGTTGGGGACTAAACTGCTTTTTAGTACTACTTGTCACCCCCAAACTGATGGACAAACTGAAGTAGTCAATAGAACTTTGTCTACTATGCTTAGGGCTGTTTTGAAGAATAACAAGAAAATGTGGGAAGAATGATTGCCTCATATTGAATTTGCTTATAATCGTTCGTTGCATTCTACTACTAAGATGTGCCCTTTTGAAATTGTATATGGTTTCCTACCTCGTGCACCCATTGATTTGTTGCCTCTTCCATCTTCGGAGAAGGTTAATTTTGATGCTAAACAACGTGCTGAATTGATCTTAAAAATGCATGAGTTAACTAAGGAGAACATTGAGCGTATGAATGCTAAATATAAACTTTCTGGAGATAAGGGTAGAAAACATGTTGTGTTTGCACCTGGAGATCTTGTTTGGTTACATTTGCGTAAGGATAGATTTCCTGATTTGCGCAAATCAAAGCTAATGCCATGTGCTGATGGTCCTTTTAAGGTGTTAGAGAAAATAAATGATAATGCATATAAACTTGAGCTGCCTGCAGATTTTGGGGTTAGTCCCACTTTTAACATTGCAGATTTGAAGCCTTATTTGGGTGAGGAAGATGAGCTTCCGTCGAGGATGACTTCATTTCAAGAAAGGGAGGATGATGAGGACATAAATACCATTGTTACACCCACAGCCCCTGCTGCTATACATACTGGACCAATTACTAGAGCTCGCGCACGCCAATTAAATTATCAGGTACTTTCGTTTCTTGGTAATGATTCTAATGTTCATGAGAATATGATGCTGCCTAAATTGGATACATTTGTTTTGCTTACAAATGAAGGGCCTAGCTTGGACAAGAAAGAGGAACCTTGGAGCAAGTTCAAGCATGGAGATGATGGCATGCGCAAGGGGAACAAGAACGGAGTTACAAGTGATGATTTCAGGACTTTGAAGCCACCATAATGAGTGCAGGAAGCCTTGGACGAAATATACAAGATGCCACTTCATAAATTTCGTCCAGAGGCTATTATAGGTGCTGCGTCACCTTATTATTGGGCCAGGCCCATGTAATTTCGAAATACTTGAGTATAGGCTGTTTTTAGAGTCCATATGTGTGGGGAAACAAGAGATAGGGTTGGTTTCGGACCCCTCCTTCAAGGGCCACGAAATCCCCCCCCCCTCCTCCTCCATATATACAGCCCTTAGGGCACCGTTTAGACTTTGGGTTTTGTTTAGATTAAAAGTTCGCCATAGCTGCAACTTCGCGTACTTCGTTTGTGTTCAACGACCAGACCAAGACGTCACAGAACCCCACCTTGATCAATAAAGCTTTCATCTTATATTCGCAATATCCAGATTGCAAATCTTAGTTTCTTGCTTGTTCTTCATTTGCTTGTAGGAGATAGACCCTCGTGGTCAGGTTGATTGTGCTCCGGCGTGGTCAATAACCTCTCGGAGTTGGTTTAGCGATTGCTAAGGTGCGACGTCCTCGCACGTTCGTAGTCGGATCGTCAAAGTCTACTCCACCAAAAACGATAGCTATCATCTCATCGAAAGATCGGGACACCCTCGCCTCTATTAATAACCAAATTGAACATCCAATTACATAGGTGGCCAGTACACACATGACCTTTGCACACACCAAAGTATGTTCCAAAATGCCCAGAAAACTCAAATAATGTATAAAAAGGCAAAACAAACCCTGAATAATTTCATATTTTTAGGACGACGCTCCTATAGTTGCATGTTGCCTCTGTAAAAATAAATCAAGGCGGGAAGAAACAACGTATGTCGTTTCGAACACATAGGTGACAAGTTCCCTCTCGGAACCATGACGCTTCTTAAGAGAAGCTCCGGTTTGTAAGAAGTTCATACCAAAACTTGTCCCAAATTGGACTAATTTTTTACCACAACATGTTGGTGCCATGTCATAACACCATGCCAAGTTTCATGATTTTCAGGCGAGTTTTGGATTTACAGTAATTTTAAAACCAGGTTTCTCAATGTTTAGTGTCGAATCGGCATCGCCCTGGATAGGCTTTTTCCTCGTGAGTCCCAAATGTCAGAATCCAAACCTGTCACTACCATGCAGTTTTTCTTATTAAGAATTACAGCCTATTTCGTGTGCTAGCTGAAAATAAGTTTGTGGGTGCTGGCGGGCGCTAAGAACTTGCGGGTTCTATAATGAACAAAGATCTTAAGGATCGCACAAGAGTGATGTTCTTTCCCTATGTTGTGAATGCTTATAATATTTATGTCTTAATTAAAGAAATGACAAGCCATTGGCCCAATATGAAAGAAAATATGGGTCAAAGCCGAGTTGAAAAGGGCAACAATATCTAACTCCAGCTTACAAAAGGTACAAAAGCACGAGGATTAATTGTTCATCAGGTTTACACAAGATCCAGATTGAACAAGACAATAACATCTAACTCAACCAAAGTTTTCGGCAGTCACAATCAAATGGATTGGTCTTATCCATAAAATCAAGATCCCAGTATAAAAAATCTACTGGTCCATGATGACGACAAGTTGTTGTAAATAGAATCCGAGCACGATCAGAAGACCTTAGGTCCACCTGAAACTTCTTTTTATGTTGTTCAACATGTCCATCCATGAGAATTTCTTGTTGAAAAACTTAATCCTCACGGACAATAGCGCCCTCGCATTCAACATGAAGAATGTGACTAAGCTAGTGTTTGCATGGTTGGATGCATATCCTTCCACCATTATTTTCTTCAAACGAATGTCATGAGATCTGAGAAAATCCTTGTGCTTCCTCTGCCATTGATTGGTTAGACCTTTTTCTCGAAGTCCTGGTCTTAAATAGACATGAAGATTGAAAACAGTTAATGTCTAAAATAGAGTATGTCGAAGGAGCGACAGTTGAACGGTTAATTCTAGTACATTATATATGGGCTTTCAAAGTGTGTGAAATCATCACCTTCATATACAAATTCTCCAGACATGGAAAGCATCACAACAAGCCAATACTGGTGTTCAGATTAAGACACTACATATAAACATATAAGGTCTTGACATAATCTAGCACCCCTGATAGGCCATCCATGGACAAGCTCTTCAGTCAGCATAGAACATAATATTAACACTGAAAGTGTACTCCAAAGATGATATTTGACTTATGTGCACAAATGAAAAATGCAGATTACAAAAGTGTACATGGAGAATATACAGTACCTGAATAAGTCTGGAGCCAAACACCATCTTGAATGATTTAAACGGGTCATGACTTGCACCCAAGGTCTCCAGTTTAGGCGTAGATACCACAGTTATTTGTGAAGGTGCATAATAACAATCAAGGAGCAACCTTTGAAGTGAAGGGGCATCTTCGATGATGAGATCCTGTCCATCAAACCCAATTCCAATGCTTACAAGGTGAGGCGACTTTATTTTGAGACAAGGGATATGGATTCGTTTCCAAAAATAAGCACCAAATGCTCCAGGGCAGGGCAGGTGGAGTGGATGATGCTGTGCAGTGAGGCCTCCAACAGATGAACCAACACAAGCACAAGTTTTTTCAGCAGTGGGAGTCGAAGCATTTGTACCAGATTGTCTGCTAGATGGCACCGGGTCAAGGTGGCGGTGTGAAGAGAGGAGGAAACCATGAGATGGACATCGGTGGTGAGGGCACAGATGCAGCGATTGGTGGTAACCTATTTTCGTAGTAATGGTAGAACTCAAGCTGCTGGAGTTTTTTGAATTGACGAGATGTCAGCCAGGCGGCCATCGTGCAGGATATGTCTAGCAGGTAGCATGATGGGATGCAGATGTGTCGAACGGAGCCCTGGTGGGAGGAGATGATCGCTCCGGGGAGTTCAGAATCATCATCGACAGATAGCTGACGACAGTCGAGATTAAGAGGCGAGGCGCGCCACTGAGTGCGCCACCAAGATGCGAGGACTTGTGTGTGGCTGCCATCCTTGGTGGGGAGAAGGGAGATGATCTCCCCAAGGATGGTGTCCGGGAGATCGCTGATGCGGTCTGCCGGAGATTCTACAGGTTCCTCAGATCCAGGGGGCATGGCCGCTTTTGGCCGCGCTGCCGGGTCCAAGATCTACAACCAACGGCGCCGCTGGCTGGAGCCTCATCTGTGTACATACCAATAGGAAAAAATGGCAGAAACATACATGTAGGACATTCAAAATTAATTATGAAGATCTGGAAGAGAAAAGAAGGCACAAACATATATGTAGGACATTCAAAATCAATTCTCAAGATCTGGCCATGAATTATTAGCACGTACGCTAACCCTAGTCGGATTATTAGCAAAAATCATTTGTATAGAACAAACAATTAATCACTAACCCTATACGGATACCATTCAAACAATCAGTACACTACATGCATCTAACGGATCTTAATTAGATTGATTTCATGGACTGAGAGAACATAACCATAGGATTTATATTCCAAAAAAAATTAGAGGGGGTGGGTGGGGGGGGGGGATAACCAGAGAAAACACATGATATGTTTGCCGCATAAATGGGTATAGATGACTAACCGATTTTCTGTCGGAGTCGCAGTCGTTGCTGGAGTTGCTATGGACCTCCGGTTCCGGCTGGGGGGGAGGGGCACGACGGCGCCGATGAAGTCAAGGTCATGTTGCTGCCCGCGCGAGACCTCGTTGGCGGCGACGGAAATCTCTATGGCCTGCTTCACGCATTGCGTGGGTGCTTCACCAGCCCCGGCGTCACCACCCCCTCCTATGGTGCGCTTCAGCGGCATCCGCATACACTCCAGACGGCGGTGACCACTATGGACCGGGGGTGCGGCCGCCTATTATGGCCAGCGGCTCGAGCGCGCCATTAATATGGAGTGGTGGGAGCGAGGCGGGCGGCGGTCAAAGGCTGTCTCGCCTCCCGGTGAGCCTACGCGGCGGACTTCTGGCATGCCTACCATCATTTCACATAGCTAATTGCATGCCTCCCAGTGACACCGCGCAGCCAAAATGCCTCCCGTCAATTCACACACATGCACGCACGCCTCCCGGTCTTCCTGCGCGGTGGACTGCTCGCATGCGTCCCGTCAACTCACGCCTGCCCGCATGGCACACGGGGCGCGTGGTGGCACGTATATTGTTTTTCTTTTTTAATGATTAATTATGCCGCTTTATTGCTTAACCGAATAATGGCACGTATACATTGTTGGTCTAACGCACACGGTCCAAATAAATAATCCGTATGCGACATTGGTTGCCAATTATTAACAATCTCCCGTTTGTAAGAAGATTATATCAAAACTTGTCTCAAATTTGATGAAAAAAATACAATATCACAGTCTACTGGTGTCCATATGACCATATGACACCATGATAAGTTTCATGAATTGCAACTTTGGATTTACCGAATTTTAAAAATCAATATTCTCAATGTTTTGAAATTTCTTGCACGGGGAAACATGCACCCAGGGACACACAATTGATTTTTGCACATTAAACCCCTAGGAAATCAATCAATGTATGAAAACGGTCGAATGACCTCTGTTTTTTTCAAATTTTAACACGACACTCCTTTGGCCACATGTTCACTGCTGAAAAAGTTTGACATGGCTCAGAGTGGCAGTGGTGGTGCGGGATGTGTGTGTCTATGTGTGTGTGGGGGGGGGAGGGGTCCGATAGTACACTATGAGTCGTGAGCCTCCGTGTGGGATATTGATCATTTTGTGAGTCATATACGCCACATCAAAGTCGTGAATTGGTTATTTACAACATTACACAACCCTTTCATACATACATGTTCGGGCCACATGCATATATTGGTGTCCTCTTTGACACTCCCTCGTGCAGTTATCAGCGATGTGCCCATTCGTTAGCCCGCAAAGGTTTTCAATTTCCACTGACAACGAGAGGCATTTGACCAAAGGTGGATTCATCTTGGCATGTGTGTTACAGTGTGGATCATGGTGAGATTCCATATCAAAGTTCAGGCATGTGCGTACACATGAGTGCCTCCCACCGGCTCGAAGTGAGGGGGCTACGCGTCGTGAACCTCTGTGTAGTGTGTTTCCGGTTTGCGAAGCATGTTCCACATCAAAGTTGTGCATTGGGTATTCAAACATCACACAACACACCTCTTTTGGGCACATGCACGCGGTGGTTGTTCTATGACACTCACTCGCGTGTGACACACTCTATGGGCCCGCAAGGTCGTCGTAGATCAGTTGAACCTATAGCGAGAGAGAGGTTAATTTGACCAACAAGGATGGTCCTTTTTTAGTTTGTGTTACGTATATGCACGGTAGGAGTATGTAGCACATGTCAAAGAGGGGGCAACATGTATACTATATATGCGTCATAACCTCGCTCCATGTGGGGACATTCTGGTTCCCGAGGCAGGTGCCACATCAAAGTTGCGCATTGGTATTCAAACATCACGCAACACCATGCAGGCGGTGGTTGCCCTATAGGAACTCACTCGTGTGTGGCGCTTCCATCTGTGGGCCCGCGAGGTTATCCTCCATCATTTTGACCCAACGAGAGAGAGGTTAATTTGACCATCAAGGAATGAGTCTTTTTGGTTTGTGCTACAGTAGGAGTATATATATACCACGCATCGAATGGGGGAGGGGTATAGCACATACCACGCATCATGAACCTCGCTCTCTGTGGGTACATTTTGGTTTCCGAGGTATAGGTGCCACATCAAAGTTGTGCATTGCGTATTCAAACATCACACAAACACCTCTTTGGGCTACATGCAGATGGTGGTTGTCCTTTATAGGACGCTCCCTCGCGTGCGACATACGCTTCGCTCCTATGGGCCCGCGAGGTCGTCGTCCATCACTTTGACCCAACGAGAGAGAGGTATAGTTTGACGAACAAGGAGGATTAATTCTTTTAGGGTTGTGTCACAGTAGGAGTATATAGTACGTGTCGAAGTGGGGATGGTATACCAACATATATACTAGGTGTCATCAACCTCACTTCGTGTGTGGAGTTAACGGATTTCGAGGCAGATGCCACATCAAAGTTGTGCATTAGGTATTCAAAACATCACAACGACACACCTCTCCATATATATGTTTGGCACACATGCAAGCGATGGTGGTTGTCCTCTGGCACTCACTCACACGATCGGCGATGCTTCCATCTGTGGGCCCGTTTGGTCCATCACTTTCACCGACAGCGAGAGAGGTTAATTAATTTGACTTAGGAGGGGATTAATTTTTTGTTTGTCTCATGGTATAGGTCATGATGTGAGATTACATAATAGCGCATGTGTACACATGAATCCATCCCGTTGGATTGAAGTTGGGGGGGGGGGGGCGAGCACACGACACGTCATGAACCTCTTGCTTTGTGTGGGGACTGTGTGATTTTCAATGCATGCACCACATCAATGTTGTGCATTGGGTATTCAACTCATATGCATGCATCACGCACCTCCATAAATATGTTTGGGACACATGCATGCAATGGTTGTCTTTGGACACTCTAACTCGCTTGGTTATCGGCGGCAAGCCTATATATTCGTGGGCCCGCGTGGATGTCCATCATTTCGACCGACGAAGAGAAAGGTTACCAGGGTGGATTCTTCTTTGGTTCGTGTTACCGTATAGTAGGTCGATCATTCTAGACCTAACTAAATAAGTTTGAGCACATGCTACGCATCATGAACCCTCGCTCAGTGTGGGGAACGGTTCCAAAGCATGGTGCCACATCAAATTTGCGCATTGGGTATTCAAACACCACACACCACTTCCATATACATATGTTTGGGCCACATGCACAGAGTGGGTTTTGTCTTCAGGAACTCCCTTGCGAGGTTATCGGCGTCAAGCTAGCCCATTTTGCGGGGCCGTGTGGACGTCCATCACTTTGACCAACAACGAGCAAGAGCAGTTATACGACCAAGTTCGATTCTACTTGGTCCGTGTTATAGTACGTCTTGGTGAGATGCCCTCTCCCCCCGACATGTGTGTGGGGGGAGGTGGGGAGCTACTTCGCACTACCTGCAACTTCTGTGGGGTCAGGGAAGTCTGGTTAATTTGCGAGGCACATGTGCCACATCAAAGTTGTGAATGGTAGTTAAATATCACACCACACCCTTTTCATACATATAGTAGGGCCACCCGCAGGTGGTTCGTATGTGGTCTCACCCATCTCGCGCCACAAGCACACATTTGTGGGTCGGCACACGGTCCACCTTGTCTGGAAGCAAAAGGGGAAGTTTGACCATGAAGTGACTCCTATAGGTTTTGTGGTACGGTAGGGTGAGATTTCAGACCTAGCTATTTGGGGGCATGCGTTCCTAGCTAGGATTCCCTTACCACCAACATGAAGTGGGGTTCATAGGGGTTGGCTGACTAGCAATACTGTGTGCTTTGTGCGACAGGTGCCACATCAAAGTTGTGCATTGGGTATTTGAACACCAAACCACCCTTTGCATAGATATATTTGGTCCACATGCAAGTGTGTTCGTGTTCTGACCCTTTCCCGCATTATTCTTGTTACCAAATTTATAAACAGTAGACAAGTTGGATGCAGCAACCGTTTGCGATTGGGGACGCAAGAGACATGGTTCGCTCAAACTACCCGTGTGCCATGCCCGTGCCCCTGTCACTCACATTAGCACAGTAGATTGGGCTCCACAAGGCTTACCTCCCGCTCTCGAAAATATCTACTACCTCCAAATCTCGAAAATATCTACTGCCTGGAAGGTTGTTATGTTTGGTAGCACACGACTAGTATGTGTGCACCATGTGCGATGTCTATTACTCCCTCTCTGCTTCAATCCCTTGATTCAAATTTTCAGTAGCCCTGGCATTTTACTCCCACCTGCATGCCTCGCAATCTCAAAAATATCTGCTCGCCTGGTAGTTTTTCTATTTGATAGCGAACGATTAGTATGTTTTGACCGTGTGCGATGTCTGTAACTCCCGCTCTGCTCCTATCCCTTGATCCAAATTTTTAGTAGCCCCGGCCTTTTACTCCCGCCTCTGCATCCCTCGCAATCTCAAAAATATCTGCTCGCCCTTGATCCAAATTTTCTGTAGTCCCGGCATTTTACTACCGCCTAGTAAAATTTTCAGTTGCCGCAATATTTCCTCAAACACCACCTTGGCCCCCCTCCACACACACACACACCCCAAAACCTCCGCTCACACAGACATACACCACCCTTCCCTCGCTCGAAACATTGGTAGGTCACCGCTATCGCCTTCGCCGCCTCTATCGTCAACCTCTGCCTGTGTGCCGGGGAGCTCGAGGAGAGAATGACCCAAAAGAGGTTTATCGCGGCCTCTTCGCCTGACGTCAGCGAGGTGGTTGTCGGTGTCAAAACCGGCAGACCTCGGGGTAGGGGGTCCCGAGCTGTGGATTCTTGGATCAATGGTAACAGGAATGAAGGAGACGATGTTTTACCCAGGTTCGGGCCCTCTTGACGGAGGTAAAACCCTACGTCCTGCTCTTGTTTATATTGATGAAGTATCAAGGTACAGAGTTGATCTACCTCGAGATCATATGTTGTGGTCTAAACCCTAGAGGTATGATGAGTAATGTCATGATCATTTGTCTATCAACTAGCCTAGCCTCAGCTTATATAATGTACCGGAGGCCTAGGATAACAAGAGTCCTAGTCGGCTACGTCGGTGGAGAGGAGTCCTTGTCTTGATCATCAAGTCTTGTGGAATCTTCCTCGTATATGTCATCGGCTATCCGAACTGGCCCATTAGTGAATCGCCATGGGGGTCCTCGGCCCGACCCATTGGTCGGGCGACGACGTGGTGAGTACCCCATAGTCCAGGACACCGTCAGTGGCCGCCGAGGTGTCCCTGTTGTCCTCCACGGGCTCTTTATCGAGCCGCCGTCGCCGGTCGCCCAATCCACCCGTTGCCACACCCCTACGCCGGTTCAAGGACTTCCCCATCCTTCCTCGGGCCCGGTTGCCGACGAGGCCCTACCTCGGGGTCCGGTAGCGGCGGTGGGGGACGTGGGTCGCCAAGAATACGGATCAGGAGTCCCACACCCGCCGGTGGCTCAGTAGCTTCCACACGGCTAAGCTCACGGCCATGGAGTACGACCGCTGGCAGGTCCGCTACCACGGCGTGATGGCTAGGCTCAATTTCCCCTTCGGCACTGATACGTCTCCATCGTATCTACTTTTCCTAATGCTTTTTCTCTTGTCTTGGACTCTAATTTGCATGATTCGAATGAAACTAACCCGGACTGACGCTATTTTCAGCAGATCTACCATGGTGTTGTTTTTGTGCAGAAATAAAAGTTCTCGAAATTGAACAAAACTTTTTGGAGAATTGTTTCAAAATAAATAAAAAATACTGGAACCAAGACTCACCGGAGGGGGTGCCCTGGCTGCCCACAATACACCAGGGCGCGCCACCCCCCAGGCGCGCCCTGGTGGGTGGTGGGGCCCTTGGGGCTCCTCTGACCCTAATTGCAACGCTATAAAATCCTATTTTCTCAGAAAAAATAGGAGAGAAAGTTTCATCGCATTTTATGATACGGAGCCGCCGCCACCTCCTGTTCTTCATCGGGAGGCCAGATCTGGAGCCCGTTCGAGGCTCCGGAGAGGGGAATATTCGGTCTTCGTCATCACCAACCCTTCTTCATCACCAATTCCATGATGCTCCTCACCGGGAGTGAGTAATTCCTTCGTAGGCTCGCTGGTCGGTGAGGAGTTGGATGAGATTCATCATGTAATCAAGTTAGTTTTGTTAGGGCTTGATCCCTAGTATCCACTATGTTCTGAGATTGATGTTGCTATGACTTTGCTATGCTTAATGCTTGTCACTAGGGCTCGAGTGCCATGATTTCAGATCTGAACCGTTTATGTTTTCACCATTATATCTATGTTCTAGATCCAATCTTGCAAGCCATATGCACCTATTACGTGTTATGATCCGTAAACCCCAGGGTGACAGTAATTGGGATACTTTCCGGTGATGACCGTAGTTTGAGGAGTTCTTGTATTCACTATGTGTTAATGCTTTGTTCCGGTTCTCTATAAAAAGGAGGCCTTAATATCCGTTAGTTTATGGACCCCGCTACCACGGGAGGGTAGGACAAAAGATTTCATGCAAGTTCTTTTCCATAAGCACGTATGACTATTTACGGAATACATGCCTACATTATATTTATGAACTGGAGCTAGTTCTATGTTGCCCTAGCTAGGTTATGACTGTTATATGATGAATATTATCCAATGAATTCACCGATCCAATGCCTATGAGTTTTCCATATATTGATCTCGCTAAGTTACTATTGCTATTGCTACTATTACAACTCCTACAAAATCATTGCTATCACTGTTACTGTTACTGTTACTATTACTGTTACCACTACTATCAAACTATCATATTACTATGCTACTGATCACTTTGCTGTAGATACTTAATCTCCAGGTGGTGGTTGAATTGACAACTCAACTGCTAATACTTACGAATATTCTTTGGCTCCCCTTGTGTCGAATCTATAAACTTGGGTTGAATACTCTACCCTCAAAATCTGTTGCGATCCCCTATACTTGTGGGTTATCAAGACCTTTTTATAGCGCCATTGTTGGGGAGCATAGCTATATTTGTTGAGTCACTTGGCATTGTTATCTATTTATCACTATGAAGAATCTGAAAGATCCAAGAACCAAGATCGTTCCCTCTAAGACGAGGGGAGGTAAGGAATTGCCATCACACTCTGCACTTGATTCACCTTCTGTTTTGAATAGACTTGCAACACCACCACATGCTATTAATCCTGATATGTCGCAAGTTGTTGATGATGCTACTTCTGCTATGAATGATAATTATGATGATGCTAGTACCTTGCTTGATGATAATGTGCCACCAGGTGAATTTCTTGATGAACAAATTGCTAGAGATAAATATATTGAGAATGCTGAAACTGATGAAATTACTGAAACTGATGAAGTCTTTGAAACTAGAAATTATGAAACACCTATTAGACCTAGCTTTTGAATTGCCTAAGATACCTGAGGGTTATGTTATGGATGAGGAGGTAGCTAGAGACTTTCTTGCTTGCAAGCATAGATATGATCTTAAGAAATTATTATGCAAACTAAAAGAAAAATCTTTGAATGCTAGAATGAAATGTGATCCTAAGTTTGCTACTTCACCTATCTTTGTTACCGATAAGGATTATGAATTCTCTGTCGACCCAGAGTTAATTACTTTGGTTGAATCTGATACTTTCCATGGCTATGAAACTGAAACTGTTGTGGCACATCTTACTAAACTAAATGATATAGCCACCCTATTTGCTCATGATGAGAAAATTCGCTTTTACTATATCCTAAAGTTATTTCCGTTCTCATTAAAGGGTGATGCTAAGATATGGTACAATACTCTTGCTCCTAGTTGTGTGTGTAGTCCCCAGGATATGATTTATTACTTCTCTGAAAAATATTTTCCTGCTCATAAGAAATAAGCTGCCTTACAGGAAATATTTAACTTTGTGCAAATTGAAGAAGAGAGTCTCCCACAAGCTTGGGGGAGGCTTCTCCAATTGCTTAATGTTTTGCCTGATCATCCTCTTAAGAAAAATGAAATACTTGATATCTTCTATAATGGACTAACTGACGCTTCTAAGGACTTCCTAGATAGTTGTGTTGGTTGTGTTTTCAGGGAACGAACCATGGAACAAGCTGATGAACTATTAAATAACATATTGAAGAATCATGATGAGTGGACTCTTCCTGAACCACCGCCTAACCCCACTCCGAAGAAGAGGGGTATCTTATTTCTCAGTCTTGAAGATATTCAAGAGGCAAAGAAATGTATGAAGGAAAAAGGTATTAAAGCTGAAGATGTTAAGAATTTACCACCTATCGAAGAAATACATGGTCTTGACACACCATTACCACGGATGGTAGAGGTAAATTCTTTATTAAAATTAGATGAAGGTGACATCCCTTGCAATAAACATCCTAGTCAATGCCTTTATGAATTTGATAGTTACATTAGAAAACAAGATCACTTCAATGCAAATGTTATGAAACAATTGAAACAAAATTCTGATATGATTGCTCGCTTGAGTGACTTGTTATTTAGAATTACTAATGATGTTAGAGGTGTAGGAAAACATGCCTCTATGGTTCAAACCTAGCTAGAACAAGTTGCTAAATCTCAAAGAGAACTACTTAGAACAATAATATGAATGATTATGCAGTTAGAGTAGCAACTAGAGGAGGCAAAATGACTCAGGAACCACTTTACCCTGAGGGACACCCTAAAAGAATTGAACAAGACTCGGAAAGAATTAATGCTAATGCACCTAGTCCTTCTAAAAAGAAAAAGAAAAATGATAGGACTTTGCATACCTCTAGTGAACCTGAAATAGAAAAACCTTCTAAAGATAATAATGATGTCTCTATCTCAGATGCTGAAACTCAATCTGGTAATGAACATTAATCTAGTGATAATGAAAATGATAATGATGATGTTGATGTAGATGGTCAACCAGACAATGATAAAGAACCAGATAATGATGTTGAGATAGAACCTACATTGATCTTGTTAACCCACAACCTAAAGATAAACGTTATGATAAGAGAGTCTTTGTTGCTAGAAAACGTGGTAAGGAAAGAGAGCCATGGGTTAAGAAACCCATGCCCTTTCCACCTAAATCATCTAAGAAAAAGGATGATGAAGCATTTGAATGCTTTGCTGAAATGCTTAGGCCAGTCTTTTTGCACACTCGTTTGACTGATATTTTAAAGATGGCCCCTTATGCAAAATACATGAAAGAAATTGTCACTAACAAAAGAAAGATACCTAAAGCTGAAATCTCCACCATGCTTGCTAATTATTCTTTTAAGAATGGAGTACCTAAAAACTTGGAGATGTAGGAATACCAACTATACCTTGCTCTATTAAAAGAAATTATGTCAAAACTGCTTTATGTGACTTAGGAGCTGGTGTTAGTGTTATGCCTTTCTCTTTATATAAAAGACTTGATTTGAATAAACTCACACCTACTGAAATATCATTTCAAATGGCTGACAAAATCAACCGCCATACCTATCGGTATTTGTGAGGATGTGCCCGTTGTTGTTGCAAATGTTACTATCTTAACAGACTTTGTTATACTTGAGATGCCCGAGGATGACAACATGTCGATTATCCTTGGTAGACCCTTTTTTAATACTGCAGGGGCTGTTATAGATTGCAATAAAAGCAAAGTAACTTTTCATATCAATGGTAATGAGCATACGGTGCACTTTCCGAAGAAACAATTCCAAGTGAATGGTGTTAATGTTATTGAAAAGTCTGTGACAATTACTATTGGAAGTTTTCCACTCCCTTTGCCTACTGCCAAAAAAATATGAAATACTTATTGTTGGGGATATGCATATCCCCGTTGAGGTAACTTAGTGTTTTTACGAAAGTTATTCGGGTTCATGTTAATCGAAGGTGATTATTAATAAGACCTGATCAACCTTATTAATGGGTTGTTTTCGAGAGGCATGTGGTCGATGAATCTATTAAGCACAACCTTCTGTCCCCACTTTTTGTTTGTTGTTATTCTTAGTTGAATAAAATAAAATGCCTTGTTTAGTCTGTTTTCTGAATTTTCCGTGCAATAAAAAAGTGGTCAAAAATAAAAGTGCCCAGAATGACCTAGAATTTTGACACGGTTTTTTCTGAATATTTAAGAATTTCTGGTACAAATAACATCAGAGGGGTTGCCCCTGGTGCCCACAAGACACCAGGGCGCGCTAGCCACCCCAGGCGCGCCCTGGTGGGTGGTGGGCCCCATGTGGGTCCCCTCACTTATCCCTTTAGCCCATGTCACCTCCTACCTCCAGAAAAAAATCACCATAGCTCTCTCTCTCTTTCTCTCTCTCTCTCGTGTTCTTGCTCTCAAACCCGCGGAATTCGATCTCTTTGCTCGAAGCTCCATTTCTGAAACTGTTTTGGGGGGATTGCTACTTGGTATGTGACTCCTCCATTGCTCCAATTAGTTTTTGCTCTAGTGGTTTATATTTTGAATAATTAGCTACTCTTGGTGCTGTTGTAAATGGGCTTGCATGTTGAATTCTTAGAGTTCTAAGTAGTTTGAATGCTTGATATAGCCTCTAGACATACATATGAGTAGTTGCTATCCATCTTGTGAAGTTTTATTGACAAAAAATTGGTGGACCAAAATTTTCAGAATGTTATTCATAGGAATAAGATGAGTATCTTCAGGAAGTTTTCCTCCAAAAATAATGCTAAGGGAGTCATTGGGGAATCATCGGACACTGACCTCAACACTCCGGACTGGCGCCGTTTTCAGCATAACTACCATGGTGTTGTTTTTGTGCAGAAATAAAAGTTCTCAGAATTGAACAAAACTTTTTGGATAATTATTTCAGAATAAATAAAAAATACTAGAACCAAGACTCACCGGAGGGGGAGCCCTCGTTGCCCACAAGACACCAGGGCGCGCCACCCCCTGGCACTCCCTGGTGGGTGGTGGGGCCTTCGGAGCTCCTCTGGCCCTAATTCCAACGCTATAAAATCCTATTTTTCCAGAAAAATAGGAGAGGAAGTTTCATCGCGTTTTACGATACGGAGCTGCCGCCACCTCCTATTCTTCATCGGGAGGCCAGATCTGGAGCCCGTTCGGGGCTCCGGAGAGGGGAATCTTCGGTCTTCGTCATCACCAACCCTCCTTCATCACCAATTCCATGATGCTCCCCACCAGGAGTGAGTAATTCCTTCATAGGCTCGTTGGTCTGTAAGGAGATGGATGAGATTCATCATGTAATCGAGCTAGTTTTGTTAGGGCTTGATCCCTAGTATCCACTATGTTGTGGGATTGATGTTGCTATGACTTTGCTATGCTTAATGCTTGTCACTAGGGTCCAAGTGCCATGATTTCATATCTGAACCGTTTATGTTTTCACCATTATATCTATGTTCTAGGTCCGATCTTGCAAGCCATATGCACCTATTACGTGTTATGATCCGTAAACCCCAGGGTGACAGTAATTGGGATACTTTCCGGTGATGACCGTAGTTTGAAGAGTTCATGTATTCACTATGTGTTAATGCTTTGTTCCAATTCTCTATTAAAAGGAGGCCTTAATATCCCTTAGTTTCCTTATGGACCCCGCTGCCACGGGAGGGTAGGACAAAAGATGTCATGCAAATTCTTTTCCATAAGCACGTATGACTATTTACGGAATACATGCCTACATTATATTTATGAACTGGAGCTAGTTCTGTGTCGCCCTAGGTTATGACTGTTATATGATGAATATTATTGAACGAATTCACCGATCCAATACCTACGAGTTTTTCGTATATTGATCTTGCTAAGTTACTATTGCTATTGTTACAACTGCTACAAAATCATTGCTATCACTGTTACCATTACTATTACTGCTAGCACTACTATCAAATTATCATATTACTGTGCTACTGATCACTTTGCTGTAGATACTTAATCTCCAGGTGTGGTTGAATTGGCAACTCAACTGCTAATACTTACAAATATTCTTTGGCTCCCCTTGTGTCGAATCTATAAATTTGGGTTGAATACTCTACCCTCGAAAACTGTTGCGATCCCCTATACTTGTGGGTTATCAGGGACACATTCGGTCGACCTCGTCCCGCCAGAGCTAGGGGTGGCAAGCTCGGCTATGCCGTGGGAGGACTGCGAGGAGAGGGAGCGCCTCGAGGCCTATGCCGCCGCCGAGGCCTACATGCAAGAGCTCCGCCGACATCATCCGAAGCTCCTGGAGGTGGAGCGGATGATCTTTGTCGGTGTGGAGGGCGGCGAGGTTATCCTGCTCTCCTCCGATGACGAGGTCGAAGGCGGCGAGGATGGGCACGGAGGGCGTCGAGGTATGCGGCGAGGACGAGGAGATAGACGTCGACGAGTGGAGGAGTGTCTTCCCCAACGACCCCGACGATGGCACCGGCCCGGACCCGGCTCGCGGCACACCATACCTGACGAGGAAGGATTGGCTCGACCTCCACTTCGACCGAAAGTTGTTTAATTTATTTTAAATTTATGTTTTATATTCAGTTATGCAAAAATATCTATGTTTATGTTTGAATGCATGCTACTTTCAGTTGAACCTGCTTTGAACTTGATCAATTTGAAGTTTACAACGTAAAGTTTAGGGGATCGACTAGAAACAGCCAAAAATTGCTGGAGTATATATATACTCCACTAAGTGTTTTACTCCATTAACTTTTAGGGGATCAGCTAGAGATGGCCTTATGCCTTGTTTATTTCAGTTATTCACAATGTGATGCTCTATATGTGCAACTATTTACTATGCAGCACAATTTCCTCAATAACAGTTTCAACAATACCACTATGAATTATGATATTTGGTTGTTGTTAAGGATGTTGCAGTTAACATGCCTTTTCGTTTTTTCACAATAACTAGTGTACTTTAGACCTGCATAATACCAGTTTGAATGACTATATTTTCTTGTTTTTAAATGTTATGCCTCTTGCAGTTAACACACCTTTCCACTTCTTGTTTTGCTTAACTAGCATGCTTAAACCTGCACTGCACACTGAAGCTATAATTTGTAGGTTATGTTGTCTACCATGGATATATTTAGTTGATGTTTAGCCTGTTGTGCTTAACATGCCTTTAGATGTACTCACACAGGACAATATTGGGAACAATTGTTGTTTTCCATCGAGGTTAGTTTCATCCCATTGCTTATATATACTCACTGTTCAGGATATTGGTAGCTGGTACCATATAGCCCGGGGGCTGATAAGGGATTAATCGTCGAATCGGACATTTCACTGAATATATCTATAATCCACTTATCGGTAGGTTAACTAGGGCCATATTTAATATATTTGAGGCTACATAGCAACATGCATTGTACTGAATGACTAAATATGCAATCCCGAGCTACATAGCAACAAGGAAGAGTGTTACCTTGATGTTCTGATGATGTCTAGATATACATGGAAGAGTAGCAGCAGCAACAACAACAACAACAGTTAACTGTAGTTAATCGGCCGATATTTGTAATAATGTAATAAACTCCATCTGCCCCATAATATAAGATGTTAATTCATCCAATATGTGAGTGTATTGGATGTAATAAGATCTTATATAATGGGACGAAGGGAGTGCTGTACTACATCATTGTGAAATTGTTGTTTAGCTTCTAATATTAACTTGGTGCTTTTAGGTACATATGTCATTGGTAAAGATCCACGCTTCGACCCTTTCTGCATATGGGGCAATGAGATATTCACGAACCAGCATCAAGTGAGGAAACTGATAAAGATTGTTATTAAAATGGGTCAAAAGATGTCAATCAAACTATTTGTTTACACTTTATGCAAAGACAATAGTGAATTGCAGCATGGTAACTAAGAACTCTGTAGCCTTCTTTTTACTGCCCATAATGAGTTGTGTTAGATGACAATGTCTGAATCCTTTTCCTTTGTAGTGGTTCTCGAAGCAGTTTTCTCAAGATTACCTGTCAAACTACATGATTGGCGGCCGGCTATCACAAGGGGTTGGACTATAGAGTCGTGCGTGCCTTCTGCATGGAAGAGACCACAATAGGGGCATTCCACTTCACCTTGTTCAGCAACCATAATTTCTCTCGCCTCTTTCTTTACCTCGCAATAGTATCGATTCTCGGAATAAGTGCAAAGATGCTTTTATCACTAAGTATTTTCCGCCCGCAAAAATTATTTCCCTTAGAACCCAGATTATGAATTTCAAGCAACTTGAGCATGAGCATGTTGCACAATCTTGGGAAAGGATGAAAATGATGCTAAGGAATTGCCCAACTCATGGGTTAAATCTTTGGATGATCATACAAAAAATTTATGCGGGATTGAATTTTGTTTCTCGTAATCTTTTAGATTCCGCCGCGGGTGGTACTTTTATGGAAATTACTTTCGGTGAAGCCACCAAATTGCTTGATAATATTATGGCAAATTATTCGCAATGGCATACCGAAAGAGCTCCTACTAGTAAAAAAGTCAATTCGGTAGAAGAAATAGATTCTTTGAGTGAAAAAGTTGATGCTCTTATGAAGTTGGTTGCAAATAAAAATGCTCCTATTGATTTTAATGATATGCCTTTGTCTACTTTGATTGAGCAAAATAGTGATGCCATAGATGTGAACTTTATTTCGCGAAACAATTTTAATAACAATGCTTATAGAGGTAATTTTAATCCTAGGCCTTTTCCTAGTAATTCCTCTAATAATTATGGTAATTCCTATGGTAATCCTTTTTATAATAATAATAGGAACACCTCTGATCTTGAGAATAATATTAAAGAATTTATCAATACTCAAAAGGTTTTCAATGCTACAATTGAAGAAAAGTTGAATAAGTTTGATGATATGTCTAGAAGTATTGATAGAATTTCTCATGATGTAGAAAATCTCCAGATGAAATTTTTTGTTCCTAAGGTTGAGGAATCAATTAAAGCTTTATATGTTTCTATGGATGAAAGTAAGAAAAGAACCGCTATGCTTAGAGCTAGACGAGAATTTTTAGAAAAAGCGTTTTCTAGTGATTGCTTTCATAAAAGTGATGCAAATCTTAAAATGATTGGTGTTTCTTCTATTGATTCCTTGTTTAGTAAAATTAATATTGATGATAAAGGGACTGGAGAAGAGTCAACTTTAGCTAGAAGGCGTCCCGATAATTTGGAGGGTGAAAATCTTGTTGAAAATTTTGATAGAAGTGGGTTTGAAGAGGTCAAGACTTTAACTAGTGATGTGCCCACTATTTTGGATTACAAAGACTTTAATTATGATATTTGCTCTTTGGTTGATTGTATTTCTTTGCTGCAATCCATGATAAATTCACCCCATGCTTATGAACAAAATAAAGCTTTTACTAAACATATTGTTGATGCTATGATGAAAGCTTTTAAAGAAAAGTTGGAATTAGAGGTTTCAATTCCTAGAAAATTACATGATGAATGGGAACCTACTATCAAAGTCAAGATTAAAAATTATGAGTGTTTTGCTTTATGTGACTTGGGTGCTAGTGTTTCTACAATTCCGAAATCTTTATGTGATGTGCTTGGTCTTACCGATATTGAAGAATGCTCTTTAAATTTGCACTTGGTGGATTCTACTATTAAAAAGCCTATGGGAAGAATTAATGATGTTCTTATTCTTGCAAATAGAAATTATGTGCCCATAGATTTCATCGTTCTTGATATTGATTGCAATCCGTCTTGTCCAATTATTCTTGGTAGACAGTTTTTACGTACTATTGGTGCCGTGATTGATATGAAAGAAGGCAATATTAAATTTCAGTTTCCACTAAGGAAGGGTATGGAACACTTACCTAGAACAAGAATTAGGCCACCATATGAATCAATCATGAGGGCATCATATGGATCAAGAACAAAGATGACAATACTTAGATCCTTTACATTATGCCTAGCTAGGGGCGTAAAACGATAGCGCTCGTTGGGAGGCAACCCAACTTGTATCTTTTTGCTTTTTGGTTTTCTTGCTGTTTTCAATAAAATACCAAATTATGCCTCTGGTTAGATGTGTTTTTGTGGTTTAAATTAGTGTTTGTGCCAAGCAAAGCCTTTGGGGTGATTTGGGTGATAGTTGATTTGATCTTGCTGAAAAACAGAAACTTTTGCTCTCAGGAAAACAATTCTTATTTTTAACAGAAGAGTGAATTTGATTTGATTCTTTGTGCAGAATATTAATAAACAAATTTCACACATTGTCCTAATTTTTCAGAATTTTTGAAGTTACAGAAGTATTCGAAGTTTTCAGATTAATACAGACTGTTCTGTTTTTTGACAGATTCTGTTTTCTTTGCGTTGTGTGCTTGTTTTGATGATTCTATGGTTTCCTTTGAAGAGTTTTTGCCATAGAAAAGTTGGAATATAGTAGATATAATGCAAAAATAAAATATGAATGGGTTTGCAACAGCACTTATAGTAGTGATTTGTTTTCTTATACTAACGGATCTCACGAAGGTTTTGTTGAGTTTTGTGTGATTGAAGTTTTGAAGTTTTGGGTGATATTACGATGGATGAAGGAATAAGGATTAGCAAAAGGCTAAGCTTGGGGATGCCCGAGGCACCCCAAGATAATATTCAAGAAGTATCAAGCAACTAAGCTTGGGGATGCCCCCGAGTGGCATCCCCTCTTTCTTCTAACGACCATCGGTATTTTACTTGGAGCTATATTTTTATTCGTCACATATTATGAGTTTTGCTTGGACCATCTTGTATGATATGAGTCTTTGCTTGTTTTGCTTTTTATTTTAAGTCTTGAATCCTTGCTGGATATGCCTTTTAGGGAGAGCCAAAAATTATGCTATGCTTGCTCCTATGCTTCACTTAAATTTTTATGAGCTATGGAATTGCTCTACTGCTTCACTTATATCTTTTTGAGCATGGTGTGCTTTGTTATTTTTGAAGAAATGCTCTCATGCTTCACTTAGATTTATTTGGGAGTTAGTAAAAATTTAAAGAAATTCTCTCTTGCTTCACTTAGATTAATTTGAGAGAAAGAAATATTATGCTCATGTTCTTCACTTATATTTGTTTGAGCTTATTAAAAGCAACATATAAAACTAGTCCCAAAGTGATAGATATCCAAGAAGGATATAATAAAAACTTTCATGAAGATCATTGGAAAAAATAAACTTGATTCTTAGTAATAGTTTTGAGATATGATGATAGTGATATGTGAGTCATGTTGATGAGTAATTATGCTTTAGTAAGAATATTGGTGTTAAGGTTTGTGATTCCCTATGCAAGCACGAAAGTCAATAGTTATGCAATGAAATTATATCCTACTTGTGGTGCATTATTCGATGTTAATTATGCTTAATTCTTTCTTACGAGATATTTTGTTTCTTGGTCGGGCGCTTCTCAATCTTTTTGCTAGCCTTCATTTGCACTAATTATGATCACTACTTGTGCATCCAAAATCCTTTAAACTAGTTTTGCCATATGAGTCCACTATACCTACCTATATGCGGTATTTCCATGCTATTCTAAGCAAATTTGTATGTGCCATCTCTAATTTTCAAAATAAATTTCTCTTTTGTGTGCTCGTACCGCTCGCGAGGCGGTGAGGGGTGGCCGATATTTTCCATGCTAGATGTGTTATTCTCACGATGAGTGTTTATCCACTTGTCATTGCACGAGAGTACGGCAAATGTATTAGGGATGCCCAGTCCCGAAATGAAAAATGAATTTACTTTATGTAGTCAAATAATAAATTCCTTGGAAAGTGTTGATATGGAGGGCACCCGTGGATACGGCTAGCCATGGAAAGTGAAAGAAATGGTGGAAAAAGGAATAAACTTTAATTTCTGTTTGGGAACCGCCTATGATATATCTAGCATGGAAAGTGTTGGGAACTCTAAGTCGTTTTTGTTGGTGAGAAAAGTATGCCTCTCAAAATGTTTTTATCTCTCAATTTAAGCTTTGAGCTCTGGCACCTCTACAAATCTCTACTTCCCTCCGCGAAGGGCCTTTCTTTTACTTTATGCAATTTTTATTTTTACTTGAGTCTCCATCTTCTCTTATAAAGCACTGACTAAGGGGCACTATGATCGTACTTGAGCATTGGGTGTAGCTAATATTCGAGTGTGTTTCATGAATGGATCAATGATAGAGCATAATGGGCTAGGGATAGCTTGCTTTAGTGTTGGTATTTTGAAAGACGTGGTTGCTTGTTGATATGCTTGAGTATTAAAGTCCTCATGTCAAAACTAGACTATTGCTTAGAACCATATAAAAGTCCAAATGTCCATGCTACAAAGAAAAAAATATGTGATGAACATGTTAGGCAGCATTCCACATAAAAAATTCTGTTTTTATCATTTACCTACTCGAGGACGAGCAGGAATTAAGCTTGGGGATGCTGATACGTCTCCAACGTATCTATAATTTTTGATTGTTCCATGCTGTTATATTATCATTCTTGGATGTTTTACAATCATTTTATATCATTTTTTGGTACTAACCTATTGACATAGTGCCCAGTGCCAGTTGCTGTTTTCTGCATGTTTTTTACATCGCAGGAAATCAATACCAAACGGAGTCCAAACGCAGCGAAACTTTTTGGAGATTTTTGTTGGACCAGAAGACATCCAGTGGGCCAAAGAAGTACCGAAGAGGGGGGCCGAGGTGAGCACAAGACACCGGGGCGCGCCTGGGCCCCCAGGCGTGCCCTGGTGGGTTGTGCCCATCTCGGAGACCTCCCGCACCGCCTCTTTGCTCTATAAATATCCCAATATTCCAGAAACCCTAGGGGAGTCGACAGAAATCAATTCCAGCCGCCGCAAGTTCCAGAAACCACAGATCCAATCTAGACACCATCACGGAGGGGTTCATCATCCTCATTGGTGCCTCTCCGATGATGCGTGAGTAGTTCATTGTAGACCTTCGGGTCCGTAGTTAGTAGCTAGATGGCTTCCTCTCTCTCGTTTGATTCTCAATACAACGGTCTCTCGAAGATCTATTTGATGTAACTCTTTTTGTGGTGTGTTTGTTGGGATCCGATGAACTTTGAGTTTATGATCAGATCTATGTTTTTATCTATGAAAGTTATTTGAGTCTTCTTTGATCTCTTATATGCATGATTGCTTATAGCCTCGTATTTCTTCTCCGATATTTGGGTTTTGTTTGGCCAACTTGATCTATTTATCTTGCAATGGGAAGAGGTGCTTTGTGATGGGTTTGATCTTACGGTGCTTGATCCCAGTGACAGAAGGGGAAACGACACGTATGTATCGTTGCTATTAAGGATAACAAGATGGGATCTATTTCTACATAAATAGATCTTGTCTACATCATGTCATTGTTCTTATTGCATTACTCTGTTTTTCCATGAACTTAATACACTAGATGCATGCTGGATAGCGGTCGATGTGTGGAGTAATAGTAGTAGATGCAGGCAGGAGTCAGTCAACTAATCTTTGACGTGATGCCTATATAATGATCATTGCCTGGATATCGTCATGAGTATTTGAAGTTCTATCAATTGCCCAACAGTAATTTGTTTACCCACCGTTTGCTATTTTCTTCGAGAGAAGCCACTAGTGAAAACTACGGCCCCCGGGTCTCTTCTTTAATATATTTGCCTTCAAGATCTATTTTGCTATTCGCTCTTTTATTTATTTGCAACTTTTATTTTCAGATCTATTAATCCAAAAATACAAAAATACCTTGCTGCAATTTTTACCTATTTATTTTATCTCGCGTTCCCGCGAGATCTATTTATCCAATCTACTACAATTTTACCAATCCTTTTACCCGTGAGGGATTGACAACCCCTCTCTTACATCAGGTTGCAAGTATTTGTTCTTTGTGTGCAGGAGCTGTTTACGTGGTGTTGCGTGGTTCTCCTACTGGTTCGATAACCTTGGTCTCATCACTGAGGAAAATACCTACCGTTGCTGTGTTGCATCATCCCTTCCTCTTTGGGGAAATACCGACGTAGTTCAAGCAAACATCACGTACCAGCCCCAAAGACCCATGCGACCAAGGGGGAAAGAGTCCCAACTCCGTACGACGGAAGGGGAGAAGGACTAGGAGTCCAACTCTTCCCCCTTGGTGCACCAGCCGTATAGGGTGGAGGGACTGGACTTCTAGCCCTCCCACGCATATAAATAAAGGGGAAGGGGCGCAACAAAGTCCCCCAATAGAGGGGACTTGCCTGCTGCCCCGTTTCTCCCTCCCGACATAATCCTCGTCCTCGGTTTTTCGCTTAGCGAAACACTGCCGGAATTCCACCACCACCATTGATACGTCTCCAACATATCTATATTTTTTTATTGTTCCATGCTATTATAGTATAAATCTTGGATGTTTTATATACACTTACAAGCAATTATATATCATTTTTTTGGGACTAACCTATTAACTTAGTGCCCAGTGCCAGTTGCTATTTTTTGCCAGTTTTTGATTTTTCAGAATATCAGTACCAAATGAAGTCCAAATGCCATGAAACTTTTTGAAGATTTTTTCTGGACATAAGAGACCCTGGAAGCTTCGGCAGGGGGTGAGAAGATGGAGCAGTGGCCCATGAGGCACCGGGGCACGCCCAGGGGGTAGGGCGCACCCTGGTGGCTCGTGGGGGCCCATGTAGCTCTGTTTGACCTAACTCCGCCTCTATAAATTCTCTAAAATCGGGAAACCAACAGAGGAGTCCACAAAATACTTTTTCCGCCGTCGCAAGTTCCTGTTCTCGCAACATCCCATCTGGAGGCCTTTTCCGGCACTCTGCCAGAGGGGGAATCAATCATGGATGGGCTCTACATCAACTTTGCTGCCCTTCCAATGATGTGTGTGTAGTTTACCATAGGCCTATGGATCCATAGTTAGTAGCTAGATGGCTTCTTCTCTCTATTTGATCTTCAATATGTAAGTTTGAGAATACCAGGTGGCTTGATTGCCTGCCTCGGCGCACCCCCTTTCATATATATATATATATATATACATACATATAATATATATATATATATATATATATATATATATATATATATATGATACGTCCATTTTGCAACATGTTTACCTACTGTTATTTATAATGTTTTTATGCATAATAATGCTTTTTGGAGTAATTCTAATGCCTTTTCTCTCATAATATGCAAGGTATACACAAAGAGGGAGAATTTCGGCAGCTGGAAATCTGGACTTGAAAAAGCTATGTCAAGCTACCTATTCTGCACAACTCCAAATGAGCTGAAACTTCACGAGGATTTTTTATGGAATAAATCAGAAATATTGGAGCAAATAACTACCAAAGGGGGGCCACCTGGTGAGCACAAGACACCAGGGTGCGCCAGGCCCCCCAGGCGCGCCCTGGTGGGTTGTGCTCAGCCCAGCCCACCTCCGGTGCCCATCTTCTGGTATATAAGTCATTTTGACCTAGAAAAAAATCAGGAGAGGACTTTCGTGATGAAGCGCCGCCGTCTCGAGGCGGAACTTGGGCAGGAGCACTTTTGCCCTCCGGCGGAGCGATTCCGCCGGGGGAACTTGCCTCCCGGAGGGGAAATCATCGTCATCATCATCACCAACAACTCTCCCATCTTGGGGAGGGCAATCTCCATCAACATCTTCAATAGCACCATCTCCTCTCAAACCCTAGTTCATCTCTTGTGTTCAATCTTGGTACCGGAACTATAGATTGGTGCTTGTGGGTGACTAGTAGTGTTGATTACATCTTGTAGTTCATTACTATATGGTTTATTTGGTGGAAGATTATATGTTCAGATCCATTATGCTATTTAATACCCCTCTGATCTTGAGCATGATTATCATTTGTGAGTAGTTACTTTTGTTCTTGAGGTCACCGGAGAAATCATGTTGCAAGTAATCATGTGAACTTGGTATGTGTTCGATATTTTGATGATATGTATGTTGTGATTCCCTTAGTGGTGTCATGTGAACGTCGACTACATGACACTTCACCATATTTGGGCCTAAGGGAATGCATTGTGGAGTAGTTATTAGATGATGGGTTGCGAGAGTGACAGAAGATTAAACCCTAGTTTATGCGATATTTCGTAAGGGGCCGATTGGATCCAAAAGTTTAATGCTATGGTTAGAATTTATTCTTAATACTTTTCTCATAGTTGCGGATGCTTGCGAGGGGGTTAATCATAAGTAGGAGGTTTGTTCAAGTAAGAACAGCACCTAAGCACCGGTCCACCCACATACCAAATTATCAAAGTAGCGAACACGAACCGAACCAACATGATGAAAGTGACTAGATGAAATTCCCGTGTACCCTCAAGAACACTTTGTTTATCATAAGAGACTATTTTGGCCTGTCCTTTGCCTCAAAAGGATTGGGCTACCTTGCTGCACTTTTGTTACTACTACCATTACTTGCTCGTTATAAAATATCTGGCTTTCAGACTACTCTGTTACTTACAATTTCAGCACTTGCAGACAGTACCTTGCCGAAAACCACTTGTCAATTCCTTCTGCTCCTCGTTGGGTTCGACACTCTTACTTATCGAAAAGGCTACAATTGATCCCATATACTTGTGGGTCATCAAGGCTCTTTTCTGGTGCCGTTGCCTGGGAGTGAAGCGCTCTTGGTAAGTGGAAATTGGTAAGGAAAATTTATTACTACGTGCTGAAATTTATTGTCACTTGTTACTATGGAGAGCAATCCTTTGAGGGGTTTGTTCGGTGTATCTTCACCTCGACCGGAACCACAATTAGTTACCCCTCAACCTACTGCATCTACTGACAATATTGAATATGAAATTCCTTTGCGTATGGTAGAACAACTGCTAGCTAATCCTTATGCAGGAGATGGAACCGAACATCCTGATAAGCACTTGTTATATGTGGATGAAATTCGTGGATTGTTTAAGCTTGCAGGTTTACCCGGAGTTGAAGCTAAGAAGAAGGTTTTCCCTTTATCTTTCAAAGGAAAAGCATTGACATGGTATAGGCTATGCAATGATATTGGATCTTGGAGTTGGAATCGGTAGAAATTGGAATTCCATCAAAAATTCTACCCTATGCATCTAGTTCATCGTGATCGAAATTATATATATAATTTTTGGCCTCGTGAAGGAGAAAGTATCTATCTAGCTTGGGGGAGGCTTAATTCAATGTTATATTCATGCCCCAATCATGAGCTCTCAAGAGAAATTATTATTCAAAAAATTTATGCTCGGCTTTCTCATAATGATCAATCCATGCTCGATACTTCTTGTACTGGTTCTTTTATGAAGAAGACTATTGAATTCCGGTGGGATCTTTTAGAAAGAATTAAACGCAACTCTGAAGATTGGGAACTCGACGAAGGTAAAGAGTCAGGTATTGAGCTTAAGTTTGATTGTGTTAAATCTTTTATGAATACCGATGTTTTTCAAAAGTTTAGCACTAAGTATGGACTTGACTCTGAGATAGTAGCTTCCTTTTGTGAATCTTTTGCTACTCATGTTGATCTCCCTAAGGAGAAGTGGTTCAAATATCACGCACCTATTAAAGAAGAAATTAAAGAACCGGTAAAAGCAAAAGATGAAACTATTATTTATAATGTTGATCCAGTTGTTCCTACTGCTTATATTGAAAAACCACCTTTCCCTGTTAGGATGAAGGAACATGCTAAAGTTTCAACTGTGGTCAACAAAAGCTATATTAGAACACCTAAACCAGCTGAACAAATCAAAGTAGAACCTAGTGTTGCTATGGTTAAAGATCTCTTGGTCGATAATATTGATGGGCATATTATTTACTTCTGTGATGAAGCTGCTAGAATTGTCAAACCCGATGAAAAAGATAAACATAGACCTATTGTTGGCATGCCTGTTGTCTCAGTTAAGATAGGAGATCACTGTTATCATGGTTTATGTGACATAGGTGCAAGCATGAGTGCTATTCCTTTTACCTTATATCAAGAAATTATGAATGATATAGCACCAGATGAAATAGAAGATATAGATGTTACTATTAAGCTTGCTAGTAGAGATACTATATCACCAATTGGGATTATTAGGGATGTTGAAGTCTTGTGTGGGAAAATAAAATACCCTACTGATTTTCTTGTTCTTGGTTCCCCACAAGATGACTTTTGTCCCATTATCTTTGGTAGACCTTTCTTGAACACCGTTAATGCTAAAATAGATTGTGACAAACAAACTGTCGGTGTTAGTTTCGGTGATGAGTCTCATGAGTTTAATTTTTCTAAGTTTAGTAGAAAACCTCATAAGAAAGATTTGCCTAGTAAAGATGAAATTATTGGTCTTGCTTCTATTGCTGTACCCCCTACTGATCCTTTAGAACAATATTTGCTAGACCATGAAAACGATTTACATATGCATGAAAGAAATGAAATAGATAAGATTTTCTTTGAAGAACGTCCTTTGCTTAAACACAATTTGCCTATTGAAACTCTAGGAGGTCCTCCTCCACCTAAAGGTGATCCTGTGTTTGAATTAAAACAATTGCCAGACACTTTGAAATATGCTTATCTTGATGAGAAAAAGATATATCCTGTAATTATTAGTGCTAACCTTTCAGAACACGAAGAAGAAAGATTATTGAAAGTTCTAAGGAAGCACCGAGCTGCTATTGGATATACTCTTGATGATCTTAAGGGCATTAGTCCCACTCTATGTCAGCACAAGATTAATATGGAACCTGATGCTAAACTCGTTGTTGATCACCAACGTCGGTTAAATCCAAAGATGAAAGAAGTGGTAAGAACGGAAATATTAAAACTTCTGGAAGCAGGTATAATCTATCCTATTGCTGATAGTAGATGGGTAAGTCCTGTTCATTGTGTCCCTAAGAAGGGAGGTATTACTATTGTTCCTAATGATAAGAATGAACTTATTCCACAAAGAATTGTTACAGGCTATAGAATGGTAATTGATTTTAGAAAATTAAACAAAGCCACTAGAAAAGATCATTATCCTCTGCCTTTTATTGATCAAATGCTAGAAAGATTATCTAAGCACACACATTTTTGCTTCCTTGATGGATATTATGGCTTTTCACAAATACCTGTTTCTCAACCTGTTCAAGAAAAGACCACTTTTACTTGTCCTTTTGGAACTTATGCTTATAGACGTATGCCTTTTTGTTTATGCAATGCACCTGCTACCTTTCAATGATGTATGACTGCTATATTCTCTGATTTTTGTGAAAAGATTGTTGAGGTTTTCATGGATGACTTTTTTCTTTATGGGGAGTCTTTTGATGATTGTTTAAGCAATCTTGATCGAGTTTTGCAGAGATGTGAGCAAACAAATCTTGTCTTGAATTGGGAGAAGTGCCACTTTATGGTTAATGAAGGTAATGTTTTGGGCCATAAAATTTCTGAAATAGGTATTGAGGTGGACAAAGCTAAGGTTGATGCAATTGAGAAAATGCCATGTCCTAAAGATATCAAAGTATTCGTAGTTTCCTTGGTCATGCTGGTTTCTATAGGAGATTTATCAAAGACTTTTCTAAAATTTCTAGGCCTCTTACAAACCTTTTGCAAAAGGATATTCCTTTTGTTTTTTATGATGATTGTTTAGAAGCCTTCAAAACACTCAAGAAAGCCTTAATTTCTGCACCTATTGTTCAACCACCTGATTGGAACTTGCCTTTTGAAATTATGTGTGATGCTAGTGATTATGTTGTTGGTGCTGTTCTAGGACAAAGAGTTGATAAGAAACTAAATGTTATCCACTATGCTAGTAAAACTCTAGACAGTGCCCAACGAAATTATGCTACTACTGAAAACGAATTCTTAGCAGTGGTGTTTGCTTGTGATAAATTTAGATCCTACATTGTTGATTCTAAAGTGACTGTTCACACGGATCATGCTGCTATAAAATATCTTATGAAAAAGAAAGATGCTAAACCTAGACTCATTAGGTGGGTTCTTTTACTACAAGAATTTGATTTGCAAATCACTGATAGAAAAGGAGCGAAAAACCCCGTAGCTGATAACTTGTCTAGGCTTGAAAATATCCTTGACGACCCACAACCTATTAATGATAGCTTTCCTGAGGAGCAGTTAGCTGCAATAAAGTTTCTCACAGCACTCCTTGGTATGCTGACTATGCTAATTATATTGTTGCTAAATACATACCACCTAGCTTCACATATCAACAAAAGAAAAAATTCTTCTATGATTTAAGACATTACTTTTGGGATGACCCACATCTTTATAAAGAAGGAGTAGATGGTATTATTAGACGTTGTGTACCTGAGCATGAACAGGAACAAATCCTACGGAAATGTCACTCCGAAGCTTATGGAGGACATCATGCGGGAGACAGAACTGCTCATAAGGTATTGCAATCTAGTTTTTATTGGCGTACTCTCTTCAAGGATGCTCGTAAGTTTGTCTTATCTTGTGAAGAATGTCAAAGAATAGGTAATATCGATAAGCGTCAAGAAATGCCTATGAATTATTCTCTTGTTGTTGAACCATTTGATGTTTGGGGATTTGATTACATGGGACCTTTTCCTTCCTCTAATGGGTATACTCATATTTTGGTTGCTGTTGATTATGTTACTAAGTGGGTAGAAGCTATTCCAACCAGTAGTGCTGATCACAACACCTCTATTAAAATGCTTAAGGAAGTTATTTTCCCAAGGTTTGGAGTCCCTAGATATTTAATGACTGATGGTGGTTCACACTTTATTCATGGTGCTTTCCGTAAACTGCTTGCCAAGTATGATGTTAACCATAGAATTGCATCACCCTATCATCCTCAGTCTAGTGGTCAAGTTGAACTTAGCAATAGAGAAATAAAATTAATTTTACAAAAGACTGTCAATAGGTCCCGGAAGAATTGGTCTAAGAAATTAGATGATGCACTTTGGGCTTATAGAACAGCTTATAAAAATCCTATGGGTATGTCTCCCTATAAAATGGTTTATGGAAAAGCTTGTCATTTGCCTCTTGAGTTAGAGCATAAAGCATTTTGGGCAATTAAAGAACTCAACTATGATTTCAAACTTGCTGGTGAGAAGAGGTTATTTGATATTAGCTCATTAGATGAATGGAGAACCCAAGCTTATGAAAATGCCAAGTTATTTAAAGAAAAAGTTAAAAGATGGCATGATAAAAGAATCCAAAAGCGTGAGTTCAAAGTTGGAGAATATGTTCTTTTGTACAACTCTCATTTCAGATTCTTTGCAGGAAAACTCCTCTCCAAATGGGAAGGACCCTATGTTATCGAGGAGGTTTATCGATCTGGAGCTATCAAAATAAATAATGCCGAAGGTACTAACCCGAAGGTTGTTAATGGGCAACGAATAAAACATTATATCTCAGGTACACCCATTAATGTTGAAAGCAATGTTATTCAAACTATGACACCGGAAGAACACATAAAAGAAACCTTCCGGAACACTCCAGAATCGTGAAAAAAGGGAGGTATGTGATACGGTAAGTAAACGGACTCCGAAAAATCCGCAATTTTTTTTTTTCAGTTTTGGAATATTTAGAAAATTAGGAAAATAAGAAACAGACACGAAGGTGAGCCAGGCGAGCCCTGGTGTCTTGTGCCCACCTCGGGTACCTTTCGGACTCCGTTTTTCTTCTGTTTGCTTGTTTCCCAAGATAAAAAATCTTTATATACCCCTCGAACCTATTGATCTCCGTATCGCGGAGAAATCTCCTGTTTTCTTTTCCTTGCTATTTCCTGTCAGATCTGTTAGGCCAGGCATCATGTCTTCTTCTTCCTCCAACAATGTGGAAGAGGATGCTTGGTTGATGAAGATCGAGCTGAAGAGGGAAGAGCTAGTTGGAGCCGCCAAGGAGGACAAGAACAAGGAGGCTACCGGAGATCAAACGCCAGTGATCGAGCAAGCACTGCCTGCCGAGGAGGAAGAAGAAGATATCCTTAAACCTTACTATGCTCATCTTACCCCTACTGAGATTGAAGCCTTTCGGATCATTGAAACGGTTCATGTGCAAAAATAAATATCTCACTCATGAAAATATTCTGCATCAAGAGCATATCATCTTCCTCCGGAGCGTCATCCGTAGACCGGAGAGTCTCTTCATTATGAAGGACAAGATCGCTACCACTTTATCACCACCACCTCCTTCATCACCAAAAGAAAATTGAGTATCGGGTATTGGCACTCCCCTTGGCTTTCGCCAAGCTTGGGGGAGGTGCCCCGGTATCGTATCACCTCCACTATCTTCTGCCTTTACTTTTCTTAGTTCGATCCATGGTTATCTTTTGCTTTAGATGAATAAAAGTTTATTTCGATCTTTTCTTTTCGAGAGTTTGCTTAGTCATCTATCCTTGTAATCGTGTGCGAGACATATAATAAAGTTTAGTTTGAGTTTTGCTTTCTTTACTTTCTTGTTTCAATAAAAAGAAAGGAAATAAATGAAAAAGATCATATGCTAATCTTATGCTAAGTAATGACATCACATAAGGAAAAGTATAAGTAGAAAGTTTTATTGTAGATTGACAAACATAGTATTGGTCAATGAAGCAATTCATGAAAGAATTAATAAGGGAAGAGAAGATTCACATGCAAATACACTATCTTGGAAATCTTTTGTGATTGTGAGCACCCATCAAAATATTATATGCCAAAATTGTTGATGTTGGACAAGGAAGACAACGTAATGATTTATGTTTGTTCATATTCACATAGAAGTTATATTGTCATAGATCCTTCAACATGTGGTGCTTGCCCCCCATATTTGCTAGCCAAAAATTCCGCACTAAGTAGAGATACTACTTGTGCATCCAAAAACCCATAAACCCAAATCTTATTTTGAAAGTCCACCATACGTACCTATGGATTGAGTAAGATCCTTCAAGTAAGTTGTCATCGGTGCAATAAGGCAATAAAAATTGCTTCTAAAAGTGTTAGATCATTTAGTGTAAGAGAAAATTGAGCGTTGTACGAACTTGTGATGGCGAAGAATAAAAGCGACAGACTGCATAATAAAGGTTGCCATCATAAGGGGCAATATAACGTGATGTTCTCTTGCACTAAGGGGTTGAGCATACAAACAAAAAGCGCATGTCAACCTCTGCTTCCCTCTACGAAGGGCCTATCTTTTACTTTTATGTATTTACTTTCATGCAAGAGTCAAAGTTTTTCTCTCTATTCCTTTTTACTTTCTCTTTTGGCAAGCATCATGTGGTGAGGAAAGATCTAGGCACATATATCTAGTTCAATATGGGTAGCATGAGTTATTATTGTTGACATCACCCTTGAGGTGAATACGTTGGGAGGCGAAACTATAAGCCCCTATCTTTCTATGTGTCCGGTTGAAACGTTTTGCTCATGTGTACGAGGTGAGTGTTAGCAATCATAGAAGACTATATGATGGTTGAGTATGTGCACTTGCCTAAAGGCTCCGATATGTGGCCCTTCCTGAAAAGATGATGAATTGTAGTTGCAAAGTTGACTGAGAACATAGTTTGTTGGTTTCCAATAAAGTTTATGCTTTATACTTTGATGTTGTGATGAATTGTTACTTATTCATGAGAAGTCTATGATAAAAGTTCTATGATGAAAGTTTTATGTTAAAGTTTGTTGTTGTTATAATAAATTACATGATGCTTCTATGTCCGTATTTTGTTTTTACCGACACCTCTCTCTCTAAGCATGTGGACATGTTTTTCGATTTCGGTTTTCACTTGAGGACAAGCGAGGTCTAAGCTTGGGGAAGTTTATACGTCCATTTTGCATCATGCTTACCTACTGTTATTTATAATGTTTTTATGCATAATAATGCTTTTTGGAGTAATTCTATTGCCTTTTCTCTCATAATATGCAAGGTATACACAAAGAGCGAGAATACCGGCAGCTGGAAATCTGGACCTGGAAAAGATACGTCAGGCTACCTATTCTGCACAACTCCAAGTGAGCTGAAACTTCACAAGGATTTTTTATGGAATAAATAAGAAATATTGGAGAAAATAACTACCGGAGGGGGGCCACCTGGTGAGCACAAGACACCAGGACGCGCCAGGCCCCCCAGGCGCGCCCTGGTGGGTTGTGCTCAGCCCAGCCCACCTCCGGTGCCCATCTTCTGGTATATAAGTCATTTTGATCTAGAAAAAATCTGGAGAGTACTTTCGTAATGAAGCGCCACCGTCTCGAGGCGGAACTTGGGCAGGAGCACTTTTGCCCTCCGGCGGAGCGATTCCGCCGGGGGAACTTCCCTCCCGGAGGGGGAAATCATCGTCATCATCATCACCAACAACTCTCCCATCTTGGGGAGGGCAATCTCCATCAACATCTTTAATAGCACCATCTCCTGTCAAACCCTAGTTCATCTCTTGTGTTCAATCTTGGTACCGGAACTATAGATTGGTGCTTGTGGGTGACTAGTAGTGTTGATTACATCTTGTAGTTCATTACTATATGGTTTATTTGGTGGAAGATTATATGTTCAGATCCATTATGCTATTTAATACCCCTCTGATCTTGAGCATGATTATCATTTGTGAGTAGTTACTTTTGTTCTTGAGGTCATGGGAGAAATCATGTTGCAAGTAATCATGTGAACTTGATATGTGTTCGATATTTTGATGATATGTATGTTGTGATTCCCTTAGTGGTGTCATGTGAACGTCGACTACATGACACTTCACCATATTTGGGCCTAAGGGAATGCATTGTGGAGTAGTTATTAGATGATGGGTTGCGAGAGTGACAGAAGCTTAAACCCTAGTTTATGTGCTATTCCGTAAGGGACCGATTGGATCCAAAAGTTTAATGCTATGGTTAGAATTTATTCTTAATACTTTTCTCGTAGTTGCGGATGCTTGCGAGGGGGTTAATCATAAGTAGGAGGTTTGTTCAAGTAAGAACAACACCTAAGCACCGGTCCACCCACATACCAAATTATCAAAGTAGCGAACATGAATCGAACAAACATGATGAAAGTGACTAGATCAAATTCCCGTGTACCCTCAAGAACACTTTGTTTATCATAAGAGACCATTTTGGCCTGTCCTTTGCCTCAAAAGGATTGGGCTACCTTGCTGCACTTTTGTTACTACTACCATTACTTGCTCGTTATAAAATATCTGGCTATCACACTACTCTGTTACTTACAATTTCAGCACTTGCAGATAGTGCCTTGCTGAAAACCACTTGTCATTTCCTTCTGCTCCTCGTTGGGTTTGACACTCTTACTTATCGAAAAGGCTACAATTGATCCCATATACTTGTGGGTCTTCAAGGCTCTTTTCTGGCGCCGTTGCCTGGGAGTGAAGCGCTCTTGGTAAGTGGAAATTGGTAAGGAAAATTTATTACTACGTGCTGAAATTTATTGTCACTTGTTACTATGGAGAGCAATCCTTTGAGGGGTTTGTTCGGTGTATCTTCACCTCGACCGGAACCACAATTAGTTACCCCTCAACCTACTGCACCTGTTGAAAATATTGAATATGAAATTCCTTCGCGTATGGTAGAACAACTGCTAGCTAATCCTTATGCAGGAGATGGAACCGAACATCCTGATAAGCACTTGATATATGTGGATGAAATTTGTGGATTGTTTAAGCTTGCAGGTTTACCCGGAGATGAAGCTAAGAAGAAGGTTTTCCCTTTATCTCTGAAAGGAAAAGCATTGACATGGTATAGGCTATGCGATGATATTTGATCTTGGAATTGGAATCGGTTGAAATTGGAATTCCATCAAAAAATTCTACCCTATGCATCTAGTTCATCGTGATCGGAATTATATATATAATTTTTGGCCTCGTGAAGGAGAAAGTATCGCTCTAGCTTGGAGGAGGCTTAATTAAATATTATATTCATGCCCCAATCATGAGCTCTCAAGAGAAATTATTATTCATAACTTTTATGCTCGGCTTTCTCATAATGATCAATCCATGCTCGATACTTCTTGTACCAGTTCTTTTATGAAGAAGACTATTGAATTCCGGTGGGATCTTTTAGAAAGAATTAAACACAACTCTAAAGATTGGGAACTCGACGAAGGTAAAGAGTCAGGTATCGAAAAGGTCGAGATGGGCCTGTTAAGTTCCTGTAATAACTGACGAACCCAGGAAGACTCTGCAATGGCCGCAGCAACAGCTTGGTATTCGACCTCTGCGCTAGATTGAGAATCTGTCGTTTGTTGTCTGGAGGACCACGAGATGAGATTATTGCCAAGGTACATGCAAAATCCGGAGGTAGAGCGACATGTATCCGGACATCCAGCCCAATCGGCATCTGAGTAGGCTATAAGAGAATGTGTAGAAGTGCGGTATAGAGAGAGACCATGATCAAGGATGCCATTGAGATAGAGGAGGATGTGTTTAATGAGAGATAAGTGAGGTTCATGAGGGTCATGTATATGTAGACAGACTTGCTGAACAACATAAGCAATGTCTGGGCGAGTGAGAGTGGCATGTTGGAGGGCACCAGCAAGGCTACGATAGAAAGAGGGATCCGGAACCGGAGGACTGGTAGAGGATGGTAGTTTATCATTACTATCAATAGGGGTAGTAACTGGGTGACAATCGCGCATGCCAGCATGAGATAAGATGTCAAGAATATATTGTCATTGAGAAATATGGAGACCAAAAGTCGAACGAGTGACATAGATACTGAGAAAGTGATGAAGAGGACCAATATCCTTCATGGAAAACTCACGAGCCATGGAATTAGTGATGGTGGTAAGGAAAGATAAGGAGGATGTCGTGAGAATAATATCATCTACATAGAGAAGAAGATAAGTTGTGGAAGAACCTTGATGGAAGATGAAGAGAGAAGCATCGGATTTTGATTCAGTGAACCCAAGAGAACGAGCAAAGGATGCAAAGTGTTGGAACCAGGCACGAGGGGCTTGTTTGAGCCCATATAAGGATTTGAGGAGACGACAAACGTGAGTAGGATGACAAGGATCAATGAAACTAGATGGTTGCTGGATGTAGACTACCTCATTAAGATGACCATGAAGGAAGGCATTTTTTACATCAAGTTGGTGGATAGGCCAAGACTGTGAGATGGCTAGAGAAAGAACGATACGAATGGTGGCTGGTTTGACGACAGGGCTGAATGTTTCATCAAAATCGACCCTGGTTGTTCAGAGAAGCCACGAAAAACCAATCGAGCTTTGTGACGTGAGACAGAACCATCGGCATTGTATTTATGACGGAAGATCCACTTGCCACTCACAATATTTGCGCCAGATGGTGGAGGAACCAAGACCCATGTTTTATTGAGTGTAAGGGCATTGAACTCCTCCTGCATGGCTTGGCACCAATTGGGGTCACGAAGGGCTATGAGATAGTTATGAGGAAGAGGGGAAGAGGCCATAGCGGGAAGGTTCAAACAATCAATATGTGTTGGAAGGCGACCGGTAGTGGCGCGTGTGCGGTGAAGAGGTGCTGGAGGTGGCGGTGGTGGAGCCGGTGGGGAAGTTGTGGCAGGAGGAGTAGCTGGCGTGGCCGGAGGGGTAGCCGCTGTGGGTGTGGTAGGAGGCGTGGAGGGGGAAGGGGGGTTCGGCGTTGGTGAGTTGGGGCTAGGGGGTGTATGAAATGGGTGTGGGTGTGGTGAGTGCATGCATAGCAGATATGGGTGGAGAAGAGTGAGGCATAATGGGGGGGTCAAAAATTTCAGTGTAACGGGGTGAAGAAGGGGATGGTGCTGGGTCATATGGAAAGGTGGACTCATCGAAAATGACATGGCAAGAAATAATAATGCGACGAGTGACGAGATCAAGACAACCATAACCTTTGTGTCGAGAGGGATAGCCAAGGAAGACACATTTCGTGAAACGTGGAGAGAGTTTGTTAGCGGATGTAGAGGTAGTATTGGGGTAACAGAGGCAACCAAAGACACAGAGGCTGTTGTATGGTGCTGCAGTACCTAAGAGTAGAGTGTATGGAGTGAGAAAATTGGTAGACGAAGTGGGGCGAATATTGATGAGGAAGGTGGCAGTGTGAAGAGCTTCGACCCAAAAGGGTGGTGGGAGAGAGGCTTGAATGAGATGTGTGCGGATGACATTATTGGTAGTGCGAATTGCTCGTTCGGCCTTGCCGTTTTCTTGAGAGGTATAGGGACAAGAAAAACGAAACGTGGTACCGTGAGAAGCACAGAAAGAATCTAACTTTGTATTGTCAAATTCACGACCATTGTCACTTTGGATGGCAACAATGGGTAGGTCAAACTGGGTGCGGGCATAGGCATGAAAAGTAAGAAACGTGGCATAGACATCTGATTTTTTATGAAGAGGAAACGTCCAAAAATAATGAGTGTAATCATCAACTATCACGAGATAATATAGATAACTAGAAGTACTGGGTACAGGAGATATCCAAAGATCACAATGTAGTAAAGCAAAAGGTGTAATAGTATATGAAGTAGAAGGATAAAAGGGCAATCTAGCATGACGGCCAAGTTGACAAGCATGACATATAGATGGTGTAACTCTAGAAGACGGAATATTCTGATGGTGGTGGAGATGCTTCATTTTGTGATGACCGGGATGACCCAAACGACGATGCCAGATGTCGAGGGAGACGGTGATGATGTGGGCTTCGGTTGGTGGAGGTGGGGAGACGGAGTAGAGTGGTCCGATGCTATTGCATCAAAGAATCTTGATCCGCGTAGGAAGCGCCTTCATAGAAAAACACCAAGGGTCAAACTCGATAGAGACAAAATTATCAATAGTAAGTTTACGAACCAAAAGAAGATTTTTAATTATGTGAGGAACAACGAGGACATGATTTAAAAGGAAAGGTTTAGATAGAGAGAGTAGAGTGTGAGAACCGATATGAGAAATAGATAGGGAAGCACCATTACCAACGGTGATTGTGTGAGCATTAGATGGGTTGAAAGTGGAGAGTATACTAGGTTCAGATGCCATGTGGGAAGATGCTCTGGAGTCCACGTACCACTCCTGGTTGGCGGGAAGTTGCACGTTGTTGAGTGCAGTGATGAGAGCCGGGTCGGTCTGCTGAATGAAGTTGTTGTAGGGTGTTGCATGGTTGCTCATGGTGTAGCCGGATGGTGATGTTACATGACCATGACTTTAAGCCGTATAGGCTTGGGGCGAGGGCATGGTGGATCAAGGACCGAGGACCCCCATAGCAGAAAGGCGCCAGGGGCGAGGTGACCAGGCCAGCGGAGATGCTTGGGAGTGTTGATGCGAGGGCGTCGTCTACTGTTGGAGATGAAGACGAGTAGGCTGGCCGGTCCAAGGCTTGTACATCCAGGGGTGTCTTGGCGACCACGGCCGTGGCCATGACTGCTGTTGTTGCTTCCCCCGCGTCCAGCAGAGAAGGACGGGGAGCCGCGGAGATCAGTGGTGAAGATGCGGCCATCATTGGGAGGCGGAGCGTGTTCGCCACCCGTGCTGGGAAGGATGCTGTTGCCACTGGCCCATAAGGCGGTGGAAGCAGAGTTCTTAGCATCAGTTTTCTTCTGGGCTTCTTCGAGAATGAGGGCGGAGCAAGCCTGAAGAAAGGACGGGAACGACACTTGGAACGGCATGAACAAGCGCAGGTGGGAGTCCTGCTCGTTGAGCCCACGAAGCAAGGTAAGCACGAGGGTTTTGTCAGTGACCGACTGGCCAACATCATCAAGAGCATCTGAGAGAGACCTGAGCTTTGCATAGTAGTCGGAGATCGTCATGTCCCCTTGAGCAGTATTGCAGAACTCGGCCTCAAGAGCGGGAGGATGACTCTTTTTGTTGTCGCGGAAGAGGTTAGCGATGGCATCCCAAATTTGCTTTGTCGTGGAGCCGGGCTTCATGATGATGCCGAAGAGCTCGAGAGAGATTGAGCCATAGATCCAAGAGAGGACGGTGAAGTCATCATGGCCCTAATCTGAAGTGGCGGAGGTGTCCGACGGGGTGCTATCGGAGAGAACATGAGCCGAGAGGCCATAACATCTGAGAGCAACAAGGAAGAGCTTGCGCCACTTAGCATAGTTGGACTCCTGGAGGTCGAGCGTGATGGGGAAAAACGCCTTGATGGAGGCAGCATAAGTGGAGGCAGCCGGAGGAAGAATGGCCTTCCCCCGTTCTTCAGATTGGTGTTGGAGTTCTTCCTCGTGAGCCTGGAGGATAGACTCGCGGTTCTTGATTTATTCCTCAAGTTTCTTGAGATCATCAGCGGTGGCCATGGCGAGGTTGAAGGGGCTGAGATGGTGGAGCGATGCGACGGCAGGGTCTGGTGGAGGAAGAAGGCGCGGCGGCAGCAGCTAGGGCAAAAGCAGATGCGGCAGCGAGCGTTTTAGAGGGAGAGGATCCGACTGCTTGATACCATGTAAGTTTGATAATACCGGGTGGGATTTTCGGGACGAAGCGTTGCCATCTCAAGGCAGAACCTGGGCAGGAGCGCTCTTGCTCTCCGGCGGAGTGATTCCGCCAGGGATACTTCCCTCCGGGAGGGGGAAATTGAAGCCATCGACATCACCAACAACCCTCTCATCGTGGGAGGATGAATCTTCATCAACATCTTCACTAGCACCATCTCATCTCAAACCCTAGTTCATCTCTTGTATGCAATCTTTGTCTCAAAACCTCAAATTGGTACCTGTGGGTTGCTAGTAGTGTTGATTACATCTTGTAGTTGATGCTAGTTGGTTTATTTGGTGGGAGATTATATGTTCAAATCCTTAATGATATTCAATACCCCTCTAATCTTGAACATGAATATGATTTGTGAGTAGTTACTTTTGTTCTTGAGGACATGGGAAAAATCTTGTCATAAGTAATCATGTGAATTTGGTATTCGTTCGATATTTTGATGATATGTATGTTATTTCTTCCTTTAGTGGTGTCATGTGAACGTCAACTACATGACACGTCACCATCTTTGGGCCTAAGGGAATGCATTGTGGAGTATTTATTAGATGATGGGTTGCTAGAATGACAGAAGCTTAAACCCTAGTTTATGCGCTATTTCGTAAGGGGTTGATTTGGATCCATATGTTTCATGCTATGGTTAGATTTATCTTAATTCCTCTTTCGTAGCTGTGGATGCTTGCGAGAGGGGGTAATCATAAGTGCGAGGCTTGTTCAAGTAAGAACAGCACCCAATCACCGGTCCACCCACATATCAAAATAACAAAGTAGTGAACTCGGATCAAACAAACATGATAAAATTGACTAGATGAAATTCCTGTGTGTCTTCAAGAACGCTTTGCTTATTATAAGAGATCATTCTGGCCTGTCCTTTGCTACAAAAGGTATTGGGCTACCTTGCTGCACCTTTTTTATAATTTCTACTTGTTGCTTGTTAAAAATTACCTTGCTATCAAACTATCTGTTACCGATAATTTCAGTGCTTGCAGAAAATACCTTGCTGAAAACCACTTGTCATTTCCTTCTGTTCCTTGTTGGGTAAGATACACTTACTTATCAAAAGGACTATGATTGATCCCCTATACTTGTGGATCATCAAGACTCTTTTCTCGCGCCGTTGCCGGGGAGTGAAGCGCCTTTGGTGAGTGGAATTTGGTAAGGAAACATTTATATTACGTGCTGAAATTTGTTGTTACTTGTTACTATGAAAAACAATCCTTTGAGGGGTTTGTTCGGGGTATATTCACCTTGACCGTAAGCACAAAGAGTTGCCCCTCAACCTACTGCACCTACTGAGAATATTTATTATGAGATTCTTTCGGGTATGATAGAGAAACTGCTAGCTAATCCTTATATAGGGGATGGAACAATGCATCCTGGTATGCATCTAATCTATGTGGATGAAGTTTGTGGATTATTTAAGCTTGCAGGTTTATTCGGCTATGGAGTTACGAAGAAGGTTTTCCTTTTATCTTTGGGGGGGGAGGGCATTGACATGGTATGGGCTATGTGGTGATACTGGAACTTGGAGTTGGAACCGATTGAAATTGGATTTTCATCAAAAGTTTTATCCTATGCATCTGGTTCATCGTGATCAGAATTATATATATAATTGTTGTCCTCATGAATGAGAAAGTATCGCTCAAGCTTGGGGGAGGCTTAAGTACATGATGTACACATGCCCCAATCATGATCTCTCAAGAGAAATTATCTTACAGAATTGTTATGCCACTTTCTCATAATGATCAAACCATGCTCGCTTCTTCCTCTATTGGTTCGTATATGAAGGAAACTATTGAATTCAGATGGGATCCTCTGGATAGAATTAAACGTAACTCTGAAGATTGGGAACTCGACAAAGGTAATGAGTTAGGTATAATACTTGAGTTTGATTGTGTCAAATCTTTTGTGGATACCGATGCTTTTCATAAGTTCAGCACTAAATATGGACATGACTCTGAGATAGTAGCTTCCTTTTGTGAATCATTTGCTACTCATGTTGATCTCCCTAAAGAGAAGTGGTTTAAATATCATCCCCTATTAAGAAATGATTGAGGAACCCGTTATAGTTACAGATGAAACTATCATTTACAATGTTGATCAAGTTGTACCTACTGCTTATATTGAGAAACCAAATTTCCCTGTTAGGATAAACGAACATGCTAAAGTTTCAACTGTGGTCAACAAAAGTAATATTAGATCACCTAGACCCTCTAAACAAATTAAAGTTGAACCTAATGTTGCTATGGTTAAAGATCTCTTGGTTGATAACATTGAAGGGCATGTTATTTACTTCTGTGATGAAGCAACTAGAATTGCTAAGCCTGATACTAAAGATAAGAATAAGCATGTTGTTGGCATGCATGTTGTCTCAGTTAAAAGAGGAGATCATTGTTACCATGGTTTATGTGATTTGGGTGCTAGTGTGAGTGCTATTCTGTTTACCTTATATCAAGAGATCATGAATGATATTGCACCTGTTGAGATAGAGGACATTGATGTTACTATTAAGCTTGCGAATAGAGATACTATTTCACCGCTTGGGATTGTTAGAGATGTTGAAGTCTTGTGTGGAAAGATCAAATACCCTACTGATTTTCTAGTTCTTGGTTCTCCACAAGATGATTTTTGTCCCATTATATTTGGTAGACCTTTCTTGAACACAGTTAAGGCTAAGATTGATTGCACTAAAGAAACTGTCAGTGTTAACTTTGGTGATGTATCTCATGAGTTTAATTTCTCTAAATTCCGTAGACAACCTCATGATAAAGAATTGCCTAGTAAAGATGAAATTATTGGTCTTGCTTCTATTGTCGTACCTCCTACTGATCTGTTAGAACAATATTTGCTAGACCATGAAAATGATATGCGTATGAACGAAAGAAATGAAATAGATAAGATGTTCTTTGATCAACCACCTATTCTTAGACACAATTTTCCTGTTGAAACTCTTGGAGGTCCTCCTTCACCTAAAGGTGATCCTGTGTATGAATTGAAACAATTGCCTGATACATTGAAATATGCTTATCTTGATGAAAAGAAGATATATCATGTTATTATTAGTGCTAACCTTTCAGAGCTTGAAGAAAAGAGAAAACTAAAAACTCTGAAGAAGCACCGTGCCGCTATTGCATATACTCTTGATGATCTTAAGGGCATTAGTCCCACTCTATGTTAGCACAATTTCAATATGGAGCCTAATGCTAAACTAGTTGTTGATCATCAGCGACGATTGAATCCTAAGATGAGGGATGTGGTAAGAACTGAAATATTAAAGCTTCTAGAAGCCGGTATAATCTATCCCATAGCTAATAGTAGATGGGTAAGTCATGTTCATTGTGTCCCTAAGAAAGGAGGCATTACCGTTGTTCCTAATGATAAAAATAAACTCATCCCGCAAAGAATCATAACTGGTTATAGGAAGGTAATTGATTTTAGGATGTTAAACAAAGATACTAGATAAGATCATTACCCCCTGCCTTTTATTAATCAAATGTTAGAAAGATTGTCGAAGCACACACATTTCTGTTTTCTTGATGGATATTCTGGTTTCTCTCAAATACATGTGTCAGAAGAAGATCAAGAGAAAACTACTTTTACTTGCCATTTTGGAACTTATGCTTATAAATGCATGCATTTTGGTTTATGCAATGCACTTGCTACCTTTCAAAGATGTATGACTGCTATATTCTCTGATTTTTGTGAAAAGATTGTTGAGGTTTTCATGGATGAATTTTCTGTTTACGGGACTTCTTTTGATGATTGCTTAAGAAACCTTGATCGAGTTTTGCAGGGATGTGAAGAAACTAATCTTGCCTTGAATTGGGAGAAGTGCCACTTTATGGTGAATGAAGGTATAGTACTTGGGCATAAAATTTCTGAATGAGGTATTGAAGTAGATAGAGCTAAAGGCAATTGAGAAAATGCCATGTCCTAAAGATATTAAAGGTATAAGAAGTTTCCTTGGTCATGCTGGTTTTTATAGGAGATTTATTAAAGACTTCTCTAAAATTTCTAGGCCTCTCACTAATCTTTTGCAAAAAGATGTTGCATTTGTTTTTTATGATGATTGTGTAGAAGCCTTTGAAATACTTAAGAAAGCCTTAACCTCTGCACCCATTGTTCAACCACCTAATTTGATCTTGCCTTTTGAAATTATGTGTGATGCTAGTGACTATGTTGTTGGTGCTGTTCTAGGACAAAGAGTTGATAAGAAATTGAATGTTATCCATTATCCTAGTAAAACTCTGGATGGTGCTCAAAGAAATTATGCAACTATTGAGAAAGAATTTTTAGAAACACAAATTCTCTTCTCCCCCCTCACGTCGCCTCCCCTAAGGCGACTCGAGGGTGAACCCTAGATCGCCTCTGTGCTCCCCCTCCCTCTCCTCTCCCTCCGCTACCGCCTGAGGTGCTCGCCGGCGCAGTAGCGCGACACCTATGAAGGTGGCGGCGGGGATCTGGCGGCTCCGTCTTTGCGGAGGGCCCTGGCGTCTGGGGCGGTAGCTCCGAAGGGTGGTGGCCGGCATGGCTGGTGCGGCAGGCTGCGCCGGCGGGTGCTGACAGGCTGCCTCCTTGGTCGTGCGGGCGGTGGGGGGTGGCGGGCTCTGGCGATGCGGTGCCCCTGCATGGGTGGTCCTGCCGTCCTGGAGAAGCTCCATCCCCGGCCTCAATCTGCTCCGATCTGCACTTGCGTCAGCCCCTGGTGGCTTCGATCGTCATCATGGGGGTCTAGACAGACGGATCTGGTGGTTGGGCGTGATTCCGGGGGAAACCCCTGGTCGGTGCGGTGGCCTCGCCAAAGGCGACGTCTTTCGACACCGTGTTCCTTCCTGGAGGCTTTTGTGTGGTACTCCCCTCCTACCCCCCCCCCCCTCGAGCACAGATGAAGACATGTCCTTCCCTTGCTTGGACGACGGTGGCATCCGGTGTCGTGCTCCTTCTTGAAGGCATCTTCCGGGGATTGCTCGTGTGGTGTGGAGCTGCTGGTGGAGCGGTGACGGTGCGAGGCGGCCTGGTGTTCTCCGTGGCTGGCGCCGTGGTCTGAGTTGCAGTGTTCCAATTGCTGACCATTGCTTGGCATTGCCCCTTTTAGGCCTTCTCTGTGGATCTTCGCCTTTGTTCGATGACTCGCGGCCGACATCCTGTCCTGCGGCTTCCGGCGACGGTGCTCTTTGGTCGGTTTCCGGTGCGTGTGGGTCTGCCTTTGCTGTTTCCCTCTGGTGGCTTAGTGCCCTGGTCTGGGATCATGTGGAACATCTCTGTCGGCCTTCGGTGCGGCTCCCGTCGAGCTCGGGTGAAAGGGTTGTGGCCCTTTACGGCGGCAGAGACAAATCTTGTGTTGCTCTTGTCTGCCCGTGCGGTTGCAGTCAGCGGCACGATACAAGCCTAGAGTTGCTACCCTCCTCTAGCCTTAGTTTGGTTTGCTTGTTTGGGATTGCAGTGGTCGTTGGCAACACTGTCTGTTGTTGCCTTTGAGCCGTTCCTCTTAGCACTATGCACCTCTGCTCTGCTTTGTTTCCTTTTCTTTGTAATGTGGTCTGTGTAATCCTGGCCAGTTGATGGCTTTGTTAATTCAAAGCTGGGCTAGGTTCGAGCCCTTTCTCGGGCTCGGTCGATGCCTTTTCTCTAAGAAAGAAAGAATTTTTAGCAGTTGTGTTTGCATGTGATAAGTTTAGATCTTATATTGTTGATTCTAAAGTGATTTTTCATACTGATCATGCTGCTATTAAATATCTTATGGAAAAGAAAGATGCTAAACCTAGGTTAATTAGGTGGGTTCTTTTGCTGCAAGAATTTGACCTGCATATAATTGTTAGAAAGAGAGATGAGAATCCTGTAGCTGATAACTTGTCTCGAATGGAAAATATTCTTGATGACCCACTGCCTATTGATGATAGTTTTCCTGATGAACAATTAGCTGTTATAAATGCTTCTCGTAATACTCCTTGGTATGTAGACTATACTAATTACATTGTTGCTAAATATATACCACCTAGTTTCACATATCAACAAAAGAAACATTTCTTATTTGATTTAAGACATTACTTTCGGGATGACCCACATCTTTATAAAGAAGGAGATGGTATTATTAGACGTTGTGTACCCGAGCAAGAACAGGAACAAATCCTACGGAAGTGTCATTCCGAGGCATATGGAGGACACCACGCTGGAGACAGAACCGCACATAAGGTATTACAATCTGGTTTTTATTGGCCTACTCTCTTTAAGGATGCACGTAAGTTTGTCTTATCTTGTGATGAATATCAAAGAATTGGTAACATTTGTAGACGTCGGGAAATGCCTATGAGTTATTCACTTGTTATTGAACCATTTGACGTTTGGGGATTTGATTATATGGGACCTTTTCCTTCCTCTAATGGGTATACACATATTCTAGTTGCTGTTGATTACATTACTAAGTGGGTAGAAGCTATTCCAACTAGTAGTGTTGATCATAACACATCTATTAAAATGCTTAAAGAGGTTCTTTTCCCGAGGTTTGGGGTCCCTAGATATTTAATGACCGATGGTGGTTCACATTTTATTCATGGTGCATTCCGTAAACTCCTTGCTAAATATGATGTTAACCATAGAATTGCATCACCTTATCATCCTTAGTCTAGTGGTCAAGTTGAATTGAGAAATAGAGAAATAAAGCTAATCTTGCAAAAGACCATTAATAGATCTAGAAAGAACTGGTCTAAGAAACTTGATGATACATTGTGGGCATACATAACTGCTTATAAGAATCCTACGGGTATGTTCCCTTATAAAATGGTTTATGGAAAAGCATGTCATTTACCTCTTGAGTTAGAACATAAAGCATATTGGGCAATTAAAGAACTTAACTATGTTTTCAATCTTGCCGGTGAAAAGAGGTTATTTGATATTAGTTATCTAGATGAATGGAGGACACAAGCTTATGAAAATGCTAAGTTATTTAAGGAAAAGGTTAAAAGATGGCACGATAGAAGAATCCAAAAACGGGCATTCAAAATAGGAGATAAAGTTTTATTGTATAACTCTCGTTTAAGATTCTTTGCAGGAAAGCTTATCTCTATATGGGAAGGACCTTATATCACTGAAGAAGTTTATCGTTCCGGTGCTATCAAGATAAACAACACCGAAGGCACTAATCCGAAGGTGGTTAATGGGCAAAGAATAAAACAATATATCTCAGGTGCACCCATTAATGTTGAAACTGAAAGTGCGTTATATCGACTAGAGGGGGGTGAATAGGCGATTTTTACAAATTCGTCACTGAGGAATTTCAAGGTGAGGAAATTCCTAAGCGACGAACTACTTAGCAGCGGAATAAGTACTCAGATGCAAACATAACAGAGCAGTAGCACAGTCATCATGATGAAATGAAAACAAGCACAGAGTACAAGTAGCGTAAACACAGGATAAGCAGGCTGAAGACAAACTGACTGAAGAAATTGAACTGAGGAAATTGAGAAAGTCTTCAGTCAAAGTCTTCAAACAGTAATGATCAAATACATAGCAAGTATGCGAGGAAATGAAAGGGTTGAGGAAATAGAACCAGTAGCTCGGTGAAGACAATGATTTGGTAGACTAGTTCCAACTGCTGTGACAATTGTACGTCTGGTTAGAGCGGCTAGGTATTTAAACCTGAGGACACACAGTCCCGGACACACAGTCCTCACCGTATTCTCCTTGAGCTAAGGTCACACAGACCTCGCCCAATCACTTGTGGTAAGTCTTATGGTGACTTCCAAACCTTCACATACTCGGTCACTCGGCAATCCACAATTTCCTCTTGGATGCTCTAGACCATGACGCCTAACCGTCTGGAGGATGCACAGTCCTCAAAGGTAACAAGCGTCGGTTCCACACAGGAACAATCTCTTCAGTGATGCTCAATCACTTTGGGTTTGTAGGTGTTTGGGTTTTTGGGTTTTTCCTCACTTGATGATTTTCGCTCAAAGTCCTCGGAGGATGGGATGCTCTAAATGACAAGTGTCAATCTATCTCTCGGAGTAGCCAACCAGCTAGTGGTTGAAGGGGGCGGCTATTTATAGCCTAGGGAGCAGCCCGACATGATAAGACATAAATGCCCTTCAATGATATGACCGTTAGGTGGGTAGGATATTTGGACAGCTGGCGCGTAGCACAGCAACGGTCGGATATTTGAGTATCAAATTCCTCAGGGCTATCATGATCCTCACTTGTAGGCGATCCACACTGGCGAATTCCTAACTCCTCAGTCAGAACAAATTCCTCAGAGAACAGAAGAACTTCGTCTCTGTCACTGAAGAACTTGACTGAACTGTATGAGATTTCCAATGGCTTCACTCGAAAGGATTGGGTAGGTGTAGGATTTTGAGTTGAGCATCACTTGGAAACTTTTCCTTAGTTTTACCTCGACCCCCTTTAACAGTACGGTGTTTCCTATGACTCAAGAAGAAGAAAATGAAACTACGAAAACAAAAGTCTTCACGCTTCATAATCCTCGCATGAATATCAAGTCTTCAGGGTCACACCAATTTCTTCACTTTCAAAGTCTTCAAGAAAACCAAAGTCTTCAGTTGAAGACATTCATTTTTAGGGGTCAACATTCATCGTAAATAACAAACTCCTCATAGACTTATAGACCTGTGTACACTCACAAACGCATTAGTCCCTTAACCTATAAGTCTTCAATACACCAAAATCACTAAGGCGCACTAGATGCACTTACAATCTCCCCCTTTTTGGTGATTGATGACGATATAGGTTAAGTTTTCAACGGGGATAAACATATGAAGTGTAAATACTGATAATGAGGAATTTGTTTGCAAGATATAGAAGAACTCCCCCTGAAGATGTGCATTGAAATAGCAAATGCACATTGTTGAGTAATATCATGGAGATCTCCTCCTATATCTTGAAATTCATACACGCATTAACATATGATATGAAGAATTTAAAATGCATGATGAAATATGGTGTCTGACGAAATTCAGCATGCGTGCATTATGGTATTGAGGAAATAGCATGCAGAAAAACAGAGCAAAAGTATCAGACCAAAGTATCAGACCACCATAGGACTTAAGTTTACAACAAATCAGAGCAAACACCTCAGAAAAGCAAGAGTTGTAACTTAACAGAAATATAGCCCATATATAAGACCCGCTTGAAGACTAACTCAAATTTCTCCCCCTTTGTCATCGAATGACCAAAAGGGACGAAAAATGAGGACTAACGCCCCTGAAGAATATCATTATGATGTCGATGGAGGAGCGCCAGCATTGTTGGGGTCGTCCGTTGAGGTAGGGCCTGCCGCAGTGTCGTTCAAGTCTTCAGCTTCATCCGTCTCGCGCGATGAAGAATATGAACTGGCAACAAGCTGAGGAACTTTGACTTTCTTGAATTTCTTCAAAGGTGGCTGAGACCAGTCAAAGTCCTGTTGGAAGCCCATCTCCTTGAGTTCTTCAGCACTATGAAGATTAGACAGAATCGCCCAAGTGCGGTCAAAGACTTCATGCAAGTAGTAGTGATTCTTCTTCACAGTATTTTGAGTGACTGTCATGTTCTGAAGAATTGCACCAAACTGACGCTTGACCCACTTGTGATTTCGATCAACTTTCTGATGAAGACTAAGGAGAAGTTCACGATCAGTCATCACACGCGGAGCTGTGGCTTGAGGATGATGTTCTGAAGCTTTGGCGGCAGAATCTTGAGTTGCAGAGTCATCATTGGTGGAATAGGAAGTAGCTTTGCGAAACTGTCCATCCAATGGACGAGTACCTTCATCAATAACAGCAGCCTTGCCCTTCTCGTCAAATGAGGAAATAGTCCGTTTGAGGACTTCAATAGGGGGCAAATAGCTGAGATGATTTTGAAAATCAGCCTTATAATGAATTGAAGACCTTGATCTGATGAACTTCATGATCCAGGGAGCATAAGGCTTCAACTCAAAAGGTGATAGAGCAGCATTGGCCAAAGTCCTCATGAAGAAATCGTGGTAGTTGATAGGAATACCGTGAATGATATTGAACAGTAGATTCTTCATGATGCCAACAACTTCTTCATCATCAGAGTTGTGGCCCTTGATTGGACTGAGGGTTTTGGTCAATATGCGATAAATTGTCCTTGGCACATAGAACAATTCCTTGACGAGGAATTTGGTCCTTGGAGCTTGGCCTGGCTTCAAAGGCTTCATCAGCACTTGCATCAGATGATCAGACAGTTCAGGTTCAACATAGAGAAGCCTTGCACCTTCAGTGGGAGGACTGATTGGGACGGCATGAAACAATTCAGAGGTCGGTGCTTTGAAATGAGTATTATCGTTCATCTAGTCCAATACCCATGAATTGACATCATCAACATTTCCAGTAATGTGCAGCGTGGCGAAGAATTGAAGAATGAGTTCTTCATTCCAATCGCAGATGTCAGTGCAGAAATTGAGTAACCCAGTGTCATGAAGAACACTGAGGACTGGGGTGAAGCAGGGCAGTGATTCCATATCTACATGAGGAATTTGCTCATGTTCAAAGATCTTATCCTTATCAAACAACAATGAGGAATAGAAGTTCATCTGGCTTGTAGTCCAGAAGCACTTGCGACGAAGTCGAGCAGAGTCATAGGGATTGTATTCAGTGAAGAATATGTGCTCATTGAAGAAATCCTCAGCATTAAACTTCTGCTTCTTGGAGTGAGGGTTCTGTGGCTTGGGCTGAAGATTAATAGTTGAAGAATTTACAGCCTCTTGAGGTATAGCCACTGGAGCCTCAGGCTGAGGAATTTCAGCAGCAGCCTTGGCCTCCATTTCTTCAGACATATGTACATCAGCGCTAGTGGCTGGAACTTCTTCAGGAATAGAATGAAGTGAAGCTTGACGTTCATCAGAGCCCGTATGAATTTCTTCAGTTTGCACAGGGGACTGAGGAACTTGATGTAGAGGGGTTGTCAGAGGTGAATTGGGGTGATGACTTTCCCAAAAGTCATCATTTAGAATAGGTGTTGTAGACCCAATATCCACATCCTCATCTTCTTCAATTTCTTCGACGCCTGCCTCTTCAGCTGTGAACTGAGGCATGGGCGATGATACCAGTGGGGTTGAAGGGAAAGTATCCACTTCAATTTCTTCATCCATCTGCTCTGTCGAAGCAGCAGAAGGATCCTCTTCATCAGATTTACTTGGAATTTCATATTCCTCACCAAAGGGAATGATCTCCTTTGATGGCATGCTTGATATTGGAATAGCATCAATTGGGTCTTCAGTTGAACACGTCAAAGTCTTCAATTTCTTGGGAGCTGAAGACTCTGAAGATGTAGATGCTTTCCTTTTCTTCACAGCTGCTCGCTCCGCAGCCTTGGTTTTCTTCACTTCTGTTGCAGAAGGAAGGTTGATGCTTGTCATCGGTGCAGGAGGAGCAGAGGAAATTGGTTGAATTTCTTCAGGCACAACTGATGCAGTTGTCCTGGCTTGTTCAGATTCCTCAGGCACAGTAGCAGATGCTTCAACTGGCCTGGATTGTTCTTCAGGCGCAATATTGGAGGTTGCCCTGGCATTTTCTTCAGAGACTGGAATTTCTTCATCAGCTCTGGCGCTTTCATTTTCTTCAGCAGACTGAACAGATGTTCCAGTCTGAGGAAATTTGGGTTGCGATGAAGCTGCAACACTTGGAGTAAATTCTTTTGCCATTCTGACGAATCTGACTTTGGCACCTAGCCAATCTGCACGGAATGCATGAAATTCATCACTGAGTGCTTTGATCTCAACCTGCATAGACACGAGTTCTTCAGGAGACATTTTCACAACATTGTTCTTCAGAAAATGCTCCTTCTTGTACTGAGCCTTCTTCACCTGCCTGGCCTTTTCAAATTTTCATTTCTCTTCATTTATGAAGGCCGTCAACATGTGACTTTGACCAGGAGTGAGGTTTAATTCAGGCAAAGGTGTATTTGGATCCTTGTGCCATAGATCGATGAAATCAAGGATCTTCCTTGGATCCAGCATGAGGGGCACAGCACTGCCTTTGGCACTAGAGGCCCTTTGTTGTCGATCTCTGATGATCTCAGCTAATTCTTCATCATCAGCTTTGTCTTCGCTTGACGGAACCTGAAAGGCGACCTGCTTCTTGTGAGGACTTGGCCTTGTGCCTCGTCCAGCAGTGGCCTTTTTCTTCAGCAAGGTCGGAGTTGTTGAAGACTGAGGTGGAGCTGAAGAACTTGCAGAGACTCCTGAAGCAATTGAGATTCCAGTAGTCCTTTGGCATGTGGCAAGATGCACAGGTGCTGAGGACTTTGCAGGAGCAGCTGAGGATTTTGCAACTGAGGGAGTTGGAGCTGCTTTTGAGGAATTTGCTTGAGGAACAGGCCGTGAGGGCTTTGAAGAGCTTGGCCGTGAGGGCATTGCAGAGCTTGGCCGTGAGGGCATTGCAGCTGAGGAACTTGTCTTGACAGCTGATTTCTTCAGCATAGCCTTCTTAGGCTTGATAGCAGAGGCCTCAGCGGCGGCAGCAACAGAATCTTCATTGAATTTCTTCACTGCCTCTTTAGCCACTTTGGCCAGCTTGGCTTGACGCTTAGCCCACTCCTGAGGAAATTCCTCACCTCTTCTGATGCTAGTGGGATCAGCTTCTTGGCCAGGAGCCAATGGAGGTCTTGGACATGGAGGGTTAACAGCGAATTTCTTCATGTACTTGGGAGTGACATAGCGATATTCCCTCCATTCTCTTGCCCATCTCCTCTCAATCTTCTGAATGCGCACTTTGCGCTGATTTTTGTTCTCCTTGCCATGAGTTGCTTCATCAGGAGTACAATATTCATCATAGATGTCATCAGGGATCTCAAAAGCAGTATTTGTTTCTGGCCTTTTTCCTCCCTTCTGAGGTCTTTTACCATCAACCATTTTCTTCACTTGAGGATTTTGAACAATCGAATTTTCTGATGAGGTATGCAATTTTTCTTCAAGGAACGCTGCAAATGAGCTAAGTTGATGAGAACCTAGAGATTCAGCAGCGGACATGTGTACCTATGAACAGAATATAGGTGCGAAGAGTTTTGGAGAGGTCATATGCGTTCTCAGAAGATTTTCAAAAGTATCAAGTTTGAGGAATTTGACCAGGGGTGTCTTAAGGAATTTCACTAAGCATTTTTGACTTAGGTTCCAGAGTTGTGTAGATTGAAAATCCACACAATTGAGGAATCTTGAAGAAAAATGTTGCTTAGAGAAACTGATCAAGGACAGAAGCAAGTTGGTGTTTAAGAACATGAAAGTTGAAGAATAAACACCTTTTGAAGATTTTGTGAAAATCATCAGAATCAACAAGGGCAGTAAAAATAAATATTATTTACCCTTGACGAAGAACACGACGAACTGAGAGTAGCAGTGGAGATGTTCATCCGTTCAGATCTTCCACGCCCTAACTTGGCGATGGAAAACAGCTACGGCGGCGGCGGAGTGAAGATTTCCGCGGCCGGCGTGAGTACGACGGCGACGAGGTCGAGGCAGTGAAGCTCTTCCTCACCGACGACGATGGAGTGTAGCGGCGCCGCTAGGTCTGAGAGCTCGAGCGAGGGAAGTGAGATCGAGCGGGAGGAGAAATCTGAGGAGGGTGAGGGGTATTTATAGCCGAGGTGAAAAACCGAATGTCCGAGGAAAATGGACGAACATGCCCCTGACCCTTCTCATCCTAGCGACATGTGTCACGCACGTACTGTGAAGTGGAGATCGTGTTTGATCGCGGGTGAATAGATAAATCTTATCGAGGGATATGGAACGGTTTGAGCGGCAAAAGCCGAAAATTCAGATTAGAATATTTTAATATTTCGTTCGCAAATTCTTCAGCTGTCAAGGACACAGTGAAGACTTTGAACGGGTTTCAAATAGAACGCACATGAAGAATTTGTGAACAGACTGGGTTGAGATTAGCATAGAGGGGGAAAGGGTCCGATCACATTCACTTAGAAGAAAAACAACTTGAAGAATTAGCAATAAGTGAATGCTGTAGAGGACAGAAAAAAAAACTCAAATATATATATAGTCAATGAAGAACATAGACGGGAAGAGTGAAGATTTCGCAAAGTTGAAGAATTTGAAAATTTGAAGAATTTGCAAAATGAAGAAAAACTCAATTTTGAAGATTTTCAACTTTTGTGGTGGCGTAACCCACCGTGTAAGAATGATGATTTCAGACACCGCGTACAATTGTCGTAGGGCTCTGAGAATCAAATTCTTCATTAATTTCTTCACACTTGGTGGGTTAGTCTTCATTGATTGAAGAAAAACGTTTCTTCGTGTGTTGCACATCTAAGTCATCAATTTGCATAAGTGTTAGGATGTGTGTCCTTTTCAAAGGACATTCGAAGATTCTAAGATATTTAGCTCACACCGCAACTTGCTAAATCTCTTCTCATCCAAGGGCTTTGTGAAGATATCCACTAGTTGTTCTTTAGACTTCACAGGATCAATAGAGATGTCACCCTTCAACACATGATCTCGAAGAAAATGATGACGAATCTCGATGTGCTTTGTCTTCGAGTGCTGAACTGGGTTATGAGCAATTTTGATGGCACTCTCGTTGTCGCAGTAGAGTGGCACATTCTTCACATTGATGCCGTAGTCCTTGAGGGTTTGCTTCATCCATAGCAATTGAGCACAGCAAGAACCAGCAGCAATATACTCAGCTTCAGCAGTAGAGAGTGATACGCAGTTCTGCTTCTTCGAGGACCAACATACTAAGGATCGTCCGAGGAAATGGCATGTGCCTGATGTTGACTTGCAGTCCACATGATCACCAGCATAGTCAGAGTTAGAATATCCAATGAGATCAAAAGCCGAGCCCTTGGGATACCATAATCCAAGTGTTGGAGTGTGAGCTAGATATCGAAGAATATGTTTCACAGCCTTATGGTGTGATTCCTTTGGTGTAGCTTGAAAATGGGCACACATGCAAACACTAAGCATAATATCCGGCCTAGATGCACATAGGTACAATAAAGAGCCAATCATGGAGCGGTATACCTTTTGATCGAAGTCTATTCCATTTTCATCAGTGCATAGATGGCCATTTGTGGGCATAGGAATTTTGACGCCTCTGCATTCTTGCATACCGAATTTCCTCAGAACTTCCTTGAGGTATTTCTCTTGAGAAATGAAAATGCCATTTCGTTGTTGACGAATTTGAAGACCTAAGAAGAATTTCAATTCTCCCATCATGGACATTTGGTATTCCTCACTCATCATGTAGGCAAATTCGTCACTGTAATGTTGGTTAGTACAGCCAAAGATAATATCATCAACATATATTTGGCACACGAATAATTCATCATCATAGGTTTTGGTGAAGAGAGTTGGGTCGAGTGAACCGGGTTTGAAGCCTTTCTTCATGAGGAATTCCTTCAAAGTATCATACCACGCCCGAGGGGCCTGCTTGAGGCCATAGAGGGCCTTATTGAGTCTGAAGACTTTGTCAGGATGCTTAGGATCTTCAAAACCTGGGGGTTGAGCAACATATACTTCTTCCTCAAGCTTACCATTGAGGAATGCACTTTTCACATCCATTTGATATGAGATGATATTATGATGGTTAGCATAAGCAAGCAGTATGCGAATAACCTCAAGTCTAGCAACAGATGCAAAAGTTTCATCGAAATCAATTCCTTCAACCTGTGTGTAGCCTTGAGCCACAAGACGAGCCTTGTTCCTCACCACTAGGCCATTTTCATCTTGCTTGTTGCGGTAGATCCATTTGGTACCGATGATATTGTGCTTGCATGGGTCCGGTCGCTTGACAAGCTCCCACACATTGTTCAGCTTGAATTGATGTAATTCCTCTTGCATTGCTTGAATCCATTCAGGCTCCAGAAATGCCTCATCAACTTTGGTGGGCTCTGTGATAGACACGAAAGCAAAATGCCCACAAAAGTTAGATAAATGTGAAGCTTTTGAGCGAGTCAGAGGACCTGGTGCATTGATGTCGTTGATGATTCTCTCAATCTGTACTTCATTTGCAACGCGAGGATGAGCAGGTTGACGACTTTGATTTGGCTGAGCGTTTTCTTCAGAGCCATTTTCTTCAGATGCGCCAGCATGCTGTTCTTCATGTTTTGGAATGATTTCTTCAGCAGATTCTTCAGTAGGAATGACATCCTCAGTAGCTTTGAACTTGATGGTTTCCTCAGGCGTCTTTTCATCTAGCACAGGAGGTAGGTGCTCTCTTTGCGAGCCGTTAGTCTCATCGAACCGCACATCTACAGTTTCAACAACCTTGTTGTGATAGGTGTTGAAGACCCTGTAGGTGTGCGAGTCCTTTCTGTAACCAAGCATAAAACCTTCATGTGCTTTCGGTGCAAATTTGAATTGTGATGAGGATCTCTAATCCAGCATTTAGCACCGAAGACTTTGAAATAACTCACATTGGGTTTCTTGTCAGTGAGGAGTTCATATGAGGTCTTCTTGAAGAATTTGTGAAGATATACCCTGTTGATGATGTGGCATGCAGTATCAATTGCCTCAGGCCAGAAGTGACGAGGTGTCTTGTATTCATCAAGCATGGTGTGAGCCATCTCAACAAGAGTCCTGTTCTTGCGCTCCACAACGCCATTCTGCTGAGGAGTGTATGGGGCAGATAGCTCATGAGTAATACCAAGTTCATCGAGATAGTCATCAAGACCAGTATTCTTGAACTCGGTCCCATTGTCACTACGTATATGCTTGATCTTCACACCGAAATTCGTCGAAGCCCTTGAGGAAAATCGTCTGAAGACTTCTTGCACTTCAGTTTTGTAAGTAGTGACATGCACCCATGTGTAACGAGAATAGTCATCAACAATGACAAAGCCATATAGAGATGCTGCATTTGTTAGTGTGGCATAATGAGTAGGGCCAAAGAGATCCATATGAAGCAATTCAAAAGGACGAGAAGTAGTCATGATAGTCTTCGAGGGGTGCTTGGCTCGGGTCATCTTTCTAGCCTCACAAGCCCCACAAAGATGATCTTTGAGGAATTTGACACCCTCAATGCCAATGACGTGCTTTTTCTTCACGAGCGTGTGTAAGTTCCTCATGCCAGCATGACCCAGTCGTCGATGCCATAGCCAGCCTTCTGAAGCTTTAGCAAGTAGACAAGTGGCAGACTGTGGTCCTGTAGAGAAATCAACAATATACAAGTCTCCTCTCCTAAAGCCTTCGAAGACTTTGGAATTGTCAGATTCCATGAGTACTAAGCAACGATATTTGCCAAAGACAACAACCATATCAAGATCACAAAGCATTGAGACAGACATGAGGTTGAATCCGAGGGACTCGACAAGCATGACTTTATCCATGTGTCGATCCTTTGAGATTGCAACCCTACCTAGACCCAATACCTTGCTTTTGCCTTTGTCAGCGTAGGTGATATGCTTCAAGTGTGATGGAGATAAAGGAGAGTTCATCGGTAAGCTCTCGTCACCGGTCATGTGATTTGTACATCCACTATCGAGGACCCACTCAGTAGCTTTGGGTAAATCATCCTGCAGATGAATTAGTGCATCTTACGAACTCATATACTTCAGAGTGAAGAATATGACATCAAATTCATCAGACATATTTCATCAATTAAAGCAACATATATATATATATATAGCAATGTGAGGACGTGAGAAATGAATAAATCATTTCTTCATGATTAGCTTGCGTCCTTTCAAGCATTTCAGGTCTCCAGCAAATTCTTCAGACGATTTAGTTCGTCTGGAGACCTGACCCTGCATAAGAGATTAGTTCTTTTTCTTCACCACCCACATCTGGAGGGGTGGCAAAGAGTTCATCATTCTGCGAGCTCCATAAGAGAAAGGTGGCATTGAAGCCAGAGTGCTTCGTTTCACAGGAGAGGGATTAGCATAGACATATGAGTAAGCAGAAAAAAATTCTTCGAGGACTTATGAATATAATGATTTGAAGAATAATGCACATAATCAGAACTCTTAGATTTTCCCTGCGAAACAGAAGCGTTAGCATGATGATGATTATGTGAGGACATGGATCCATGTGAGGAATTTGATCCATAAAAGGACTTGGATCCATATGAAGACTTTGGTCCATATGAAGAATTTGATCTGGGGTTCTTATTCTTCACAGGTGGTGTCATGAGGACATTCACCTGAAGACTTTCAAGGCACCTTTTGGGAACCCAGATTTTCTTCATAGGGGGACCATTCCTGCAGTTAGATCCAATATATCTAGCAAATACTTCACCATTCTGATTTTTGAACAGTTTATAGTTGGAGTCAAATGACTCATCAGATGAATATGAGGATTCACAAGTAAAGCCAGATAAAGTGGATGGATCTACGGGAGGTCCTTTCGCAGCAACCCATGAGGTTTTGGGATACTGCTCAGGTTTCCAGTAGGTTCCATCAGCATTGAGTTTCCTCTCAAAGGCAATACCCTCTTTTCTAGGGTTCCTGTTCAAGATCTGCTTTTTGAGCACATCACAAAGAGTCTGATGCCCTTTGAGGCTTTTGTACATGCCTGTCACATACAATTCCTTCAACCCTGCATTTTCGTCAGTGATACTAGTGGTATCCTCAGATGAGGAATTTGTGACCACAGAGATAGTTGAAGAATTTGCAGCAATAGAAGCATTTGAACATTCAGGTGAAGAATTGGCAGTTTCATGTTCAATGCATTTCAAGCATGGTGGAATAAATTCCTCGCTCAGCGGAACTGATCTGTTGAGCAAGCAAAGAATCATTTTCCTTCTGAAGATCTTCATGACTCACCCTTAGCTTCTCAAGATCTTGCTTTCTTTGAAGAAATTCATAAGAAAGCTTCTCATGATCGGCTAAGAGAGTTTCATGACGACCTTGAAGGTTGTCAAACTTAGACTGTAGTTGCTGAAGATTATCAGTCAGTGTTTGAGTTCGATCCATTTCCTCACCTAATAGATCATCGCTTTTGTCTAGCATATTTTGAACCTTTTCCAAAGCCTTTTGTTGTTTAACAACAATATTAGCAAGTTTGGAATAGCTGGGTTTGAGGTTATCTTCAGATTCATCCTCACTTGATTCAGAGGAGGGATATTTGAGTACCTTGGCACCTTTTGCCATGAAGCAATAGGTGGGAGCATAGTCATTGTTGCCGTCATCAGCAGTGTTGGGGAAGCCATTTTCCTCAGTGTTGAAGATGGACTTGCTAACGTAAGCAGTAGCGAGGGCTAGGCTCGCCACACCAGAGTCTGACTCCTCAGATGCCTCCTCTTCCTCATGTTCCTCAGATTCAGCTTCAGAGTCCATTTCCTTGCCGATGAATGCCCGAGCTTTCTTGGAGCTGCTCTTCTTGTGAGATGAAGACCTTGAAGATTTTGACGATGAGGACTTTGAAGATTTCTTCTTCTTCTTAGAGTCATCTGAACTATCATCCTTGTATTTCTTCTTCTTTGATTCCTTCTCCCACTGAGGACAGTCAGTAAAGTAGTGACCAGGTTTCTTGCATTTATGGCAAGTTCTCTTCTTGTAGTCACGGGATGAGGAATCTGATTTCATGTCATCACCTCTTGAGGATTTTCCAAATCGGCCATGTCTAGAGAACTTTTGGAATTTCCTCACGAGCATTGCTAGTTCCTGACTTAGTTCTTCAGGATCACCAAGGCTGCTACCAGAATCTTCATCTTTAGATTCAGAGACTGCCTTGACCTTCAGTGCACGAGATCTACCATAGCTCGGTCCGTAGAGATCTCTCTTCTCAGCTAGTTGGAATTCATGAGTGTTCAGCCTCTCAAGAATATCAGCAGGATCAAGTGACTTGTAGTCTCCACGTTCTTGAATCATCAGTGCCAGTGTATCGAATGAAGAATCGAGTGACCTCAGCAATTTCTTCACCACCTCATGGTCGGTGATGTCAGTGGCACCCAGTGCTTGAAGCTCATTTGAAATGTCAGTGAGGCGATCAAAGGTTTGCTGAACATTTTCGTTGTCGAGTCTTTTGAAGCGGTTGAAGAGATTGCGAAGAACGTCAACTCGAGAGTCACGTTGAGTTGAGACTCCTTCGTTGACCTTGGACAGCCTATCCCAGATAAGCTTAGCTGTCTCCAAAGCACTCACTCTGCCATACTGCCCTTTGCTCAGATGGCCACATATGATATTCTTCGCTTGATAGTCGAGTTGCTTGAATCTCTTCACATCAGCAACGTTTACGGAAGGAGTGACAGAGGGAACGCCATTTTCCACAACGTACCAGAGATCGTTGTCAATTGCCTCAAGATGCATGCGCATCTTGTTCTTCCAGTAGGGGTAGTCCGTCCCATCAAAGGTAGGACACCCAGCCGAGACCTTGATCATGCCTGCAGTCGACATAACTAAAACTCCAGGTGGTTAAACCAAAATCACACAGAACAAGGGAGTACCTTGCTCTGATACCAATTGAAAGTGCGTTATATTGACTAGAGGGGGGGTGAATAGGCGATTTTTACAAATTCGTCACTGAGGAATCTCAAGGTGAGGAAATTCCTAAGCGACGAACTACTTAGCAGCGGAATAAGTACTCAGATGCAAACATAATAGAGCAGTAGCACAGTCATCATGATGAAATGAAAACAAGCACAGAGTACAAGTAGCGTAAACACAGGATAAGCAGGCTGAAGACAAACTGACTGAAGAAATTGAACTGAGGAAATTGAGAAAGTCTTCAGTCAAAGTCTTCAAACAGTAATGATCAAATACATAGCAAGTCTGCGAGGAAATGAAAGGGTTGAGGAAATAGAACCAGTAGCTCGGTGAAGACAATGATTTGGTAGACCAGTTCCAACTGCTGTGACAGTTGTACGTCTGGTTAGAGCGGCTAGGTATTTAAACCTGAGGACACACAGTCCCGGACACACAGTCCTCACCGTATTCTCCTTGAGCTAAGGTCACACAGACCTTGCCCAATCACTCGTGGTAAGTCTTTAGGTGACTTCCAAACCTTCACATACTCGGTCACTCGGCAATCCACAATTTCCTCTTGGATGCTCTAGACCATGACGCCTAACCGTCTGGAGGATGCACAGTCCTCAAAGGTAACAAGCGTCGGTTCCACACAGGAACAATCTCTTCAGTGATGCTCAATCACTTTGGGTTTGTAGGTGTTTGGGTTTTTGGGTTTTTCCTCACTTGATGATTTTCGCTCAAAGTCCTCGGAGGATGGGATGCTCTAAATGACAAGTGTCAATCTATCTCTCGGAGCAGCCAACCAGCTAGTGGTTGAAGGGGGCTGCTATTTATAGCCTAGGGAGCAGCCCGACATGATAAGACATAAATGCCCTTCAATGATATGACAGTTAGGTGGGGAGGATATTTGGACAGCTGGCGCGTAGCGCAGCAACGGTCGGATATTCGAGTATCAAATTCCTCAGGGCTATCATGATCCTCACTTGTAGGCGATCCGCACTGGCGAATTCCTAACTCCTTAGTCAGAACAAATTCCTCAGAGAACAAAAGAACTTCGTCTCTGTCACTGAAGAACTTGACTGAACTGTATGAGATTTCCAATGGCTTCACTCGAAAGGATTGGGTAGGTGTAGGATTTTGAGTTGAGCATCACTTGGAAACTTTTCCTTAGTTTTACCTCGACCCCCTTTAACAGTACGGTGTTTCCTATGACTCAAGAAGAAGAAAATGAAACTACGAAAACAAAAGTCTTCATGCTTCATAATCCTCGCATGAATATCAAGTCTTCAGGGTCACACCAATTTCTTCACTTTCAAAGTCTTCAAGAAAACCAAAGTCTTAAGTTGAAGACATTCATTTTTAGGGGTCGACATTCATCGTAAATAACAAACTCCTCATAGACTTATAGACCTGTGTACACTCACAAACGCATTAGTCCCTTAACCTATAAGTCTTCAATACAACAAAATCACTAAGGGGCACTAGATGCACTTACAGAAACCAATATTATCTAAACTATGACACCGGAGGAGCACATAACGGAAACCTTTCGGAACGCTACAAAACCCTGAAAAGGGGTAGGTACGTGGTACGGTAAGTAAACTGACTCCAAAAGTTCCATAAAAGTACTTTCTGTCTGTTTTGGAATATTTAAAAAATTAGGAAAATAATAAATAGTCCAAAAAGTGCACGAGGGAGCGACAAGCCCGAGGGGCGCGCCTCCCAGGCTTGTGGTCCCCTCATGGAATTTCCTGACTCCGTTTTTCTTCCATGGTACTTTCCTGCATGAAAAAATTCATTATATATACTTTCTGATGTTTTGACCACCGTATCGCGAGATTCTTCTCTGTTCTTGTTTCGTGTTGTTTTACTGATAGATCTAGATCGCCATGGCGCCTCCAAGCTCGTCCAAGGACAAGTTCTTTGAGAAGGTCATCAATGTCGGTGTCAAAACCGGCCGATCTCGGGTAGGGGGTCCCGAACTGTGCGTCTGAGGATCGAAGGTAACAAGGGACAAAGGGAACACGATGTTTACCCAGGTTCGGGCCCTCTTAATGGAGGTAAAACCCTACATCCTACTTGATTGTATTTGATGAGTATGGGGGGTTACAAGAGTTGATCTACCTCAAGATCGTAATGGCTAAACCCTAGCTGTCTAGCCTATGAGAATTCTCATCGCCTCCACGGGCCAAACCCTCCAGTTTATATAGGCACCGGAGGGGGCTAGGGTTGTACAGAGTCGGTTTACAGAGGAAGGAAACTAAACATCCGGATGCCAAACTTGCCATCCACGCAAGGGAGAGTCCCACCCGGACACGAGGAAAGGTCTTCTGCCTTGTATCTTCACGGCCCATCAGTCCGGCCCATGTCACTTAGCCCGGCCACCCGAGGACCCCTTAATCCAGGACTCCCTCGGTAGCCCCTGAACCAGTCTTCAATGACGATATGTTCGGCGCGTAGATTGTCTTCGGCATTGCAAGGCGGGTTCCTCCTCTGAATACTCCAAAGCAATCTTCTGAATAAAAGAACTGTATCCGGCTCTGCATGACAGTCACAACCCTCAACCATGAAGGTAAAATACTTAGTCAAAGTAATGTCCATCAACTGACAACTTTTTTGGCGAAACGTCACATCTAGCCTCTTTATCATTTTGAACCGTTTTTTGGCCTCCCGCTTCGCGTTTCGAGACACGACCTCTATTGACACGTCTCATCAAAGCGGAGATCGTGTCCATTTATTGCGGGGTCCTCATCAATACGGGTTTGGGTAATCCAACTGTGCCATTCGCACGACCCCTTGGGAAGAGGCAAGTTTTAAGGCTTGAGGGGCGGGCGCTTGATATTCATTGCCTATATAAGTGGATAAAGATCCCTCTTTTCTCCCCACGCCTTCTTCCTTCTCCTTTTTTCCCATCCTCAAGCTCCAGCGCCCAAGCTTCAATCTTTCCCACAGCCGCCAACCTCTCCAGTCATGTCTGGATCTGGCTCGAAGGGCAAGTGGGAGGCCTCCTCCGTCACGGAGAAGGACATCAAGGAGCTCCGGGGGCGGGATATCTGTCCGCAGAGATCGCGCACAGGCTCCCTGCCAAGGATCAAGTCATACCCACTCCGGAGCCCGGCGAAAGGGTTGTATTCATCCCCCATTTCCTTCGTGGGCAAGGGTTTCCCCTACACCCCTTTGTCTGCGGCCTCATGTTCTACTACGGGCTAGATTTCCATGATCTAGCCTCAAATTCTTTCCTCCACATCTCGGCGTTTATCGTCGTGTGCGAGGCGCTACTCCGCATCCCCCCACACTTCAGCCTATGGCTAAAAGTCTTCAATGTGAAGCCGAAGGTGGTCGACGGGCAACATGCGGAGTGCGGCGGCGCCATGGTGAGCAAGCTCCCCAAAACCACCTGGCCTAAAGGGGCCTTCGTGGAGACCGTCAAGGTGTGGCAGCAGGAGTGGTTCTATATCACCGAACCTCGCGGCGCCAGGTGGGCGGCCACTCCTGAGTTCAGATCCGGACCCCCTATGCGGCTTGCGTCATGGACCAACAAGGGTCTGGACTGGGGGTTAACCGCGGATGTGATGACGCTACAAAAGCGCATAAAAAACATGATAAGCAAGAACATCAGTCTCACCAACGTGATTCAGGTGATGCTTTTCCGCCGGATCCTCCCTTGTCAACTCTGGCCGCTCCACATGTGGGAGTTCAATCCGGAAGGTCCGTGGACCCTGCAGTGTTTCTTCGGCACAACACACGAAGAGATCTGGAAGCTGCTCTTTAAGACCCAGAAGACGTGGCCGAAGAAGACCGAAGACATCGGTCTTGACATCAAGAATCCGGCCACACCGGTAAGTATTTTAGTTCCGAACACAATTTTCGGTAAATAAATCAAAGGTTATACTGAGATTTCCATTCTTTCATTCAAGGCTAGACAGCGAAGGCGGAGCGGATCAAGTGTCCGGCTCCACTACCTGAAGACCCAGCCAATCCTCTGCTAACGAGGATGCTGGTTCCGGCGCCGTATCAGGCGCCGGAGAAGAAGGCCAAGAAGAAGGGCAAGGAGGCCAAGGGCGGCCTCCGCCGTAAGGGTACTTCGGACGCAGTGTCCGGAGAAACCGAAGCCCACTCCTCCCACGAGGGGGATGAAGATGAGGAGGAGGAGGAGGAGGAAAGTGGTTCTCCCCTAAAGGGGGGAAAGAAGAAAAGGGCCGCCTCTGCAGACCTGGAGGAGGGGGCGTCCAAGAGGGAGAAGATAACCCTCTCGGATGGTTCGGATACGGACACCGAACACACCCCCAAGAGGCGCCCCAGGGAAAAACCCCTGGCCGAATCGTAAGTGTCGAAAAGGATACTTAGCAAATATTTGGTCTGTTATGGTTGTAATATAACATATCATATTGTGTGTTTTAGCCCAGCCCGCGACCTCCCCCAACCATCGCCGTCCGAAGGGAGTTCTCTGCCGCCCGAGATGGCAGAGAGCGAGACGCCACCGCGAGCCCCTTCACCAATCACCGTGGATGACACTGAGGTGTTGTCCCGAAGGACCTCTCCTGGCCACGGAGGGGCGAGCGAGGCTGCCGAGAAGGCGCCCGAGGACAATACCTTGGCTGCCGAAGACATGGAGGGGGCGACCCCCATGGCGACCGACGGCGGGGGTCCTGAGCAATCTGGCCCCCAGCCGGATATCATTCTGGAGAGACCAATGTGGCCCCGGAGTCAGGTGAGCAGCCCCCTTCGAAGGAGGGGGGAGCATCAGCTCCGACGGCGGCCTCCACTAATCCGGAGGTGCCGAATACCTTGGTGGAAGCACTACGACGTGCTGCCATCGTGGAGGAGTACCGCACCTTGATGGGTGTGGTGGTTGAGAAGGTTCAGTCCGCCAAGAGCGGGCTGAACGAAGCCTTCACCAGCCTGCTAATAGGCTTCGAGGTATGCGACATAATGATATAGACGCTTTTTATAAAGGGACAGACATGTGCATAGATAGTAGCCCCTAATACTCTGTCTGGTTTTGAAAAAGCCGGACAGAGGATCATATAGTATTCGGAAGAGGTGACGTACTTTTATATTGTATAACAGGCTTCCATGTTGGCGGCAACCGCCCAGGCCGCTGCAGTTTCCGATCTCAAGCGGAGGCTACAGCTGGCTAATGATGATATCGACCGCATGAACAAGCGGTTCGATGAGGCGCAAGGTATGTTTGAAATATCTCGCACATGCCTGAATTGATATGCAAATTCTGAGTTTAAACTCATGCGCTGCTATGTGTATGATTGCAGGCAGCGCGGCCGAGGTCGAGACCCTCAAGAGTGCCCTTGCCCAGGCCAAGGAGGAGGCGAAGGCGAGCAAAGCGGCCGCAGACTAAGCAGCTGCAGATTTGAAGTCCGAACAGGTCGCCCGCCGCTAGTACGAGGAGAGGGTGATCGAAGTGGAGCAGGAGCTCAAGGACGCCGCCGGCAAGTGCGAGTCCTTGGAGGAGAAGAATAAGGCTCAGGCGGCCGAACTCGCCAAGGCCCTCCAAGAGGCCAAGGAGGAGAGGACTGAGTCCCGGGCAGCTCGCGAGGAAATCCGGCAGTCCGAACAGATAGCGGCTGGTAAGCCCTTTCTTTTGCAGACTATATTTGGCGATCAAAGATATGCCTTGCTCACTCGACTGTGGAGTTCTCCAGACGCATTTGCGGATCTTTCGAAGAGTGCCGCCGACGCCGCGCAGTTCTTCTGGGCCCAGGAGGGGCACATGACGAAAAAGCTCTTCTGGTCACAGTTCGCGACATCGGAGCGTCTGGCGATGTTGAACAACCACATGATGCAACTGGCAGAGCTGCACAGGATGTCCGGATTGGCCATGAAGGACGTCATAGTCCGGCTGTGGCCAACCGAACCCATTCCTAGCAGCTACTTCGGCCTGGTGCAGCGACTTGCCGACGCGCTGCACCGGATGGAAGCTGTCAAGCGCTCGGCGTGCATAGAAGGTGCGCGGATGGCCTTTGCCCGTGTCAACATGCACTGGGCAAAGATGAAGGCCGCCGTCGTGGCGGTCGAAGGCCCACCCGAAGGCAAGGACCACCACAAGCCACAACGGTATTTTGAAGACGTCCTTGAGGGTGCCCGATTAATAGAGGGCCAATGCTCAAAGGATATCATATTTGAGTGAATGTATCCGAGCTACCCAGACGTTGTTTTATAATTCAAGGCTTTGTAATATATTTATGTCTTTATCTGGAATTGCTTGACTCCTGTGCGGCCGTATTTTGTTATCTTGAAAGTTTGCCAGTCGTTGGCTTCAGCCCCCACGTAGATACTACGGGGGTGTTCGGAATAACGCATGATCACTCTTGACCCAACGTCTTGGTCCGTGAAGGAGGTGTCTGCGTAGGCGAACCAGGCAATCAGACTATGCGGCTTTATCACTTTCACTTAGCCATAGGAGTTTGACGGTGGGGCTAAGTACTAGCCCCTGGTGCGTATGCGGCTATCCGAACTGGGATGCCTTAAGCACATGACCGGACGGAGGCCAGTCCTTCGCATAATATGAAAGAAATCGCAAAAGATTTATAGCAAGTCGCCGAATAGCTGACCAGCTCTCGCCTCACCATGACAGTCAGTTTTCGGCTTTCTCTACTGAGGTGTTTGACCGGACGAACCAGAAACACAATCGCAGTAGTTCTCCCTTTACTACCCTAGCCGAACAAGCGGAACATAAGGTAGTAACCATAGGAGCCGGGCAACCCAACTATTGACCAAAGACATGATTCGGAGCTGATGCATATAATGCAATATTCGGGACGCCGAAGTGCACTCTAAAAGCGTTCGGATTTTTTTTTTGAAAATATAGGTGGCCGAATAGAGCCCCTGGCGTTTTAAGCTATGCCGAGGTGTATATGCCAATCTGACATGAAGAGGGAATACAGATTATGAAATAAACCAATACCGAATAGGGTTGGTAAAAATTGTTTCCATTATAGTCTGATTGATACGTCAAAACGTGCTTTTTACAAATAATGCTATAAGCATCAGGGCTATTTTACATGCCGAGAATTTGAGAACAAGGGAAAGCTGTATACAGGTCCTAAAAAAGAAAAGGTATCGTGAAGATCCTTTGGACACCCTGCCGCACGTCTGCGCCACTTTTCGCCTTGGTGGAGGATCCTTTGAAAGGATCGACGATCGTGTATATAAAAGGGGCCTGGGAAAGGGCCCTGCGCCACCGTAAAGTGACTTTAGGTTTTAAAGAACCTGTAATATGAGAGAAAAGAGAAAAAAGAAGAAGGAGATTAAGGTCCGAATAGGGTCGAGCCGTATTATGGGCCTCCTCCGCGGAGTGCCTCCGTCGTCGCCCAAGGTATTTCGAGTGCGTAGTTATGCACACGCGGTACATATGTCGTGATTAGATGGGGCGGTGGATGGAGGCAAAACTGCTAGTCTAGCGCCGGATTAACCGAGCTGTCGTTCTGCAGAGTAGGCCAGACTCGTTTAATAGTGTCCGGAGGCTTGATGTCCGATGAAGTGTTCGGCTTGATAAGGCCGCTCTGTACCTCGGCTGCAAGGGCCGCGGTGTGCTCCTCGGTACGGAGGGAGCGTTCCATGTTTCCATTGACTGTGATAACGCCGCGGGGTGCAGGCATCTTGAGCTTTAAGTAAGCATAATGCGGGACTGCATTGAAGCGGGCGAAGGCAGTACATCCGAGCAGTGCGTGATAACTACTGCGGAAGGGGACGATGTCGAAGATCAAGTCTTCGCTTCAGAAATTGTCCGGTGAACCGAAGACTACTTCGAATGTTAATGAGCCCGTACAGCCGGCCTCGACGCCGGGTATCACTCCTTTAAAGGTGGTGTTACTAGGCTTGATTCTTGACGGGTCAATACCCATTTTGCGGATAGTGTCATGATAGATCAAGTTGAGACTGCTGCCGCCGTCCATAAGGACTCGAGTCAGATGATATCAGTCAATAATTGGATCAAGGACCAGGGCCGCCGAACCTCCGTGATGGATACTGGTCAGGTGGTCCCTGTGATCGAAGGTGATCGGACAAGCCGACCATGGGTTGAATTTGGGGGCGATGGGCTCTACGGTGTAGATGTCCCTCAGTGCGCGCTTGCGCTCCCTTTTGGGGATATGCGTGCCATATATCATGTTCTCTGTTTTCACCTCAGGGGGAAATTTCTTTTGTCCCCCTGTGTTCGGTGGGCGGGGCTCGTCATCATCCTCGCTTGGCGGCCCTTTCCCCTTATGTTCGGTATTTAACTTACCGGCCTGTTTGAAGACCAAACAATTTCTGTTGGAGTGGTTGGCGGGCTTGTCGGGGGTGCCATGAATCTGGCAAGGTCAATCGAGTATTTTGTCCAAATTAGATGGACCGTCCTTATTTCCTTTGAATGGCTTCTTCTGTTGACCAGATTTAGAGCCACTGAATCCGGCGTTAACCGTTGTGTCTTCAGTTTCTTCATTGTTGTTTCGATGCTTCTGTTTGGTGCGTCGTGGCCTGCCATTGCCGTCCCTGACTTCGGAGGTGCCAGGGTCGCTGGTACTATTGCTTCTACAAGCCAACCAGCTGTCCTCTCCCGCGCAGAAGCGGGTCATGAGTGCAGTAAGAGCTGCCATAGACTTCGGCTTTTCTTGACCAAGGTGTCAGGCGATCCATTCGTCGCGGACGCTATGTTTAAAGGCCGCGAGGGCTTCGGCGTCCGGACAGTCGATGATTTGGTTCTTTTTAATTAAGAACCTGGTCCAGAGTTTGCGGGCTGACTCACCGGGTTGCTGGACTATATGACTAAGGTCATCGGCATCCGGAGGCCAGACATAGGTACCTTGGAAGTTGTCTCTAAAGGCATCCTCCAAGTCTTCCCAGCTACCAATAGAGTTCTCTGGTAGGCTGTTTAACCAGTGGCGCGCTGGTCCTTTCAGCTTTAGGGGGAGGTATTTGATGGCGTGGAGATCGTCGCCGCGGGCCATGTGAATATGGAGAAGAAAATCCTCAATCCATACCGCGGGATCTGTCGTTCCATCGTATGATTCGATGTTCATTGGTTTAAACCCTTCTGGAAATTGGTGCTGCATTACCTCATCGGTAAAGCACAAGGGGTGTGCGGCGCCTCTGTATCGGGCAACATCACGATGGAGTTCGGATGACATCCGTGTTCGGTTTTTGGCCTGAGTTCGGTTATGCTGCTCGCACCAAGCTTGAAGGCTGCCGTCTCTCGTCGGAGCACGCCCCCTTGATCCGTATATTAATCTGGTCTTGCCGGCTCTATTGTCCAGGTCCTGACGTAAGTCGTAGGTGTAGCCCTAAGCTGCTACCTCTTTGCCTCGACGGCGAGGTGGTGCGGGCTGGTGTTTGGCATGAGTAGCCGCTTTGTCTCGCCCACGTGGTGGTCGGTCTAGTTCATCAGCATGATTATGTCTTGACGGTATTGGCTCTAGGGCCTCGTCACCGAATTGTGGCAGTAGCCGACGCTTCGGATAGCTCTTTGTTGGGCGTTCGAGGCCATACTCCTCGGCAGCTAGGACCTAGGTCCATCTGTCATTGAGCGTATCCTGTTCGGCTTGAAGCTGTTGCTGTTTCTTTTTTAGGCTCCTCGCAGTTGCGATGAGCTGTCGCTTAAAGCACTCTTGATCGAGGGGTTCCTCAGACACGATGAAGTCTTCGTTGCTGAGGCTGACATCCTCCTCGGAGATCGGTAGATAGTTACTATCCTCCGAATCCTCATTCCCGACTAACTCGTCGGGGTTAACTTGTCCCTCTTCCCAATTATCCTGCTATACGGCAGGCTCAATGGGTTGGTCAGAGTCTTCGGCATTCTCCAGAATATCAGTGTCTCCGATGCCGGTATTACTTTCTTTTTCCCACCACGATCGTGAACGGCGCCGCTGACGTCGACGCTTCGGTGGTACCTCGACGGGCTTGTCCTCGATCGGATCTTGATTTCCATCGTCGTCCTCTTTGGGTGTATCCACCATGTACATGTCGTATGTAGAAGTGGTAGTCCAACATCCGGTGATGGGCGGGTTTTGGCCTGGTTCGGCTCCGGCATCGTCGTCCATACCGTCGATGTCTTCAGAGGCGTAGTCGAGCACGTCGTTAAGTCTTCGATAGTGGCTACCAAGTGGGTGGTGGGTGGGACGAAAAATTCCCCGCACTCAGCCCCTAGTTCGGGCTGGGTGTAATTCGGAGCTGATACCTCCGTGATGGCGAGAGACCGCATTAAGTCCAAGGCCTCGCTTAAGAGCGAAGGCCGGATGGGGAACCGAGGACCTGCGGAGCTGGGCATGGCCGACTCTGCCAGGTTGTGTTCACCAGCCGCAGATCTTGAGAGTTCGGAGTTGGCCTCCAGAGGCGAGTTCGGCTCTCCGATGACAAGGAGGGTCCTGCTTGATTCCAAGCTCGCCGAACATACAGTTGCTTCTGGGTCTTCGGCAAAGGGCTCCATGGGAGGAGAGGGTCCGGTGGGTTTTAAGATCCCATCTTCGGATGAGGTGGCCTGCCCTGGATCTATGGCCAGGGCAGGGATAGTAGTCGGTCTTTGAGCGGCGCCTGATGACGGATCCGATGGGTTGCCTTCTCGAAGATGAGGAATAGTGGTCGAGGCCGTGAACCCTTCGAAGATCAAGTCTCCTCGGATATCAGCGACGTAATTCAGGCTCCCGAATCTGATCTGATGACCAGGGGCGTAGCTGTCGATCTGCTCAAGGTGACCAACTGAATTGGTGCGCAGAGCGAAGCCGTCGAATACAAAAAGTTGACCGGGGAGGAAGGTCTCCCCGGAAACAGCATCGTCGTTGATGATCCAACGAGCCATCAATCCTTCTGCCGATGACATAGTGGAACTCTCAATGAAAGCACCAATGTCGGTGTCAAAACCGGCCGATCTCGGGTAGGGGGTCCCGAACTGTGCGTCTGAGGATCGAAGGTAACAAGGGACAAAGGGAACACGATGTTTACCCAGGTTCGGGCCCTCTTAATGGAGGTAAAACCCTACGTCCTGCTTGATTGTATTTGATGAGTATGGGGGTTACAAGAGTTGATCTACCTTGAGATCGTAATGGCTAAACCCTAGCTGTCTAGCCTATGAGAATTCTCATCGCCTCCATGGGCCAAACCCTTCGGTTTATATAGGCACCGGAGTGGGCTAGGGTTGTATAGAGTCGGTTTACAGAGGAAGGAAACTATACATCCGGATGCCAAACTTGCCATCCACGCAAGGGAGAGTCCCACCCGGACACAAGGAAAGGTCTTCTGCCTTGTATCTTCATGGCCCATCAGTCCGGCCCAGGTCACTTAGCCCGGCCACCCGAGGACCCCTTAATCCAGGACTCCCTCAATCAACCCTTACCTTTCGGAGGTGATGAACACGCCCATGAGATCCAGATGCATGAGGAGGTGCTTCACATCTGGGACGTTCATGGGCCTAAGAAGACCAGAAGTGAGAAGGCCAGGCTGGAAGTGGTGGAGCAGGAGATCTTCAAGTGCGAGGGGATGGTGGAGCATGGACTCAGTGCTAACCACTCCATGATCATGAAATTCACCCGTGAGCACAAAGTTGGACAGCAAGGAGATCGGAGGCGTCATCTTCAAGCTCAATGATAGGATCAACTTACTTCAGGCCCAAATCTATGATTTGTAAAATTAGAACTTTGAGTATGAAGCCAGGTTTAAAGGTATGAGTTTAGCTACAAATTTCAGGACCCCGAAGACACGGTCATATTTTTATGATGGGGAGCCTATGCCTTGGAAGCCAGAGGACAAGCCTACTACTTCTTCACCACCACCATAACCAAAGGAGACCTGAGTACACGGGTATGGGCTCTCCCCTTGGTTTGTGCCAAGCTTGGGGGAGGTGCCCCGGTACCGTATCACCACCACATTTTATCATCATTATCTATCTTAGTTTGATCCTTAGTTATTTCGTGATTTAGAAGAATAAAGTTTCAATATGATCTATTTTCGAGTGCTTGCTTAGTGATCTATCTATCTATGTAATCATGTGCGAAATATATAATAAAAACTAGTTCGAGTTTTGCTTTGCTTTCTTCTTTCAATCTTAGCAATGGAAAATAAAAGAAAACAAAGATCATATGCTACTCCTATGGGGAGTAATAAATTCACATAAAATAAGTATAGTTGATAAAATTTGTTGGAAGTTGACAAGCATAGCATTGGTCATTGGTGCAATCCATGAAAAAGTAATAAAGGAAGAGAGGTCTCACATATAAATATACTATCTTGGACATCTTTTATGATTGTGAGCCCCCATCAAATATTCTATATCAATTTGCCGATGTTGGACAAGGAAGACAAAATAATGAGTTATGGTTGTTTACATTCACATAGAAGTTATATTGTTATGGATCTTCTAACATGTGGTGCTTGTCTAGGAACTTTTGCGAGCCAAAAATTCGCACTAAGTAGAGATACTACTTGTGCATACAAAACCCTTAAACCCAGTTTCATGTCATGAGAGTCCACCATATCTACCTATGGATTGAATAAGATCCTTCAAGTAAGTTGTCATCGGTGCAAAAGCAATAAAAATTGCTCATAAATATGTATGATCTTTTATTGTAAAGGAAAGTAAGCTTTGTACGATATTGTGATGGTGAAGAAATAAAAGAGACAGACTGCATAATAAAGGTTGCTATCACAAGGGGCAATATAAAGTGAGGTTCCTTTACATTAAGAGCTTGCCCATTCAAAAACAAAAAGCGCATGACAACCTCTGCTTTCCTCTGCGAAGGGCCTATCTTTTACTTTCATGTACTTACTTTTATGCAAGAGTCAATAGTGTTCATCCCTATTCCTCTCTATGTACTCTTTGGTGGCAAGCATCATCTAGTAGATAGATTCAAACATATATATCCATTTAAATGTAGGTGATCATGAGTTATTATTGTTGACATTACCCTTGAGGTAAATAAGTTGGGAGGCAAAACTATAAGCCCCTATCTTTCTATGTGTCTGACCGAAACTTTTGCTCTATAAATATGCTTTGAGTGTGAGCAATCATAGAAGACTAAATGATGGTTGAGTATGTGAACTTTCTAAACAAAGCTCTTACATAGACTCTTTCTGAAAATATGATGGATTGTGATTGTTTCAATGACGGAGACCGTAGTTTGTTAGTTTCCAGTAAAGTTTATGTTTCATACTTTAGCTTGTGAATGAATTGTTACTTTAGCATGAGAAGTTTTATGATGATATATTCCTGTTACGATAATGACCATGATGCTTCCATATCCATATTTTATTTTTATCGACACCTCTCTCTCTCTAAACATGTGGTCATGATTATCGATATCGGCTTTCGCTTGAGGACAAGCGAGGTCTAAGCTTGTGATGCGGAGCATCCTATGGACATCACCATGTCAAGAGTCCGTTCGGCGAGTGACACGTGTGACATCTACTTCACATACACAAAGGTGAATCGTCTCCTTTACACGTGCTCACTTGAACCCTCCGAGGATGGTATACTACTTGACACCCCTCTCATGTGGATGCATAGGTATTGTCGGAGCTTCACGGACTACGAGGAGGAGTGCAAGCGCCAAGGAACAACTACACCATCCACGAGGGAAGCATGGAAGTGACGACGAAAGAAGACGAAGCTGCTGAAGTAACAGCGGCCGAACATCCAGGCCAAAGGTCGGACATCCGGCGCCTGTGCAGCCGCCCAGCAACTGCACCAACAGACGGCCGACGCATTAGCAGCCGGACATCCGGCCCATGTGCCCGGACATCCGGCTCCTCGCCACCACCCGGACATCCGGCCCTTCCCCTGGAAATCCGGCATCGACGACAGAACGCACTAGAAGTTTGCCCATCTTCGGGCTGGACATCCGGCCAGTGCCCCGGACATCCGGTGACTCGCGAAGCCCCGGACATCCGGCCCCCAGCCCGGAAATCCGGCGCCTGCCTGCGTGCAGAGTCGAGCCAGAGGCACATGTATCTCCCTTTCCCACTTACCCCTTCGTGGCTTAGACTATATATAGACATCCTCCTCCTCCTAGTTTGGGTTAGCATTGGTTTAGCTGATATGAGAGATAGAGCTTTGCTCATCTATGTGGTTCTTCTCGATCGAGAGACCGCGGCCTCTACGGAGAAGATCCACACTTGGATTCAAGACCCCTCCTGGGAAGATCCCTCGCGGATTCAAGGCCTCCTCACGGAGATGAACTAGTTACCCCATGTATCATCCTTTGTTGGATTTGGACCATGTGATCTCTATGTGTACTTGGATCTAGCACATGTGTGATTGTTTCTTGTTGATTTGAGTGATTCCTCTCGTTTCCCCTCGTGTTCTTCACGGGATCCCCTTCATTTCATGAAAGATCGACCCTAGGGTTTCCACCCTACATCATCTTGGATCAGAGCAAGGTCGATCACGAATTTGGAGCCCCTACCCCTCGTTTTCTAGCCTTGTTTTGCTTGATTTCGTCCTAAATTTGAAAATCCCCACCAAAAATAGCCCCCAATTTTTTTTGTGATTTGTTGGTTTGATGATGTTTTGTTGATTTCGATCCATGGATTCGTTGTGTTTCGAGTGGATCTAGCATCTCCACAAGTTTCTCCACTTTCCATCCCCGAAATCTCCTCAATTTTGCCCCCAAAATCATCAATTTCCGCCCCCAAAATTGAGTTCCTCGAGTTCATCCTCGGATTTGGAGCCCAGACATCCGGCCCGTGGCCCCGGACATCCGGCCCGTATCCGGCTCTTGGAGCGCATTTTCACGCAAGGTTCTGGACATCAGGTCCCGTATTTCCGGCCCAAGCCCCAGATGTCCGGCCCCTGGCATTTCAGCCTCCCGTGTTTCACCATTTTGACCATAACTAATTCATCCGGAGTCCGATTTTGATGTTCTTTAGCTCGTTTTGAATCTATTGACATCCCCCATAACATAAAAATACTACGACCATCATTTGACTCCATCAAAATTTTGGAACTTTGGCATCTTTGTCTAGGGCCTTCACCACATCATCCGCATTCCACCACCGACTTCCGCAACCTAACCCATTTTGTTCCCCATTGCATTTGAGGTTGTTTGAGTTGTGATTCGAGTCTCCTAAGGTGTTTCGGCTACTTAGAGACGGTTTCTTCTTCATCAACCACCCCCATAACATCCGCATAGGCTTGCCCATCATACACTTCCGCCACCCCAACTTAACCCAATTTTGTTTGTGTTGTGAGTTGTGTCTCCTAAGGTGTTTCGGCTACTTAGGGACCGTGACTTCAACTCTGGCAACGTGTATAGTCCACCACACTCTTCCGCCACCTTAACCCATTTTGACCGGGTTTCCACCAATACTTCCGCAACCACCACCGCATTCCCGCTACCATCGTTTGACATTTGCGTTTGGAGATTTTGAGTTCGCAGTTTTTCCGTTTCCTAAGGTGTTTTGGCTAATTAGGGACGGTTCGACATCGACAACACCACCGCTCAACTTCGACAAGCATTCGACATCGACCACTTCACCATTTTGACACCCTAACCGTATGCAAGAATGGTAACCTCTATATCACCTTGGTATCGTGGTATCCCATCATTGTACATTCTTCTTGCCATTGTATTGATAACCCCTAGCCCATTTTGCGTCACTTGCCTATCGAGACTAGCCATTTGAGTAATGCTGGCAACATTACTTGTGCACATTAGTGATCATCAATCCGCCCTTCCATTGCATACATACCATATCATATTGGTATCATCATATCATCTCGTGTGCCACAAGATTGTTCCCGCATATACACAATTGCTATCTTGTTTTGTCCATTTCGCAAAGTGGCCATACATAAAAAGCTTTTAAGCAAAAGAGAAAGAGCAAAGAAGCTTGTAAGCAAGAGCCATAGCATCATACCACATTGCATATCAAATTGTCATCATTGATCATCTTGGATCATTGTGAATACAACAGCGGGAATCATATATACATAGCATACTTGGGATAGAAGTCATTGCATTTTTGTCTCTTATAGGTTGTGCACAAGTGTCGTATCCACCTATTGAGCAATCGTGCTAGCGTCTCTCTAGAGTTGTGCAACAAGGGCATTTTCCATGGATTCCACATTTTGAGCTCTTTCCTTGGTTGCACGACCCCATCTATCTATCCGTGTGTCTGTTTCCGTGTGCCACATATTTCTATTGGTCTACTTGTTTTACTTGCAAATTTGTGAATCTCTTTCAACATTATTGACTCTTGCTAGCATTTTGCATCAAATTTTTGTGCCACTATCCTCACCAAGCTACTCCATAAGCCTTATTTGTGTATGTGTGAGAATTGACAAGATCCGGTACCAATTCTGTTATTTCCTTGATACATTATTGAGTGATCATTGATCCATCTTCAACATCGGGTAGGGTACGTTAGTCTAGTTCTTCTCTTTCTCCCACTCACATTTTCTCGAGTCTTGTGATGGATAAGCAAAGCACACCTCCTTCGGTCTACAACAACAATGACGAGTTTGGTGCCATGAAAGACAACTTGGACGCCAAGATGGATGCTCAAATGGAGGAGATCAAAGCCCTCATCAAGTCCTACAAGTGATCTTCCTCATCTTCGAGAAGACGCTCAAGTGCACACGCTTCCGAGCTACCATCTCCGGCTAGGTCACATTGGCATCGACACCACCACCGACAAGAACATGAAAGTCAAGAGCTTAACACCAACAACCGCTCAATGACTTCACCATCTCCCTTGGCATCTTCACCAAGCGTCTTCAAGGCATCTTCGCCTACGGACATACGTCATCTTCGCCAACAAGCACCCCAAGACTACTCTCACGAGAAGCTTCCCAAGCTCAAGTCCGCGACTTCCATGAGCTACTATGACCTTGACACCGACCACAAGATTCCTTTCTATGGGACTCAAGAACCCGAGGAGTATCTCGAGTGGGAGCGCTTGATGGATGACTACCTCAAGCTACATCAAGTTCCTCATGAAGATCAAGTGAAGTGCACCACAACAAACTTCCATGACTACGCGTCGACATGGTGGCTTTACACACCTTCGGAGAGCTACGACATTAGTTGGCCCAAGACGAAGAGAGCTATGAGGTGAGAGTTCGTGCCTCCCACCTACACGGAACAACTTCTACGCCAATTGGAGAACACCATCCAAGGATCCAACTCCATCGATGCGTACTTCTAGCAGATGAAGAATGCCTTGCGATGAGCCGGCGTGGACGACCCCATTTCGATGAAGTTCCACTCCATGATGGGATTGCACAACGACATCTCCAAGACTACATTCCGTGAGAACTACACGTCCCTCTACGACAACTACATTGGTGCTCTCAAGGCGGAACAAGAACTCATGAAGGCCAAGGCTTCTTCACCCCAAGCACACTTCGCAACGACCAAGCTCCACGACAATGAGAATGAGGATAGTACCACCAAGATGTCCAAGCCTGACGAGCTCCAAGATGATGCTCCCAAGTTCGACTTCACCGCCATTCCTCTTTGGTGGCATTGATGATGTTGAGTCTACAATGACTCTTTTTCAAGATGGTGCAGCGACGACTACAACTACGGAGACCTTCAAGGACCAAGCTTTGGAGGCGAGCGACATGGCGGAGAGCAAGGATGATGCTTCTATCTTAGGAGGCGAGAGTGATGATGTGCCATCTTCGGCCATCATCCACGGCGACGGTGACGAGATGATCGAGCATGGGATTTTCCCTCCGGTCATAGAGGAGAGCAATGATGTGCCATCTTCGGCCTTCATCCACAGCAACGAGATGGTTGAGCATGGGATTTTCCCTTCGACCATGGCGACGTATGATGACTTGAGTGACTTGTGCCACCATATTGAGAGTGAGAGCGAGTTCACCACTAGCCCCATATATGACGAGTTGCCCCAATTCCCATGTGAGGAGAGCCACAACCCCCACCACTTGAGTGAGATGAGTGACTCCACCATATGTGACTTTGAGTGCACCTACTTTGAGGGAGTGAGTGAGCCACCACATAGAGAGAGTGTGATAGTTGATAGGTCATGTGAGGACGTTTTGAACTCTAACGACTTAATCTCTACCTCTATTGTGTCTTCTCATTTGGTGCTAGATCCCATATACGATGACGCGCCGATCCTCGACAACTTCGTCCTTCCTTTGGACAAGACAATGGCCATGGTGGAATATGATGCACCCCCCACATGGTTCCATCAAGTTGATGATGATGACCACCATTTTGTATTTGCCACCTCACCTACACCACATGAGTGGAATGACAAAGGTAACATAGGTGAAGGTGATGCTCTAGTCCCGCTAATGGACATTGATTGCTTGCAAGATGTTGATGCACCTATTTCCATGCTTCATGCTAGTATGATTTCCCCATGCGATGATTTACCCATTTATGATGAGTTTGATGATTGCCATGTGGAGTCTATTAGTTGTGATGCCATGTTACATAGGATTTCTTGTGATAATTCTCTCGGTCACATCATGTTTGACAATCTGCTTGACTTGTCGTATGCTATGCATGAGAACAATCATATGTCATATTTGCAATCTCATCGTAGTGACTATGCATATGCCATTGAAATTAACCCAATTTGCACATATGGCATAGATGACAAGCCCATGGTTATTGGCATTTGTTTTTCTTATGATGATATTGATATGCTCCCTTTGCATCATTTATCTCATATGCCATGCCATGACCACCTAGCTTCGGATATGCATTGTTTTGGATGTAGTCCATTTTCTCCATGTGATGTTTCCAATATTGCTCATGAGGAGACCCCCATAGTTTCCTCATACATGTTAGGAGATTTTGATCAATCCCATCCATTGCATGAGCCCAATACTTGTGTGCACAATATGCTCCCCATGAATAAACATGCTATTGATGTGCCATATACTTGCACGCTCAATTCGTGTCCCCATCGTGTTATACATAACAACTATTCTTTCATGATGGATGACATGTTCTTATACCATGCTTCAAATTTGTTTGAGCGACGCTTATCTTGTGCTAACTTTCACGTGCACATACACATCATGATGGATGATGTGTACATTTACCATGCACACACTTTCTTTGCATTGTGTCTCTTTTGTGTAGGTACCCATGAATACTTGTCAACCTCACAATCCCATGAGTTGACCAAACGAGCTCTAGAGAGCAATGATGACTTGGGATCCCACCACTCTCTTCGCGCAAAGACTTCGCGCATTTATTCTACATGGCCCTCACATGGTTATGGGTTATTGTCCATTACATATTATATGCCCATCTTGCCATGTTCACTTCGCATGATATGCTCATTTCCATTTGGATGACATGCTTTGGTGACCCATGCTTTGCATTACACATGATGATTGATTCTCATATTTGTATATGTATTTGCAAGCTTGGTGGAGATATTGCTTGTTTTTGCCATGTTTCATTTGTGACCCATACCTATGATGATACTTTGAACATGATTTGCTTTCGTGCTTGCGATATATCATGTGCATTGTCTATGCCTACTATTTCCTCACATGACATGATTGCCATGATTTCCTCTAGTATGTTGCATCTTCGCACTACTAGCTTGCATGACTTGATTACTATGATTGGTTGCCTTGTTGCATCACCCATGATTCATACTTGCTCATTTCATGCGGTTGATGACAACCATCTACATGCTTTGCACATGATTGTTATTGCTTCTTGTCATATATCTCCATATGTTGCCTCTCTCATGCTAGATGATCTGCCATGTATTGAATGCAACAATGACTTAACTCTTGCTAATGAGATTACCCCCATAGCATTCTCGCATATATTTGGAGATTTTGACATATTTCTTGTGAAGCATGCTTGTCTAACCTCTTTGCACCATATACATAGTGCCATGAATATAGCCATTATTGCATCATATTATTCATGCACTTGTGCTTCTAATGGTTATGTGCAAGAGAAGAGAACCATCATGATGGATGATGTGTTTATCTACCATGCGCATACACTCTTTGTTTTGTTGTGTGCATGTGTAGGATACTTGGACTTTGTGTCGACTTCCACTTCACGTGAGTTGACCATTCGAGCTCTTGAGAGCGAGCCCCATACATTCTACCACGACTCGCTTCTACACCGCTTTTGCTTGCACTTGGGCATTGTGAAGGACGCACAAGGACACGCCTTCAAGGTGACATCTTTCTTGAGCATATATATTACGGATCATGCTACTTGTGTTGCTTGCACCATGAGACTTATTGGCCATCTCGGACCATTTGATTGCACACATGTTAGAGATCATGCTTCGACTTGTCATTTTCCCCGTTCCATGCATCATGATATATATGCCTTGTGTGTTGCATCCGACTTGTGGATTACTTGCTCCTATCATATGATTGGTTGCAACAATGTCAGTTCTTCACATATGCCATGTCCCATTGATTGCTACATGCTTAGCTTGATTGCCTCACACATGATGAACAATTGCTCTTTCTGTTGTGTTGAATGCCACTCTATATTCACTCCCCCCTCTGCATGTTATGCTTGGATTGTCTTGCACTTGACCCATGTGTTTAGACATCTCATCTTCTTTGGTGTTGTGAATGATTCTTATGCCTACCATCGACCATTTGTCGAGTGCTTTATGCATGATTGCTATGACCTTGATGTACATGCTTATTCTCTTGTCACCCATATTTGCATCACTACCTCACATTGACATACTTATCCCCATGATAGATTTGCTTGTGCTCAATTGATATGCTTACATGCCATGCCACCATCCTTTGTCACACCATATGTTTTGCATGATGACGACACTTGTTTGGTGAATCACCTCTTGAATACTTGGTTTTGCACTAACGCTAATCACATTTGTTTTCCAAGTGTTTATTTCCTTACTCCTTTTGAAGGAATCACTAGACGGTGCGACATTGGAGAGTGCCCATTTCGAGCTTGAAGATGATGAGTATTTGATGATTGTCCACCTCTACACGGCGAAGCCATCTCTTCCCCATGGTGATTTGGTTTTCGATCCGAGGCCAGATCTTTCCCAAGGGGGGGGGAGATTTTGCGGAGCATCCTATGGACATCATGATACGTCTCCAATGTATCTATAATTTTTTATTGTTCCATGCTATTATATTATCCATCTTGGATGTTTTATATGCATTTATATGCTATTTTATATTTTTTTGGGACTAACCTACTAACCTAGAGCCCAGTGCCAGTTTCTGTTTTTTCCCTTGTTTTTGAGTTTTACAGAAAAGGAATATCAAACGAGTCCAAACGAGTTGAAAATTTACGGTGATTTTTGATCGACCAGAAGAGAACCACGGAGTATCGGAGATGGGCCAGAAGAGTCCCGAGGCAACCACAAGCCTAGGGGGCACCCCCTGGCTTGTGGGCTCCTCGGGAACCCCCCCTGACTTGTTTCTGACGCCAAAAATCCTTATAAATATAGAAACCCTCGAAAAGAAACCTAGATCGGGAGTTCCGCCGCCGCAAGCCTTTGTAGCCACGAAAAACCAATAGGGAGCCCGTTCCGGCACCCTGCCGAAGGGGGAAACCATAACCGGTGGCCATCTTCATCATCCCGGCGGTCTCCATGACGAGGAGGGAGTAGTTCACCCTCGGGGCTGAGGGTATGTACCAGTAGCTATGTGTTTGATCTCTCTCTCTCTCTCTCGTGTTCTTGATTTGGCACGATCTTGATGTACCGCGAGCTTTGTTATTATAGTTGGATCATATGGTGTTTCTCCCCCTCTACCTTCTTGTGATGAATTGAGTTTTACCTTTGAGGTTTCACTATTATCGGATTGAATACTATTATGGATTTGAGAACACTTGATGTACGTCTTGCGTGGGATACCCATGGTGACAATGGGGTGTTCTATTGATTCACTTGATGTATGTTTTGGCACTCAACTCGCGGATTCCCGAGGTGACATTGGGGTAATCTATGCATAGGGGTTGATGCATGTTTTCGTCCTTGTTTCTCCGGTAGGAATCTTGGGGCACTCTTTGAGGTTCTTTGTGTTGGATTGAATATTAAGAATCTGAAGTTGTTTGATGCATATCGTATAATTGACCCACGGATACTTGTGGTGACATTGGAGTATCTAGGTGACATTAGGGTTGATTGATGTGTGTCATATGGTGTTATTTTACTACGATCTCTAGGGCTATTTGTGACACTTATAGGAATAGCTCAATGGATTGATTGGAAAGAATAACTTTGAGGTGGTTTCGTACCCTGCAAGCAATTTCATCTTATGTTCTCCGCAATAGGAACTTTGGAGTGACTTTTGTCGCACATTGAGGGATTGCCATATGATCTAATTATGTTATCATTGTTGAGAGAACTTGCACTAGTGAAAGTATGAACCCTAGACCTTGCTTTCAAGCATTGCAATACCGTTTTTGCTCACTTTTGTTACTAGTTACCTTGCTGTTTTTATATTTTCAGATTACAAAAACCTATATCTACCATCCATATTACACTTGTATCACCATCTCTTTGCCGAACTAGTGCACCCATACAATTTACCATTGTATTGGGTGTGTTGGGGACACAAGAGACTCCTTGTTATTTGGTTGCAGGGTTGTTTGAGAGAGACCATCTTCATCCTACGCCTCCCACGGATTGATAAACCTTAGTTCATCCACTTGAGGGAAAATTGCTACTGTCCTACAAAACTCTGCGCTTGGAGGCCCAACACGAGTCTACAAGAAGAAGGTTGCGTAGTAGACATCACATCACCATGTCAAGAGTCCGTTCGGCGAGTAACACGTCCGACATCTACTTCACATACACAAAGGTGAATCATCTCCTTTACACGTGCTCACTTGACCCCTGCGAGGATGGTATACTACTTAACACCCCTCTCGTGTGCATGCATAGGTATTGTCGGAGCTTCACGGACGACAAGGAGGAGTGCAAGCGCCAAGGAACAACTACACCATCTGCAAGGGAAGCATGGAAGCGACGACGGAAGAAGACAAAGTTGCTGAAGCTATAGCGGCCGGACATCCGGGCCAGAGGCCGGACGTCCGGCGCCTGTGCAGCCGCCCAGCAACTGCACCAACAGACGGCCGAAGCATCAGTGGCCAGACATCCGGCCCGTGTGCCCAGACATCCGGCGCCTCGCCACCACCCGGACATCCGGCCCTTCCACCGGAAATCCGGCATCGATGACAGAACGCACCAGAAGTTTGCCCATCTTCGGGCTGGACATCCGTCGACTCGCGAAGCCCCGGACATCCGGCCCCTAGCCTGGACATCCGGCGCCTGCCTGCGCGCAGAGTCGGGCCAGAGGCCCATGTATCTCCCTTTACCACTTACCCCTTCGTTGCTTAGACTATATATAGACATGCCCCTCCTCCTAGTTAGGGTTAGCATTGGTTTAGTCATATGAGAGATAGAGCTTTGCTCATCTATGTGGTTCTTCTCGATCGAGAGAAAGTGGCCTCTACGGAGAAGATCCACACTTGGATTCAAGACCCCTCACGGGAATATCCCTCGCGGATTCAAGGCCTCCTCACGGAGATGAACTAGTTACCCCATGTATCATCCTTTGTTGGATTTGGACCGTGTGATCTCTATGTTGTCGGGGTACGACACCTATGGGATCCCGAGAGACCCCTTTACGATTCGGCGGGGGGAGAGGTATACGCAAAGAGCAGAACCAACGATCGACGCGGGAAGATTTTACCCAGGTTCGGGCCGCTGATCAGCGTAAAACCATACTCCTGCTTTGTGTTCTTATTAATGTTCTTGAGCCCAGCCTTCAGGAGCGCTCGCTGTGAACAGTACGTTCAAAGAGCAGCTACGCATGAAAAATGGGCCAGAAGTCCTCCTCCTCTGTAGCAGTTGCCTTGGGCCTCCTTTTATACGCTCCAAGGGGTCACCACAGTGGCAAAATGTACATACATTGAGGTGTAAAGTAGCTACAGGGTATCATACCTAACCCCTGACGGATTAGGACAAACGCATTTAATGCACCGTGAGGTGTCCGTTTAGGTGTCCTCACTTTCTTGGGGATGGCAAAAGGGGCCATCCCATCAGCACCGCTTAAGCTCTCTTCCATTGGCGCGTCGCCACGCGTCCAAAGAAGGACCCAGAATGTCGGGTTTGTCGCTGTGCTAGAGCAGTGGCACAGCAACAAAACCTTGCCGGGCGCCGAAGCTTGCCGGGCACCAAGCCTTGCCGGGCGCCAAGCCATGCCGGACGCCAAGCCTTGCCGGGCGCCAATCCTTGCCGGGCTCCGCAGGCCACCCCGGCAAGATCTTGCCGGGGAAGCTGGCGTTCGGATTCCAGCTCTTCTTATCTGCTGATCCTCAGATCTCTGACTTGATGATTTCTTTGGTGGCTTGAATCGACCTCGAACTGTTCCCCGGCAAGCCTTGCCGCGAGGATGGCTACAACTGCCCGTGCACAAGTACGGGGTACTAGTGGCCCAATACTTAGTACACCGACAGGAGCCCCCGGGCCTAGGCCATACACGAGTGCGAGGCGTTGTTGGGCTAGGCCCAAACAGTGCACGGGCACGCGTGGCAGGGGATTAGCTGCTCGTAAATATCTCATTTTACTGTGCCCCCCACTACACGCACCGAGCGCGCGACGTGGGAAGCGTGCCTCAAAGGCTGCAACTGCCATGCGCCTATAGAGGCGCATTCACATTGGGGAATAAAAGAGGCGGCCCCGCACCTTCCCCATAAAAAGGAGAAGCCGCAGAGGCACAAGCCTATTTACCCCCCTCTTCTTCTCAATCTAGCCGTCGCCATCGCCATCCTCCTCTCGAGCTCAGAGCGAAGCTTTTTCCTCTTCCGCCCGCCGCTTCCACGCTCGCTCCACCCCCGGCTTCCGCCCTCACAGCCGCCATGCCGCCCAAGGCCAGCAAAGGCAAGGGCAAGGAAGCGAAAGCCGACGTCCCGGAGAGCGAACTGGTGAAGATGCGAAAGAAGCATGCCGTCTTCCCCCCATCGCTCGATGCTGAAGCTCTGAAGGGGCGGTACCAATGCATGTGGGCGAAGGAGACGCAAGCTCACCCCGCCACACGCGTAATTCCAGGTGCTTGTTCCAAAAGTGGATCGGACAGATACCCTTTCTTCGCTACGTATTTCTATTGCGGGCTCTGCCCCCCATTTTCTGACTTCTTCAATGATATCATGTACACATACGGCTTTCATCTTCTCGATTTCATGCCGAATGCAGTACTATGCATGTCCATCTTTGCCCATCTCTGTGAAAACTTTGTCGGCGTGATTCCCAACTCTACTCTTTTTCGCCATTACTTCTTCCCCCGCATCCAAAAGGGAGAGGCCCTCTCTGGTTCTATTGCCTGGATTCCAAGAGCTTGGAATAAGGAAATATACCCAGAAGGAGTTTACCGCGAAAAGTGGGACGAATGGCGGGCTGAATGGTGCTGGATCAAGGAAGCAGATCCCCATCTGTTTTGTCTTCCCCGGCAATAGAAGGTGGTCCGCGGCAAGGACTGGAGCGATCTCGCCGCGGAGGACGAGAGGCTCACAATCGCCACCACCAGGATCCTTCGCCTGAAAGCTGCCGGGCTGACAATGGAGATGATTGGCTTCGACTTTCTCCGCCGCCGCATCGCCCCCTTGCAGAACAGGGGAAGGCCAGCTTGGGAATACCGAAACGCGGCAGATATCATGAGATTGCGCCCCGGGCTGAATAATAATCTGACCGCTATGCAGCTTGGCGCTCTTCGTCAAAAACTATTCCAGCGCGAAGACAAGCATCGGCTGCCGGCAAGGATCGTCCCTTTGTGCAACAACTTCGCCTTGGGGTCAATCATCGCCTTCATGCCGATGTTCAACACCCACGATCTTGACGCGACTTGGGCCGAGCCAACCGAGGAGGAAGCATAGAAGTTTTTTGACAACTTGACGGAGAGACCCGTCCGGCAAGAGGCAGATTGCATCCGAGCCACCACCGACCAAGAAGTAGCTTACATTGCTACTAGGGTGGAGGAGGCAAATCTTGCCGCGGAGGCCAGCAGCGTTGGCTTCACAGAATGGGAAGCCAGCGACGCAGAGGTAGTAGTGGAGATAAAACCCGCCGGGAAGGACAAAGCTGCCGGGGAACAGAGCAGCGCAACCGCTGAGAGCTCGTCCGACGAGGACACGGCCGAAGAAGAACCGCAAGAAGAGCTCCCAGCCCCGAAGAAGACGAAGCGTGTTCTTCGGAAGGCTGCATCTAGCATCCTGGCAAGCCAGCCTTCTTCGAGCGGCGAGGCTCCCGGCAAGAAAGTGGCCGGCAAGACTGCACCGCGGCAAGGGGCTCGTCAACAACCTGCGCGGCGCGCGAGACCCACACCAGCGGCCACTGCTGGGGCGGCAGGGGTGTCTCGCACTACCGTACCGGAAGCTGCCCCGGCGCCTGCCACAGCCAAGCGGCCTAGGACCCCTCCTCCGCCTCCCCACTCAGATATCATAGCGGAGGCCGATTTCGACATCACCGGCTTTAGTCCGGAGCGAGAAGAAGAAGAGTGAGTACTTTGCCACAGCCTTTATATTCCAATCTTGGATCGATCTTACTGACTTGCTCGTATTGTCTCTGCAGTGATGCAGAAACCTTGCTGGAGAGGATGGCAAAGAGGACAAAGACTTCCACGGGCGACAAGCCCCCGGCAGGCTCCACGAGCGTGCCAGAAACCGTCGTTGTCAGCCCGGAGCTCAGTCCTCAACGCAGCCCCCAGCACAGCCCCCAGCGTAAGTTCACTGTTCTTTTTCCGCTGGCGGGTGCTGAGGCTTCCATTATTGCCGCTGATATCCTTGGGCTCGCAGGAGAAGAACGGCAACAAGGAGAGTTGTCGGAAGACATCCCCGTCGTGCCACCTTCATCGACCACGCCGCCCACAAGCACGTCCCCGGCAAGAGATCCTACCGACGAGCCCATCTCAATTGAGGAGGAGCCGGCAAGCACGGACTCCGGCAACCCACCCCCGGTAACCAAAGTTGCCGGGAGGGGCGATGTCACCTCCCAACAGCTCGACGCAGGTAACTGATTGCCTCAGAACGCTTGTTGCTCTTTCCCTTATCTCTCTGTCTTTAGTCGCTTCAATCTTCAATCTCGATCTTATTCTGTTCTCCTCCTTCGTCCTTCAGAGTTCCCTGTGACGGAACAAATGGACGTCGATGTTGTCATCAAGGAGACTGCCAGGGACGCCGCTGCCGAAGCAGACAGGATCGCTGCCAGCGAGGCCACCAAGGATGACACTGTCAAGGCTGGTGGTGCTCTTGACGGGGAGGCCGCCAAGGCTGCACAAGAGGAACCCGCCAAGGAACCTACTGAAGGGGGCGACAGGGAGGCTGATGACCGTACTGACGGCATTTCTGCCGCAGGAGCGCCAGGCGCTGCACCGGCCACGGAGCCCCCTGCCACTTGTGAGGCGGTCGCTGAAGACCAACCGTCAACATCTGAAGGCCCCTCATCCAGCAAATACCTCAAGGTTGGCGAGAACCTGTTCGTCAACTTGTCGGGGACGGCAAGCATTGGGGCACCAGCCGAAGGAGAAGTTTTTGATGAAGAAATCATCGCTGCTACCGGGCTCGAGGTTGTTGATGATCCCAGCGCTAGCAGCGGCAAATCTAAAGAGGATCAGCTCCTTCAGGCCATGGGCGAGAATTTCCGCAAGCTCCAGGCTCTCCACCGCGCCCGGAAAGATAAGGCGGACTCTAGAATGGCAGTTGTCGAGGCGGCCGAAGCAGATTTTCAAAGGCGCGTCGAACAAATGTAAGTCTGGCACGCCGAGGCCCTCCAAGAGTTGGTTGCCGGCCGGGAACAAGTGAGCCAGCAGTGGACAGAGATCCTCCTCAAGCAATCTGATATGGAGAAGGCGCAGGATGAAGCTACTCAAAGGATTGCTGCTGAAGATGCCCTCCTAACGGGGCGCCGCGTTGCTCTTGATGCTCATGAGGAAGATCTCACCGCACGTGAGCAGGCGCTCGCCGCCAAGCTTCGCAGCAAAGATGAAGATATCGAGAAGCTTGTCGCGCGGCGGACCCAGGAGCTGGAGCAAAAACATAAAGAGGCGCTCGAAGCTCTGACTGCAAGTCACGCCGGCAAGCTCAAGGAGGCCGTCGATGCTGCCGAAGCTGCAGAGGCCGTCAAGAATGAGCTGAGCGACAAGGTAAAGAGGCTGGAAATAGATCTCGAAGAGCACGACAAGGAGCTCTCGACGCTCAAAGGTGATAGGGAAAAAACCCCTCCACTCCTTGGCGGAGATGCAAGTTGCCCTGTCCAACAAAACCAAGCAGCTCTCCTCTGCGGCTGATGACATTGCAGTTCTGGAATTGAAGCTGACCACATTGCAGAAGTCTCTCGAGGCCGGCAGGGCCCGTGAGAAAGCTCTACTCAAGGATCTCCAAGGAGAGAGGAACCTGCTCAAGAGCGCTGCTGCCACCCAACTCGATTATGAGAAGGGGGTGGAGATCTGGACTGGACGTCTCATCACCACTGCGGAGAAGCTTACGGCAGAACTGTCAACCATGGGCCTGTCGAACTTCAGGTATTCTTCCGAGGAAAGGATATCTCCAAGTGCCAGGTTGACGATGTCCTTTGAAAGCATCATCAACGCCTTGAGGGTGCTCCAGTCTAGCCGGGCGACCCAATTGGCCAATGAGACTCGCCGGCTTTGCCAGGCCGTCCTTCGCAAGGTGTTTATCAAGGTGGTACACAGCAATCCCGGCATCGACCTCTCCAACGCGCTCGGCCATCTGCCAAGGGACGCAAATGTTGAGGCGCTTGAAGAATGCATCGCGCCTATCCTTGAGAAGGTGGACTCCATCCAAAGGATTGAAGGCCAGCGCAGGGATTAAGTGCTCCGCCTTTTCTTGCCGTCATCATTCCATGTAAAAGACAATTAAGTCTCAAGTTAGAATTGCAGCAGCTCATAAATGTAACATAACTCGCCTATGTTTAAGTTCATGCTTGCTATTTTCCTTGTCTGATTCCTTTATGTATGGGGTTCACCCTACGCTTACTGAAAAACTTGCCGGCGCGCAACCTGCCGCGAGCGCTGGGTGCGGGACTTCAGCAGCCTGCTGGAGGCGCAGCGGCCGGCAAGACTCCTTGGCGTTCTTAGTGCAGCCACTTAAATCGTTGAGCGGGCTCGAAACAAAATAAGGGCGCAACTGATTACAACAAGGGTTCCTTCGCGTGCAGATTTTCCATACAAGAGTCGGAATCGTCCAAGGAAATAACTTTGTAATAAAAGAAACTTGCTCTAAGTTTTTAGAACTTAGCTTTCTATCACTGTCCTTCCTCCAGCAAGCGTCGATTCCGAACGTCGCCAACTGGTGCTCATATCTCCCTTCCCCCCCCCCCCTCGGCAAATGTGCACGCGAGGAATCCTTCTGTCTTTTAAAAAGAAAGAAGAGAAAATAAAGACATGAAACCTTGGCGGTTCGTTAGAACTTACCGGGAGTAGGTGTTATACAACATCTTAGACAAACATGCATATATAAATATGAACATGGGAATCAATAAGGGAATGTACAACACTTAAATTTATTCATCTGCGCTCAGGGTCTGCGCCTGGCTTTGTACAAAGGATCACATGCCTTGCCGGCAAGACTTGTACAAAAGGGTGGTTGTCGGGAGCCCCCGGCAACCGCGCCTTATGGGTAGAACTTGCGAAGATGTTCGATATTCCAGGAGTTGCTCACTGGAATGCCATCTTCGGTCTCCAGGCGGACAGCGCCAGGCCTGGTGACTCGTACTACCCGATAAGGGCCTTCCCACTTCGGCGTCAACTTGTTTGAATTCTTGGCGGACTGAATCCGCCGAAGAACAAGGTCGCCTTCCTCAAGGCTTCGGGCATGAACTTTGCGGTTATGGTAGCGGCACAAAGCTTGCTGGTAGCGTGCAGCTCGCACAGCAGCCTGAAGACGATTCTCCTCAAGGACCACAGCGTCATCTTGCCGCAGTTGCTCTTGCTCAAGCTCATCATAAGCGAGCACTCGAGGTGATCCGTACGTGAGTTCCGTGGGGAGAACTGCTTCCGCTCCGTAGACCAGAGTGAAGGGCGTCTGGCCGGTGGCTCGATTTGGTGTCGTTCTGATTGACCAAAGAACCACCGGCAACTCATCAATCCAGCGTCTTCCGCACCTTCTCAGTCTGTCAAAAGTCCTGGTCCTGAGACCGCGCAGCACTTCAGCATTAGCCCTTTCTGCTTGGCCGTTGCTTCTTGGGTGAGCAACAGAGGCAAAACAAATCTTGCCGCCAAAGTTTTGGACGTACTGCATGAAGGTGCGACTTGTGAACTGCGTGCCGTTGTCGGTGATGATCCTATTGGGTACACCAAAACGGCAAACTATCCCTTTAAAGAACTTGACGGCTGATTGTGCTGTCACCTTCCTCACTGCTTCCACCTCCGGCCACTTTGTGAACTTGTCGATAGCAACGTACAAGTACTCAAAGCCCCCGGTAGCATGGGGGAAAGGGCCCAGTATGTCGAGCTCCCAGACCAAAAATGGCCAGGAGAGAGGGATTGTCTGAAGAGCTTGAGCTGGTTGATGTGATTTCTTCGAATGAAACTGGCACGCTTCACACTTGGTGACTAGTGCAGTTGCATCCTGGAGAGCGGTGGGCCAAAAGAAACCTTGCCGGAATGCTTTCCCGGCAAGTGCTCTTGATCCTATGTGAGAACCACATATGCCTCCATGTATTTCTGCCAACAGCTCTAGCCCATCCTCCCGAGGAATGCACTTCAATTTCACACCGTTTGGTCTCTTTCTGTACAGGACGTCATCGATGAACTTGTACATAACAGACCGACGGGCTACTCTTTCTGCTTCTTCCTGTTCCTCCGGGAGTTCTCCTGTCTGAAGGAAATGGACAATGTGTTGCGCCCATGCTGGAGCCTGAGGCTCAACAGCTAGGACTAAAGGCATCTCCTCCGCCGGGGGAACGTTTGTCTCGACAGCAAGGGCCTGGGGCCCTGCCGGAGCCTGTTGTTCCCTGACAGGCATGTCGATCCCGGCAACTTCCTTGCCGGCGGCTCCGGGGAGCTCTGCCGGGAAGTACTGGCCAGAGTTCAACTTTCTTCTCTTTTCTTGCCACATCGATGGCGCCACGGATGGTTGAGTCAATTGGAGCACAAAAGTTCCTGGTTCCACAGGCAACTTGAGGGCGGCACGCTTTGACAGGTCATCAGCAACACTGTTCTCGGCACGAGGAACGTGCTCCATTTGCAGACCGTCAAAGCGCTCTTCCATTTTCCTCACTTCATCCACGTAGGCTTGCATCAATGGACTTTGATAACTCTTGTTAACTTGCCTGACGCCAAGTTGTGAATCGCCTTTGATGACGAGCTTTTTGATACCAAGGTCTGCCGCGATCCTGAGACTGGCAAGCAAACCATTGTATTCTGCAGTGTTGTTGGTCGAACTCTCCCGGGGAAAATGCATTTGGACTACGTACTTGAGGTGCTCTCCGGTGGGTGCGACAAGCAGCACACCGGCACCGGCACCTTGCAGCGAGAAAGCCCCGTCAAAGTACATAACCCATTGCTGATCGATTTCCTTGCCGGGAAGAGTTGTTTCCTGAGCCTCTTCGTCTGGCGTTGGGGTCCATTCTGCAATGAACTCCGCCAAGGCCCTGCTCTGAATCGTCGAAGTGCTTTCAAACTTGAGGCCAAAGCTCGACAACTCCAACGCCCACTCCACGATCCTGCCGGTTGCTTCCGGATTTTACAAAATCCGTTGCAACGGAAAGCGAGTGACGACGGTGATTTCATGTGCTTGAAAATAATGGCGCAGCTTCCTTGAGGCCATAAGAAGGCCGAAAAGCAACTTCTGCACACCAGAATATCTTGACCTAGCTCCTTGTAAAAGAGAGCTAACAAAATAAACTGGGCGCTGCACCACCTTCTTCTTCTGCACTGGTTCTCCTGTTTGCGCAGATCCTGTCTTGCCGGGATCAGCCCTTGCCGCGGAAGATCTTGCCGCGTCACCTGGCGGTCCTGCCGCTGGTGTTGCTTCCTCATCAGCCTCTCTCTGCGCCACTAGCGCAGCACTAACCACTTGATTTGTTGCTGCCAGATACAGTAGCAACGGCTCTTGTGGTTTAGGCGCGACTAGCGTCGGCGGAGAGGAAAGGTATTTCTTCAAATCTTGCAGCGCAGCCTCCGCCTCCGGAGTCCATTTCATTGGACCTGCCTTCTTCAAAATTTTGAAGAAGGGCAGGGCGCGCTCAGCAGATTTGGAAATAAACCTGCTTAGAGCAGCAACACAGCAGGCAAGACGACACACATCTTTGACGCGTCTCGGCGCTTCAATTTGCTCAATAGCTTTGATCTTGTGGGGGTTCGCTTCGATTCCCCGGCAAGATACAAAGAATCCGAGGAGCTTGCCGGAAGGAACACCGAACACGCACTTCTCAGGATTGAGCTTCAAGTTGATCTTGTGTAGATTTACAAATGTTTCTTCTAAATCTTGAATGAGTGTCGCTTTGTCTTTGGTTTTGACCACTATATCATCCATATACGCCTCCATATTTCTATGGAGTTGAGGCTCAAAACCAATTTGGATTGCTCTCGCAAATGTTGAACCAACACATTTCAACCCGAAAGGCATTCGTATAAAACAATACGTACCACATGGGGTGATAAATGCGGTCTTCTCTTCATCTTCTTTTGCCATAAAAATCTGATGATACCCTGAATAGGCATCAAGGAAGGACAGGAGATCACAACCAGCGGTGGAATCCACAATCTGGTCGATGCGCGGAAAGGGAAAGGGATCTTTTGGACAGGCTTTATTGATATCTGTATAATCAATACAAAGCCTCCATTTCCCATTCGCTTTCCGCACTACAACCGGATTGGCCAACCAGGTTGGATGAAGCACTCCTTTGACCAATCCTGCCGCCTCCAGATTTCTGATTTCTTCGGCAATGAATTCTTGCTGCTCCAAGGCTTGCTTCCAGACCCTTTGCTTGACCGGCCACGCATGAGGACAGACAACAAGGTGGTGCTCAATTACCTTCCTGGGAACACCGGGGATGTCAAATGGTTGCCATGCAAACACGTCGACATTCGCCCGTAGGAAAGCAACGAGCGCGCTTTCCTATTTGTCATCTAGGGTGGAACTTATGGTGAAAGTTCCCCCCGTTCCGTCCTCCCTGACGGGCACCTTATTGGTCTCCGGCGGAGCAGCCTTGGATTTCTTGTTCTTGCCGGTGGAACTCTCTGGTGCATCCTCGATGGAAACGCAGCACTCCGAGGAGGTGCGCTTGCCGGAGTTCGCGCCAAGGTTCTTGCCGGTCTTCTTCTTCCCCCTGGGAGTTCCAGCGGCAGGAGCAGGTGCCTTGATGGCAGGTGCTGCAACTGCTTCCCGGTAAAGTTGGTCGGCACATATGAGCGCATCCTTCTTATCAGAATGGATAGTGATGACGCCCAACGGCCCAGGCATCTTCAAAACGTTGTACGCGTAGTGTGATGCCGCCATGAACTTAGCCAGCGCTGGCCGACCAAGGATCCCATTGTACGACATGGGGATCTTGGCGACATCAAACACCACCTTCTCGGTCCTGAAATTGAGCTCGCTACCGAATGTCACCGGCAGCGTAATCTTGCCCTTGGGCTGGGTTCTTCCTGGATTGACCCCTTGAAACATACCCGTTTCTTCGAGGTCCTCGTTGGGAATTTGGAGCTTTCTGAGCACATCCGGTGAGATTAAGTTTAGGCCGGCCCCACCGTCAACTAGCATTTTCGTCATCTTGAGGTTGCGAATCGTTGGCGAGACCAACAATGGCAAGCACCCGACCGCAGTTGTGCGGTCAGGGTGATCCTCGGCGTCGAAAATGATAGGCGTGTTGGACCACTTCAGGGGCCTACATGCATCTGGGGATGGCTCTGCTGCATTGACTTCCCGCACCCACTGTTTGAGTTGACGGTGGGAAGAATGCAGCAAGGCACCTCCATCGATACACATGGCGTCCGTAGCCTTCTAGAATTCTTGCTCACTGGACTCATCATCTTCTTCATCATCATCTTCTTCTTTGTCTCGGCCCCGAGCGGGCCTATCCTTCTGTTGCTTGGCCTTGCCGCGGCGCCCCCCTCGGCCACCGCGCTTCTTGCCGGATCCGTCAACACCATCTTGGGCCTTCTCCTTATCTCGCCTTTCATATTCGGCCCTCTGTTTCTCGGCAAGCTGTTCAACTTGCCGGCAGTTCTGGAGATCGTGGCCCTTGGTGCGATGGATCTTGCAATACTGCTTGCCGGAGTTTTCTGACTTGTCGGCAGCCGCCAAGGCCTGACAGGAAGGGCACCCGGCAAGATCCTTGCCGGGGTCACCAACCTTGGCCTTCTTGGCGGCGCCGGGGTTGTCAAATTCCTCGACAGCAAGCACGGCCTTGCCTCCGTGTTTCCTGTTCCGCCGCCGACCTTTCCTTGACGGGGCCGCGGCATCTTCTTCTTCGGATTCGCCCGCCGCGCCAACAGCCTTGCCAAGGAGTTTCCTCCCCTCTTCAGCTCGAGCGCATTTATCGGCTAGAGCGTAAAGCTCGGCAATACTCCTGACTTTGTTCATTGCCAGCTCTTCCCGCATTCTGCGGTTACGCACGTTCTGGTGAAACGCGCTAATGACAGCGGCAGGGTGAACGTCAGGAATATTGTACTGCACCCGGCTGAACCTCTGCATAAACTTGCGCAGGGACTCGCCCTCCTTCTGAGGGATGATATGCAAATCATTCTCTTGGCCAGGAGCTTGGTGGCCTCCGACAAAGGCGCCAACAAACTGATGGCACAGATCTGACCAGGAAGAAATAGAATTCTCCGGCAGATGCATCAACCACGACCTGACATTGGGTTTGAGCACCAACGGGAAGTAGTTGGCAAGTATCTTGTCATCTCGGCCCCCGGCAGCTTGCACCGCAATGGTGTAGATGCTCAGGAATTCCGAGGGATGGGTCTTACCGTCATATTTTTCCGGGACCTCCGGCTTGAAGGTTCGGGAATTGGGCCACCGTACTTGCCGCAGCTCACGGGTAAACGCTGGAGTCCCTACCTCATAAGGCAAGTCTCCTACGTCCCCTGGCACAGGCTCGTCGACAGCCGGCCCCGCGCACTTATCAGATTGATAGCACGCTTCCCATCGCCGCTCGATGGTAGTTCGAGCGTCCTCTTTGCCTCGTTCCTGGAGAACTTGACGCTGATCGCGGCGCATCCGTGGATCGGATGACGCCGTGGAAACTTCTTCACGGCGGTCGACCTGCTGGGTTGTCGGCCGCCGCTGGTGCCGCGGAGGGGAGTGCACTGTGGTTGCACCACCTCCGGTTTTCTCCACATCGGCTCGCGCCGGATCGATGGGCCTTCGCTACAAGGGCCCTGCCTCTTGCGGTCCTTCTTTGTTGGCGAAGCCGATAAGGCTCTGGATAGTAGCTCGCCACTCCTCCATCTTCTCTGGGGCAGGAGGAAAATCGAGGAGCAGCTGCGCACGTGCCAAGGCTTCCGCTGGCGTAGGCGGCGGCGACAGGTGCGAGGTACGTGAGGTGCTCTGACTCCTAACCATATTAGAAGGAGCACCACCACGATCACGCGACCGCGCGCCACCCCAGCCTACAGCTCGGTGTGCATGCTGGTCCCGCGCATCTTGGGATCGATGCGCAGAAATCTTTTCATGGGGATGCCCGGAACCACCAGCGCCATGACGTCGCTCGTCGTGCACGACCTGGGTAGGTCGTGATGCTTGCGCCGGCGCGGGAGTTCCAGCAGGCGCCCTCCAATCTCTAGAATTCGTTGTGCCACCCGTAGGCAACACAGCGCCGTCTCTAGATCCGGCGGCGTGTAGGTTACCGCTGCCACTGCGAAAGATACCGCTCGCCTGGCTCGGATCACCAGAACGCCGTGGGGGTTCTAATCCTCTTCCTTCTGCACCCACGCCGTCGCCTGTACGCGAAGGCGTAGGCAAAACGGACGTGGACGGTTGTGTCGTCGTGACGCTCTTCTTCTTGGGCGGCATGATGATGAAGAAACTGAGGCGCCGATCACTAGATCAGGTTCACGCAACCTTCAATCCCCCTACCTGGCGCGCCAAAGATGTCGGGGTACGACACCTATGGGATCCCGAGAGACCCCTTTACGATTCGGCGGGGGGAGAGGTATACGCAAAGAGCAGAACCAACGATCGACGCGGGAAGATTTTACCCAGGTTCGGGCCGCTGATCAGCGTAAAACCCTACTCCTGCTTTGTGTTCTTATTAATGTTCTTGAGCCCAGCCTTCAGGAGCGCTCGCTATGAACAGTACGTTCAAAGAGCAGCTACGCATGCAAAATGGGCCAGAAGTCCTCCTCCTCTGTAGCAGTTGCCTTGGGCCTCCTTTTATATGCTCCAAGGGTCACCACAGTGGCAAAATGTACATACATTGAGGTGTAAAGTAGCTACAGGGTATCATACCTAACCCCTAACGGATTAGGACAAACGCATTTAATGCACCGTGAGGTGTCCGTTTAGGTGTCCTCACTTTCTTGGGGATGGAAAAAGGGGCCATCCCATCAGCACCGCTTAAGCTCTCTTCCATTGGCGCGTCGCCACGCGTCCAAAGAAGGACCCAGAATGTCGGGTTTGTCGCTGTGCTAGAGCAGTGGCACAGCAACAAAACCTTGCCGGGCACCGAAGCTTGCCGGGAACCAAGCCTTGCCAGGCGCCAAGCCTTACCGGACGCCAAGCCTTGCCGGGCGCCAATCCTTGCCGGGCTCCGCAGGCCACCCCGGCAAGATCTTGCCGGGGAAGCTGGCGTTCGGATTCTAGCTCTTCTTATCTGCTGATCCTCAGATCTCTGACTTGATGATTTCTTTGGTGGCTTGAATCGACCTCGAACTGTTCCCCGGCAAGCCTTGCCGCGAGGATGGCTACAACTGCCCGTGCACAAGTACGGGGTACTAGTGGCCCAATACTTAGTACACCGACATATGTGTACTTGGATCTAGCACACGTATGATTGTTTCTTGTTGATTTGAGTGATTCCTCTCATTTCCCCTTGTGTTTTCCCCTCGTGTTCTTCGTGTTCTTCGCGGGTTCCCCTCCATTTCGTGAAAGATCGGCCCTAGGGTTTCCACCCTACATCAGCTTGGGGGAGTTGATACGTCCATTTTGCATCATGTTTTCATATTGATATTTATTGCATTATGGACTGTTATTTCACTTTATAATACTAGTCTTATGCATTTTCTCTCTTATTTTGCAAGTTTCACATGAAGAGGGAGATTGCTGGCGGCTGGAATTCTGGACCGGAAAGGGCTATATCGGAGACACCTTTTCTGCACAACTCCAAATGAGCTAAAAATTTACGGAGAATTATTTTGTAATATATAAAAATTATTGGCGAAAGAATTACCATAGGGGGACCCACCAGGCAGCCATATGCCTGGGGGCGCGTCCCCTGAGCTTGTGGGCCCCTGCCAGGCCTCCGAAGCCTATCTTCGGCTATATGATGCCATTTGACCTAGAAAAAATCATAAGGAAGGTTTTCGGGACTAAGCGCCACCGTCTCAAGGCGGAACCTGTGCAGGAGCACTTTTGCTCTCCGACGGAGCGATTCGGCCGGGGAAACTTCCCTCCGGGAGGGGGAAATCGAAGCCATCGTCATCACCAACGATCCTCTCATTGAGGACTAATCTTCATCAACATTTTCACCAGCACCATCTCATCTCAAACTCTAGTTCATCTCTTGTATTTAATCTTTGTCTCAAAACCTCATATTGGTACCTGTGGGTTGCTAGTAGTGTTGATTACATCTTGTAGTTGATGCTGGTTGGTTTATTTGGTGGAAGATTATATGTTCAGATCCTTAATGATATTCAATACCCCTCTGATCTTGAACATGAATATGATTTGTGAGTAGTTACTTTTGTTCTTGAGGACATGGGAGAAATCTTGTCATAAATAATCATGTGAATTTGGTATTAGTTCGATATTTTGATGATATGTATGTTGTTGCTTCCTTTAGTGGTGTCATGTGAACGTCGACTACATGACACTTCACCATCTTTGGGCCTAAGGGAAGGCATTGTGGAGTAGTTATTAGATGATTGGTCGCTAGAGTGACTGAAGCTTAAACCCTAGTTTATGCGCTATTCCGTAAGGGGCTGATTTGGATCCATATGTTTCATGCTATGGTTAGATTTATCTTAATTCTTCTTTCATAGTTGCGGATGCTTGTGAGAGAGGGTAATCATAAGTGGGAGGATTGTTCAAGTAAGAACAGCACCCAAGCACCAGTTCACCCACATATCAAATTATCAAAGTAGCGAACGCGAATCAAACAAACATGATGAAAGTGACTAGATGAAATTCCTGTGTGTCCTCAAGAACGCTTTGCTTATTATAATAGACCGTTCCGGCTTGTCTTTTGCTACAGAAGGGATTGGCCTACCTTGCCGCACCTTTCTTAAAATTGCTACTAGTTGCTCGTTACAAATTACCTTGCTATCAAACTATCTGTTACCAATAATTTCAGTGCTTGCAGACAATATCTTGCTGAAAAATGCTTGTCATTTCCTTATTCTCCTCGTTGGATTCGACACTCTTACTTATCGATATGACCAATATTGATCCCCTATACTTGTGGGTCATCACACGAACAACATAATCACTAGCATCACACATAATTTCAAATGGTAGGTTCCAATCAGGTGGTTGAACAATGGGTGCAGAGATTAAGGCTTTCCTAAGTATTTCAATGACTTCTACACAATAGTCATAAAAACAAATGGAACAACTTTTTGCAATATATTAGTAAGAGGCCTAGAAATTTTAGAGAAGTCTTTAATAAATCTCCTATAAAAACCAACATGACCAAGGAAACTTCTTATACCTTTAATATCTTTAGGACGTGGCATTTTGTCAATTGCATCAACTTTAGCTCTATCTACTTCAATACCTCATTCGGAAATTTTATGCCCAAGTACTATACCTTCATTCACCATAAAAGTGGCACTTCTCCCAATTCACGACAAGATTAGTTTCTTCACATCTCTGCAAAACTCGGTCAAGGTTGCTTAAGCAATCATCAAAAGAAGTCCCGTAAACAGAAAATTCATCCCTGAAAACCTCAACAGTATTTTCACAAAAATCAGAGAATATAGCAGTCATACATCTTTGAAAGGCAGCAAGTGCATTGCATAAACCAAAAGGCATGCATCTATAAGCATAAGTTCCAAAAGGGCATGTAAAAGTAGTTTTCTCATGATCTTCTTTTGACATAGGTATTTGAGAGAAACCAGAATATCCATCAAGGAAACAAAAGTGTGTGTGCTTAGACAATCTTTCTAACATTTGATTAATAAAAGGCAAGGGGTAATGATCTTTTCTAGTAGCTTTGTTTAATTTCCTAAAATCAATTATCATCCTATAACCAGTTACAATTCTTTGTGGGATGAGTTCATTTTTATCATTAGGAACAACAGTTATACCTCCTTTATTAGGAACACAATGAATAGGACTTACCATCTACTATCAGCTATGGGATAAATTATACCTGCTTCGAGAAGCTTTAATATTTCAGTTCTTACCACATCCTTCATCTTAGGATTCAACCGTGGTTGGTGATCAACAACCGGCTTAGCATGAGGCTCCGTATTAATTTTATGCTGACATAGAGTGGGACTAATGCCCTTAAGATCATCAAGAGTATATCCAATAGCAGCACGGCGCTTCCTCAGAGTTTTAAGTAATCTCTTTTCTTCATGCTCTAAAAGGTTAGCATTGATAATAACAGGATATATCTTCTTTTCATCAAGATAAGCATATTTCAGCGTGTCAGGTAATTTCTTAAGTTCAAATACAGGATCACCTTTAATTGGAGGAGGACCTCCAAGAGTTTCAACAAGAAAATTGTGTTTAAGAATAGGTACTTGGTCAAAGAATATATTATCTATTTTATTTCTTTCATTCATATGCATATCACTCTCATGGTCTAGCAAATATTGTTCTAACGGATCAGTAGGAGGTACGACAATAGAAGCAAGACCAATAATTTCATCCTTACTAGGCAATTCTTTATCATGAGGTTGTCTATGGAATTTAGAGAAATCAAACTCATGAGACACATCACCAAAATTAACACTGATGGTTTCCCTATTGCAATCTATCTTTGCATTAACTGTGTTCAAGAAGGGTGTGCCAAATATAATGGGACAAAAATCATCTTGCGGAGAACCAAGAACTAGAAAATCAATAGGGTATTTGACCTTTCCACACAAGACTTCAACATCTCTAACAATCCCAAGCAGTGAAATAGTATCTCTATTTGCAAGCTTAATAGTAACATCAATGTCCTCTATTTCAGCAGGTGTAATATCGTTCATAAATTCTTGATATAAGGTAAACGGAATAGCACTCACGCTAGCATCGAAATCACATTAACCATGGTAACAATGGTCTCCTATTTTAACAAAGAAAACAGGCATGCCAACAACATGCTTATTCTTATCTTTAGGATCAGGCTTAGCAAGTCTAGTGGCTTCATTACAAAAGTAAATAACATGCCCATAAATATTATCGACCAAGACATCTTTAACCATAGAAACATTAGGTTCAACTTTAATTTGTTCAGAGGGTCTAGGTGTTCTAATATTACTTTTATTAACCACAGTTGAGACTTTAGCATGTTCCTTTATCCTAACAGGGAAAGGAGGTTTGTCAATATAAGCAGTAGGCACGACTGGATCAACATTGCAAATGATAGTTTTATCTTTAACTATAACGGGTTCCTCATTCTTTTCGTTAATAGGGGGATGATATTTGAACCAGTTCTCCTTAGGGAGATCAACATGAGTAGCAAATGATTCACAAAAGGAGGCTACTATCTCAGAGTAAAGTCCATATTCAGTGCTAAACTTATGAAAAACATCGGTGTCAATAAAAGATTTAACACAATCAAACTCAAGTATTATACCTGACTCTTTACCTTTGTCGAGTTCCTAATCTTCAGAGTTGCGTTTAATTCTTTTTAGAAGATCCCATCTGAATTCAATAGTTTTCTTCATAAAGGAACCAGTAGAAGAAGAATCAAGCATGGTTTGATCATTATGAGAAAGCCGAGCATAAAAATTTGTAAGATAATTTCTCTTGAGAGCTCATGATTGGGGCATGTGTACATCATGTACTTAAGCCTCCCCCAAGCTTGAGTGATACTTTCTCCTTCACGGGGCCAAAAAGTATATATATAACTCAGATCACGATGAACTAGATGCATAGGATAAAACTTTTGATGAAATTCCAATTTCAAATGGTTCCAATCCCACGTTCTAATATCATCACATAGCCTATACCATGTCAACGACTTTTCCCCAAATATAAAGGGAAAACCTTCTTCTTAACTCCATCTTTGGATAAACCTACAAGCTTAAATAATCCACAAACTTCATCCCCATAGATTAAGTGCATATGGGGATGTATTGTTCCATCTCCTGCATAAGGATTAGCTAGCAATTTCTCTATCATGCCCAAAGGAATCTCATAATAAATATTTTCAGTAGGTGCAGTAGGTTGAGGGGCAACTCTTTGTGCCTCCGGTCGAGGTGAATATACCCCGAACAAACCCCTCAAAGGATTGTTTTTTATAGTAACAAGTGACGGTAAATTTCAGCACGTAATATAAATGTTTCCTTACCAAATTCCACTCACCAAAGGTGCTTCACTCCCCGGCAAGAGCGCCAGAAAAGAGTCTTGATGACCCACAAGTATAGGGGATCAATCATGGTCCTTTCGATAACTAAGAGTGTCGAACCCAACGAGGAGTAGAAGGAAATGACAAGCGGTTTTCAGCACGGTGTTGTCTGCAAGCACTGTTGGAAATATGCCCTAGAGGCAATAATAAAATGGTTATTATCATATTTTCCCGTTCATGATAAATGTTTATTATTCATGCGAGAATTGTATTGACCGGAAACTTAAATACATGTGTGAATACATAAAATACACAGTGTCCCTAGTAAGCCTCTACTAGACTAGCTCGTTAATCAAAGATGGTTATGGTTTCTTAACCATAGACATGAGTTGTCATTTGATAACGGGGTCACATCATTAGGAGAATGATGTGATGGACAGACCCAACCATAAGCTTAGCATCAGATTGTTCAAGTTATTTGCTGTAGCTTTCTTCATGTCAAGTATCTGTTCCTTCGACCATGAGATCATGCCACTCCTGGATACCGGAGGAATACTTTGTGTGCTATCAAACATCACTCTGTAATTGGGTGATCATAAAGGTGCTCTACAGGTATCTTCGAAGGTGTTTGTTGGGTTGCATGGATCGAGGCTGGGATTTGTCGCTCCGTGTGACAGAGGGATATCTCTGGGCCCTCTCGGTAATACAACATCGTAAAGAGCTTGCAAGCAATGTGGCTAATGAGTTAGTCACGGGATCTTGTATTATGGAACGAGTAAAGAGACTTGTCGGTAATGAGATTGAACTAGGTATGGAGATACCGACGATCGAATCTCGGGAAAGCAACGTATCACTGGACAAAGGGAATTGCATACGGGATTACCCGAATCCTTGACATCATGGTTCAACCGATAAAAGATCTTCATGGAATATGTGGGAACTAATATGGGCATCCAGGTCCCGCTATTGGTTATTGACAGGAGAGGTGTCTCGGTCATGTCTACATGATTCTCGAACCCGTAGGGTCCGCACGCTTAACGTTCGGTGACGCTAGAGTAGTATTGGGATATGTACGTTGGTGGCCCAATGTTATTTGGAGTCCCGTATGAGATCCCGGACATCACGAGGAGCTCCGAAATGGTCCAGAGGTAAAGATTTATATATAGGAAGTCATGTTTTGGTCGCCGGAAAAGTTTCATGCATTATCGGTATTGTACCGGCAGTGCCGAAAGGGGTCCGGGGGTCCACGGGGGGGGGGGGGGGTCCACCTGCCCGGGGCCCACATGGGCTGTAGGGGGGCGCCCTAGACTACATGGGCCAAGGGCAATAGACCCAAGAGGCCCATGCGCTAAGGAGAGGTGGAGGAGGAAGAGTCCTAAGGGGGGAAGGCACCCCCCTTGGTGCCTTGGGGAGGGAGAACTCCTCCCTTGGCCGCCTCCCCTCCTTGGAGGATGAGTTAGGGCTGTGACCCAGCCCTCCTCCTTGCCTCCTATATATAGTAGGGAAGAGGGAGGGGCTGAACACACCAATTCCCATGCCCCGGCGGCAGCCCTACCTCTCCCATAACTACGTTTTCTCCTCAGATTGGTTCCGGCAGTGTTTGGCGAAGCCCTGCCGACACTACACCATCGCCATCTCCACCATGTCGTCGTGCTGGTTGAGATCCCATCTACTTCTCCACCCTTTCTTGCTGGATCAAGAAGGAGGAGGCGTCATCGAGCCGCACGTGTGCTGAACAGGAGGTGTCGTCCGTTCGGTACTTCATCGGATTGGATCGCGATTGGATTGTGAAGAGTACGACTACATCAACCGCGTAATATACGCTTCCGCTTAACGGTCTACGAGGGTACATGGACACACTCTCCCCTTTCGCTGCTATACATCTTCTAGATTAGATCTTGGGTGTTTCGTAGGAATTTTTTTGATTTTCATGCAACGTTCCCCATCAGCACCACACACTTCCTAGCACTCTCTTGTTCTTTGCAAACCTAGCCCTCTTCTCTTCTTCAGGATTGGAGATTGTCTTCACAAATGTAGACCACGGAGGATAGATACCATCAACTAGGTAGTATCCCTTGCTGTATGAGTAGCCATTGATCCAAAAGCTGACCCCTTGGAATTTGCCTTCCGAAAGCCCCGAGAACACCAGAGAACGCTGAATCATGTTGATGTCATTGTTAGAACCTGCCATGCCAGAAAATGAGTGCAAAACCTAGAGATCTTGTGATGCCACAACTTCAAGTATGACTGCGCACTCTCCAACATGTCCCTTATATTGCCCATGCCAAGCAAATGGACAGTTCTTCCACTCCCAGCGCATACAATTTATGCTTCCAAGCATCCCCAGAAAGCTTCTCAAAGCATTTATCGGTAACAATCGGGCTGTATCCACAACATTTGGTTCTCTCAAATACTCCTGGCCAAACACCTGAACTAAAGCATTACAGAACTTGTACATTGACTCAAAGCATCTGGACTCACCCATGTGTATGTACTCATCAAACAAGATCACGGGGAACTCCATACGCAAGCATCTGAACAACTGAAGTGCATTTCTGATAAGAGGAAAAGCCAATCTTACCAAATGGTGTCTGCCTTGCATTTGAAGTAATCATTATAACCCATATCTCCCTCCCCAATACGGTTGAACAATGATCTCGCCATCCGGAAGAGTAGCCGGAAAAGTTTGGCAGGGAATAGTGGGTATGTGCGATGGAAATAATCGTTAAAGAGTTGGGCATGCCCCCCTTCTCTTTTCGGATCCAATGCATGAGCATGACTCTTTACCAATCCCGTGAACAATGTGGTCGCTGCCTTGAAATGTTTCCATTGACGAGAAGTGTAGCAACCAAAACATTACTCTAATTATCCGACGATGAACAAATGATGTTATTAATAATAAAAAACTTATCCGAGCTATCCGCCATGATCCTTCGGAGTGATGAATCTGTACCTCAAAAACAGGCGGGTCAAACGGCCAAACACCTTGTGGACGGTGACGGCCGCGGGCGTGGACGAGTCTTGCCAGGTGAAGACCCCCGTCCTGGCCGGTTCCGGGAGCAGGTCCGTCGAACTCAACGTCCTTGTGGGCGTTGTTGGTGGCCGCGTCGGTGGCGGCTGAGTGGGGCGTCGGGGTGGTGAAGAGGACGGAAGTGGGGTGATGACTGCGAGGGTGAAGAGGATGGGAAGGTCGAAACCGCTGGGTTGGTGGGTACTGGCTTGTGTACCACCGACGGATGGACCCGAGGAGGACAAAGGAAGGACAACACAAGTGTCTGTGGCGTGTCCGTGCGGACGCAAACCCAGCCCAAATTTGGGCCGGAAATGGGTCAAAGCGGACATCGATCCATTTGCGTCGTCTTGTTGGGCTGTGGTTTCTGCCTACAATGTGTTGCCCTTATATGATAAAAATAGACTTTTTACAAAATAATTATTCTATGGGTTATCAATTCTAGCGTGTGGATTGATAAATACAGATATTATCGGTATATTTCTCCATAATTATCGCGTGTCGACTTCCGACGGTGCTTGAGAAAGCAGCAAAGCAGCGCCCCAGGCACAGAAGATCTCTCCTCTCACGCATGTGATCCCCACTGCCGCGCAGATACGGACGGCCGCGATCTGAGCCCCACCACCCCCAAAAGGTCCGGCCTTTTTCCGAAGTGCCCCTCCACGACTCCCGAGACAAACTCCCGATAGGGGCTCAATACGCAATTACCCACAGCCCCCGTGAAAATGGACAAAAATGACCCTTTTTCAAAAGTTCAACACAAAATGGCCCCATTCTGAAAATATTTCACAAAATGGCCCTTTTGCATGACGCCCAGGCCCCCAGGCTAGGGCGTCATGCTATTTGGCATGACACCCTAGCCCGGGGCGCCATGCTACATGACACGACCATGACGCCTTACCCCGGGGCGTCATGCTTAGCATGGCGCCCTAGCCACGGACGTCATGCAAAAGAGGGTCATTTTGTGAAATATTTTCAGATCGAGCCTATTTTGTGTTGAACTTTCGAAAAAGGGCCAGTTTTATTCATTTTCACCCAGCCCCATGCACTCCTCCACTCGAGCTTGCCCGTGCTACAGCCGTGGCGGTGGGGTCCACTAGGAGAACGGTCAAAGCAAGGAGCGGCACGTTATACAGACAGTGCGTGATACACGCCACGTGTCGGAACGCCAATGGCACGTGCGACGTGGAGGTGGGAAAATTTTTCATCCGTCTTTTATTCCGTTTTCCTTTGTGAGAAGCGCGAAATTAATTCGTTGACGGAACCCGACGTATGGATGGGTGGACGCGGTGCTGGCCAGTTGTCAGATAAGCGTGTCTACTTATATAAGGGGAGGTGATATGAGCACGTGTTTATAACGTGTTAAAGGCTCGGCAGCTACTCCCCCACTACACCGCAGAGGGAAAGCGACGCATCTGGAAATCCAGAATAATTGCCACCGGGACCTGCCCTGCGCTACACGCACCAAAGACGCCCACACGCTATAGCGTCCTCTTTTCTTTTTTCCTTTTTCTTCTAGAGAAAAGGACACAGATCAATTATAAACAACAACTGCTGCTAGAACGACCATCGATGTCGCCACTCCCCTACCGTAGCTAGATTGACCATGTCAATGACACTCGGGGTGTCTTCGTGCGCGTGCCCTTAAAGACCCATGCTTCCTAAGCCGAATCATGCCATTGAACCCTTGAACTGAGGTTGATCCAACACAAAGGCGCGCGTGCCCTTAAGGAGCTTTCCTGGGTGGAGTGGTGAACAACACAAAGATTGTTGTCGCCGGCCCGGGTTCGAGTCTCCTCATTTTTTTATTAATAATAAATGATAAACCAATTATTTCAAAACTGGTAAAGGTAACTTGAAATTTTGGAAAAAGGGAAGGACGCTATGAGTAACAGCGTCCAAGCTGGTCGCTATTGCGAACCATGTCCAGGTCAGGACGCTAGTGTTAGCGGCGTCCAGTGCATGATTGAACCAAACCAGCCCAGGAACCCCTGAATCGGCTATCCCCAACCTAATCCGCTTGCCCGTCCAAAGAAATGTCAATTGGTGGATCATAATGGCGAGCAGCTAGTGAGACGGTGTCTCACCTATGATGTTTGGTCTTGGTTGCTGTAAAATCCTGAATGCAGCATCGCCACACAAATGTCGCAATCATGCTATGGCGACGGCCGGAGCAACACAAATTCGAAAGAGACGATGCAATTGTTGGACCCAGCAAGTCAGCGAGACCCTCCACTCCCTTCAAGTGGTATGCTTGCATTGAGTGTGTCAGATTCTTAGAAGAGGAATATGCAAGTTAATTGTGTTGTTGGTATAGTGTCGCTCTTATTCCTAGAGCTTATCCGAAGGGATCATGAAACTAATTAAAGGACCCTGATAAGGATTAGAGCATCTTTAGCCGATCCCTAAAACCTTCTAGAGAGTAAAAATTGGTTTTACTCCTGTAACCGGGACCTAACTGATCCCGTAAATCCTATAGTGGAGTATATATTTTACTCCGAGCCGAGCCGAGCGCCTAAACTAACTCGACCGCTCGGTCGTGGAGTAAAAGCATACCACGCCTCTTTCCCCCTCTCCCTTAATCCCTCGCTGCCCTCATCTCGCAGGCGACCCCCCCCCCCCCACACACACACAGCTCCCGCGCCCCCCACCCTTGCTGCCATGGCCGGATCTCGTGGACGCCCCGCCCCGCCGCCCATCCGCAGCGCGGATCCGCGCAACCGCGAGCGCAATGCCGACCCATCTGCCTTATGTCGTCGCCGCGGCGGTTCCTCGAGCGCCGCCCCATCATCCTCCTGCGGTAGGCTCTCCGGCTTCCTCGAGCTCCTCGCGCCGCCGCCGCCTCAGAGGTCGTACATCGACGTGCTGAAGCAGGCATGGGGACGCGGGTGGTCGAGATCACGGACTGACACACCCACAAGAAGCTTTGCTCGGATCCTTCTATTCCCCCGAGGAGAACGCCAAAGAATATGACATTTGGTCAGTCCAGGTGCACGACAACGACGGCCATCGGAACTTTTGAGTTTGGTGAGATGCCATGGCTAGATGTCGTCGACCCACGAGTTGTCTCCGCACGAGAGGCAAGGGAGGATCGGGAGGTGAGGGAAAGGCTGGCGGCAGAGGCCTCCGACGAGGCGTACATGGCAGAGCTCCGCCGCCTCTACCCAAAGCAAGTCCAGGCGGAGCTAGAGATGCTCCTAGCTCTCTTCCTCCTCAATCTCTCATCTCTAGTATTTCCCCTCCTGTAATCATACCTGATACTTGAGTGAATCAATATGAGAGAGCAGTAATCCCCTATGTTTGATGGCGTAATGGCTGGGTTTGTAACATCGGACGAGGTTGCTTACCACACGACAAAGAGGCGGAGCAATGATTGCCAGTGAACTAGGTTTTACAGCTCATGACTCCATATATCAACCGAAAATGACTCAGTTCATTTTAATTAGAGCACCGGCCGAACAACACAACTAGACGCTGTTGGAAATAGCGTCCAGACGTGGGCGCGGTTCTTAATGGCGTCCAGGTCCGGACGTCGTTGTTTATGGCGTCCTTCCTATTTTTAAGAAATTCACGTCTTCTTTACTAGTTTTGGAATTACCAAATTATTGATTATAAAAAATCAGCTTCTTTCCGTCTGTTCTCAGTCCTTTTTTAACCCTTGAACCGATCTGAAGTGACCGACATCAAATCTTGTTGTCATGTACGCATGACGAGAAGCTCTAACCTCGTCACTTCCAAAGAGACAACAAAAATCTATGTCGAAGCTCCCTCGACTTTGACCCGCTGGACAAACTCAAGGAGGATCAGATTTTGGAAGATTGACTTGAAGATGAACCATCACCATCCATCTGAATGCCGCCCTATGTCAAAAATGAAATAACGTAAACTACTGGCCAAAGCCAAGGCATCGAGAGACCCCTCCCCGCCATCGGTCGTCTAAGTGGCCGGTGGAGGAGAGGTGGATCCACGAGCTCGCCCGTGAAGCTTGAGCCCTCGCTTGGCATGCAAGTATTGACCATGTTTGCAATGGATTATCCACGCGAGGCCCATAAGATCCCAAAAAATCGGAAGGTTGTTTGGTACATGGCTTTTCCAGTGGCCCAACCCTCCCACCCCTGATCCCTAGACTTCCTCTCTCGTACCCGGTGATAGAAGCCAAGGTGTCCCAATGTTTCGATGGGATAGTTATAGTTTTCTGTGGAAGTCAACTTTGACGACCCGACTATGAACGTGCGATGACGTCACACCTTAGCAATCGCTAAACCAACTCCGAGAGGTTATTGACCACGCCGGAGCACGATCAACCTGACCACGAGGGACAGTACTCCCCACGTTAGGAGATTCAATGCAGAGAGGAATGAATACGAAATAAGTCCTGAACTGGATCAGGATGTCACGACTTTTTTCGACAGCATTAGGACTAATAATCGGGTTTTGGAGGTGAATGGGAGAATTGAAGAGATCGCGGATAATTTTGGGGAAGAGGTCGCGGATAATTTTAATAATTTTAGTGGTCCTTTCCTGCAGGAAAACAAAGAACAAGCAAGAAACTGAGATTGCAATCTGGATATTGTGAATGTAAGAGGAAAGATTTATTAATCAAGTGGGGTTCTGTGATGTCTTGGTCTAGTCGTTGAACACAAACGAAGGACGCAAGTTGCAGCTATGACGAACTTTAATCTAAACAAAACCCCAAGTCTAAATGTTGCCTTAAGGGTTGTATTTATAGGGAAAAGAGAGGGGATTTTGTCCACCCTTGGCAAGGTGGTACTAAAAGACCTCCCGAGTCATTTCCCCTATAATACGGACTCTAAAAATAGCCTACAAAGTTGTATTCGAAATCACATGGGTCCGGCCAAAAATAAGGTGGCGCAACACCTATATTAAGCTATGGATGAAATTTATGAAAGGCCATCTTGTATATTTCGTCCATGTCCTTGGATGTCATCATGGTGACTCCAAAGTGCCGAAAACTCCACCAGAAACTTTGTTCTTGTTCCCCTTGTGCGCGCCATCATTTCCATGCTTGATCATGCTCCAACGTTCATACTTCTTATCCATGTTGGGTCCTTCATTTGTAAGAAAAACAAAAGTATCCAATTTAGCCAACATGAAAATTAGAATTGTTACCAAGAAATGAAAGTACTTGGTAATTTAGTTGGCGTGCGTGAACTCTAGTAATTGGTCCAATTTTTAGGATGGTAAGAGTTCCAATTTTGAATGGCATGTTATACTATTTTTTTTAAACGATTGGTATGGAGCGAAAATGGAATTCATCACTACTACCTTCGTCTTGGTAGTAAGAACTAGAGATTTTTCTTTATTTCTAATTCTCCTCACATTTTTTTTGCTTTGAAGTGAATCATGGTTGTGGACATTATCTATGAATGTGAAGATACTGTGAACATGAGTTTGATGTGGAAGTTGAACTTGGAATGTTGGGCTTGCGTGTGAACTATACCATGTCCAATGGTTCGTCTGTTATTATTGGAAAGTACTGGATGTTATTACATGACCCAGAAAAAATATTTCTTATGCCACATGTCGGAATCACAGACTTACATACATCTCAGTAGATGCACGGACATCACAACAGGCATGCTGACTGGATAAACATTTGAACCTAGCTATTATGAATGAAAATTTGTATTGACAACAGTTTTAGATAGCACGAGATGCCTAGCCTGCTCTGCCTCTCCTAGATTCTTTCTGGATTCTTCCATCTCTTCTTTGGCTTGGGTGAAGAGAGCATCTGATTGCTCTTTTCGCTTCTTCTGGAACTCAGCTACATTCTCAAGGGCTGCTCCACGCTTTCTTTCAGCCTTTACTAGAGCCATGAGGACACGAACAGTTGAAGACTCCACCTGGCTGGTGAGTAATCCAACATCATCTGGGAATTTGCACCTTGTGTCTAATCCAGCATCATTAGGGAACTGGCACCTTGTGTGTAATCCAGCCTCATTTTGGAAATATGATCTCAAGGTTGACCATACTTCCCTCCTCGCAGGAACTGTATCCTACATGAAGGAGTTACTTCTTTTTTAGATCAATAGTTAGAGCTCCCCAGATCCATTAAGTAGAAGCCCGATAAATAGGACTAGGAGAAGTGAATTTTCAAAAGGAGAAATATCAAAACAGAGTCCAAGGTGAGAACACCCACTTCCTACATCAAGCTAAAAAGAAAAGCATTAGGACGATTAAGACTGTGCTTATTACATATCAAGCAGAGCCAGCTTATAGAAACTACAACATATACATCAAAGTACACAAGGCTAAGAGAAATAGTAAACCAGCAGAGGAGTGCACTAAGCCAAGGGTTGCTGCAGCAAAACAACCGGCAGCCAGATGATCTCCAGGGCGTCTGTAACCGCGTTTGACTGACTAGCTTCAACATTAAATTATAAAGGATTCATCCTACGCATGGTGGGTCCAGTGAGTAAATTGAGGCCATACAAATGATTGAGAGCCTAATCAAGTGTACATGAAATTGTTTGTCTTGCCTATTATTGTTTAATAATCTACCACGCTAGCAGAAAACATAGTTGGACGCTATTTTCGGCTTGGGGCTTGCCCAGAGCCTGGCCTGGTCCGGTGTTCACTACTGCTGCCAGACACATACCATGTCAAAGTAAAAAAAATGATCAAAAGAGGTAGCTCCCTCCGATTTCCTTAACGAAACCATCAAGGACACACAAAACATCAACCACTGCTAGTCAGGTTCTCAATGTCAAAGTAATTGAAAGGATGTTACTTGCCAAAGCTCGTTTTACAGGTTCGGTGCAGCTCCTCTTTGATACGTCTCCAACGTATCTATAATTTTTGATTGTTCCATGCTATTATATTATCTGTTTTGGATGTTTTATATGCATTAATATGGTATTTTATATCATTTTTGGGACTAACCTATTAACCTAGTGCCCAGTGCCAGTTGTTGTTTTTTCCTTCTTCTTGTCTTTTACAGAAAATCAATACCAAGCGGAGTCCAAATGGAATAAAACTTTACGATGATTTTTCTTGGACCAGAAGAAACCCACGAGACTTGGAGAGGAGGCCAGAAGACCTACGAGGCGGCCACAAGCTGTACGGGCGCGCCCCAGGGCTTGTGGGCCCCTCGGAGACCTTCCAACCCTAATTCCACAACTATATATTCTTAAATATCCCCCCCCCTATACCAGGGGCACTCCAAAAATACTTTTTCGCCGCCGCAAGCTTCTGTTCCAGTGAGATCCCATCTTGGGGCCTTTTCCGGCACTCCGCCGGAGGGGGATTCGCTCATGGAGGGCCTCTACACCAACCTTGCTGCCCTTCCGATGATGTGTGAGTAGTTTACCACAGACCTATGGGTCCATAGCTAGTAGCTAGATGGCTTCTTCTCTCTCTTTGATCTTCAATACAATGTTCTCCTCGATGTTCTTGGAGATCTATTTGATGTAATCTTCTTTTGCGGTGCGTTTGTTGATATCTGATGAATAGTGGATTTATGATCAGATTATCTATGAATATTATTTGAGTCTTCTCTGAACTCTTTTATGCATGATTGAGATAGCTTTGTATTTCTCTCCGATCTATCGATTTGGTTTGGCCTACTAGATTGGTTTTTCTTGCAATGGGAGAGGTGCTTTGTGATGGGTTCAATCTTGCGGTGTCCTCACCCAGTGACAGAAGAGGTAGCAAGGCACGTATTGTATTGTTGCCATTAAGGATAAAAAGATGGGGTTTATATCATATTGCTTGATTTTATCCCTCTACATCATGTCATCTTGCTTAAGGCGTTACTCTGTTCTTATGAACTTAATACTCTAGTTGCATGCTGGATAGCGGTCGATGTGTGGAGTAATAGTAGTAGATGCAGAATCGTTTTGGTCTACTTGTCACGGACGTGATGCCTATATTCATGATCATTGCCTTGGATGTCTTCATAATTATGTGCTTTTCTATCAATTGCTCAACAGTAATTTCTTTACCCACCGTATGCTTTCTTCAAGAGAGAAGCCTCTAGTGAAACCTATGGCTCCCGGGTCTATTTTTGATCTTATATTTTTAGATCTATAAACCAAAAACCCAAAAATACCTTGCTACAATTTATTTATATTTACTTTATTTTGCCTTCTATTTATCTTTTATATCTATCTCTATTAGATCTCACTCTTGCAAGTGACCATGAAGGGATTGACAACCCCTTTTTCACGTTGTGTGCAAGTGTTTGTTAGTTTGTGCAGGTGCATATATTGGAGACTTGCTTGTGCCTCCTACTGGATTGATACCTTGGTTCTTAAGTGTGGGAAATACTTATCTCTACTTTGCTGCATCACCCTTTCCTCTTCAAGGGAAAAATCAACGCAAGCTCAAGAAATAGCAGGAAGAATTGCTAGTGCCATTGCCGGGGAGGTTCTACATCAAGCCTACCAAGTACCTATCATGAACTCTAATCTCTTGCACTTACATTATTTGCCATTTGCCTCTCGTTTTCCTCTCCCCCACTTCTAAAACATTTTCAGAAAAACACAAAAATATTTGCCTTTTTATTCGCCTTCTTTCATTCGTCTTTTCGTTTGCTTTTTGTTTGCTCGTGTGCTAGATTGCTTGCTTTGCCATCATGTCTGAATTTGGGGAGGGTATCATTGAAAAAGGTAGTAATAATCTTCAGGAAAACTTTGATGATTTTGCTAATAATGACCCTCATAAAGAAGAACCTCCTATCATTCACACTAAAAAACTCCGTGTGGGTAGCGGTAATATTATTGGAAAAGGTGTTATTCAAGATTTCTTTACTTGTGTGGGTACGATACCTTTGCTAGGAGGGTCTATCCTTAATAAAACTAATAGACTTGCAGAAGCAATATCTTTGCTTATAGTTGAACTTGAAAGATAATTTGTTCACATGCATCCATGCATACAAAGGATTTTCCTAGAATTCTCTAATATTCATCATCCTTCGGTTAAACGTGTTACCACCATATTCCTAGCTCATGAATTTAGATACATCATAAAAGAAGCTAGTGAAATATTTGCTCATTATAATATCAATAGTGGTTTCCCTCCCATAGAGGAGATCCTTTTTAATCAAGAAGAAATAATGGGATTACAATCTCCGGATTATGCTCCTTACAATGAAAACCTAAGAAAAAGGGTTCCTGCTGATGTTTTGATTGATAAGATTTCTGAACTTAATGATAATTTTGCTATACAAAATAATGGATTAGGATTTCTGCTAAGGATAAACTTAGAGAATTCAATCAAAGGAATGTTTATAATGAGGAGATAATTATCAATTACAAAGGGCCGAAGGAGGAACCTATTCCTCCCAAACTTGATCTTATAGATCCTTACCCTATTAAATTTAGTCCCTTTGATTATTTTTTCTTACCACAAAGGAAACTTTCTGCTGAAAGGAGGGAGTATGAGATGAGCATGGATGATCTCCCTCAATTCTATTACAGTACCTAGACCTATGCATTATGCCTAGCTAGAGGCGTTAAACAATAGCGCTTGTTGGGAGGCAACCCAATTTTTATTTTATTTTGTGTTTTTTGTTTTTGTTCCTATTTTCCAATAAATACATATTATTACCTATGTAGTAATTGTGTTTTAGTGTTTTAATTAGTGTTTGAGCCAAGTAAGACCTTTGGGATGGTCTATGGTGATAGTTGATGTGATCTTGCTGAAAAACAGAAACTTTTGAGCTCATTGCCAGAAATTTAAAAATTCACAGAGATGTGATTTTGATCTGAATTTTTTTACAAAAGATTTATATACAAATTTCCTAGGTTTTCCTAATTTTTCAAAAAAATTGGAGTTACAGAAGTATACGAAATTTCCAGATTACTACAGACTGTTCTGTTTTTGACAGATTCTGTTTTCTATGTGTTGTTTGCTTATTTTGATGAATCTATAGGTAGTATCGGGGGGGGGGGGGGTATGAACCATGGAGAAGTTGGAATACAGTAGATATAAGACCAATATAAATTTAGAATGAGTTCACAATAGTACCTAAAGTGGTGATTTATTTTATTATACTAACGGATCTTACGAGTTTTCTATTGAGTTTTGTGTTGGGAAGTTTTCAAGTTTTGGGTAAAGTTTTGATGGACCACGGAATAAGGAGTGGCAAGAGACTTAGCTTGGGGATTCCCAAGTCATCCCAAGTCAATATTCAAGGACAACCAAGCATCTAACTTGGGGATGCCCCGGAAGGCATCCCCTCTTTTGTCTTCAATCCATCGGTAAATTTACTTGAGGCTATATTTTTATTCACCACATGATATGTGTTTTGCTTGGAGCATCTTGTATGATATGAGTCTTTGCTTTTTAGTTTGCCACAATCATCCTTGATGTACACACCTTTTGAGAGGGACACACATTAATCATGAATTTATTAGAATACTCTATGTGCTTCACTTATATCTTTTGAGCTAGGCAGTTGCTCTAGTGCTTCACTTATATCTTTTTAGAGCACGGCGATGGTTTTATTTTATAGAAATTGATGAACTCTCATGCTTCACTTATATTATTTTGAGAGTCTTAAAAATAGTATGGTAATTTTCTTAGGTTATGAATTTGGTCCTAATATGATGGGCATCCAAGAGGGATATAATAAAAACTTTCATAAAGAGCATTGAATATATGAGAAGTTTGATTGCTTGCATTTGTTTTGAGATATAAAGATGGTGATATTAGAGTCATGCTAGTGAGTAATTGTGGATTGGTAGAAATAGTTGTGTTAAGGTTTGTGATTCCCGAAGCATGCACGTATGGTGAACCGTTATGTGATGAAGTCGGAGCATGATTTTTTTTTATTGTCTTCCTTATGAGTGGCGGTCGGGGACGAGCGATGGTATTTTCCTACCAATATATCCCCTTAGGAGTATGCGTATTAGTACTTTGTTTGATGGCTAATAAATTTTTGCAATAAGTATGTGAGTTCTATATGACTAATGTTGAGTACATGGATTATACGCACTCTCACCCTTCCACCATTGCTAGCCTCTCTAGTACCGCGCAACTCTCGCCGGTGCATTAAACCCACCATATACCCTTCCTCAAAACAGCCACCATACCTACCTATTATGGCATTTCCATAGCCATTCCGAGATATATTGCCATGCAACTTTCAGCGTTCCGTTTATTATGACACATACCATCATTGTCATATTGCTTTGCATGATCGTAAGATAGCTAGCAGGATATTTTCATGGCTTGTCTATTTTTTGATATCTTTGCTATGCTAGATCATTGCACATCCTGGTACACCACCGGAGGCATTCATATAGAGTCATATTGTGTTCTAGTATCGAGTTGTAATTCTTGAGTTGTAAGTAAATAAAAGTGTGATGATCATCATTATTAGAGCATTGTCCCATGTGAGGAAAGGATGATGGAGGCTATGATTCCCTCAGAAGTTGGGATGAGACTCCGGACTTAAAAATAAAAAAGAGGCCAAAGAGCCCAAAATAAAAAAAGAGAGGCTAAAAAGCCCAAACAAAAAAATGAGAGAAAAAGAGAGAAGGGACAATGTTACTATCCTTTTTCCGCACTTGTGCTTCAAAGTAGCACCATGTTCTTCATGATAGAGTGTCACCTATTTTATCACTTTCATATACTAGTGGGAATTTTTCATTGTAGAACTTGGCTTGTATATTCCAATGATGGGCTTCCTCAAATTGCCCTAGGTCTTTGTGTGTAAGCAAGTTGGATGCACACCCACTTAGTTTCCTTTTGAGCTTTCATACACTTATAGCTCTAGCGCATCCGTTGCATGGCAATCCCTGCTCACTTGCATCGATATCAATTGATGGGCATCTCCATAGCCCATTAATTTGCCTAGTTGATGTGAGACTTTCTCCTTTTTGTCTTCTCCTCACAACCTCCACCATACTCTATTCCACCTATAGTGCTATATCCTTGGCTCATGCTTATGTATTGCGTGAAAGTTGAAAAAGCTTGAGAACATTAAAAGTATGAAACAATTGCTTGGCTTGTCATCGGGTTTGTGCATGATAAAATACTTTGTGTGATGAAGATAGAGCATAGCTAGACTATATGATTTTGTAGGGATAACTTTCTTTAGCCATGATACTTTGAGAAGACATGATTGCTTTATTAGTATGCTTGAAGTATTATTGTTTTTATGTCAATATTAAAATTTTGTTTTGAATCTTATGAATCTGAACATTCATGCCACAATGAAGAAAATTGCATTGATAAATATGTTAGGTAGCATTTCACATCAAAAATTCTATTTTTATCATTTCCCTACTCGAGGAGCAGGAATTAAGCTTGGGGATGCTTGATACGTCTCCAACGTATCTATAATTTTTTATTGTTCCATGCTATTATATTATCTGTTTTGGATGTTTCATATGCATTAATATGGTATTTTGTATTATTTTTGGGACTAACCTATTAACTTAGTGCCCAGTGCCAGTTGCTTTTTTTCCTTGTTTTTGTCTTTTACAGAAAATCAATACCAACCGGAGTCCAAACGGAATAAAACTTTACAATGATTTTTTTTGGATCAAAAGAAATGCACGAGACTTGGAGAGGAGGCCAGAAGACCTATGAGGCGGCCACAAGCCGTAGGGGCGCCCCCCAGGGCTTGTGGGCCCCTCGGAGACCTTCCAACACTAATTCCACCACTATATATTCTCAAATATTCCCCCTATACCAGGGGGCACACCAAAAATACTTTTTCGCCGCCGGAAGCTTCTGCTCCTGTGAGATCCCATCTTGGGGCCTTTTCCCGCACTCCGCCGGAGGGGGACTCGATCATGGAGGGCCTCTACACCAACCTTGCTGCCCTTCCGATGATGTGTGAGTAGTTTACCATAGACCTACGGGTCCATAGCTAGTAGCTAGATGGATTCTTCTCTCTCTTTGATCTTCAATACAATGTTATCCTCGATGTTCTTGGAGATCTATTCGATGTAATCTTCTTTTGTGGTGCGTTTGTTGAGATCCGATGAATTGTGGATTTATGATCAGATTATATATGAATATTATTTGAGTCCTCTCTGAACTCTTTATGCATGATTGAGATAGCTTTATATTTCTCTCCAATCTATTGATTTGGTTTTGCCTACTAGATTGGTTTTTCTTGCAATGGGAGAGGTGCTTTGTGATGGGTTCAATCTTGCGGTGTCCTCACCAAGTGATAGAAGGGGTAGCGAGGCACGTATTGTATTGTTGCCATTAAGGATAAAAGGATGGGGTTTATATCATATTGCTTGAGTTTATCCCTCTACATCATGTCATCTTGCTTAAGGCGTTACTCTGTTCTTATGAACTTAATACTCTAGATGCATGCTGGGTAGCGGCCGATGTGTGGATTAATAGTAGTAGATGCAGAATCATTTCGGTATACTTGTCACGGACATGATGCCTATATTCATGATCATTGCCTTGGATGTCTTCATAATTATGCGCTTTTCTATCAATTGCTCAACAGTAATTTGTTTACCCACCGTATGCTTTCTTCGATAGAGAAGCCTCTAGTGAAACCTATGGCTCCCAGGTCTATTTTCCATCTTATATTTTCAGGTCTATAAAACCAAAAACCCAAAAATACCTTGCTGCAATTTATTGATATTTACTTTATTTTGCCTTTTTATTTATCTTTTATATCTATCTCTATTAGATCTCACTCTTACAAGATGATATTTTGTTGGACAATGCAAGCTATAACCAATTACTTTTACCAGAACAATAGCAGCTAGGAAATTTGAAGGGTAGGTACGAAAATAATCGGAACTGCACATGTACTGCTAAGAGAATCAATATACACATTACCAATCGAGGAGGAGTACGAAGGTCGCAGCAGTGTCTGTGCATCATGTTCGGCAACGGAAGTCAGTTCATTGTCGACGACGGTGGTGCTGCTGCGCTTGGCGTCGGCTTTCGGGAAGCAGATCCGAGACCGTGGAAGATGACGCCGGGGAAGCGGCTCCGTGTATGATGGCGACGGCAGACCCGGCTCCAGTGCAGCATACGACGTTGTCGATGAGGCAGATGCGCTGCGGTGGACGAGTGCGCCGATGAAGAAGAGGAGGGGCACGAAGGTGCTGCGGTGCCGTGGAGAAGTCTATTTTGCGGTGGGGATAGAAAATGGGGAGTAATGAGGTGTACTCTCGTCTCTGGGTGCCAGGGTGGGTTGGCTTGGTGTGGTGAACGTGAAGTTACCAAAACAGCCCCCGACCCACCAGCATCCGTCGGCCTGTTTGACCAAGGGTATGATGGTAACTTTGCATTGCTCGAATCTGAGTCGCGGGAGATCTCGATGGAAGCGGGAGATTTTACCGCCGACCTGAAAATTTGTAACACTGTAGGAGTACTACTCCCTACTCCCCGTCTGGCGTGTTCGGTGATTGGGCTAAGCAGCTAGGAGTACTACTAGTACTCCCTCCGTTTTTATTTACTCTGCATATTAGGTTTGACTGAAGTCAGACTTCCTGAAGTTTGATCAAGTTTATAGAAAAAATATAAACATTTACCATAAAAAATATGTATGATGTGAAAGTACATTCAATAATGAATCTAATGGTATTGATTTGTTATTGTATACGTTAAATTTTTTTTATAAACTTTACCAGAGTTTACAAAACTTGACTTTGACCAAGGCTAATACGCGGACTTACATAAAATCAGAGGGAGTACACATCTGTTTTCTTAGTTTGTCGTGGCGTTAATTATTTGTTTTAATTGTGAAATAAATATAATAAGCTATTGACTTCAAATGTAATGGTTTATACAATTCAATATTTAGAATCATTGTTGAATTCCAATATGAATCCCAGGTCTATAGTACTTCACAATATGCTCAAACTCACATAATCCAACTCAAATGAAAATCTAAATGCATTTCATTGTTATTAATTTATTGGATGCAACAAAACCAACCATAACTCTACATGATCCAGTCTAAAGCAATTTTTGAACGCATACCAATGTGTGAAATGAAACGTAGAGAGAGAGTTTGTGAAGATGGATCAATGGCGAGAGAGAGACGTGTGCGCTCAACACACAAGATATACACCCAAATGGAAGAAAGAGACAGAGGGCGGGAAAGATTGTATATATGTGGGCGAGAGAGTAGGAGAGAAACCTCATGAGAGAGAGAGGAAGTGTGCGAGAGAGGGATATATATATATATATATATATAGGGAGGAAGAAGTTAGGTATGTGAGAAAGATGGAGACATGTAATATAAGGAGTGAGATGTGTGTGCATCAGGATTTTGTACATGTGGAAGGAGAAGAGACAAAAGGTTTGATGACAGAGCTAAAAAAAATGGACGAGAGGGGAAGGATCTTGTGGGCTGACTCCTTGAAGATCGAGGTCGTGTGCATGTCGGGGTGCAGAGAAGCATAAGTGAGAGAGGTTTCCATATAACCTTGGATGGGGATGGATAGTGTGCTCGGGGGGGGGGGGGGCGTGTGTGTGTGTGTTAAAAATTGAGAGAAATCAAACCTATGGAGAGAATGTGTGTGCATAGTGAGTAGGCGAGAGAGGCTAATGGTGCGAGACAGAGACATCGTGTGCGTCAATGTTTAAGCAATATAGAGAGATCGTGTGCGGGATACAAAGAGAGGACTGTTGGGAGTGTGTTTGCGAGGCAAAGAGACATAGCGAGAGATAAATGTGTGTTCATGGTATATGGTGTGTATGTGACGGAGAGGTCATGCCAAATAGGGTTTTCATGAAGAGATTGTGTGTGCGAGATAGAGAGCGATGTAGGGGCCTTGAGGTGGGCAGGGGCTGGGTGAGGGTGTCAAAATGTGTGCGTTGATGCATGTGTTACATGTGATTGTGCGAGGGACGGTCGAATCGAGCGAGATGGTTGTTGTGTTAAGGATGCTCCTGTCTCTTTCTCTCACACGCACACACAAAAACACAAATAGAAGATCGTTCTCTCATGTATACACAACATCTCGGCATATCTCTATGTCTCACTCATACATGATCATTTGCACATTCACACCTCTCTATGAATATCACACGCACACCGTCTCCACATTGTCTTTCTGCCACAACACACATATAGACACATACATGCGTTCTCTCTCCGTTACACACACAGAATATCTATTAAAAAATATTTCTAGGGGGCACCTAAAACATCCAAATCCAAATAATCACGAACTGAAGCTAAATTCAAATATATGGAAATATTGTAGCATGAAGAACTTTTCCAGCAAAAAAATAGAGTAATATTCGGGGATTGTTTTCACACACACAAAAAGGTTTAGTGGATGTCCTTCCAGTGCGACACCGTGACGCGCCGTTCGATCGACCGTGCGGCCGTGGTGCACGCGCTTGCACAGGATTCCGTATTGATGTTGTGCTAACTAATGTGGTATACTAGTATGTATGTACATGCAATGCACGTCTTAACAGTGTTGTTTCTATGATTATAATAAAACAAAAATAAAGCAAATAGTACTATGAATGAATTATGAGGAAAAATAATTACTACTGATGTACGCACGCAGAAATGAAGTAATAGAAATTTAGTACTAATTGGTAGCATGGTACAACACGTGTGGCCTAGTGACGCCCAGAAATTTCCATAGGAATAGAATGAAGATGTACATGGTGGAACCCACAAATTGTTTTACTTTTGCTTCTCCTCCCTAGCCAGTCTCTCATACACGCCCTGGCAGAGGAGACATGAGGTATGGCATGATGGCTCCAGAACCTAGCAGATACTACTGTGGGCTACTGTTCACCATGAATCCCTTGAGTCTCAACCGTTCGAACTATGGGGCCAAAGGCTAGGATTGATGTTGTAGCTCCAATTCAAAACTTATACACTACTAGCAATGTGCTCGTGTGTTGCAATGGATCCAAAGTAGAATAATACTTGTTCACAAACTTGTAAGAAAACACTCTAGTTTTGATATACATATATCACTAAAAATATATTATGTTTTACTCAAAATGTATTCCTCGGGCTGTTTTGATGAGGTGAGGGAGGGATATGGTTGGTTTCAAGATAATAAGGGGTTTCCTGCAAATTGGAGCAGAGAAGTGGGTCATTGTTGCAAAAAGGCCACAAATTACCTCACAGTCGTTAGATGCAGATCTAATGGTCAGAAATGACGGATGGCAGACACACCATCATCACCAACTAAGTCTTTTATAGGAGTATATATATATATATAGATAAGCGCAGCCGTGATCCACGCGCTTGCACAGGATTACGTGTACTAGTATGGTGTTCTTTTAAGTTTGACCAACCCTATATAAAACTAAACTAAGCTCCCATGCGCGCACTCATCAATATGCCGCCGTCGTTGCCCATGCGCGTTACGATCCTCTGCAATACTGTATGGTGCAGTACAGTCGCTGCCATGTGGGATCCGACCCCACATGTCATCCGCACTACAACACCGTGCTTTGGCGCCCGCCTGCTCCGGCCGACCATTTCTCGCCCATCACCGCCGTGTCCCCGCCATCCCCGTGCCATGAAGTCGCAGGCTCGCCTGCTCACGTCATCTGCAGTACCTCCTCGCGATGTCGCCGCGCTGCCAAGCACACGAGCAGGTGGAGCCGCGTTTATGCCCGCGGCATACAAAGAGGAGGAGGACGAGCGCGTGCTCTAGCACACCGGCGAGGAGGAGCTACTGGGCCATCGTCTTCTCCGCCCGCATGGTGGCTATCGCTGCGGAAGCTAGTCACGCCCATGCTGAGTCTGCAAGCCGGGTGCGGACGTGGATCTACCTTCGAGACCTTGAATGCCACATGGATCCTGCAATCTGAAGGAACAATATGGGTCAGTCGACTCTTGTGAGTCGTTGGATGCAACTTGGATGGCTAGAAGGGCTTCTTCAACCTCCGAAAATGATGCACTGCGTTCATCTTCTCTCTCAACCATCAAGCCGCCAGCCCATCCCAGGCCTAACCGCCTGCCGTCACCGCCCCACTCTCTCCTGAACCGCCTCCCACCGCCATGCTCCCCCCACCCCGCCATCCATTTAACCCCGGGCATGATCCATTTTTTGGGACGAACTGCATCCCACACCCAACACTCATAAGATAGATCATGGGCACCCTGCCACCCTAATATGGATACTGGGGTAGCTACTTTGTCGTCTTCTTCCTTCTCTCCGGCGAACTTCTTCTTTCACAAATCGACTGACCCAAATAATACTACTTGTATGTACTAAGTACAGTAGGAACGCGAAGAAACGAGTAGTAGTACCAACTACAAGATGAACTGTAAGACATACTAGTACGTACTAAAGAGTTCAAATAACGAGAAAGAACATAACATAGTTCTGCTGTGGGCTCAGCACAACACACCCCTGAAATAAAACTAAGAAACTAGTCCACTACTGCAGTAGAACTAGCATGAGCAACGACACTGCCACCTTACTCGGAGTCCTTGTCCTCGTCCACGTCCTCGACTTCGTCCTCATCCCTCTTCCTCTTCCTCTTCACTGATACTTCTTTGCTTGAACCGGACACTGGGCTCTTCTTCATCAAACCCTGGTAGATATTTAAACAAAGGTAGGCATCCATTGCTGCGTACACGATGTGATCTTTATCTATTGTCTTCGACTCCCATGCACGTTGAAACTCGTAGCTAGGTTTCTTCAGTTTACCGTATGAAGGATCAACCATGGCTCCTGTCAAGGTCAGCATTGAAGGTTGAGAAGAGGACACCAGGCTTTCCTTCTGGAGATCGAAGGGCTGGCCTACAACGAGGCCTATCCGACCCAGGATTTCCTTGTCATTCCTAAAGTCTACGGTAACGAATTTCACTCTTTTATCCTCGAGGAAGTTCTTAAAATTCTGACACCTAACGTAGGCATGGCATATGTGGTAGACCAAGCAAACATTATGTACGCAAACCTGGATCACGACGGCTTCTTCTTCTCTTCCTCCTTTAGAAGCTTCTCCTTTTCCAGGACTGTGGTGTACTCAACATCTAGCCTAGCTACCCACTCATCCTTTGAACTTTCGAACATGTGTTGGAAGCGACCAAGGCATGCTTCCACCGCTGCGTATCTACGGGTGTAGATGACGTCGAACTCATCGTAGGTGATGGTTTCGACCTTGAACTCACCGCCGATCATGGAGATTTGGGAGGCCATGGATTTTGGAGGAGGGTTAGGAGAAGTGGAACTGCTGTAATGTGAAAGGACGGGACGACTGGGAGCGAACTGCTGTTAGGTAAAAGATGGGGATGAGTAGGAGCGAACTGCTAGCGGTTTTCTGATTGTAAAAATGCTGAATAAGGTATGCAAACGGAGTGTGGTACTGGCTTGCCCTATAAGATAAACGGCTGCATGCTCTCACAGAGTTCTCGAGTACTGTGGGGAACCCACTGATGTCATGTCTACTAGTAGTAGACCAACTAGTAGGTCTGATGGTATAGCATCCGTGTGTTCACACGCCATGCCGGCGTGTGCATGCAACTTTGACTTAATTGCGTCAAGCATCACGCCTCCCACGATCGTCGCCTCGCTTGTGCGGTCACTATAAATGAGAAATTTATTTTGCCTACTTCGCATCATCACCTGCATGATACTACTACTTCCTTCCTCCAGCTGCGTTAGGTTATATCATGTTGCCATGCCATATATAGTCATCACTTATACTCACTCATACAATAAGGTTAGCTATAAGGTTGGCCAATGAAAAAAAATCAACTAAATTTCGATCATTTTAAGGGTCCTCGAAATATTTGTTTTTCATTTAACTTATTTCTTTATTTTCAAACTGAAGGTATATCCGTAACAAGGCCTCCCTACCCACTAGGGTGGCGGTGACAATCATGGACGAGGCGAAGACATGGGTAATTGCTGGGGCTAGATCATTGGGAAACATTTTACCGGGAGAGTAACCCCTTTTGGCTGGGCCGGCATGGCCCTGTAACAACTAAAACTATGTCCTCCTCCTTCTTATTTAATGAGATGAGGCAAAACTTTTGCCTCCATTTGAAAAAAAAACTAAACGTATAAGATAATTAAGGAATCAGCCTAAATCATATTCCTTTTGCTTAGCACAGCGGTAGGTGTTGGGTGTCCTCACTTTAGTGGCCACGGTTCGAATCCCACTCGGACTATTTATTAGTACTAATTATACTGTGCAAACAATCTGCATGCCTGACTCTCCTTCTCCCTCCCGCAATCTCACCTCCTCCCTGTGTGAAGACAATCTACATGCATGACTCTCCTCCCTCGCACGCTCATCCAATCTCCTCCTGCCGAAACCCGAAACCGTTGTGATAAGCAATATCTCCATCCCTCCCCCGTAATTTCCTCCAACAAAAATATGCCCATCTAGTTGTTATGTTAATCACGCAACATATCTTACGTAGGTGTGGCATTGCTCGCTATAAATAATGCGCCTCCCACGGCATTCGAAAGAACACTTACGTTCATCGCCTTTATCTCCTCCCTTCCATCTCAGATACGGACCCATTAACCACCATGGGATCGCCACTTCCTAGCCCTAGGCACCCCTCGCTGCCCCGCGCAGAGGGTCACGCATCGCCGTTCCGTTCCTCGCCGCCACTAGTCGATGAGGACACGTCGGCATTCCGTTCCTCACTGCCACCAGTGGAGGATGACGTGTCGGCGTTCCACCCCTCGCCGCGGCGCGTCAAGGTCGACGGTTCGGTGTTCCCAATCTCGCCATCACGCGCATCGGAGGACACGTCGGCTCCCCACTACGAGGAGGACGCCGCACCGCCCGCCGAGCCCCCCAGTTTGGAGGAGCTTTTGAAAGAAATGGAGGTCGCCTTGTGGCAGGCTTTGCCTCCGGCGGAGCGCGCCAAAAGAGAGGCAGAGAAGAAGGCCGAGAAAGAGAAGCACGCCACGAGGGATGCTGCCTGGCAGGACTATGTTGCATCCGAGAGAGTCAGACAATTGGCTCTTTGGCAGAAGGCTCGTGTGAGGGCCATGTGGGTGGCGGAGGACGCCCGTGCCAAAGCCCTGAGTGCAGTCAGGTCCAAGCGCCTCATCTACGCTTGGCGGTACGTCGACCGGGTGCACGCTTCTAGCGAGGAGGAGTACCTGTTGGCGCCGGATCACCAGACTGGTGAGATCGTGCTCGCTCGTTGGCAAGCCGCTAATCACCACCTTGCGAGTTGCGAGGCCGAGCAAGAGGCGTTGTGTCACCACGCTGGGAAACGGCCGCACACCAGGGCACTCGTGGCACGCCGCAAGCGCTCCTGCGAGTGCCATGGCTTTTATTAGGAATAATTTAGTGTCTTAAGGTGATCCCATTAGTGTCGGGACGGAAATATAAATCCCGAACATTTGGGAATTATTAGTGTCCTTAATTAAGTATGTAAAAAGGAAAAGTTTGGAAACCTTTTGTATCCGTACGCATTTGTAAGGATGTGTATATAGCACAAATTTCACTATATATCTTCTCTCTATATATACTAATATCTATGCTTATAGACTGTACTACTACTAGTGTGTATACACACGTGCAAATGCACATTTTAACATTACGATGCGGTTTTGGTAAAAGTAGAAACAACACTAGTCAACCTTGTGAAACGATTCAATGCAAAAGAAACGCAAGAATGCTCATTTGATTGTTTACTTTAGCTTCCTTCTCTCTCTGGTTTTTTCTCTATCGTACTTTGTACGGAGTATCTCACTGGTCGGGAAGGCATGAATTTTTTTTGGACAAGTGCCCTTGCGATTGTTCAAGCGAATCCCGCAGATCTATGCCCTATGCACCGGGGAGGGAGTAGTTGCCTTTGGAGGCACAATGTACGTACTTGCACGTACTCCTATGAGTGACTCCTACTATACTACCCTATGTTCCATGACGTGGCGCATATAGACCTTTTGAAAAGTCAAACTTCACTAAATTTGACGCAGTTTTTGGGGAAAAATATTTGCATCGAGAATGCAAAACATATATCATTAGATTCATCGCAACATATAGTTTCATAATTTATATATATACTACTATAGATATAAGAGCAAGTACAATAGAGTGACATAGGCGGGCTATAAGAAATGCCACATCAGAATTGTACAAGCTTACAGCCAGCTGTAGCACGAGACCCAACAAGCTTTGTGAGACAAAGAAGTGGGCCATATATTTATTGTATGACATACTAGTATGGCTAACTATTGTAGGAGTGAGCTATTAGATTGGCAACTCCATATAGCTGGCTCCTGGCTATATTATTAACCATGCTCTAAGTAGTTTTCTATATAAACTTGGTCAAAGTTTGTAAAGTTTGACGTTTCAAAAAATATATACGCACTATTTTTTTGCAAGTAGTACTACTACTACTACTCCCAAACCGCTTCGTACACCCTTTGTCGAATTTTTAGCCTAAGAAGTTGTGCCGTGCAATTGGAATTCCAACTTGAGTATACTAGTACTACTAGTAGTAGGAGTAGTAGCTAGGGATCGAGTGTGCGAGGTGAACCAGACGAAATAAATGCAGAGAGATGAAATGCAAAAAAGATAGGAGGGATGTGATGGTTTCTTGTCCGTTCATTTTACCAGGCCACTTATTACTGGGAGTGGTGGGGTTTTGTGATATGATGGCTTTACTACCGCGCCACGAGCGGGGTGAGACTCCCGTGGAGCGCCACCCTCTACACTAGTACGTACTATATATATACTCCTACTAGCGAGTTGCACATTCTTTCCACATGAGTTGTGAGATATTGTTACAACACATTGGTACTAACAAACAACTGACACTTACATTACCTCATTGAAAAAGGAAACCTTAGTTGCATAGTGTTCCAATACATGTAGATGACACATTATATGTATGGACCTCAAGGCTAAATTCATGAATATGCAAAGATAGTGTTGCGGCATTTGGTTGAAATTCGCTGAAATATATATATGCGTTGTAAGAAATGGTTTGTCATAATCTTTCATCATTAGTAAAAAATCACAATTAATCTCATAAATGGCAAGCGATAACTCTAATGGAGCAAGAGCATACATGGAAGATTCTAGACTAAACCATAAATGGATACACTTTTATCCAAGTGCGATACTCTAATAGAGCAAGATCATGCATGGAAGGTTCTATACTAAATAAGAAGTGTCCACATGCTTAGCAGTGGCTTACATTGAGTGAAGACTAATGATGAACAGTTAACTTGGTAATGCATATGCCCAGGTGAACTTCCTTGGAGTCCCCGTGCATCATCTTGGGGTAAACAATCGCATGAACCCATCCCTGTTCCATGTCCACATTGCCGGGAAAGGAGCAGCTCGCCACAGTCTCATTCAGCGCGAGGGAGGTGCCGAGGTCACCCTCATACGCCGAAGGGGCATCAACGGTGAGCATGCACCTGTACAGCGACCTCGTGTTGGTGTCGGCGGTGTTGCCCCTGACGCACATGATAGAGCCGGGGCGGCGGCCTTCGCGGGCCTTGCCCGTGCCCACGGCCAAAATGAAGACGATGTCCTCCTCCTCCGCGACTAGCAGGCGGTGGTGATCCTCCAGCGACTCCGACACGGCGAACGGGTAGCACGTCTCGTACTTGATGTTCGCCGCGGGCCATGAGTGATTTCCAGACGGTGCCGTGAGATGATGCACGAGGCTCGCCGGTGATCACTCAAACGGCAGTCTGCACTCATAGCAGTAGCAAGGCGCATGCGCACGTCTGGACCTATGCTTCGCCACCGAGTGGTAGTCGACATACCTCTCGTAGCTAAAACTCTTGTAGATGCAGGGCACCTTGCAGGAATTTACCAAGCCGTCCATGAAATGGGAGTGGCGGTAGGGGACGCCACGCCCGCCGTAGGGAGCGCAGGAGTAGCACACGAAGCGGTAGATCGTGTACTTTTTTTTAGAGTTGTAGATCGTGTACTTACTAGTACTCCCTGCGTTTCTTTTTACTAGTTTGCATATAATTCCAAACACCACGTAGACACGTTCGCTGACCAGAAACATGGACTACATAGTACAATACTACCTCCGTCCTAGTTTATTAGTCCCCTTTGTAATTTGTGCTAGATTTTAACCAAAGATTTAACTGACCAAATGTTAGTGCATGTCAAAAAAATTATATCATTGAATTCGTATTTGAACATAGTTTTCAATGATATATTTTTTGCTGACATGAATGAACATTTTATTAATTAAACTTATGGTAAAAATTTGGTACAAATTACAATGGGGACCAATAAACCAGGACGGAGGTAGTAGTACCATTGTACAACTATATTAGTATCATTGTTAGTGGTCAGCCGGTGCAAGTTCTAGCCCCTGGTGTTTAACCTTTTTTTAGTAATGATATCTAGCGATTGTTCGCCATGAGCCCAATCCTGGTGAATGCCCATGTAACCGTCAGATTTCCATATGATAGTGGCCTTTTTTTTAAGCCATGGTATTTGAAAAAACTGCCACCCTCACAGGAGCACCGTAACTGCGATGCGGGCATTTGCAACTGCCATGTCTCCCAGCGAACGTTTGTTGGGGATTGCCGTTAGCACCGATGGCGGTTCGTAGTCGTTCCACGCTCGGGCATTGAAGTTTGTAACTATTTACAATATACTACTCCTCCGGATGCTAGTAGAGCAAAGTCCTACTCCACTATACTACTCGGGCATAGTAGTAGGTACTGTAGTTTATTGTACTAGTACTGTGACCACTCAAGTTGTCTGGCGTTGATATGACCCTACGCTGCTGGGATGTGTCTCGTAAGTCAAGCGGCGTGCTGCTGCTACATTGTCATCATCACCTGTCCACTTCCCGCAACACATATTCACTTCTTCATTCTTGCCCGCACATAATCATCCAATCTTCTATCCCCGCTAGGCGTCTCCCCCCTCTTCCAAAACTCAGCCACTAACAATGGCAGAACCAAACAACGTCCGCCAAAAGAGTGGCTGGAATTTGCTCCCCACAAAGGTAATCAAACTCATTGTTTCGCGTGTGGACAATCTCAGTACCATGCCGCTCGCCGCATGCTCGTCAGGGCTGTACCGTTTGCTCAAAGCCCTTAGGCCATAGCTTTTTAAGACAGCTCCCTGCTTGCTGATGTCGCCTGATCTTCAGAAACGGCGTGTCACGCAGCATAAGGATCGTAGGGTGGCGAGCATCAACCCCGTCCACTGCGAACCGATCCTCGTCACCCTCAACTACATTAACGGTATGTACTGGGTTGGCATGAACACGTCTTGGATGGTGCTCGTCGATGGTCGCGGCAGGTGGATGCTCGTGGAGGTGTACACCTAGCGATTGATCCCCCTTGCATCGATTAACACTGCACTACTTTGGCACCGCGGCCCAGAATGCTCAGAATCTTACAGTAACCAACATGATACCAAGTTTGATTTGCTCAAGGTTGTAATCTGCCAAGTGCCCACAAGACCTACAAATTATAAAGACTTCAGGCTAATTGCGTTCTTCAATCGTGGTCTCGCCTATCTGACAGGTCACTGCAGTAAGTGGATAAATCTGCACGTCCATCGCAGGATCATACATCCTCCATGTCTCTCTAATGCCATTGAACATAAAGGCTTCATTTACGCTGTGGACTCCTTCTATGGCTGGACGTATTGCTGGCCTACTCCAGTCATCGCTACAAAGGGCTGTTATAGGAGTATGTTACTTTCATGCTCATAACATGTTGTTCTTAAGATTGACTACAGTACAAGCCCTTTTTTATTTGACTCCAACTTGATATGATGTTGTAGGCTTCCTAGTGTCCCTACCCTTCCTAATCCTAGAACCTTTCAAAGAAAAGCGGCATGCCAGTTGCAGGTGGTTCCTGGCTCGATCAGACGACGGTGAACGATTGATGATCGTTCGCATGTATTGGACGTGTTGTTTCGCGGAATACAATCATAGTCACTGCATGGTCTTTGAGCAGGATCCCAGCTTCTCTAGGCCTTCAGGAATTTTTGACCGGAGGCCGGTAAGTAGCCTCGACACACGATCTCTATTTCTCGGACTGAATTATCCGATTAACAAGGACATAACCGATGGCAAGGATCATGATGGCAGCACGATTTCGTTCATCAGGCAATACTGTGTGTACACAACATACCATGTGTCTCTCCATGCACCATACCCTGATATGTGTTGCCACGCTCTACAACCCAAAGTAGGAGAGGGTCGCAAGTATCAGACTTTGACCTGCTGGCTGGAGTTTCCCCCGTCAGGCACCCATCTGGTTCAAGTCGTCAGCCAATCTCCACGGCTTAATAAATAGTAATGTCTAACTTAGCCAGTTAGTTAGATGCGTACACGTGGTGTAGTAGGATCTTTATTTAGTTTGATGCATACACTTGTTTTTTTGGTAGTCCTTTTGTAATGTTGGCTGATGTTTGGTTTGGAAGAGAGAGCTGCGTGTTTACTCTTCTGGCCTGCTTACTACTTCTGTTGCACCCCCAGCCCTGGTGGCTGCAGCAGCTGTTTTCAATGTACAATCAGTAATATATTTCATCTGTTGGTTGAATAAATGTGTTGTTAGAACAATAAACACAATGTTTTGGAAGTCGTTTCACGGTCCGATCCTGTAGTGCCCCGTACATAGAGCATCTTATTTTTTGGTACGGAACAAATTTTCCACTTGTCGATGACATGCAGCCCAGTGATTTTGGCCCAATAGAGGAGCCCATAATTAACTGGAAGGGAGGCTCTCACATGAATCCGGCCCAGGTACATGCTCATGGTCCCCTAATAAATAAATAAATAAATAAAGGTAAATGCTCATGCATAGGTTCTTTAAATTTAGGACTTGAAAAGTACAATTTTAACATGAGGATATTATTTCCTATGAGAGTATAGTTACATTCAGTCGATATTATTCTTAGGAAAACATAGTATCGCGGGAAACCACGGTCACCTATGGGACCAGGAGGCCCCTTGCTGGTTTGGCATGGGGGCGTCGCATTGCACAAAGAGCAGACGAGCGTGTGGCAGCACGGCAGAGATCATACAGGCATTTTTACCCAGGTTCGGGCCGCCGTGAGGCGTAAAACCCTACTCCTGCTTTGGTGGATTGTTGGTGGAGAGGTGGTGGTGGAGCGTAGTACACTTTCCCGGCAAGGGTTGCCTCAGGGCGGCAGTGGCTACGCGCGTATGGGGGTCTGAGTTATCCAATCTTCTAACCCTCTCTATGGTTGCCATGGGCCTCCTTTTATAGATTAAGGGGTCACCACAATGGTAAAACAGTCATTATGCACTGATGAGATAGCAAACAGCGCTATCATACCTAACTCTGCGGGCTGATAGGGCGCATTAAATGCACCGCTCAATGTCGTCTCATGGGCTTGGAAGTAGTGGCGCAGTTTCCTTGAGGCCATGATGAGACCAAAAATCAACTTTTGCACGCCAGAGTACCTCGATCTAGCCCCCTGTAATAAGGAGCTAACGAAGTACGCTGGGCGCTGCACCACTTTCTTCCTTGCCGCGTCCTTGGGGTTGCTCTCGTTGCCATGCTCATTGCTGTCCTGATCCTTCTCTGACTCTGCCGGTCTCTGCTCACTCTCTGCCTCATCCACTTCTCGCTGCGCTACCAAAGCTGCACTGACTACTTGGTTGGTTGCCGCTAGGTACAGCAGCAATGGCTCCTGGGGTTTGGAAGCGACCAAGGTAGGCATGGAGGACAAGTAGGCCTTCAACTCTAGCAAAGCTGCATCTGCTTCCGGGGTCCACTTCATGGGTCCTGCCTTCTTCAAATTTTGAAGAACGGCAGGGCGCGCTCGGCAGACTTGGAGATGAATCTGCTTAGCGCGGCAACACATCCTGTCAGACGCCTCACATCCTTAACTATCCTTGGTGCTTGGATCTGCTCGATGGCCTTGATCTTGTCAGGGTTGGATTTGATCTCGTGATGGGATACAAAGAACCCAAGCGACTTGCCGGAGGGAACACCAAATACACACTTCTCCGGGTTGAGCACATGGAGTGATGAACGACGTCTTCTCTTCATCTTCCTAGGACATGAAGATCTGGTGATACCCAGAATACGCATCCAGAAAGGAGACCAAATCACAACCTGAAGTGGAATCCACAATCTGATCGATACGCGATAAGGGAAACGGTTCCTTCGGGCAAGCCTTGTTGAGATCTATGAAATCTATGCAAAGCCTCCACTTCCCGTTAGCCTTCCAGACTACCACTGGGTTTGCCAACCATGTGGGATGCAGTACTCCTCTGACCAATCCAGCTGCCTCTAGTCTCTTGATCTCTTCTGCAATGAACTGTTGCCTCTCCAAGGCCGGCTTCCAGACTTTCTGCTTGACAGGTCGGGCATGTGGGCAGACAGCAAGGTGGTGCTTGATTACCTCCCTGGGAACACCGGGGATATCAGATGGTTGCCAGGCAAACACATCGATATTCGCCCGCAGGAAGGCAACGAGCGCGCTTTCCTATTTGTCATCGAGGGTGGCGCTGATAGTGAAAGTACCATCAACGCCAGCCAGCCCTGCCGGGACCTTCTTCACTTGGGGTGTAGCGACCTTGGATCTCTTGCCATTGGAACACTGCGGCATATCGTCAACGGGTGCCGTGCACTCGGTGGGGGCACGCTTCCCGGACTCTTTGCCGGAGTCCCTGCAATCCTTCTTCTTTCCTTTGCTTTCCTTAGCAGGAGCTGCTGCTGCCGCTGCCTCTGCTGCGACCGCATCCCGGTACATCTTGTCCACACAAATGATTGCATCCTTCTCATCTGATGGGATGGTGATGACTCCCAGTGGCCCAGGCATCTTCAAGGTGTTGTAGGCATAGTGAGATGCTGCCATGAACTTAGCCAGGGCCGGGCGTCTAAGAATCCCATTGTATGGCAGGGGGAGATCAACCACATCAAACACAATCCTCTCAGTCCGGTAGTTCAGCTCTCCCCCAAACGTTACCGGCAATGTGATCTTTCCCTTAGGATGGCTCCTGCTGGGATTAACTCCTTGAAACGTGCCGGTAACCTCCAGCTCTTCCTCTGCTATCTGAAGCTTGCTGATAACTGCTGGGGAAATCAGATTCAACCCGGCCCCGCCGTCCACCAGCATCTTTGTGACCTTGAGGTTGCGGATTGTTGGGGAGACCAACAATGGCAAACACCCTACCGCAGTGGTACGGCCAGGATGATCATCCTCGTCAAAGATGGGCATACGGGACCACTTGAGCGGCTTTCGGGCCTCGGACGCTGGCTCCACGGCATTGACTTCTCGCGCCACCACTTGAGTTGGTGGTGAGAGGTGTGCAGAGATGCACCCCCGTCAATGCACAAGGCGTCGGTGGCTTTCTGAAACTCTTGCTCACTGGTTTCCTCTTCATCCCCTCCATCACTCTCATCACCACAGGCTTCCTTCTCTCGACCTCTGGCGGGTTTTCCTTTGTTCCGAAAGGGTTTGCCGGGGCAATTTACTTCACCACCTCGGCCCTTGCCGCTAGCAACATTCTGACCCTTTTCCTTGTCACGCTTCTCATATTCTGCTTTCTATCTTTTGACAAGCTGCTCAACCTGATAACACTCTTGAAGGTCGTGGCCCTTGGTCTAATGAATCTTGCAATACGGCCCATCACCTTTCCCGGCTTTCTCGGCAGCAGCGGCCTCCCGGCAGTCAGCACACACGGCAGCTTCCTTGCCGGGGGCCTTAGCTTTGGCCTTCTTGCCGGTACTAGGCGTACCCGATCCTTCAACAGTCATTACTGCCTTATCCCTTCGCTTCTTACTGCGCTTCTTGCTCTTCTTCTGACTGGTTGATTCATCCTCATCCTCTGAATCAATATTTGTATAATCTTCCTCTCCGGGCAACTTTCTTCCCTCCTCCATCCGAGCACACTTATCCACCAACGTGTAGAGCTCCTTCACAGTCTTGGGCAACCGTACGTTCATCTTGGAACGAATCTGGTGGTTGCATACATTGGACTGGAAGGCGGCTATCACGGCTGCCGGATGGATATTTGGGATATTTCTATGAACTTTGCTGAATCTCTGTAAATACTTACGGAGGGTCCCTCCTTCCTTTTGTTGGAGAAGCTGCAAGTCGCTGGGTCGGCCCGGCTCTTGGTGGCCACCGGTGAAGGCACCGATGAACTCATGGCACATGTCTGCCCATGACGAAATGGAGTTCTCTGGCAGGTGCATCAGCAAGACCTCACATTGGACTTGAGGGCCAAAGGAAAGTAGTTGGCGAACACCTTCTCATCTCTTCCCCCGGCAGCCTGAACAGCGATGGTGTAGATGCTCAGGAACTCTGCCGGGTTCAGCCTCCCATCGTACTTCTCAGGTATCTCTGGCTTACACGTGCAAACAGATGGCCAACGGACTTGCCGCAGCTCACGGGTAAAGGCAAGGCAGCCAACCTCGAAAGGTAGGCACCCGTCAATACCGAGCGCGGGCTCGTCGACGCCGGGGCCGTCGCACCCACCGGTCCGGCGGAGGTCGTCGCGGCGTTGCTCGACAACGGCGCGTGTGTCTCCTCTCCGCCTATCCTCCGGGGCTCGTCGTTGGCCTGGACGCGCTCGAGGGTCAGAAGAGGCCATCGAGACGTCGTCGGGGTCTTGATTCTGTTGCACTCGCGCTGGCTGCCGTGGCGGGGACTGTACCGTGGGGATGGCCCATTATGTACGGTCAGCAGCATGAGCTGTTGCTGTCGCTTGGGAGGCCGTGGCGGGCCAGCTCACCGTGAGCCCCCAGCTTCGGCGAAACCGAGCAGACTTTGGATGGTGGCACGCCATTCGTCCATTTGCTCGGCCGCTGGCGGAAACCTCAGCAACAGCTGAGCCCGCGCCATGGCCTCTGAGGCTGTACTTGGCATGGGTGATGATGAAGTCGATCGCACCGTCGCTCGGCTCCTGATGGTGCCAGTGGCGGCAGCACTGCGCCCCCGCTGCTGCGGGGCGACCACCTGGATGGCAGGGTGGTGCGGCGAAGGCGCTCGAGGGCCAGTGGCTCCGTCGGGCGCAACGGCTTGGTCGACCTGTCTCGGGGGAGGTGCACGCGTTGCGACCGCACCCGTGGTGGGAGCGGTCGGAGGGCGGCGATTCGCCCCGGCCCGAGCGCCGTTGCTGCGGCTGTGCCCGTCGGCGGGCGGAAGGGGCGCAGATGGAGTAACCCCTTCACTCGGACTTTGTGGAGCGCGGCAGCCGGGATGTTGCCGATGCTGCTCTCCTTTGATGTCTCCTGCTCCTGTGTCGGCCGCGGGGAAAGTGGTGACGGCACCGCCTGCTCCGACCACATCCCCAGCAGCGTCCACGTCTTCGCGTGTCTCCGCACCCCCCCATAGCGTTAGAGGCCGTGGGCGGCGGAGCCTTCGAGGTGGAAGGGCGAGCCGAAGAACTGGGTTTCTTCTTGGGCGCCATGGTCGATGGCGTCGTCGATGATGCTGATGGTGATGAAGGTGACGCGCTACACACGCCTTCAGGTTCGCGCAAGTGGTCCCCCTACCTGGCGCGCCAAAGATGTCGCGGGAAACCACGGCCACCTATGGGACCAGGAGGCCCCTTGCTTATTCGGCAGGGGGCGTCGCGTTGCACAAAGAGCAGACGAGTGTGTGGCAGCACGACAGAGATCACACAGGCATTTTTACCCAGGTCCGGGCCGCCGTGAGGCATAAAACCCTACTCCTGCTTTGGTGGATTGATGGTGGAAAGGTGGTGGTGGAGCGTAGTACACTTGCCCGGCAAGGGTTGCCTCAGGGCGGCAGTGGCTACGCGCGTATGGGGGTCTGAGTTATCCAACCTTCTAACCCTCTCTACGGTTGCCATGGGCCTCCTTTTATAGATTAAAGGGTCACCACAATGGCAAAACAGTCATTATGCATTGATGAGATAGCAAACAGCGCTATCATACCTAACTCTGCGGGCTGACAGGGCGCATTAAATACACCGCTCAACGTCACATCATTGGTTACCCGGCAAGGCTTGCCGGGCTATCTTGCCAGCTCCATGCCTGCTCGCTTGGCACGTCGCAGGACGGGTGTCATCTGCAGGTGTTTCCTGTAGGGAGAGGCTGCCATGTGGTGAATGGCTGCCACTTAGTCACTCCGCGGTTCGACACCGCATTGATCAACGACATGGGTCGTGGTTGAGTAGTTGGTGAGGTGGTTTTGCCTTCGTGTGCCCCGGCAGGCCCTGCCGGGACGTCTTGGACGTCGTCTTCCGGGGGTGGCCTCGCCCCTTGCCGAGCTCGCTTGCCCGGCAAAGGAGGCCCTTCTCCTGATGGTGCCTTGCTTCTTTGGCTTGATCTTGCTCCCTCCGATCTGCATGTTAGTCCTTTGGACCTCTCGGTCCCTTGTATTCTAACTTGGGTTGGTGCTTCAATCTCGTCCCCGTGCATGTGCACAGTCTGGGCAACAGACCCAGGGTTTGTTGCACCAACAGATAGCGACCAGTCTTTTTTCTCCCATCATTTTCTTCATGCAACCAACGGACTATTATCGGGGCCCCACCAGGTTAAAGCCCATGCAAATCATAGTCAACATGGTCAACATCTAACAATTATTAGCGGCAAGTCGTAATAAATATCACATTTTTTCATAGCATTTCTTGGTTTTAGGGATTGTGCTGCCCTTGTATCCCGTTCGAATCCCAAGTACCACAAGTTTTTTGAAAAACCGAGTTTTGTTTTATGATAAATAGTTCCGGCCCAACATTATTTTTTGATAAGAATGCCCAACCCAGCCCAACACATTGGGCAACACCACTTTATCCGAGGGCTTCTGAATGTGCTCGGCTTCAGACCTCAAGAAGAAAAAGGTGCTCCGCTTCATTTTACAATAAGTTGTAGCCATATAAAATTAATTCTTATAATCCAGCATAATGTGTTTTTGGGTCTGACCGATCTAGCCGCCAAAACCAAACCTGCGCCGGTGGGAGCACCTGTTGCCACCTTCCAGGGCTGGTTGGGGTGCCGTGCACGCATCGCCGCCTTGTCGTACCCTAAAATGCTGGCCAGGCCATCCCTCTACTCTCCCCACATCCTATTCCTCTTCAGCGACGGCAGCCCACCCAGCACCAGAACCAGTGAACCCTCATACTCCATTCCACCTATGGCCACACTGCCGCATCTTCCCTGGCTCCTGTTCATTCCTGTCCGAGGCCTCGCCGTCGTCCTCCGCTTTGGTGCGCTCGCAGCGCTTCCACCGTCCGGCCTTGTCAACATGGTGAATTGGGACAGGACTGTAGTTGTGAGTATGACAGTAGGGACCCACCAGGTCCACTCTAGAACGCAAGCAAGTGCCGCTTTACTACTCAGATGCACCCCTCGATTCTTTTTACTCTAATCCACCCTGGTGATATCTGGGACCCACATCATTGTCAACATATAGTCAATTAACGACAGAATTGCACAAGGAGCGGCTGACACCCGGGATCCAGCAGCTCCAGTAGTTTTTTTTCGTTGTTCAGACGGAGCATTTTTTTAAGATTTGTTCAGGCCGAGCAGGGTATAAAATGGGTTGTGCGGTGTCTGTGGCCCGTCTAACAACATGACCAGCCCAACAGTTTTTTCTTTGGGAAAATAGGTAGCCCACCATTTCTTTTTGAAAAATACCCAACCTAGGCCAATTTGTTTTCTCGGACTTACTGGGCTGCAAATCTTTCAAGACGAGGACGGATGCATTCAGCCTGGCCAGAATATGGGTAGTAAATCTAAAAAGTAATATGAAATGGGCTGCAAATTCCAACAAAAAATAGCAAATGGGCAATTAGTTTCTTTTTTTTTGCTTTTGTTCTTCACTGAGATTTTATATTTCATTGGATTTTAACATAATATTAATTTATTTTTATATTAGTTTTAATATGGCTCCTAATTTTGGGATTAAAATATTTCGTACCCCAGGCAAAATTTTGAAAATTTTGCATATTTTTTATTTCAAAATTTTAACCCTGGTCCTAACCAGAAAATGGGCAGCAATTCTAAAAATGGAAGATGGGCTATAATAAATTCCATATGAATTAGCAAATGGGTTGTAAATTATAAAAATAGTAGCAAATGGGCTGTACATGCCACATATTTTGAGGCTGACTTATTTACGCAAGGCTTTGTCAAGTTATAGTCGACACACGATTCTAGTAGAAGTGACTGTTGGATGTTCATCCAACGGCCCTCCTGCTTCTTCAATCTCTGATCTTCCTGCTCTAGCCGCCTAAACCAGCGCCGACGGAACTGCCTGCTCCCTCCTCCCGTGGCCGGTGCTGATGCCGCGCAGTCTTCACCGGCCCACCCTACTCCCTCCGCTGGCCTGGCCATCCTTCTAACCACCTGCACCTCATGTTATTCTCCGGCGACGGCAGCCTGACGCCGGAGCCGAACCAGTCAACTGTCATACTCCCCACAGCGTGAGCATCCACTGTTGTGTCTTCGCCGGCTCTAGGTCGTTCCATTCCTAGGCCTCGCTGTCGTCCACTGCGTTGGTGCTCTAGGCGCGGCGTGCTCAACGTGGTCAACAAATGACAACCATCAGAATAGGGATGTACATGGAGAGGATGACAGTAGGGACCCCCATGGTCCATGGCCGCACGCAAGCAACTGCCTCCTTATTACGCGAAAAAAATGATTCCTCCCCCTGACATCTGGGGCCCACCAGCTATATCTTCGCATAGAAGGAAATGTCTCCTTATTACGCGAAAGACAAAACCATTCCTCCCCATGACAACTGGGACTCACCAGATTCAGAGGCTGACTTGTGGGCCTACTAAGTTGATGCATACGCAGGGCTTTGTCAACTTAGTCAACAAATGATTCTAGCAACACTGACTGTTGGATGTCAATCGAACAATTTTCTGCTTCTTCAATCTTTGATCTTCTTGTAGCAGCCGCCCAAACCAGCACTGGTGGGACCGTCTGCTCCTGCCTCCCGTGGACGGTTGTGCTGCCGTGCAGGCCTAACCACCCCACCCTACTCCCACCATTGGCCAGGCCTTCCCTCTAGTCACCCACACCTGCTGTTATTCTCCGGCGACGACAGACGAACCAGTAAACCCTCATACTCCCCTCCGCGTGGGAAACAACTGCCGAGTCTTCCCTGGCTCTGTGTCGTTCCCTTCCTAGGCCTCACCTTCGTCCATCGCCTTGGTGCTCTCGGTGCAGCATGGTCAACGTGGTCAACGAACGACATCCATCGGAAGACGACTGTACGTGGAGAGGCTGATAGCTGGGTCCACGGCCGCACGCAAGGAAGTGCCTCCTTATTACGCGCAAAATAATGATTCCTCCACCTAACAGTGGGGACCCATCAGAAGGGCCTCTGTATTTCGCGAAAAAATGTTTCCCCCTGACAGCTAGGACCCACTAGCTACATTTTCACAGGGAAGGAAGTTCCTTCTGACCCGCTGACAGCCGGGACCCACCAGGTCGAAGCGTAGGTAGTGTTATCTGTCTGGTCGCAAACATGTACGTACATAGTGGTCAATCGGTCCCTCTGCAGGGATGAACCATGGCCGAGTAAGGAGCGGCACGTGTTGAAGTAGAGGCGCCGATGTAGCATGTCACGCAGTCCCGTCTATATCGTGTACACGTATGTACAACCACACTGCAACAAAGTAAATACGGCTACGTACGTACATACGAGCGGGATCTCTAATGCGTACAACAACGTCGTCCTGTTCATCGGCAGCCAACCGGCTAGGTCGGAATGGAGGAAACAGCTCATGTTCATCGGGAGGCAACCGACTGGGTCGGAATACGTCCTGTTCATCGGGAGCCAACCGGATTGGACGGAACAGCCGAAACAAGGTCTGGCGTACCGCAGAATGGAGGAAATGGCCTTTTGTTCGACCGTGTATGTCGAAATGGGGTCCGGTTCATCGGGAAGGGTTTGGCGTACCGCAAAATGGAGGAAACGGACTTCTGTTCGAGTGCCTACGGTCGAAACAGGGTCCTGTTGATCGGGAGGCATGTGGCATACCGCAAAACGGAGGAAACGGACTTCTGTTTGAGCACCTACGGTCGAAACGGGGTCCTGTTCATCCATCGTCTATTGCCTCGCTCCAGCCTCCACGGGCTACTATTCATCCACCGTCGACTTCCTCTAGCCTCCACCAGCTATTGTTCATCCATGGGCTACTATTCATCCAACCTCCACAGGGTCCTGTTCATCCACCCACTGCCGGCTGGGGTGCGGCGGCCTCCTTGGGGTCCTGTTCATCCAGCGGCAACCGCCTACTACAACGGGATCCTGTTTATCCAACCCCCATCGGGAACTGTTCATCCACAGCTAACCCAACCGGCTCGACTCACCACGTCTCGACTCGTTCTACGTACGTATCACGCGCGCGGTAGAAATAGTCACTGTTCATCGAGAGGCAACCCAACACACCGGCTGGCTGCGTCTCGCATGCGGGCTCGATCGGCTTCAGTAAGCAGCTGCAGCGATCGATCACTCTGGTTCAGTCAGCAGTGAAGGAAATCGCTCGGGTTCAGTTAACAACCAAGGGATCGATCACAATGGTTCAGTAACGTAGCTAGTGCAATTGCTTGGGTTCAGTAAGCGAATGCCTCTCCCTCAGGTTCAGTTAGAGCCAACGCCTCGCACACACACACACACCTACGTACGAGAGAAACACACAAACCTCAGTGCATCGTTCGGCCTCAACCACCCACCGTCACCGGGAACTCCACGAAAATTTCCTCGCCCTCACTTCTACCATGATTTTTTATGTCATGGATGGCCCAAAGAATGTTATACAGGTGCGTCCCCGGCCCGCCCAGGACAAAAAGCCCATTTTATATCATGATTTTTTGTCATAGAAGTAGGAGCCCACCACATCTATGATGATACGTGTTTTTTTCACAATTATCGTCATAGAAGTGTCATAACCATGACGGGAAAAAAATTGGTCAGGCCATAATTTCATGGATGTGTCTTTTTTTTGTAGTGTTGTTCCTTCATCCATCGCGATCTCACTCAAAACTTGAAAACTTCAGCACACAAAACTCAACAGAAAACTCGTGAGATCCGTTAGTATAACAAGCAAATCATAAACTTAAGTACTATTGTAAAACCATTAGTATTTTACTATTGTATAATACCACTGTATTTTAACTTCACCATGACTTATACCCCCCGATAGAATCCATAGATTCATTAAAACAAGCAAACAATGCAACGAAGACAGAATCTGTCAAAAACAGAACAGTCTGTATTTATCTGGACAAACGCAATACTTCTGTAACTCCAAAAATTCTGAAACATTAGGAAAACGTGGGAAATATATATATAAATCATGTGTAAAAAATGCAGAATTTTATCGCGTTTCGGTAAATTTAAAGAATTCCGCTACTGGGCGCAAATGTTTCTATTTTTTCACAGATTCAAATCAACTATCAACCAAATCATCCCAAAGGGTTTACTTGGCTCAAACACTAATTTAAACATAAAAACATGACCATAGAGGTAATCAAGTGCACTCAACTCACTAGAAATTGGTTAATCATAATTGGATCTTTTGAAAATATTAGCAAGTGGATGAGGATCAATAGTTATGTTAAATTTTTTCTTTCATTTTCTATTTTTGAGTGTTGACAAGAAGGCAATAAAATCAAGCAAAATAAAATATTTTTGTTTTTTTGTATTTTTATGAGAAGTGGGAGAGATGAAAATGAGAGGCAAAGGCAAATAAAAGTAAGAACAAGTAGATGATAGTTTATGCGAAGGTACTTGATAGGTTTTGGTGATGTCTCCTCGGCAACGGCGCCGGAAATTCTTCCGCCTACTTGTGAGCTGCGTTGGAATTTCCTCGAAGAGGATAGGATGATGCAGTACAATAGAGATAAGTATTTCCTTCAGTTAAGAACCAAGGTTATCAATCCAGTAGGAGAACCACGCGAAACCTCGTTAACAGCACCTACACACAAAAGAGCAAATACTTGCACCCAACGCGATCAAGGGGGTTGTCAATCCCCATGGCGGTTATTTGCAAGGATAAAATTTGATAGTGATAAATAGATAAATAAAACACAACATAAAATAAAGGTAAATAAATTGCAACAAGGTATTTTTGGATTTAGTATATGATAAAGTAAGACCTAGGGGCCATAGTTTTCACTAGAGGCTTCTCTCTCGAACAAAAAGCATACGGTGGGTAAACAAATTACTATTGGGCAATTGATAGAAAAGCACATAGTTATGACGATATTCAAGGAAATGATCATGTATATAGGCATCACATCCGAGACAGGTAGACCGACTACTGCCTGCATCTACTACTATTACTCCACCCATTGACCGCTATCCAGCATGCAACTAGAGTATTAAGTTCATAAAAAAGGTGTAACGCCTTAAGCAAGATGATATCATGTAGACAAAGTAAATCCAACCAATATGAATAAACCCCGTCATTTTCCCCTTAATGGAAACAATACAAATACGTGTCATGTCCCCTTCTATCACTGGGATTGAGCACCGCAAGATTCAACACATTACAAAGCACCTCTCCCATTGCAAGATAAATCAATCTAGTTGGCCAAACCAAACGGATAGATTGGAGAGAAATATAAATCTATAACAATCATGCATAAAAGAATTCATAGAAGACTCAATTAATATTCATGAATAATTTGATCATAAACCGACAATTCATCGGATCCCAACAAACACACCGCAAAGGAAGATTACATCGAATAGATCTCTAAGAACATCGAGGAGAACATTATATAAAAGATCAAAGAGAGAGAAGAAGCCATCTAGCTACTAGCTATGGACCCGTAGATCGATGGTAAACTACTCCCACATCATCTGAAGGGCAGCAAGGTTGATGTAGAAGCCCTCCATGATCGATTTCCCCTCCGGCAAAGTACCGAAAAAGGCCTCCAGATGGGATCGCGGAAGAACAGAAACTTGTGGTGGCGGAAAAAGTATTTTGGGTGGCTCTTTGTTGGTTTCCCGATTTTAGAGAACTTATAGAAGTGGAATTAGGTCAGACGGAACCATGAGGGGCCCACAAGACATCAGGGCACGCCTACCCCCCTGGGCACGCCCTGTTGCCTTGGCGTCTCCTCGTTTGCCTTTTGGTCTCCTCCCGAAGCTTCTAGGGTCTCTCTTGTCCAGAAAAATCATCAATAAGTTCCGTAGCATTTGGACTTCATTTGGTACCGATTCCCTGGAAAACCAAAATTAGGCAAAAAATAGCAACTGGCACTTGGCACTAGGTCAATAGGTTAGTACCAAAAAATGATATATAATTGCATATAAAACATCCAAGATTGATACTATAATAGCATGGAACAATCAAAAAATATAGATGCATTGGAGACGTATCAGCAAGCTACGTGCCGGCAAGCTCCCACTACTCCGCCCTACTCCACCTCAGCAACCAGCTCATCACTTGTCAATTAGGTGTCGAGTGGGCAGGCAGTTAGGTGAAGCTTGTCTGGTCACGTGTCAGCTCGCCGCCGAAGATACAACTTTAATGATACATGTCCTGAAGGCGTGTCAAGATAATAAGAGGTAGCTGGGCGAATGGCACAGAAGGAGAGACAACCCTTGCTGGAACGCCTCTCCAGTGTGAAACCTCACGGTGCATTTAATGCATTTGTCATAACCCGTCAGAGTTAGGTATTTGGCACTGTAGCCACTATTTGCCTTGTGTAAAGATTGTTTTGCCATTGTGGTGACCCCTTCATCTATAAAAGGAGGCCCATGGCTACCTTTACGAAGGTCAACATTTTTTCCAATTACACGCATAGCTGCACTTCCCGCGCACCTTGTCGGCAAGTTGCGCTCCTTGTACTTGAACTCCACATAATACAATCAAAGAAGGAGTAGGGTTTTACGCTTTGTAGCGGCCCGAACCTAGGTAAACCTCGTGCCTTCTGCTACTGCATGAGAATCAGCATATAGAAAGAAAGCTTTACCGAATACAGGTCTTGTAGGTATAGAGCCATAAGCATGGTGGGGGTGCTGGTGCTTAGGCAGATGCCCCATTGTTCATGATGTTGCAATGAATCTAGTCGACCATCCTCATGGAGGATGTGGGGGGCGCATGAAATGAGGTAGACCTTCGGTGTCACCTTGGGGAAAGCTCACCAAAGCAGGATTTCGGGTAGTAGTAGGGGTGGTGAAACTTCTGCACTTTGTGCTTGTTGATCTCCCTAGTCAAACCACAAAAGGGGCCTTTGTCGACCCCATAGATCGTCGTACGCACGACATCTTTGGCGCGCCAGGCAGGGGGATCGCTTGAGTGAACCTGAATTAGCAGTCTGTGCGTCAGCTTCTTCATCATCTTCATCACCATGGCCCCCAAGAAGAAGGGCACCACGGCGGTCGCTCTGTCCATGTCGAAGCTACCGACGCCTACACAAACAGGCAACGACTGATGGCTCGTGTCCTCGTCAGTATTTCCCCGAAGATGAAGGGATGATGCATCACATCTACGGTAGGTATTTCCCTCAGTTATGAAACCAAGGTTATCGAACCAGTAGGAGAACCAAGCAACACTATGTAAACAGTACCTGCACACAAAGAATAAATACTTGCAACCCGACGCGTAAGAGGGGTTGTTAATACCTCTCGGGTAAAAGATAGATTGGTTTGTATGATTTTGGATAAATAGATCTTTGATAAAACAAAATAAAATAAAGAAAGAAAAAGTGCTGCAAGGTATTTTTGGGTCTTTAGAATAATAGATCTGAAAACAAAAGCAAATAAAAATAGATCTCAAAGCAAATATGATAAAGAATAGACGCGGGGGCCGTAGATTTCACTAGTGGCTTCTCTCGAAAAAATAGCATACGGCGGGTAAACAAATTACTGTTGTGCAATTGATAGAACTTCAAATAATTATGAAGATATCCAGGCAATGATCATTATATAGGCATCACGTCCAAGATTAGTAGACCGACTCCTGCCTGCATTTACTACTATTACTCCACACATCGACCGCTATCCAGCATGCATCTAGTGTATTAAGTTCATGGAGAAACGAAGTAATCCAATAAGAACGATGACATGATGTAGACAAGATCTATTCATGTAGGAATAGACCCCATCTTGTTATCCTTAATAGCAATGATCAATACGTGTCTTGCTGCCCCTTCTGTCACTGGGAAAGAACACCGCACGACCGAACCCATCACAAAGCACCTCTTCCCATGGCAAGAAAAATTGATCTAGTTGGCCTAACTAAACCAAAGATTCGAAGAAGAAATACGAGGCTATAAGTAATCATGCATATAAGAGATCAAAGAAACTCAAATAACTTTCATGGATAAATAGATCTGATCATAAACTCAAAGTTCATCGGATCCTGTCGGTGTACTAGAATAGGGGTACCCTAGTACCCCGTACTTGTGCACAGGCAGTAGTAGCATCCCGCGGCCAGGCTTGCGGGAGGACAGCCAGAGAGAAGCTCAAGATTATTAAGCCATTCAAGAACAAAGTATACAAAGCAAGAGTTAAGGCCCCGGCAAGAGGAGCTTGCCGGGAGGGACAGCTGAGGCCCAGCCTGAGGTTTGCTGTAGCAGAGTACTTGCCGCGGCAAGGTACTTGCCCCGGCAAGTCATTGGCTGCGGCAAGGTATTGGCTGCGGCAAGATAGCAGCTGCGGCAAGGTACTTGCCCCGGCAAGTTACCTTGCGCGGCAAGCTATGGGTTGCGGCAAGCTGTCAGGTGCGGCAAGGTCTTGCCGCGGCAAGCGTTACTGTACCACTGTGCTACTGTGCTGCTCCGGGGCCTCTGCCAGCGTGGCGCTCTGGGTCCTTCCAAGCGTGTGTGGCAGGGCACTGTGTAGATGGCGGTACACTGTAGCTAGCGGTGCAGGAGCAGGTGGGATAGGCTTTTCCCACGTCCAAGACGTCCGGGTACATGTATCTGGACAACTAGGGCATGGGCATTTAATGCCCTTGTCCCCTGCCGTCAGTGGTAGGTAGGACATGTCATCCTGGTAATAATGGCCTTACTGTAGCAACTTTCCACCTCTACCTTTACTGTTTGCCACCTGTTGGTGACCCCTTTGTGCGTATAAAAGGGGGCCCATAGGCAACGTGGAGAGGAGGAGGAACTGGAGATGGAGAACTCCAGTATTGTACGCAGCTACTCTGTACTGTAGCGCTCCTGGAGCTAGAACAATCATACAGATAATAAACCAAAAAGCAGGAGTAGGGTTTTACGCATCCGTGCGGCCGGAACCTGGGTAAATCTCTCTCGTGCACTGTCGTGTTCTTCGCTAGATTTGCTCTTCGTGCGACCGTCTCTCCCTGCCAAACGTAAAGGGGTCCTTCCCTGGGTCCCATAGGTGATCGCGGATTCGTCCCCGACATCTTTGGCGCGCCAGGTAGGGGAAAGGAGGTTGTGTGAACCTAATCTAGCGATTTGCGCATTAGTTTTTGGGCCATCCTCCGCCTTATGGCTCCAAAAAAGAAGACTTCGGCCATCGGTGCGTCTACGTCCAGCCCGCCTGCTCCCATGCAGGAGGGTGCCGACGTGATTGCGGCTGCTGGGGGGACTGGAGAGCGAGAGCTCCTATTACCTCCACCTGTCCAAAACCGGGCCAGCAACGCCAATCTTGGCGCTGCTGGGTCTGGGAACGCAACGCTGCTCGCTGCTGCTGGCCCTGCAAGCTCCAGAAACGGTGCTGCGCGTTCTGGAACGCCTGCGCCGGTTCAGACGCCGCGACCTTCGCAAGAAGCCCGTGACAGGCATCGTCCTGACGCCCCAGGTGCCAGGCGCTCCCTGGATAATGAACTTGTGCATCGGTCTCGAGATGCGCGGGGTCACCATACGCAACAACACGTTGGCGGGGTCAAGGTACGGTCGCCTGGGCGTGGAGATGCTCCTTCTAACACTGTTAGGAGTAAGAGCATCCCACAGTCCTCACGCCACTCGATACCTCCCTCACCAGCAGAAGCGTTGGCGCGTGCGCAACTGCTCCTGAACTTCCCTCCACCAGCAGATAAGCTTGACGAGTGGAGGGCAACCATTCAGAGCCTTCTCAGCTTCGCTGATGCCGACCCGGTGCGCGCGGCCGACAAGAGAACTGGTGACAATGCTGTCACCAACAAGAACGGCGAGGGGGCAACAACCGTACACTCCCCACCCAGACGGCCTCGGTCGCCGACACGTCGAAACGACGCCCGTGGCGATGATTCCACGGCGTCGTCTGACCCGCGAGCTCGTTGTGACCAGCGCCTCGTTCTTCAGGAACACAGAGGAGAAGACGCTCGTACCACTATCGAGCGAAGGAGAGAAGCGCATCGTCAGTCCGACAGACGCGCATGGCCCGCTGTTGACATGCATGCGCCAGGGGATCCGGGCGACTTGCCGTACGCGGTAAGCTGTCCAGCGTTCACCCGTGAGCTGCGGCAGGTCCAGTGGCCCAATCGCAAGGCTTTCAAGCCTGACGTGCCGGAGAAGTATGATGGCAAGACACACCCGTCGGAGTTCCTCAGCATTTACACCATTGCGGTGCAAGCTGCCGGGGGACGAGACGACAAGATTCTTGCTAACTACTTCCCGCTCGTGTTAAAGCGCAACGTCGTCTCATGGCTCATGCACTTGCCAGAGAACTCCATTTCTTCATGGGCGGACCTGTGCCATCAGTTTGTTGGTGCCTTTACTGGCGGTCATCAACCTCATGGCCAGGAGAGTGATCTTCATCTCATCCCCCAGAAGGAAGGAGAGCCCCTGCGCAAATACATTCAAAGGTTCAGCCGCGTACAGTACAACATCCCAGATGTTCACCCCGCTGCGGTTATTAGCGCATTCCATCAGAACGTGCGTAACCGCAAGATGCGGGAGGAAATGGCGATGACCAAGGTCAGAGACATTGGCCAGCTATATGCTCTCGCCGACAAGTGTGCACGTGCTGAAGAGGGAAGGAAACTTCCCGGTGAAGGTGTTGGCGCAGGGGGGAGCTCTGACAGCGAAGGTACCGCCCTGGCAAAGAAGGGCCGGCAGCGGAACAACAGGAAGAAAAAGGGCAAAGCTGTGCTTGCCGTCGAGCAGTCCAGCGGCAACGGCAGCGCCGACAAGGCCAAAGTCGAGGGCTCCGGCAAGGAGATTGCCGCGTGCGCCAACTGTCAGGACTTGGCGGCTGCCGACAAGCAGGACGGCTCCGACAAGCAATATTGCAAGATCCACCGCACCAAGGGACACGATCTCCAGAACTACCGACGAGTCGAGCAGCTTGTCGAACAGCAGAAAGCTGAGTATGAGAGGCGCGACAAGGAGAAGGCCCCAGAAGGTGCTGGCGGGCCCGGCAAGAAGCGCACTGCCCGAGGAGGGCGTCGTGGCAAGGCCAAGCAGCAGCAGAGAGACAGGCCTCCTCGTGGCCGCGACAAAGATGATGATGATGATCTAGATGATGAAGAATCCAGTGAGCACGAATTTCAGAAAGCCGCAGAAGTCTTGTGTGTTGATGGTGGTGCTTCGTTGCATTCTTCTCACCGCCAACTTAAACAGTGGGCGCGAGAGATTAATGCGGCGGAACCATCTGTTGACGCCAGAAAGCTTCTGAAGTGGTCCGACACGCCTATCGTCTTTGACATTGAGGACCATCCTGACCGCACAACGGCGGTCGGGTGCTTGCCGATGTTGGTTTCACCAACGATCCGCAACCTCAAGGTCACGAAGATGTTAGTTGACGGTGGGGCCGGCTTGAATCTGATTTCGCCCGCTGTGCTCCGGAAACTTCAACTCCCTGACGGCGAGCTTGAGGAAACTGGTACTTTCCAAGGAGTCAATCCAGGAAGGAGCAAGCCGAAAGGGAAGATCACGCTGCCACTGACATTTGGCGGCGAGCTGAACTACCGGACCGAGAAGGTCACCTTTGATGTTGCCGATATTCCATTGCCTTATAATGGGATACTTGGCCGTCCAGCGCTCGCCAAGTTCATGGCAGCCTCTCATTATGCCTACAACGTGTTGAAGATGCCAGGCCCAGTAAGTGTTATCACAGTTCCCTGTGACAAGAAGGATGCGCTTATTTGCGCCGACAAGATCTACCGGGAAGCAGCTGCCGCAACTGCCGCCAAGGCACTTGCCGCTGAAGCTCCTGGGGGGGAGAACAAGAGGAAGTCCGGCAAGAGCTCCTGTGCCCACTCCAGCAAGCGCACCTCTTCGGAGTGCTGCGCTGCCGTCGAGGACGCACCAGAGAGCTCCACCGGCAAGTACAAGAAGATCGAAGCCGCTCCGCCGGCGACCAAGAAGGTGCCCGCCAAGGAGGACGGCACTGGTGGTTCCTTCACCATCAGTGCCACACTTGACAACAAATAGGAAAGCGCGCTCGTTGCTTTCCTGCGGGCGAATGTCGACGTGTTTGCATGGCAACCGTCCGACATCCCCGGTGTTCCCAGGAAAGTAATTGAGCACCACCTTGCCGTTTGTCCCCACGCGAGGCCCGTCAAGCAGAAAGCCAGAAAGCAAGCTGTGGAGCGGCAAGAGTTTATTGCGGAAGAAATCAAGAAGTTGGAAGCAGCAGGCCTCGTCAGAGGAGTGCTCCATCCTACGTGGTTGGCCAATCCTGTTGTCGTGCGCAAAGCGAATGGAAAATGGAGGCTTTGTATTGATTTCACTGATGTCAACAAAGCTTGTCCCAAAGACCCATTTCCTTTGCCCCGCATAGACCAGATTGTTGACTCCACGGCAGGATGTGATTTGCTTTCATTTCTTGACGCATATTCAGGGTATCATCAAATCTTCATGGCTGAGGAAGATGAGGAAAAGACCGCATTTATCACACCCTGTGGCACATACTGTTTCGTACGTATGCCATTTGGTTTGAAAAATGCTGGTTCGACATTTGCAAGAGCCGTCCAGATTGCTTTTGAGCCTCAGCTGCACAGAAATGTGGAAGCCTATATGGATGATATAGTGGTCAAAAGCAAAGACAGGGCTACTTTGGTTCAAGATCTAGAAGAAACTTTTGTAAATCTGCGCAAGATCAACCTGAAGCTCAACCCCGAGAAGTGCGTGTTTGGAGTTCCCTCCGGCAAGCTTCTCGTGTTCTTTGTGTCTCAACGTGGAATTGAAGCCAATCCTGACAAGATCAAAGCCATTGAGCAAATTGAAGCACCGAAGCGCGTCAAGGATGTACGACGACTTGCCGGCTGTGTTGCTACTCTCTGTAGGTTTATCTCCAAGTCAGCTGAGCGCGCCCTGCCATTTTTCAAAATCTTAAAAAAGGCAGGTCCATTGAAATGGACTCCGGAGGCGGAGGCAGCGCTGCAAGACTTGAAGAGATACCTCTCCTCTCCTCCAATACTTGTCGCACCTAAACCACAAGAGAAGTTGTTGCTGTATCTAGCGGCAACCAATCAAGTGGTTAGTGATGCGCTAGTAGCGGAGAGAGAGGTGGATGAGGAGGCAGTAACTGCGGCAAGCACGTCCAGCGACAAGCTGGGGGCTCCCCCGACAAGTTTTGCTACCGACAAGGATTCGTCTGCGCAGTCAGGCGAAGTGATACAAAAGAAGAAAATGGTGCAGCGCCCGGTCTACTTTGTGAGCTCTCTTCTGCAGGGAGCTAGGTCAAGGTATTCTGGTGTGCAGAAGCTGCTTTTCGGCCTTCTCATGGCCTCGAGAAAGCTGCGCCATTACTTTCAAGCACATGAAGTTACCGTCGTCACTCGCTTCCCGCTGAAAAGGATTTTGCAAAATCCAGAAGCGACAGGCAGGATTGTCGAGTGGGCGTTGGAGTTGTCGAGCTTTGGTCTCAAGTTTGAGAGTACATCAACCATACAGAGCCGAGTTTTGGCAGAGTTTGTCGCAGAATGGACACCAACGCCAGACGAAGAAATCCCAGAGACGACTCTCCCCGGCAAGGAGACAAGCAAAGAATGGCTCATGTACTTTGATGGTGCCTTTTCGCTGCAAGGCGCCGGTGCTGGCGTACTGCTTGTCGCACCCACCGGAGAGCACCTCAAGTACGTGGTCCAAATGCACTTTCCCAAGGAACAGGCGACGAACAATACTGCAGAATATGAGGGGTTGCTTGCCGGTCTCAGGATCGCGGCAGACCTTGGGATTAAGAAGCTTATTGTCAGGGGAGATTCGCAGCTTGTCGTCAGGCAAGTGAACAAGAACTACCAATGCCCATTGATGGAAGCTTATGTAGATGAGGTTAGGAAGTTGGAGGAACGCTTTGACGGCCTACAAATGGAGCACGTCCCACATGCTGAGAATGACATTGCCGATGGTTTGTCAAAGCGCGCCGCACTCAAATTGCCTGTGGAACCAGGCACTTTTGTGCTCCAACTAACTCAGCCATCCGTGACGCCATCAGTAGGGCAAGGCAGGAAGAGGAAGTTGGCTTCTGGCGACTACTTCCCGGCAGAGCTCCCCGAAGCCGCCGGCAAGAAGGCTGCCAAAGCCAGCGCCAAAGATGCAGAGGGGCAACTTGCTCCGACAAGGCCTCACGCTCTTGTCGTTGAAGCGGGTGCTCCTAGGCAAGAGGCAAAGGGGCAACTTGCTCCGACAAGACTTCGGGTCCTTGTCGTTGAAGCAGGTGCTCCTGATCGAAGCGCTGAGGAGCAAGATGCTCCGACGAGGCCTTGGGCTTCCGTCGTTGAAGCAACTGCTCCCGACGAGCTTGTTGAAGGACAGCACGCTGCGGCTGTTCCCGCCAAGCTCGTCGGGGAACGGCCGGCTCTGGTAGAGCGACAAGCTCTTGCCGTAGGGCCTGATGTTCCCGCAGCAGAAGAAATGCCTTTAGTCCTCGTTGTCGAGCCACAGGCTCCAGCGTGGGCACAGCAGATCGTCCGTTTCCTTCAGACAGGAGAACTTCCCGAAGAGCAGGAAGAAGCGGAGAAAGTAGCCCGACGGTCCAATATGTATCAATTTGTCGATGACATGCTGTGCAAAAAAAGACCAAACGGTGTGAAATTGAAGTGTATTCCCCGGGAAGAAGGACAGGAGCTGTTGGCGGAGATTCATGGAGGCATATGTGGTCACCACATAGGGTCAAGAGCCCTTGCTGGAAAGGCTTTCCGGCAAGGTTTCTTTTGGCCCACCGCCCTCCAGGATGCAACTACACTAGTAACCAAGTGTGAAGCGTGCCAGTTTCATTCCAAGCAGATTCATCAGCCAGCTCAAGCTCTCCAGACAATCCCTCTCTCCTGGCCATTTTCGGTCTGGGGGCTCGACATCCTCGGCCCCTTTCCCCGTGCCACCGGGGGCTTCGAGTACTTGTATGTGGCCATCGACAAGTTTACGAAGTGGCCGGAAGTGGAAGCAGTGAGGAAGGTGACAGCACAATCAGCCATCAAGTTCTTCAAGGGAATTGTTTGTCGCTTTGGTGTTCCTAACAGGATCATCACCGACAACGGTACCCAGTTCACGAGCCACGCCTTCATGCAGTATGTCGAAGACCTTGGCGCCAAGGTCTGTTTCGCTTCTGTTGCTCACCCGCGAAGCAACGGTCAAGCTGAAAGGGCAAATGCTGAAGTGCTGCGTGGGCTCAAGACGAGAACTTTCGACAGGCTGCGCAAGTGCGGCAAGAACTGGATCGAGGAGCTGCCAGTGGTTCTTTGGTCGATCAGGACGACGCCAAATCGAGCTACTGGCCAGACGCCTTTTGCTCAAAGCCAGGCGCAAACCCTGTGCATAAATAAAGCTTTTGTATTTCGCAGTTTTTGACGATTTCATGTTTACTTTTATTTTGCATGATTATCTGACATACTGTGCAGTACAGCCTCCCCGGTAAGCATTAACGAGCCACCAAGCTCCTATATCTTTATTTTCTCTTCTTTCTTTTTCTCAAAGAGACAGAAGCTTCCCTCGCGCACAAGTTTGCCGGGGGGGATGGGATAATGATATGGACCAGGCGTCGTTCAAAGAAACTTTGCCTTGCCGGGAAGAAGGCAGCGGCAAGCAGTGACAAGACCTTGCCGCGGAGAGATCAGCGACAAAGCTAAGTGCCAAAGTTTGAACAATCAAATTCTTTTTTATTTTCAAGGTTATTTTCCTTGAACGATACTACTCTTTGTATGGAAAACCTGTGCACGACGGAACCTAAGCGTAATCGGTCGCGCCCTTACCTTGTTTCGAGTCCGCTCAACAACCTAAGTGGCTGCGCTGAGCGCGACAAGGTTGCTTGCCGGCAGCGGCACCGCCAGCAGGCTGCTGAAGTCCCGCACCCAGCGCTCGCGGCAATGGTGCGCGCACCGGCAAGTTCCCTATAAGCGTAGGGCAAGTACACACAAAGAAAGAAATTGCTCAAGGGAGATGACATGCATTAACTCCAAAATATTGCAAGTTATATTACAAGATAAGTTGCCGCGGCTTAAACATATTGTTCTTTAACATGTCTAGCGGCGGCAAGGAGCGAGAAGAATGGGCTCTCTAATTGCGGTGCTCGCCTTCGACTCTCTGGATTTGGTCCACCCTCTCCACGATGGGTGCGACAAGGGCCTCTAGTGGCGCGGGGTCGTATCCCTTCGTTAAGCTTTTGAAGATGTTGCTGAAGTCGACGCCCGGGTTTCTGTATGCTATCTTCGCCAACAACCTCCGGAGAACTCCCCGGCAAAGCCTGCGTGACTCGTCGGCCAGTTGAGCCTTGTGATTGACTTGGAGCTGTTGGAGTGCTTCTACTACTCCGTCGAAGAACTCGGCTAGCTTGACGCTAGTTTGCGTGTTCTTGTCGGTGGAGTACCCGAAGTCCGGCACCTTCAGGGCAGTCAGCTCCTTGTCGATGTCCTCGGCGGCGCTGGCAAGCCTGTCTGTGAAGATCCCCACGTTATCCCTGAACTTCTTGTGGGTTGCAATAGCGTCTTAAAGTAGACCCTTTTCCTTCTGGAGCTCTGTCATTAGAAGCCCTTCGCGCTTTCTGGTGGTGTCGAGCGTCTCCTTCAGCGTGGTCAGCTTCAGCTTCAGGTCTGCTCTGGAGTCGTTGGCGGCGGCAAGCAGATTGTTCTTCTTGGCTATGGTAACTTGCATCTCCGCCAAAGTGTGGGTCACCTTTGCCCTCTCACTTTCAAGCGTTGAGAGCTTGTCACCGTTTGCCTTGAGGGCGGCCTCTAGTCTTGCCACTTTCTCCTCCGTTTCCTTCCTGTTCACTTCTGCAGCAGCGACAGTGTTGGTGGCCTCCACCAACTTGCTGGCGTACTCTTGGGCCAAGGCTTCGATTTCCTTCTGGTGTTTTTGTGCCTGCCCCTGGGTCCGCTCTGCGACAAGTCTTGCCACCTCCTCGTCTTTCTGCTGGAGGGTTTCGGCAAGTTTCTTCTTGCGCTCGGCAAGTTCCTCTTCGTGGGCATCAAGGTCCACTTTCCGCTGGTTCAGATCACCGGCCTGAGTAGACAACTCCTTGGCGGTCTCCTCCTGTTTTTGTTCAATGTCTTGCTTCATCAGGAGGAGGGCCTGCCGTTCTTCGGCCAGCTGTGCCCGCTTGACCTCTAACGCATTAAGGGATCGCGCGCGGACGTCCGCCAAGATCTTCGCGCGCCTCAACATGTCAGCTTCGGCCTTCTCGATGAGCGCCTCCCTGGAAGCTAGCTTCTCCCGTCGGGCGCGATGAAGATTCAGCAGCTTTTGGAGCAGTTGCTCCTCTTCAGACGTGCTGCTACTGCTGGCGCCTGGCGCATCCACAAGCTGGAGCCCGGCAGCGGCAAGGATCTCCTCGTCCACAACATCCTCCTCGGTTGGCGCTCTGGAGCCCACCGTCCAGGGGAGGCTGACGTAGACGTTCTCGCCGACCCGGATGTATTTGCTTGGCGGAGGCGAGTTGGGCGCTGCCGCCTCGTCAGTGGTTGAGGGACCCGTGGTCGGAGTAGCGCCTGGCGCTCCTGTGGCCTCAGGGCCGTCAGTACGACCACCGGCTCCCTCGCCGGCCTCCTCAGCAGCCTTCTGGGCGGCCTTAGCTTCAGCAGCCTTGGCGGCTTCATCGGTGGGCGCCTTGGCGGTATTATCCTCGGCGGCCTTGCCGGTCTCTTCGGCAGCCCTGGCAGCTTCTTCGTCGGCAAGCTTGTCGGCCTTGGCAGCGGCGGCCTTGGCGGCCTCGTCGTCGACGGCCCCTGCGGTGTTCTCCTCGGCAGAAGAGTCAATGTTCATTGGCTCCACCGAGGAGGGCTCTGCCAACCCGAGAAGTAAAGCAAAAAGAGCTTCAGGAAGAAATTCAAGAAGACGAAAGAAAGAAAGCAGAAAGAGTTTTGCGGCAAGTGGGTTTACCCGTGTTGAGCTCAGGAGCGGTGGGCTCCCCTCCCCCGTCAACGTTTGTCATTGGGGTGGGGTCACCAGCGCTGGTGCTTGGCGCTTCGGCACTTGCCGGCTCCTCTTCGTGGCTCGGCTCGCTAGTGGGAGCCCTTACCGGAGATCTTCTCCTTGGCGGTGTGGTCGAGGGGGGTGGTACTTCTGGAGCACCTTCAGGTGGCTCCACTTGCTGCTCCTCTCCTACACGCCCAAAGATGTCAGTGACAAATGCTTGTTCCTCAGCGACCGCCAGCGAAAGGTAGTTGAAATACTTACGCTGGGGGCTGCGCTGGGGGCTGCGACGAGGGCTGGGCTCCGAGCTAGTCGGGATGGTCTCAGACGCTCCCCCGGTGGTTGCCGTGGGCTCATCTTCGACGACCACCACGGTCTTGCTCATCGAGACCTTAGCTCTCTTCCTTATCCTCTCCGCCAAGGTTTCCTCCCTGCGGAAGCAGGGCCGGAGCGCGACAAGTGAGGACAGAAACAAAATCTTACAAAGATTGAGGGTCGCGGCAAGGGAACTTACTCTTCCTCGTCGTCCTCTTCGCTGAGAGCGGAAAAATCAAAGTCCGCCTCCATGTGAGGAGGGGGAGGAGGGGGAGCTGGGCTCCTTGGTCGCTTGGCGGGGGTAGTAGCAGCGGTCTTTGATGACCCTGCTCCAGTTGCCGGGGCCGCGTGAGACGCTCCCGCAGCACCAGCCCTTGCCGCGGTCGAGCGCGTCGAACGGCGCTCCGGCGGTTGTTGAACTTCTTGCCGCTCAGCCACTTTGCCAAGCCTGCGAAGGCGTTTCCTCCTCAGAGGGGCTGAGGACTCTGACTGCGGTGGGCTTTCGGTGCCCTCCTCGGAAGAGGAGCCCTCATCCTCTGAGCTGCCTGACTCGTCGGCAGGCTGGCTTGGCCCGACATCCTTGCCGGGTGCGGCGAGCTCGCCCTTCCCGGCAAGCATCCTCCGCTCGGCAAGGCTCTCCTTTTGTGCCTCGTCGAGCTCCGCCAAAGTATAACCAAAATCGCCAGCTTCCCTGGCGAGCCTGTCCTCCTCCACTCTTCGAGCAATGAATTCTATTTCTTGCTCAGTCGTGTTGCGGACGAGCCACTCCTCCACCCGGACCTGCTTTTCGACCGTGGAGTCAAAGAATCGCCGCATGTCTTCTTCGAGCGGCACGTCCCAAGTTGCTTCAACACTGTGCGCATTGCAGAGCGGCATCATAGCGATGATTGCACTCAATGCGGAGTTGTTGCAAAGGGGCATGATGTGCTTCGGCAGCGTGAACGCCTTGTCGCGCTTCTCTGGATCTGTCTCTTGCTTGAACAGTTCTCGCATGAAGAAGTCGTGCTGCAGAACTGTGAAGTTGTTGATCAGTCCAGGGCGCAGCCGCATGATATCGGCTGGGTTCTTCCAATCAGAGGCCGGCCTTCCTCTCTGCTGCAGAGGAGCAATGCGGCGGCGGAGGAAGTCTGCGCCAACCATCCCTATGGTGAGCCCGGCCTCCCTGAGCCGTATGATCCTGGTAGCGGCAATCTCCAGCTTTTTGTCCTGGGGATCCAGATCGCTCCAGTCCGTGCCACGCGCTGCTGGGGTCTTGCGAAGCTCACAGTATGGTGGCGGCTCGTCGTCAATGATCCAACACCATTCAGACCGGATTTCTCCCCATCTTGGGCGGAGATCCCCCTTCAGATAATGCTCCTTGGCGCCCAATCTTGAAACGAACGAGACGCCAACAGTGAGAGGCTCCCCCTTTTTAGGACGGGGAGTGAAGTAATGCCTGAACAGCGCGGTGTTGGGTGCGACGCCGACGAAGTTCTCGCATAGATGCGCAAATATTGCCATGGTGGACACGGCATTCGGTGTGAGATCCGGCAGAGGGAGATTGAAGGTGTACATGACGTCGCTGAAGAAATCCGAGTACGGTGGGCAGAGCCCGCACCAAAAGTAGCAAGCGAAGAAGGGGTACTTGCTCACTTCGCTCTCGTCGGTGGCTGGGCGAACGCGGGTGGCCGGATGCGCCTTGGTCCTCACGGCCCACATGCCTTGGAACTTGGCCTTCAGATCCGCCCCCGTGAGCGTCGGAGCGAAGAGCGCGTACTTCTGCCTCTTCAACTGCGCCTGGGTCTCCGTCCTTGAGGACTTCCCCGTCTTCCCCTTTTCTCCTTTGGGAGGCATGGCGAAGGCGGAGCTGAGGACCGAGGGAGATGCGGACGCGCGCGGTGGCGGAGGATTGGGAAACCGCTTTGTTTTGGAGCGGAGGAAGAAGAAGGCGGAGATTTGGAGATCGAGAATGGTGAGAGGGGTGTGTGAGTGCTTCTGCAGGTCCCTCCTTTTATGGGGAAAGATGCGGAACCATCCGCCCCTTCGTCATTCGAGATAACTGCGCACGCTTCCCACGCTCCGCATTCAACGCGCGACGCGTGGGAGAGCATGCAATTAAATAGCATAGAGACGTTTCGGCTTATCCCAGCCACGCGTGCCCGTGCACTGTTTGGGCCTGGCCCAACAACGCCCGGCACCGTGTGTGGCCCAGGCCCGGGGGCTCCTGTCGGTGTACTAGAATAGGGGTACCCTAGTACCCCGTACTTGTGCACGGGCAGTAGTAGCATCCCGCGGCCAGGCTTGCGGGAGGACAGCCAGAGAGAAGCTCAAGATTATTAAGCCATTCAAGAACAAAGTATACAAAGCAAGAGTTAAGGCCCCGGCAAGAGGAGCTTGCCGGGAGGGACAGCTGAGGCCCAGCCTGAGGTTTGCTGTAGCAGAGTACTTGCCGCGGCAAGGTACTTGCCCCGGCTGCGGCAAGGTACTTGCCCCGGCAAGTTACCTTGCGCGGCAAGCTATGGGTTGCGGCAAGCTGTCAGGTGCGGCAAGGTCTTGCCGCGGCAAGCGTTACTGTACCACTGTGCTACTGTGCTGCTCCGGGGCCTCTGCCAGCGTGGCGCTCTGGGTCCTTCCAAGCGTGTGTGGCAGGGCACTGTGTAGACGGCGGTACACTGTAGCTAGCGGTGCAGGAGCAGGTGGGATAGGATTTTTCCACGTCCAAGACGTCCGGGTACATGTATCTGGACAGCTAGGGCATGGGCATTTAATGCCCTTGTCCCCTGCCATCAGTGGTAGGTAGGACATGTCATCCTGGTAATAATGGCCTTACTGTAGCAACTTTCCACCTCTACCTTTACTGTTTGCCACCTGTTGGTGACCCCTTTGTGCGTATAAAAGGGGGCCCATAGGCAACGTGGAGAGGAGGAGGAACTGGAGATGGAGAACTCCAGTATTGTACGCAGCTACTCTGTACTGTAGCGCTCCTGGAGCTAGAACAATCATACAGATAATAAACCAAAAAGCAGGAGTAGGGTTTTACGCATCCGTGCGGCCCGAACCTGGGTAAATCTCTCTCGTGCACTGTCGGGTTCTTCGCTAGATTTGCTCTTCGTGCGACCATCTCTCCCTGCCGAACGTAAAGGGGTCCTTCCCTGGGTCCCATAGGTGATTGCGGATTCGTCCCCGACAGATCCCAACAAACACACCGCAAAACGAGTTACATCAAATAGATCTCCAAGAGACCATTGTATTGAGAATCTAAAGAGAGAGAGAGAGAGAGGAAGCCATCTAACTACTAACTACGGACCCGTAGGTCTACAATGAACTACTCACACATCATCGGAGAGGCACTAATGAGGATGATGAACCCCTCCGTGATGGTGTCTAGATTGGATCTGGTGGTTCTGGAACTTGCGGCGGCTGGAATTGTGTTTTGACATGAAGATTTCAATACTCAAGCCTATCAACAAGCAACCATGTCTTTCAAAATATCAACACTAACGCAAGTTACCCCTAGCCCATTATGCTCAATCATTGGTCCATTCATGAAACACACTCGCATATTAGCTACACCAATCCTCAAGTACGATCATAGTGCCCCTTAGTTGGTGCTTTATAAGAGAAGATGGAGACTCAGATAAAAATAAAAATTGCATAAAGTAAATAGAAAGGCCCTTCACAGAGGGAAGTAGGGATTTGTAGAGGTGCCAGAGCTCAAAGCGAAAAAATAGAGATAAAACATTTTGGGTGGCATGCTTTTCCTATCAACGAAAACGATTGAGTAGTTCCCAATACTTTCCATGCTAGATATATCATAGGCGGTTCCCAAATAGAAAATAAAGTTTATTCATTTTTCCACCATACTTTCACGTTCCACGGCTAGCCGTATCCACGGGTGCCGTCCATACCAACACTTTCCAAGGAATTTATTATTTGACAACATAAAGTAAATTCATTTTTTCATTTCAGGACTGGGCATCCCTAATACCTTTGCCGTACTCTCGTGCAATGACAAGTGAATAAACACTCATCTTGAGAATAACACATCTAGCATGGAAAAATATCAGCCACCCCCTACCGTTTCATGAGCGGTACGAGCACACAAAAAGGAAATTATTTTGAAAATTAGAGATGGCACATACAAATTTGCTTAGAACGGCACGGGAATACCGCGTATAGGTAGGTATGGTGGACTCATATGGCAAAACTGGGTTTAAGGATTTTGGATGCACAAGTAGTATTCCTACTTTGTACAAGTGAAGGCTAGCAAAAATATTGAGAAGCATCCAACCAAGAAACAAAAAATCACATAAGCGAGCATTAAGCATAACTAACACCGAATAATGCACCACAAGTAGGATGTAATTTCATTGCATAACTATCAACTTTTGTGCTTGCATAGGGAATCACAAACCTTAACACCAATATTCTTACTAAAGCATAATTACTCACCAACATGACTCACATATCACTATCATCATATCTCAAAACTATTACAAAGAATGAAGTTTATTTTGTCCCATGATCTTCATGAAAGTTTTTATTATATCCCTCTTGAATATCTATCACTTTGGGACTAGTTTCATATATTGCAATTTCTTTTGGCAAGCTCAAACAAATTTAAGTGAAGAACATGAGCATAAAAAATTTTCATCTCTCAAAATAATATAAGTGAAGCATGAGAGAATTTCTTAAAAATTACTAACTCTCAAATAAATCTAAGTGAAGTATGAGAGCATTTCTTCCAAAATATTAAAGCACACCGTGCTCAAAAAGATATAAGTGAAGCACTAGAGCAATTCCATAGCTCAAAAAATTTAAGTCAAGCATAAAGAGCAATTCTAACAAATCATAGTATAATTTTGGCTCTCTCAAATAGGTGCGTCCAGCAAGGATACTTGTGACAAACTAAAAATCAAAACAAGCAAAGACTCATATAATACAATACGCTCCAAGCAAAACTCATGATATGTGACGAATAAAAATATAGCTCCAAGTAAAATACCAATGGTCGTTAGAAGAAAGAGGGGATGCCACTCGGGGCATCCCCAAGCTTAGTTGCTTATTTCTCCTTGAATATTTCCTTGGTGTGCCATGGGGCATCCCCAAGCTTAGGCTCTTCTTACTCCTTATTCCTTCATCCATCGTGATCTCACCCAAAACTTGAAAAATTCAATCACACAAAACTTAACAAAACCTTCGTGAGATCCGTTAGTATAAGAAAACCAATATTTACTTTAAGTACTGTAGGAAACCCATTTAAATTTTGTTATTGCATTATATCTACTGTATTCTAACTTTTCCATGGCTTATACCCCCCGATACAATCCATAGAATCATCAAAATAAGCACACAATGCAAAGAAAACAGAATCTGTCAAAAACAGAACAGTCTGTAAAGACTCGAATTTTACTCATACTTATCTAACTCCAAAAATTCTGAACAATTAGGAAAATAGAGTAAATTTGTATATGAATCTTTTGTAAAAAAACTCAGAATTTTTCGTTGCTTCTGTGAATTTAGACAATTATTTTCCTAGACGCAAAAGTTTCTGCTTTTCAACAGGATCAAATCAACTATTACCAAAGCTATCCCAAAGGCTTTACTTGGTACAAACACTAATTAAAACATAAAAAAATACAATCATAACAGAGGCATAATTGTTCAAACACTCAAGAACAGAAATAAAAAGGCAAAAATAAATTTTATTCATTGGGTTGCCTCCCAACAAGCGCTATCGTTTTACGCCCCTAGCTAGGCATAAAGCATAGATTCAAGTATTGTCATTTGTAGTTTTGGCAACTTTTGCAAGGGCTTTCTCAAATCCGGGAGGCTCTATACGCTTCCCTAAATTCTCAAGAAAAGATCCCATCTTGAGATCTAAAATATCCAACCGTTTATTGCAATGAATAATCAAAGTATTCATGCGATTGAGGTTTCCACAAATATGTTTGAGAGGTTCATTATATTTTTGCAACTCGACCATATGTTTATGCAAATCACTCAACTTGAGTAAAAGAAATCCCCTTTTTGGTTGGTGGGATTCCCAAGATCCCCTCTAGGATCTCATAAGCAGTATTAGCATCAAGTTCAATAAAATTCCCTTTAGCGGCAAAATCCAAAAGTTGTCTATGATGCAAAGCTAATCCTATATAAAAAATTTGAATCAAAATCCTTGCATCTCCTTTAAGATTGCTAATGTGATAAGATTCCATTAATCTATACCAAGCATCTTTCAAATTTTCTCCTTGTTTTTGCTTGAAGTATAAAACTTCAAAATCCTGTGACATAGGAGGAGTAGTCATGCTAACCATAATGACAAAGTAGGCAAGCAAGGTTGCACACATAAACAGATCTGATGAGAAAAACGACGAACGAAAAAGAGCGTGAATAAAACGACAAATTTTTGTGAAGTGGGGGAGATGAAAATGAGAGGCAAATGACAAATAATGTAAATTGCAAGGAGATGAGATTTGTGATTAGGAACCTGATAGATGTTGATGATGTCTCCTCGGCAACGGCGCTAGAAATCCTTTCTTGATGGCTCGTGTCCGCGTCAGTATTTCCCCGAAGAGGAAGGGATGATGCAGCACATCTATGGTAGGTATTTCCCTTGGTTATGAAACCAAGGTTATCGAACCAGTAGGAGAACCAAGCAACACTATGTAAACGGTACCTGCACACAAAGAACAAATACTTGCAACCCGACGCGTAAGAGGGGTTATCAATCCCTCTCGGGTAAAAGATAGATTGGTTTGTATAATTTTGGATAAATAGATCTTGCGATAAAACAAAATAAAATAAAGAAAGAAAAAGTGCAGCAAGGTATTTTTGGGTTTTTAGAATAATAGATCTGAAAACAAAAGCAAATAAAAATATATCTCAAAGCAAATATGATAAAGAATAGACCCCGGGGCCGTAGATTTCACTAGTGGCTTCTCTTGAGAAAATAGCATACGGCGGGTAAACAAATTACTGTTGGGCAATTGATAGAACTTCAAATAATTATGACGATATTCAGGCAATGACCATTATATAGGCATCACGTCCAAGATTAGCAGACCGACTCCTGCCTGCATCTACTACTATTACTCCACACATCGACCGCTATCCAGCATGCATCTAGTGTATTAAGTTCATGGAGAAATGGAGTAATGCAATAAGAATGATGACATGATGTAGACAAGATCTATTCATGTAGGAATAGACCCCATCTTGTTATCCTTAATAGCAATGATCAATGCATGTCTTGTTGCCCCTTCTGTCACTGGGAAAGAACACCGCATGACCGAACCCAGAACAAAGCACCTCTTCCCATGGCAAGAAAAATTGATCTAGTTGGCCTAACTAAACCTAAGATTCGAAGAAGAAATACGAGGCTATAAGTAATCATGCATATAAGAGATCAAAGAAACTCAAATAACTTTCATGGATAAATAGATCTGATCATAAACTCAAAGTTCATCGGATCCCAACAAACACACCGCAAAAGAGTTACATCAAATAGATCTCCAAACGACCATTGTATTGAGAATCAAAAGAGAAAGAGGAAGCCATCTAGCTACTAACTACGGACCCGTAGGTCTACAATGAACTACTCACGCATCATCGGAGAGGCACCAATGAGGATGATGAACCCCTCCGTGATGGTGTCTAGATTGGATCTGGTGGTTCTAGAACTTGCGGTGGCTGGAATTGTGTTTCGTCGACTCCCCTAGGGTTTTTGGATTTTCAGGGTATTTGTAGAGCAAAGAGGCGGTGCATGAGGCGGCCGAGGTGGGCACAACCCACGAGGGCGCGCCTGGGCCCCCAGGCGCGCCCGGGTGGGTTGTGCTCCCCTCGGAGCCCCCTCTGGTACTTCTTTGGCCCAACAGGTGTGTTCTGGTCCAAAATATTCTCCAAAAAGTTTTGCTGCGTTTGGACACCGTTTGGTACTGATATTCTGCGAAGTAAAAAACAAGCAAAAAACAGCAACTGGTACTGGGCACTATGTCAATAGGTTAGTCCCAAAAAATGATATAAAGTTGCTATAAAATGATTGTAAAACATCCAAGAATGATAATATAACAGCATGGAACAAGCAAAAATTATAGATACGTTGGAGACGTATCAACGACATAGGTGGCGGCGGAGGAGGGGAGGCGGTGATCAACATCCATGACACTCTGGTGATCCAAGCCAGATGAGCGGCATCGTCCGAAGTGCGAGGAGCAGAGATCCAGCTGCTGCTACGACTAAGGATGGAGCTGCAAAGCCTACGAGTGGTGCAGTGACCTCCAGGGACGCTCCAGCAGCATCCAAGACACCCATGCCGTCGCACATGCCACGGCCGTCTTAGGTCATGTGTGACGAACAGCGCCAAGAAGTCGGTGGCTCCGGGCACCATCCTCATGGCAAGACCCCTATGCAGCACTCCTATGATGTGCAGGGCCAACAAGCACTCAAGGATGCCGGCGAAAACATGCCAGGGTAGCAGGACCGAGATGGAGTTCCTTCTAACTCTATTAGGAGTAAGAACACCTCTCGTTCTTCGCACCACTCCTTGAAAGTAGGAGAATAGAATTGCTGATGATCTGTCAAAGCGTACCACCTAGAAGCTACCTGTGGAACCGGGAACTTTTGTGCTCCATTTGACTCAGCCATCTGTTACACCATCAATGCGGCAGAACAAGAGAAGAAAGTTGAATTTTGGCGAATACTTTATGGCAGAGCTCCCAGCAGCCGCGGGCAAGGAAGCTGCCAGAGACAACACCAAGCTTTCTAGTGAGCAGCAGGCTCCGACAGGGCCTCAAGGCCTTGCCGTTAAGACAAGCGCTCCCGCAGCAGAAGAAATGCCTTTAGTCCTTGTCGCCGAGCCACAAGCTCCAACATGGGTGCAGCAAATTGTCCATTTCTTTCAGATAGGAGAACTTCCCGAAGAGTAAGAAGAAGATGAGAAAGTAGACCGTCAATCAAGTATGTACCAGTTTGTGGACAACATTCTGCACAGAAAGAGACCAAATGGGGTGGAATTGAAGTGCATTTGCCGGGAAGATGGACAAAAGCTGTTGGCAGAGTTACATGGAGGCATATGTGGCTCTCACATAGGATCAAGAGCCCTTGTGAGGAAAGCTTTTCGGCAAGGCTTCTATTGGCCCACTGCTCTCTAGGATGCAACTGCACTAGTAATCATGTGTGAAGTGTGCCAGTTCCATTCCAGAAATACACATCAGCCAACTCAAGCCCTTCAAACAATCCCTCTCTCCTGCCCCTTCTTGGTCTGGGGGCTCGACATCTTGGGCCCCTTTCCCTGTGCAACCAGGGGCTTTGAGTTCTTGTACATCGCAATCGACAACTTCATAAAGTGGCCTGGGGTAGAGCCGGTGAGGAAGGTGACAGCACAGTCTGCCATCAAGTTTTTTGAAGGACTTTTTCGCCGTTTTGGAGTGCTCACTAGGATCATCACTGACAACGGCACACAGTTCACGAGCCGCACCTTCATGCAGTACTGCCAAGACCTCGGAACCAAGATCTGTTTTGCGTCTGTTGATCACCCGAGGAACAACGGCCAAGCGGAGAGGGCAAATGCTGAAGTGTTGCGTGGCCTCAAGACGAGAACTTTCGACAAGATGCACAGGTGCGGAATGCGCTGGATTGATGAGTTGTAGGCGGTTCTTTGGTCACTCAGGAGGACACCAATTCGAGCCACCGGCCAGACACCCTCCCCCTAGTCTATGGTGCAGAGGCGGTGCTCCCCACAGAACTCATGTACGGGTCACCTTGAGTGCTCGCTTATGATGAAGCTGAGCAAGAGCAGCTGCGGAAAGATGACGCCATGCTCCTTGAGGAAGATCATCTTCGGGATGCTGCACGCTACCAGCAAGCTTTGCGCCACTACCATAGCCGCAAAGTTCATGCCCAAAGCCTTGAGGAAGGTGACCTTGTTCTTCGTCAGATCCAGTCCACGAAGGGATCAAACAAGTTGACGCCAAAGTGTGAAGGCCCTTCTCGGGTAGTGCGAGTCACCAGCCCAGCACAGTCCATTTGGAGATCGAAGATGGCACTCCGGTGCATAACTCATGGAACATTGAGCATCTTCGCAAGTTCTATCCATGAGGTGCAGTTGTCGGGCCGCCCGGCAACCCCTTTTGTACAAGTTTGTCGGCAAGACATATAATCCTTTGTACAAATCCATGCGCAGACCCTGTACATAATGAAATAAACACAAGTGTTTCACAACTCTTGTCAATTTACATGTTAAATTGTGCATGTTGTCATCTGATGTTGCGATTCATTTTGCCATGTATGAAATGATTAACGAGCAGTCAAGGTCTCCAGCCTCCTCTTTTCTCTTCTTTATTTTTCTCAAAGGACAGAAGGGTTCCTTGCGTGCAAGATTCCCGGGGGGAGTGATGGTGTTGATACCACTAAGTGACATTCAAGTTATCATTTTACGACAAGAAGTACAACAAAGAAAAAGCTAAGTTGAAAAACTTTGAAACAAATTCTTTGTTGTAGTTGCAATTTCTCCTTGAACGGTTTTGGCCTTTGTATGAGAAACCTGTATGCTAAGGAACCTTGTTGTGATCGGCTGCACTCATACTTTCGAGTCCGCTCAATAACTTAAGTAGTTGTGTTGTGGCCGTCAAGCGTAACCTTGCCGGCACCGGCACTTCCGGCAGGCTGCTAAGGACCCGTTCCTCAAGCGCTCGCGGCAAGAGTGTGCTGATACGTCTCCAACGTATCTATAACTTTTTATTGTTCCATGCTATTATAGTATCAATCTTGGATGTTTTATATGCAATTACAAGCAATTATATATCATTTTTTGGGACTAACCTATTAACTTAGTGCCCAGTGCCAGTTGCTATTTTTTTGTCAGTTTTTGGTTTTTTAGAATGTCAGTACCAAACGAAGTCCAGGGCGCGCCCAGGGGGGTGGCCGCGCCCTGGTGCCTCGTGGGCCCACCTTTGCTCCGTTTGACCTAATTCTGCCTCTATAAATTATCTAAAATCGGGAAACCAACAGAGAGCCACCCAAAAAACTTTTTTCGCCACCGCAAGTTCTTGTTCTCGCGAGATCCCATCTGGAGGGCTTTTCCGGCACACTGCCGGAGGGGGAATCAATCATGGAGGGGCTCTACAGCAACCTTGCCGCCCTTCCGATGATGTGTGAGTAGTTTACCACAAACCTATGGGTCCATAGTTAGTAGCTAGATGGCTCTCTCTCTATCTCTCTCTCTCTCTCTCTCTCTCTCTCTCTTTGATATTCAATACAATGTTCTCTTCGATGTTCTTGGAGTTCTATTCGATGTAATCACTTTTTGCGATGTGTTTGTTGGGATCCGATGAATTGTGAGTTTATGATCAGATTATCCATGAATATTATTTCAGTCTTATCTAAACTCTTTTATGCATGATTATTATAGCTTCGTATTTCTCTTATATCTATTGATTTGGTTTGGCCAACTAGATTGATTTTTCTTGCAATGGGAGAGGTGCTTTGTGATGGGTTCGATCTTGCGGTGCTCAATCCCAGTGACAGAAAGGGACATGACACATATTTCTATGGTTGCCATTAAGGATAAAAAGATGGGGTTTATTAATGCGTGAGTTTACTTTGTCTACATCATGTCATCTTGCTTAAGGCGTTACTCTGTTCATTATGAACTTAATACTCTAGACGCATGTTGGATAGCGGTCGATGTGTGGAGTAATAGTAGTAGATGCAGGCAGGAGTCGGTCTACTTGTGTCGGACGTGATGCCTATATACATGATCATTGCCTTGGATATCGTCATGATTATTTGCTTTTCTATCAATTGCCCAACAGTAATTTGTTTACCCACCGTATGCTATTTTCAAGAGAGAAGCCACTAGTGAAAACTATGGCCCCCGGGTCTACTTTTATCATATATTAAAATCCAAAAATACCTTGCTGCAATTTTTCTTTATTTCTTTTATTTTGTATTTTATCAATCTATCACTACAAAATTTAATCTTCCAAGTAATTGTCAAGGGATTGACAACCCCTTGTTCGCATTGGGTGCAAGTATTTGTTATTTTGTGTGCAGGTACTGCTAACGAAGTGTTGCGAGATTCTCCTACTTGATTGATAACCTTGGTTCTTAACTGAGCGAAATACTTACGTCTACTGTATTGCATCATCCCCTCCTCTTCGTGGAAATCCCAATGCATGTCACAAATAGCAGGAAGAATTGCTGGCACCGTTGCATCATCAACATCTATCAAGTACCTACGCATAAACTTTCATCTCCTTGCATTTACATTATTTGCTATTTGCCTCTCGTTTTCATCTCCCCCATTTCTAAAAAGTTATTACAAAAATATTTTCCGTTTGCCTTTTTTGTGTTTTCCTTCTTTGTTTGCTTGTTATCTTGATTGCCTAGTCATGTTGTCTCAAGAAAATTATCATGATACTTCTTATCATAAAATATTGGTCAAAATCAAGAAAAATACTAAGGATTACATGTCTACGCAATTTGAGCAGTACAGTTTTTTTATCGAAGAACTTAAAGAACACTCTATCTTGTTAGATGCTATTGCAAAACAACTCGATGATGTTAATAAAGAAGTTGCTAATCTTCAATCTCAATTTGCTCTTACTGAAAATTTGCTAGGGAAAATTTTTGATGCACAAGCTACGCTAGTAAATCAAATGGCAGCTAAACCGGAATCGTTTGCACCTGGTAATGATGAAGATATTAAAATGATTGGTGTTACCTCTACTGAATCTTTGCGTAGTAATGTTAAACTTGATGAAAAGGGGACTGAAGAAGAGTCAACTTTAGCTAGAAGGCGTCCCCATAGTTCGGAGGGTGAAAATCTTGAGGAAAAAATTGATAAAAGTGGGTTTGGAGAGGTAAAAACTTTAAATAGTGATGTGCCCACTATCTTGGATCACAAAGATTTTAATTATGATAGTTGTTCTTTAATTGAGTGTATTTATTTGTTGCAATCCTTCTTAATTCACCCAATGCTTATGAACAAAATAAGGCTTTTACTAAATATATTTTAGAAGCGATGATGAAAGATTTAGAAGAAAAGCTAGAATAAGAGGTTTCAATACCTAGGAAATACTATGATGAGTGGGAATCCACCATTAAAGTTAAAATTAAAAATTATGAGTGCAATGCTCTATGTGATTTGGGTGCTAGCGTTTACACAATACCAAAGTCTCTATGCGATGTGCTAGGTTTTACCAACGTGGATGAATGTTCTCTTAATTTGCACTTAGCGGATTCTACTATCAAGAAACCTTTGGGTAGAATAAATTATGTTCTTATTCTAGCAAATAGAAATTATGTACCCGTTGATTTTATTGTAATTGATATTGAATGCAATCCAACCTGTCCCATAATACTTGGTAGACCGTTCTTACGAACCACAGGTGCTGTTATTGATATGAAAGAAGGGGATATACATTTTCAATTTCTGTTAAAGAAGGGTATGGAACCCTTCCCTAGAAAAATAATTAAGCCACCATATGAATCTATTATGAGGGCCACCTATGGAATAAGGATGGCAACACTTGAAACTATGCATTATGCCTAGCTAGGGACGTAAAAACAATAGCGCTAGTTGGGGGGCAACCCAATAGTTATCTTAATTTTCATTGTTCTTTTTATGCTTTTTGGTGTGCACACAATTATTATACGGTTAGGATTGTGTTTTTGTGTTTTAATTAGTGTTTGTGCCAAGTAAAGCCTTTGGGATGATTTGGATGATAGTTGCTTTGATTCTGTGCAAAAACAGAAACTTTTGCGTGATAAAATTCTGAATTTTTTACACATTATTGATATACAAATTTCCCAGGTTTTCCTAATGTGTCAGAATTTTTTGAGTTAGAGAAGTATGGTCATTGTTCAAATTACTACAGACTATTCTGTTTTTGATAGATTCTGTTTTCATTGCGTTGTTCGCTTGTTTTGATGAATCTATGGATTGTATCGAGGGGTATAAGCCATGGTGAAGTTAGAATACAGTAGGTACAATGCAATAATAAAATATGAATGGGTTTGCAACAGTACCTAAAGTAGTGATTTGCTTTATTATACTAACGGATCTCACGAAGGTTTTGTTGAGTTTTGTGTGCTGAAGTTTTCAAGTTTTGGGTGAGATCACGATGGATGAAGGAATAAGGAGTGGCAAGATACTAAGTTTGGGGATGCCCGAGGCACCCCCAAGGTAATATTCAAGGAATCCCAAGCAACTAAACTTGGGGACGCCCCGGAAGGCATCCCCTCTTTCTTCTACCGACCATCGGTAATATTACTTCAAGCTATATTTTTATTCATCACATGATATGAGTTTTGCTTGGATCGTCGTGTATTATATGAGTCTTTGATTTATTTGCTTTTTAGTTTGTCACAATCTTCATTTCTGGACACGCCTATTTGAGAGGGACACACATTTTTTGTGATTTATTAGAATACCTATGTGTTTCACTTATATCTTTTTTGAGCTAGGCGGTTGCTCTAGTGCTTCACTTATATCTTTTTGAGCACGACGGTGATTATATTTTGAAAAATATTTACACTCTCATGCTTCACTTATATCTTTTTGAGAGTTGATAATAGTAATGGTAATTTGCACAATATATGAATTTGGTCCTAATGTGATGAATATTCAAGAAGGATATAATAAAAAAATTCATGTAGATCATTGGATATGATAAGTTTGATTCCTTGCAATAGTTTTGTGATATGGAGATGATACTATGTGAGTTATGTTAGTGAGTAATTCTAATTCAGTAAGAATATTGGTGTTAAGGTTTGTGATTCCCTTTGCATGCACGTAAAGTCAATAGTTATGCAACAAAGTTATATCCTACTTATGGTGCATTATTCAGTGTTAGTCATTTTCAATGCATGTCTATGAGCGTTTTTGTTTTCTGGTTGGTTGCTTCTCAATCTATTTGCTAGCCTTCATTTGTACTAAGTGGGAATACTGCTTGTGCATCCAAATTCCTTAATCCACTATATCTACCTATAAGCGGTATTTACATGCCGTTTCAAGTAAATTTGCATGTGCCAACTGTAATCATTAAAAAAATCCATTTTGTATGCCCGTACCGCTCATGAAGCGACAGGGGGTGGTCAATATCTTTCATGCTATATGGGTTATTCTCAACATGAGTGTTTATTCACTTGTCATTGCACGAGGAAATGGCCAGTACTAGGGATGCCCAGTCCCTAAATGAAAAAAAAAATCCTTGGAAAGTTGAAATTTTGGAAGGCACCCGTGGATATGGCTAGCCATGGATTGTGAAAGAATGGTGGAAAGGAAATGAACTTTATTTTTTGTTTCAGAACCTCCTATAATGTGTCTAGCATGGGAGATATTGGAAACTTTCAGTCATGACATTGACAGGAAAAGCATGCCTTTCAAAATAATTTTATCTCTCTATTTTAAACTTTGAGCTCTGGCACCTCTGCAAATCTCTGCTTCCCTCTTCAAGGGCCTAGCTATTTTACTTTTATGCAATTTTTATTTTGAGTCTCAATTTTCTCTTATAAAGCACCAACTGGAGAGCACTGTTGTCATACTTTTGCATTGGGTGTAGTTAATATTGAGTGTGTTTCATGAATGGATCAATGATTGAGCATAATGGGATAGGGATAACTTTCTTTAGCATTGATATTTTGAAAGACATGGTTGCTTGTTAGTATGCTCGAGTATTTATGTCTTCATGTCAAACTATAGACTATTGGTTTGAAATCTCTCGAATCCAAATATCCATGCCACAAAAGAAAAGAGTATATGATGAATATGATAGGTAGCATTCCACATCAAAAATTTTGTTTTTAGCATTTACCTACTCGAGGATGAGCAGGAATTAAGCTTGGGGATGCTTGATACGTCTCCAACGTATCTATAATTTTTTTATTGTTCCATGCTATTATAGTATCAATCTTGGATGTTTTATATGCAATTACAAGCAATTATATATCATTTTTGGGGACTAACCTATTAACTTAGTACCCAGTGCCAGTTGTTGTTTTTTTGCCTGTTTTTGGTTTTTCAGAATATCGGTACCAAACGAAGTCCAAATGCCACGAAACTTTTTGGAGATTTTTTTCTGGACAAACTAGACATTAGAAGCTTCGGGAGGAAGTCAGAAGACAAAGAAGGTGGGCACGAGCCACCAGGGCATGCCCAGGGGGGTGGTCGCGCCCTGGTGCCTCGTGGGCCCACCTTTGCTCTGTTTGACCAAATTCTGCCTCTATAAATTCTCTAAAATCAGGAAACCAACAAAGAGCCACCCAAAACACTTTTTCCGCCACTGCAAGTTCCTGTTCACGCGAGATCCCATCTGGAGGCCTTTTCCGGCACTCTGCCGGAGGGGGAATCAATCACGAAGGGGCTCTACATCAACCTTGCTACCCTTTCGATGATATGTGAGTAGTTTACCACAGACCTACGGGTCGATAGATAGTAGCTAGATGGCTTTCTCTCTCTCTCTTTGATCTTCAATACAATGTTCTCCTCGATGTTCTTGGAGTTCTATTCGATGTAATCACTTTTTGCGGTGTGTTTGTTGGGATCCGATGAATTGTGAGTTTATGAACAGATTATCCATGAATATTATTTCAGTCTTCTCTGAGATCTTTTATGCATGATTATTATAGCTTCATATTTCTCTCTGATCTATTGCTTTGGTTTGGCAAACTAGATTGGTTTTTCTTGCAATGGCAGAGGTGCTTTGTGATGGGTTCGATCTTGTGGTGCTCAATTCCAGTGACAGAAAGGGACATGACACGTATTTGTATTATTGCCATTAAGGATAAAAAGATGGGGTTTATTCATGCGTGAGTTTACTTTGTCTACATCATGTCATCTTGCTTAAGGCGTTACTCCGTTCTTTATGAACTTAATACTCTACATTCATGCTGGATAGCGGTCGATGTGTGGAGTAATAGTAGTAGATGCAGGCAGGAGTCGATCTACTTGTCTCGGACGTGATGCCTATATACATGATCATTGCCTTGGATATTGTCATGATTATTTGCTTTTCTATCAATTGCCCAACAGTAATTTGTTTACCCACCGTATGTTATTTTCAAGAGAGAAGCCTCTAGTGAAAACTATGGCCACCGGGACAACTTTTATCATATATTAGAATCCAAAAATACCTTGCTGCAATTTTTCTTTTTTCTTTTTATTTTGTATTTTATCTATCTATCTATCACTACAAAATTTAATCTTACAAGTAATCGTCAAGGGATTGACAACCCCTTTGTTCGCGTTGGGTGCAAGTATTTGTTATTTTGTGTGCACGTACTACTAATGAGGTGTTGTGTGATTCTCCTACTGGATTGATAACCTTGGTTCTTAACTGAGGGAAACACTTATATCTATTGTACTGCATCATCCCCTCCTCTTCGGGGAAATCCCAACGCAGCTCACAAGTAGCATGTGCGCACCGGCAAGTTTCCAGCAAGCGTAGGGTACAAAAATCATGCAAAGACAGAATATGACAAGGAAGATAGCACATATTCGTTCATCGGCACAAGATTATATTACATCAGAAGCCAAATGTAGTTCTAACTTGAGATGAATTTATCTTTCATATGGACTAGATTGGCGGTGGGATGGTACAAGAAGGAGCTAGTTTTTGTGCTGGACCTCAGTCCAGGGTATTTCGCTGACCTTGTCGGTGAGCAGCGCAACGAGCTCTTCGGCAACCTTGGTGTCTTCTCCCTTCGGCAAGTTCTTGAAGTCCTTGGAGATGTCCATGCCAGGGTTCCGGTACACAATCTTAACGAGTACTTTGAAGAGGACGTCGCGGCAGAATTTGCGAGACTCGCTGGCAAAGCTGGCGGATCTCTCCTCTTGATGCATCTTCAACGCCTTGATGGGATTTTTGAAAAAGATCATCAGCATGGCACTTGGAACTTCATGCTCGTCATCAGTGAAGATGTAGTTGTCGATATTCATGGTGGTCAGCTGCAAGCTAAGGTATTCTGCAATGTCGAGAAGGCATGTGGTCTAGAGTTCCATGTTATTCTTCAGTTCATTGAAGGCCTTTTCAACATTGGGGAGTGCAACCTTCTCGGTATTCCAATTTGACAGCAAGTTCTTTTCTTTGGTTTCGCTTTCTCCAAGCTTTGTTTCCAGAGTCGTGAGCTTCAACTTGATCCACAATAGAATTCTTGGCATCAGTGAGGTCTTGGTTCTTGCCTTTAAGTGAGGTTTGCAGATCCACCATGGTGTGGGCTGTTTTCCATATCTGTCTTAAGCGCCAAGGCTCCTTGGTGACAATTGCAAGATCCTCTTGGAGCTTTGTCACTTTGGCGTCCAACTCTGCCTTGGTGGCCTCGGCAGCGTCTGTAGCCTTGATGGCCTCCATGAGCTTGCCAGTGTGATCCAGTGCTTGAGCTTCCAGAGCTTCTTTGTGTTTTTGCTCTAGCTCTTGGGTTCGCCGCACGAGCAGAGTTTGGATTTCTTCATCCTTGCCACGCAGTTCGGTGGCAAGTGACTCCTCTCTGGAAGCAAGGTCTTTCTCTTTTGCATCGAGCTGTGCCTTTTGCTCAGATAACTTGTTGTCCAGAGCTGCCGCTTCCTTCTTGGCGGCATCAAGATTTTCCTCTTTGCCCTTGATCCTTTGGAGTTTCTCTTTGTACCATTTGCGGGTGTCTTCAACTCTCGTCCAGCTTCTTCTCGGCCAACTCCATAGCCTGCCGCTTCGCTTGAATTTTATCCCAGCATTGTTGTAGCATCCTTGCACATCCTTGAACCCAGCAGCCATGGATTCTAAGAAGGCAAGGTCAGCAGCGCTGTCTTCGGAGTTGTCCGTATCTTCGATGCTGTGAGACAAGGGAATAATGATCCCGAAAAACGCATATTCAAGGACAGTCTTCACGGCATCACATGAGCCGGGGGCTTCAGATTGCTGCAGCTGATGAACAGGCACCAATGGGTCTATTGCTGGCTGTGCTTCAGGAAAAATTTGATGGTTGATGGCGGCTGGATCTTCATTGCCAGCCTCTCTCATCTCAATATCTGTGCTGGCAGAAGCAGATGTGTTGCTGGGAGCCCTTTGGGTTTCTTCAATAGTTTTCCTGGTTTCTTCATCCTCAGATGTTGTGGCTTGCTTCACAGAAAGTTTGGCAGCCTCATCACTGGCGCTCTTTGTAATTTCTTGCACATCTGTCATAGCCTCCTCCTCTTCTAATGGGATTTAGTCTACAGGATGAAGAAGAAAAAACAAAGAATAGAAGGAATTCAAGATTCAGATCAAGTTCAAGAAGACAAAAAGAAAAAAAGGAAAATAAAAACCAACAAGGATAAAATAGCGCTCGGTCAGGATTTACCTTGGTGAGCTTGTGGAGGAGATTTTTTTCTTCTCCGGCAACTTTGGTTGTCGTCGCTCGGTCTCCGGCAACATTGGTTGCCGGCAGGTCCTCGATGCGGACAGGCTCTCTTTGGCGCTCTTCTGCACGAGAGAGTGGATCTTGTCAGCGAGCTGCTTGGCGAAGGAGCAGAGGTCGAGGGCATCACTAAGGGGTCCGCTCCTTGATGCTCTCCCTTCGGAAAATTGCCTCCTGCCTCCTTGTCGGTCTCCATGATGATAACCTCATCAGTGGAGCCTGCCAGCGGGAACTGGAGGTTGGATTCATGCCGGGGGCTGCAGCCGGCAATATCTGAAGGAGTTAGATCCTCTTCAATGTTTGTTGCCGTCTCGTTCTCTTCGGCAATCCTGGCCCTCTTATGGCGCCTCTCCACCAATGGCACCTCGTCCCCGTAAGGTCATGTTATTCATGACAATTAAAATCAACCACAGATATCAAAAATATGATGATGGAAGGATGAAGCGCTTACTCTTCTTCCTCATCTGGATCGCCGAGGACAGACAAGTCATAGAGCACCGTTTCTTCAGTTCCGGCGGTGGAAGATGGTGGCGGAGTGCTCCTGGCCCGTTTTTGTCCCTGAATAAGCTGGGGGTTGCGAAGCACCCATCCTTCAGTAGTTGACAGAATCGGCTGTCGGGAGGAGACAGCGCGGGGAGGTTTTCGTCAAATAGGCTGGGTCCGGGAAGCTTTGCGAGCTGCCTTTGTTACGATAAGCTCACTGCTTGCCAGATCAACATGCGCTGCTTTCTATCTGCCAGGCTTCTTCACGACAGCAGTCTTGATGCAGGTAGGAGGAACATAAGGCTGCTCCTCCTCCTCTTCCTCTTCACCCCCTTCGGTTTCATCAGTGTGCTCTGTAGCACCACCATCATGATCATTAGAATGTTCATCATCATCTTGGTTTTACCGGTGTGTTCTTTGGCATGTTCTTCTGCATCCTCTTCGACATGCTCTTCAGCACCCTCCTTGGTGTGCTCTTCGGCATGCTCAATAATTTGATTTCCCTTGCCACTAGCCTTGGCTTTTTCCCAGATACGGGTAGCCTTTTTGGCCTCTTCAATTGTCTCCTTGAGTAATTCGGGCTCATCATTCTTGGGGTGAACCATATCGTTCTCCACTCTAATGGCCCCGTCCTTCAAGCCGGCAAGCCAGTCATCCACCTGCCTCTTGGTGGGCGCTTTCCACTACTCCAAGACACCCTTGGCATCGCATTCCGGCATCTTGGCCAGAATGTAACCCTTGGAGGAGTTGTTGCAGAGCGAAATCACCTTTGGCGTCAAATGGAACTCGCAACCTCTGTTGAAGAGCTAGCAAATGAGCTAGTAGTGTTCCATCATTGACAAGCTGTTGTTGAGCCTGGCGTGCAGGCGCATGCTACTTCTTGAGCTTGCATTGGTTTTTCCCTTGAAGAGGAAAGGGTGATGCAGCGAAGTAGAGTAAGTATTTCCCTCAGCTTTTGAGAACCAAGGTATCAATCCAGTAGGAGACAACGCTCAAGTCACCGAATACCTGCACAAACAAACACCAACCTTGCACCCAACGCGATAAAGGGGTTGTCAATCCCTTAACGGTTATTTGCAATGTGAGATCTGATAGAGATGATAAATTGTAAAGTAATATTTTTGGTATTTTTGGTTTATGGAACGGAAAGTAAAGATTGCAAAGTAAAAGAAATAGGAAACGGAAATTGTAGCTCGGAAACTTATATGATGGAAAATAGACCCGAGGGCCATAGGTTTCACTAGAGGCTTCTCTCAAGATAGAAATTATTACGGTGGGTAAACAAATTACTGCCGAACAATTGATAGAAAAGCGCAAAGTTATGACGATATCTAAGGCAATGATCATGAATATAGGCATCATGTCCATGTCAAGTAGACCGAAATGATTCTGCATCTACTACTATTACTCCACACATCGACCGACTCCTGCCTGCATCTAGAGTATTAAGTTCATAAGAACAGAGTAACGCATTAAGTAAGATGACATGATGTAGCGGGATAAACTCAAGCAATATGATGAAAACCCCATCTTTTTATCCTCGATGGCAACAATACAATACGTGCCTTGCTGCCCCTACTGCCACTGGAAAAGGACACTGCAAGATTGAACCCAAAGCTAAGCACTTCTCCCATTGCAAGAAAAACCAATCTAGTTGGCCAAACCAAATCGATAGTTCGAAGAGACTTGCAAAGATATTAAATCATGCATATAAGAATTCAGAGAAGATTCAAATAATATTCATAGATAAGCTGATCATAAATCCACAATTCATCGGATCTCGGCAAACACACCGCAAAAGAGTATTACATCGAATAGATCTCCAAGAACATCGAGGAGAACTTTGTATTGAGAATCAAAGAGAGAGAAGAAGCCATCTAGCTACTAGCTATGGACCCGTAGGTCTGAAGTAAACTACTCACGCTTCATCGGAGAGGCAATGGTGTTGATGTAGAAGCCCTCCATGATCGAATCCCCGTCCGGCAGGACGCCGGAAAAGGCCCCAAGATGGGATCTCACGGGTACAGAAGGTTGCGGCAGTGGAAAAGTGGTTTTGTTGCCCCCTGGATGTTTTTGGGGTATAAGAGTATATATAGGCGAAAGATCTAGGTCAGAGGGGCTACGACGGGCCCACAAGGTCGGGGGGCGCGCCCTCCACCCTTGTGGCCGCCTCGCAGCTCTTTCGACTTGCACTCCAAGTCTCCTGGGTGTCTTCTGGTCCAAGAAAAATCATCACGAAAGTTTTATTTCGTTTGGACTCCGTTTGGTATTCCTTTTCTGCAAAACTCTAAAACAAGGAAAAAACAGAAACTGGCACTGGGCTCTAGGTTAATAGGTTAGTCCCAAAAATCATATAAAATAGCATATTAATGCATATAAAACATCCAAAACAGATAATATAATAGCATTGAACAATCAAAAATTATAGATACGTTGGAGAAGTATCAAGCATCCCCAAGCTTAATTCCTGCTCGTCCTCGAGTTGGTAAATGATAAAAACAGAATTTTTGATGTGGAATGCTAACTAACATATTTATCCGTGTAATTCTCTTTATTGTGGCATGAATGTTCAGATCCGTGAGATTCAAAACAAAAGTTTAATATTGACATAAAAACAATAATACTTCAAGCATACTAACAAAATAATTATGTCTTCCCAAAATAACATGGCCAAAGAAAGCTTATCCCTACAAAATCATATGGTCTGGCTATGCTCCATCTTCATCACACAAAATATTTAAATCATGCACAACCCCGATGACAAGCCAAGCAATTGTTTCATACTTTTGACGTTCTCAAACTTTTTCAACTTTCACGCAATACATGAGCGTGAGCCATGGACATAGCACTATAGGTGGAATAGACGGTGGTTGTGGAGAAGACAAAAAAGAGGAGATAGTCTCACATCAACTAGGTGTATCAACATGCTATGGAGATGCCCATTAATGGATATCAATGTGAGTGAGTAGGGATTGCCATGCAACGGATGCACTAGAGCTATAAGTTTATGAAAGCTCAAAAAGAAAACTAAGTGGGTGTGCATCCAACTTGCTTGCTCACGAAGACCTAGGGCAATTTGAGGAAGCCCATCATTGGAATATACAAGCCAAGTTCTATAATGAAAAATTCCCACTAGTATATGAAAGTGATATCATAGGAGACTCTCTATCATGAAGATCATGGTGCTACTTTGAAGCACAAGTGTGGCAAAAAGGATAGTAACATTGTCCCTTCTCTCTTTTCTCTCATTTTTTTATGGGCCTTCTTTCATTTTGTTGGCCTCTTTTTTTTAATTTATTTTTCGTCTGGAGTCTCATCCTGACTTGTGGGGGAATCATAGTCTCCATCATCCTTTCCTCACATGGGACAATGCTCTAATAATGAAGACCATCACACTTTTATTTACTTACAACTCAAAATTTACAACTCGATGCTAGAACAAGATATGACTCTATATGAATGCCTCCGGCGATGTACTGGGATGTGCAATGAATCAAGAGCGGCAAGTATAAAAATATGATGAACGGTGGCTTTGCCACAAATACGATGTCAACTACATGATCATGCAAAGCAATATGACAGTGATGAAGCGTGTCATAATAACGGAACGGTGGAAAGTTGCATGGCAATATATCTCAGAATGGCTATGGAAATACCATAATAGGTAGGTATGGTGGCTGTTTTGAGGAAGGATATGTGGTGGGTTTATGGCACCGGCGAAAGTTGCGCGGTACAAGAGAGGCTAGCAATGGCGGAGAGGTGAGAGTGCGTATAGTCCATGGACTCAACATTAGTCATAAAGAACTCACATACTTATTGCAAAAATCTATTAGTCATAGAAACAAAGTACTACGCACATGCTCCTAGGGGGATAGATTGGTAGGAAAAGACCATCGCTCGTCCCCGACCGCCACTCATAAGGAAGACAATCAAAAAATAAATCATGCTCCGACTTCATCACATAACGATTCACCATACGTGCATGCTACGGGACTCACAAACTTTAACACAAGTATTTCTTAAATTCACAACTATTCACTAGCATGACTCTAATATCACCATCTTCATATCTCAAAACAATCATAAGGAATCAAACTTCTCATAGTATTCAATGCACTATATATGAAAGTTTTTATTATATCCCTCTTGGATGCCTATCATATTAGGACTAGTTTTATAGCCAAAGAAAATTACCATGCTGTTTAGAAAGACTCTCAAAATAATATAAGTGAAGTGCGAGAGTTCATCAATTTCTATAAAATAAAATCACCGCCGTGCTCTAAAAAGATATAAGTGAAGCACTAGAGCAAATTTGCCTAGCTCAAAAAATATAAGTGAAGCACATAGAGCATTCTAATAAATCACGATTCATGCGTGTCTCTCTCAAAATGTGTGTACAGCTAGGATGATTGTGGCAAACTAAAAAGCAAAGAATCAAATCATACAAGACGCTCCAAGCAAAACAAATATCATGTGGTGAATAAAAATATAGCCTCAAGTAAAGTTACCGATAGACGAAGACGAAAGAGGGGATGCCTTCCCGGGGCATCCCCAAGCTTAGGCTTTTTGAAATCCTTGAATATTACCTTGGGGTGCCTTGGGCATCCCCAAGCTTAGGCTCTTGCCACTCCTTATTCCATAGTCCATCAAATCCTTACCCAAAACATGAAAATTTCACAACACAAAACTCAACAGAAATTCTCATAAGCTCCGTTAGTATAAGAAAATAAATCATCACTTTTGGTACTGTTGTGAACTCATTATTTATTTATATTGGTGTAATATCTACTGTATTCCAACTTTTCCATGATTCATACCCCCCGATACTAGCCATAGATTCATCAAAATAAGCAAACAACACATAAAAAACAGAATCTGTCAAAAACAGAACAGTATGCGAAGATCTGAATTGTTCCAATACTTTTGTAACTCCAAAAATTCTGAAAAATTAGGAAAACATAGGCAATTCGTATATCAATATTTTGTAATAAATTCAGAGCTATTCCACGCTCCAGTGAATTTAAACAATTCTGGGACTGGACGCAAAAGTTTCTGTTTTTCAGCAGGATCAAATCAACTATCACCGTAAGACATCCCAAAGGTCTTACTTGGCACAAACACTAATTAAAACACAAAACCACATCTAACCAGAGGCTAGATGAAATATTTATTGCAAAACAGAACCTAAAAAGCAAAAATAAAAATAAAATTGGGTTGCCTCCCAACAAGCGCTATTGTTTAACGCCCTTAGCTAGGCATAAAACACGAATAGATCTAAGTATTATCGTCTTTGCCATGCAATCCATACGTGGCTCTCATAATAGATTCATAAGGCAATTTAATTTTCTTTCTAGGGAAGTGTTCCATGCCTTTCCTTAATGGAAATTGGAATCTACTATTTCCTTCTTTCATATCAATAATTGCACCAATCGTTCTAAGGAAAGGTCTACCAAGAATAATAGGACATGTAGGATTGCAATCTATATCAAGAACAATGAAATCTATGGGCACATAATTCCTATTTGCAAAAATAAGAACATCATTAATTCTTCCCATAGGTTTCTTAATAGTGGAGTCCGCAAGATGCAAATTTAAGGAACAATCATCAAATTCACATAAAGTTCTCGGAATCGTGGAAACACTAGCACCCAAATCACACAAAGCATAGCATTCATAATCTTTAATCTTAATCTTAATAGTAGGTTCCCACTCAACATAAAGTTTTCTAGGAATAGAAACTTCCAAATTAAGCTTTTCTTCATAAGATTGCATCATAGCATCAATGATATGTTTAGTAAAGGCTTTGTTTTGATTATAAGCATGAGGAGAATTCAACATGGATTGCAACAAGGAAATACAATCTATTAAAGAGCAATTATCATAATTAAAGTCCTTGAAATCCAAAATAGTGGGTTCATTGCTATCTAAATTTTTGACCTCTCCAATCCCTCTTTTATCAATTTTTGCATCAAGATCTAAAAACTCCGAATCATCGGGACGCCTTCTAACTAAAGTTGACTCATCTCCAGTCCCATCTTTATCAAGATTTACATTGGAAAACAAAGATTAAATAGGAGTCACATCAATCACTTTAAGATCTTCATCATTATTCTCACGGAAACTAGAAGAACAGGTTTTTATGAACCAATCTTTTTTAGCGCGCATCTTAGCGGTTCTTTCTTTGCACTCATCAATGGAAATTCTCATGGTTTTGAGAGACTCACTGATATCATGCTTAGGTGGAATAGATCTAATTTTCAAAGAATCAACATCAAGAGAAATTCTATCCACGTTCCTAGCCAAATCGTCAATCTTAAGCAATTTTTCTTCAATCAAAGCATTGAAATTCTTTTGCGAACCTATAAATTCTTTAACACTATTCTCAAATTCAGAGGGTATCTTATTATAATTTCCATAAGAATTGTTGTAGGAATTACCATAATTATTAGAGGAATTACTAGGAAACGGCCTAGGATTAAAATTACCTCTATACGCGTTATTACCAAAATTGTTCCTACCAACAAAATTCACATCCATAGATTTGTTATTGTTTTCAATCAAAGTAGACAAAGGCATATCATTAGGATCAATAGGAGCACTCTTATTAGCAAATAATTTCATAAGTTCATCCATCTTTTCACTCAAAACATTGATTACTTCAATGGCATGCACTTTTTTACTAGTGGAAGATCTTTCGGTATGCCATTGAGAATAATTGACCATAATATTATCTAGGAGTTTAGCAGCTTCTCCTAACGCAATTTCCATAAAAGTACCTCCCGCGGCCGAATCTAAAAGATTTCTAGAAGCAAAATTCAATCCAGCATAAAAATTTTGTATAATCATCCACAAATTCAAACCATGAGTAGGGCAATTTCGTATCATCAATTTCATCCTCTCCCAAGATTGTGCAACATGTTCATGATCAAGTTGCTTAAAATTCATAATATCGTTCCTAAGGGAGATGATCTTAGCGGGAGGAAAATACTTGGAAATAAAAGCATCTTTACACTTATTCCATGAATCAATACTATTTTTAGGCAAAGATGAAAACCAAGTTTTAGCACGATCTCGAAGTGAGAACGGAAATAACTTCAACTTAACAATATCATTATACACATCTTTTTTCTTTTGCATATCACACAAATCAACAAAATTATTAAGATGGGATGCGGCATCTTCATTGGGAAGGCTGGAAAATTGATCTTTCATAACAAGATTCAGCAAAGCGATATTAATTTCACAAGATTCCGCATTAGTAGAGGGAGCAATCGGAGTAATAATAAAATCATTATTATTGGTGTTGGAAAAATCACACAATTTGGTATTATCTTGAGTCATCGTGACAAAGCAAGCAATCCAACACACGAGCACACAAAAAGCAAGTGAAGAAGACGAACGGAAGAGGGGCGACGAAAAGGCGAAATTTTTCGAAAATCATTTTAGAAGTGGGGGAGAGGAAAACGAGAGGCGAATGGCAAATAATGTAATGCGAGGGATGCGAGTTTATGATGGGTACTTGGTATGTCTTGGCTTGGCGTAGATCTCCCCGGCAACGGCGCCAAAAATTCTTCCTGCTACTTCTTGAGCTTGCGTTGGTTTTTCCCTTGAAGAGGAAAGGGTGATGCAGCAAAGTAGAGTAAGTATTTCCCTCAGCTTTTGAGAACCAAGGTATCAATCCAATAGGAGACAACGCTCAAGTCACCGAATACCTGCACAAACAAACACCAACCTTGCACCCAATGCGATAAAGGGGTTGTTAATCCGTTAATGGTTATTTGCAACGTGAGATCTGATAGAGATGATAAACGGTAAAGTAATATTTTTGGTATTTTTGGTTTATGGAACGGAAAGTAAAGATTGCAAAGTAAAAGAAATAGGAAACGGAAATTGTAGATCGGAAACTTATATGATGGAAAATAGACCCGGGGGCCATAGGTTTTACTAGAGGCTTCTCTCAAGATAGAAATTATTACGGTGGGTAAACAAATTACTGTCGAGCAATTGATAGAAAAGTGCAAAGTTATGATGATATCTAAGGCAATGATCATGAATATAGGCATCATGCTCATGTCAAGTAGACCGAAACAATTCTGCATCTACTACTATTACTCCACACATTGACCGACTCCTGCCTGCATCTAGAGTATTAAGTTCATAAGAACAGAGTAACGCATTAAGTAAGATGACATGATGTAGCTGGATAAACTCAAGCAATATGATGAAAACCCCATCTTTTTATCCTCGATGGCAACAATACAATACGTGCCTTGCTGCCCCTACTATCACTGGGAAAGGACACCGCAAGATTGAACCCAAAGCTAAGCACTTCTCCCATTGCAAGAAAAACCAATCTAGTTGGCCAAACCAAATCGATAGTTCGAAGAGACTTGCAAAGATATCAAATCATGCATATAAGAATTCAGAGAAGATTCAAATAATATTCATAGATAAGCTGATCATAAATCCACAATTCATCGGATCTTGGCAAACACACCGCAAAAGAGTATTACATCGAATAGATCTCCAAGAACATCGAGGAGAACTTTGTATTGAGAATCAAAGAGAGAGAAGAAGCCATCTAGCTACTAGCTATGGACCCGTAGGTCTGAAGTAAACTACTCACGCTTCATCGAAGAGGCAATGGTGTTGATGTAGAAGCCCTCCGTGATCGAATCCCCCTCCGGCAGGACGCCGGAAAAGGCCCCAAGATGGGATCTCACGGGTACAGAAGGTTGCGGTAGTGGAAAAGTGGTTTTGTTGCCCCCTGGATGTTTTTGGGGTATAAGAGTATATATAGGCGAAAGATCTAGGTCAGAGGGGCTACGACGGGCCCACAATGTCGGGGGGCGCGCCCTCCACCCTTGTGGCCGCCTCGCGGCTCTTCCGACTTGCACTCCAAGTCTCCTGGGTGTCTTCTGGTCCAAGAAAAATCATCACGAAAGTTTTATTCCGTTTGGACTCCGTTTGGTATTCCTTTTCTGCAAAACTCTAAAACAAGGAAAAAATAGAAACTGGCACTGGGCTCTAGGTTAATAGGTTAGTCCCAAAAATCATATAAAATAGCATATTAATGCATATAAAACATCCAAAACAGATAATATAATAGCATGGAACAATCAAAAATTATAGATATGTTGGAGACGTATCAGCGCATCATGTCAGCGGGATTCTTGTACTCCCATGCTCTCCAGCCTCCTCTGTGCTGCAGCAGGGCAATCCGGCAATGGGTGAAGTCTACCCCCACCATATTTATGGTCAAACCGGTAGCTTTGAGGCTGAGGAGCCTGTACAGTGCAATTCCTAGTTTGGCATCACTGGACCAAATATTGCTCCAGGTGTCACCTTTCTCGATTCTCTGAGTCCGGAGACGGCAAAACGGAGGGATTTCGTCTTGCTTGATCCAGCACCAATATGCCCTCCACTCATTCCACTTGGTGTGCAATTTCCTGTTAAGGTAGTGCTTCTTCATTCCTGTTCTTGGAATCCAAGTAACGCTGCCGGAGAGAGCGTCGTTCTCAATCCGAGGAATGAAGAAGTGCCGGAACAGGGCTGGTGCTATTGCCAAGATGTTTTCGCACAAGTGCGTGTAAATGGACATGCAAGTGATAGCATTGGGGGCAAAGTCTAGAAGATGGAATCCATATGACTGCATGACCTCTACGAAGAAATCTGAGAAGGGCGGGCAGAGTCCACATTAAAGGTACCCGACGAAGAAGTGGAATTGATTGTTCATTGGTGCAGCAGATTCTGGAAGAACTTCTGTAGCCGCATGATCCTTTGTCTTGCTTGACCAGACATATGCATACTTCTTCGCTAAATCACCAATTGTCATTGTCGGCGGAAAGACAACGTTCTTCCGCTGCCGCACCTCCCTCTCGATCTTCTTCTTCTCCGTCCTTGGGTCAACCGCCTTCTTTGCTCTCTTCTGGGCCATGGCAATTGCGGGGGCATGGGATTGAGGAATGGCACAGTGGAGCAGCGTGGAAGGAGCAATATGCTCTGTTCTTGTGCAGGGTTGAAGACGAAGACGAAGCCAACTTGCTATATTGGAAAAGAAGGGGGTAAATGAGTAGCGCCCCTCACGTATTCCTTTTTATGAGGAAGGCGCGGGGGCTAGCTCTTTACTTTACAACGTGGATGCGCTTTTTCAAGCGCACTACCTTTGCGGCTGTTCCAATCCACTACTCCCACATTCCGCATTTAATGCATGTCGTGGGGGCGTGGTAGAAGAGATGATTACAGCAGTTATCCTCAGCCACGTGTGCATGCGCACTGGTTGGGCCTAGCCCAACGATGCCTCACATGCATGTGTGGCCCAGGCCCGGGGCTCCTGTCGGTGTACTAAAGTAGGGGTCCTTTAGCACCCCCAGACTTGTGCATAGGCAGTGCCAGCCTTCCAAACGGTAGGGCTTACCGGAGGACCACTTCAAACAAGACTCAATACTTGGTGTACAAGACCATGAAGAAGACCCCAAGACAGGCCATTGAGAAGTACAAGTTTAGTACTGAAGATGAAGACTTTGGTTGCCGACAAGCTACTTGGCGGCAAGCGAAGACCCGACAAGCTCCGTGCCGGCAAGCTCCCACTGCTCCGCCACCACCCTGCCTTAGCGACCAGCCCGTCGCTTGTCAATTAGGTGTCAGGCGGGCAGGCAGTTAGGTGAATCTTGTCTGGTCATGTGTCAGCTCACCGCCGAAGATAGAACTTTAATGACACCCGTCCTGAAGGTGTGTCAAGATAATAAGAGGTAGCTGGGCGAATAGCACAGAAGGAGAGACAACCCTTGCCGGAACGCCTCTCCAGCATGACACCTCACACCTCACGGCCCATCAGAGTTAGGTATTTGGCACTGTAGCCACTATTTGCCTTGTGTAAAGACTATTTTACCATTGTGGTCAGCCCTTCATATATAAAAGGAGGCACATGGCTACCTTTATGAAGATCAAAATTTTGTACAATTACACATGTAGTTGCACTTCCCCCGCACCTTGTCGACAAGCTGTGCTCCTTTTACTTTAACTCCACATAATACAATCAAAGCAGGAGTAAGGTTTTACGCTTCGCAGCGGCCCGAACCTGGGTAAACCTCGTGCTTCTGCTAGTTCTGCTCTTTGTGCTTGTTGATCTCCCAGTTGGACCACAAAAGGGGCCTTTGCCGGTCCCATCGATCGGCGTACGCACGACACAGGGGGATTTGCTTTTGGTTTCTTAGGGGTTTGTCAAGTCACAAGCTTGCTTTATTTGCTCGTGTTTTATGCTTGCGAACTCTTTCTCTTAGTTTGCTTTGGTTGGTGTGAGAACCTCGTCATATGGTGTGAGACATATGCTATCTTATCTCTATCTTTATGTCAAGTACTATATTAGGTTGTGAGCTTATGTCTATTGTGCCCTTATCTCTATGCTCACATGCTATTACTCGCACCCATGCTTATTTCTCATATTATCTTGTTGCAAGTGTTGCCTTGTCTATAAAATATAGGGGGAGTGTTGATCCTAATGTGTGCACTTTGCATTCCAAAAGTGTACTCAAATAGTGCACACATCTAGGGGGAGCCCGTCTATATTTTGTAGATGTTGGGTTTGCATACTATGCTTTGTTACCCCTTTGTGAAAATCTCGTGTTGTCATCAATCCACCAAAAATGGGGAGAATGTTAGGACATATTTCACCCTTAGTAGTTTTGGTGATTGATGACAATGTGTTTTGTGGGCTAACCATGTGCATTGAGCTCTCAGAGATTATCAGGTGGCACGAGACGGTTTACTTCCCCTCAGTCATTTAGAGTGAAGGCGGTTGTTTCTGGTGATTTCTTTTTGGTGGTTTTGAGTTGTAGGAAAACCAAACTATTAAGAGGCACCACAAAAAAATACACTTCCGTGATGATACGTGTTTGTCATAGTAGGTTACGTTTTCTGTCATGCATGTACATCCATGACGATTTTATGACATAATCAAGATAGTCATACATGTGCTGTCGTAGAAGTGTTCCATGACAATACCAAAATTATCATCACGGAAGTGTCCACTTCCATGACGATAAATGGCGCATCATGGAAGTGTTTTCGTCAAGGGTAATCGACACATGGCATCCACCGTAATGGGTCGCCGTTAAGCTATCGGGGTCCGGTTTGGATCCGATAACCCGTAACAGCCCCGACCAATAGGGATTTTCCACGTGTAAAATTCTCATTCACCGAAAGATCCACGTGTCGGCTCAGCATTGGGACAGATGTCATCCACTCATTGTACGGGAGGCGCCTATGATACGTTGGCACGTGGCAAGGCCCAATAGTGGCCTATTTAGGTGAAAGAGGCTGACCCAGTCAAAATTAGCAGGCCGGCCCATATAGGGCCTACTTGTGTCTGGTCCATTTAAGACCACGGCACATACGAGATGAGCCAATTCGGCCCGTCAACGGCCCATTAACTATTTGACACCATTGCAGCCCATCGTCAGTTTGAGCCCCTTAACAGCCCGCTATATATTTGGGCTCAATATCGGCCCCATGTGGTTTCGGCCTGTTAACGGCCCATTCAAGGGATGGGCCAATTTTCAGGATTTCAGCCTTTTAGCGACCCATTTAAGTGTTGGGCCAATTTCCAGCCTGATGTGTCTTTCAGCCTGTTAACGGCCTATAAATGAGTTGGGCCATTTGCAGTCGGACCTGAGTTTTGGCCTCTTAACGGCCCATGCTCTTCATGACCAATACGAGCCCGCTATCTCTTTCGGCCTGCTAAAGGCCCACAATACAGTTGGGCCATGTATAGCCCGACCTTAGTATCGGCCTGTTAACAGCCCGTGAAATCGAGTGGGCCCACTTATTGCCCGCTTCGATGTCGGCCTGTTAACGACCCTGGAGGTAACAGGGCCGAGCATTAACTGTTGGCTCGTTTCAATTATAGCGGCCCAATAGAGCTTTCGGCTTGGTTATGGCCCATTAACTTAATGGGCCCGCTAAAGTTCGAACATGTCTGTAGGCCCAATTAGATAACGTCTATTCTGGCCCAGCTATAATTTGAGCCCATTACGACGAGCAATTATGGACAGGATAAAAACCGATCAATCAAAGGCCTATGAGAATTTTGGCCCATGCGAGCCCATTAGGGAAGCCCATTAAGGGCAGTGGGCTGCTTCCTTCATATAGGGTCCATGACTGTTCGTGCTAACTAATAATTTCACTGCTTTTTTGGCTTCCAAGCGATCAGTTAGCTGGAATGCGAGGCGCGCTAATCAAACGTACGGTATACAAGGAAAAATCTTGCACATCCAGCATATATTACAGGAAATTACATCCACTGGGCAATCAAAGATTGATGCCAGTGCAAATAAATGAACAGAACTTAACAATCTACAACCTCACAATCTGCAACCTCAGCGCAGATGGGGCCCATAAGCATGTGAGCAAGTTCTTCCTTCTTTGCTACATTGTCTCTGAAAACATTGATCAGTTGTTGTTGCGCAAGAATGTGCACCTCTGATTCCTCCACGATTTCCATGATTGCTTCAGCCAGTAATTCGTTCACAAACATACATTTTTTTCCTTGGATTCGAGACAGAGGAAACTCAACAGATTCAGAAGGCGATCTTGGCAGGCATGTATTATTGATAGTGGAGAGTGTCTCGACCACTGCATCATAACATAAATTAGGAGGGGAACCGAACAGATTAATCAAGAGTTATTGCCATATTACCTGGCCTAGATTTATTGGAAAGAAACAATGGGGTTGCCTTGCTATTTTCAGAGATTGTCTTCTTATCTTCAGTAGCCTGCACCAAATTAACACACTAGCATTGCTATCATCGGCCAGGTCAGATAATAGGAAAGCAACATTGACACAACGAACGTTTGGGCAACCAGACCACACAAGCCTACACCAAATTAACACAATATGGCATAACTATCATCAGCCAGGTAAGGTAATAGGAAAGCAACATTGACACAATGAATGATTGGGCAACCAGAACATCACTACAATTTAGTAATGTGCATGATATGAGATAGTACACTCATGCAGCTTAGTATGCAAAACTACCAGGCAATTTTCCTTACAAAAATCAACATTGTCGCCTTTAATTATACATTTTGCTACAAGTAAATTTAGATCAGATAAAGGTTGGATTCACGCCGATTAACAAAATAGATGCTGATGTAAAAATTTAGTGATATACAACTAGTACTTACATCAGCATTGGAGCACAGAGAATTCCCGCAAGATACTTTCCTCGAACACGATCCCAGTTTAGAAAGTCTTCTATCCTTTAAGCTTATTTTCTAAAAGAGAGATGGGTAAGAAACATGTAGAAAATATGATCTGAATGCTATAAAATTTCAAGATGTGAGGATACGCACACGATTTTTAGAATGGAGTTGACATATTTTTGCTGGACTAGAGCGGACTAGTTCTTTGGCCACTTGAATCTGCTTATTATCAGTAGGAGTTGGGTTTCTTTATGCTGGAGAAGTATCTATGAACACTGGAGTTGGTTTACTATCTCCTGTCGTTTGGATCTTTTGCAAAGATCTTGTTTGCAACCCTTCAGATTCTAATATAGCCGTCTTCCCCTTGCATGCCTTATATAGAAGAATGGTGCTTTAGTTATAAAACATGCTACGACAGACAGATGGAATGGGTACTAAAGAATAGAAAGACATGACATGTTGACATGTATTCCCTCCATCCGAAAATAAATGGATGTGTCTAGGTGTATTTCAGTTCTAGATACATCCATTTTTATCCATTTCTGCGACATGTAATCCGGACGGAGGGAGTATGATGTAAGAGCTAGGGATACGACCGGACAACAGAGTAAAAAAAACACTAGTTGAATGTAAAATTGTATGATAGCGGAATACATACAGAAAAACACTAAGGCAACATATGCGTGTATGATTGGGAAACTAAGATGGCATTGCAACAGACCATGAACAGCACTTCAATGTACAAAATAACATGGTATGGTAGACAGATGAAGTACATACTGATGAATAACAATGCATAAGATATTTAGAAGCATGATGTCCAAACTAAGCAGATGGCATTGCGACAGAGTAGAATGACAGTACTTGAATTTGAAAACATGTTATCATGAATGGAATAGGTACTGAAAAACAGGAAGGCATGACATATTTACATGCATGATCAGCAGGCTAAGCACATGGCATTGCAACAGAGTAGATGCACTCCAGGACATTATATGCATGTTGTACCCATATCACGGGCCAAGTTAGAGCAAGGACCTTGTGGGGTGAATAGGATTCGGCATCTTTCTGCAAGTCTTCTGAAGAACTGCCTTTACATGTTCCATCATATTGGGTATCATTGACGTCAAGTTTGTTGGCCGTTACATTGCTCCGTGAGGTTCTTGTGGATATATCAGTGTGTGCAATTATATCTGACATGCATGGAAGATAGCTAGTAGTTAGATTTATGTAATGAGTGCCTGTAGGAGACGACATAAATAGTAGGACTGGGCTTAACTAGCAGCAACAGGTCTAAAAAACTAAAGGGAGAACACAGATGAAAGCTACAGAATATGTATCGTTTGTACTCGAGATTATTAAAGAACAACATAGGTAATACTAGAAGTGGTATAATCACCAGTCTGTGGGATAACATTGGCTGATGGATGATAACTATGGAACAGCGTTACCTAAAGAACAAGTCTCTTATCTGAACTATGGAACAACGTTAACTCCTGAACAAGACTCTTAAGAGATCAGCATGAATATACAGTGAAATGTGATAATCTCTTTTCCATGCTTAGATGAATAACAAAGCCATAAATGTTGCACACAAGTAAGATGAGGGTACAACCTATCTGGCCGCCATCCATAGGTGTGAGCATCATGTGCTGACTTGTCAATGGCCCAGCAGTTGTTGTGGCTGTCCATGTCGGGCACGCACATTCGATGCAGGGAACTATTGAGTGGGGGCTATAGCTCCCTTCTGGTGTATGCTTCCCTTGTTGGGGCAGCTGCGGTGAGAAGGAAGACGGTGTGGCTAAAGATGCAGAAAACGCAAAATGTTAAGAATGACACATATCTCTCATCTGAAGAAACACCCTAAGAGATCAACAGTAAGGTACGAGAGTGGTCACATGTCTGTTGACTGAAAACTAAATTGGGGTCACACGATTTTATTTTATTTTGGTACTGTCCGATCTATGCCGGATGGCTTGATGGCCGTCTTATGTCTCCCGGCTGACACTGTTCAGAATCTTCCCAGAAGAGACAGTGACCACCGGTACAGCAGCCTGCCTCCGTCATCCCTGGCCGCGAGAGCTCCGACCAAAACCCCGCTCCCCGCCCCACCGCACTGCCATGGTTGCGCCGCCCCCGGCTAATCCACAAAGACTCACCGTCATCCATATCTGGCGGTGGCAGTACCTTCAACCCACACAACTCTAAGATAGCCACCTAAGCATTGCTTCCACGGCGAACTTGCGCCCCCGCACCCTTACCTTAGACACCAGCCAACCGGCAGCCTAGGAGCTCCGCCGCCTCAAGGGGTATTGCTTCCCATTGGGAATTGATTGGCCCAGAATAAAAATTCAGACAACTGACGCCTAAATAAAGTGATTTAAGATGAGTGTACGGCTTATCTTGCGGCCCGGTGAAGTAGGCAGCTCCAGCTGCCGAGTCGGTGAGGCCGACGCGGTTGCGGTGGCTACCGGCAGTAGGAAAGCAGAGATGTCGTGACAGTCGATGGCTACGGGGAAGCAGCGCCGGGGTCCTGGACGCGTCCGAAGTTGAAGCCGCTCCGGCACCGTGCACAACGGCGGGGGTGAATCGGCTCCGGTACGGTTCACGCGGTCGTTATTGAGGCAGCTGCGGCAGCACGGAGTAAGAGGGACACGGCCCAGTGCACGACGGAAAACGGACAGTGTCTCCGGCATTGGGGAGGAGGGCGGCAGTGAATTTGGTGCGGTGGGGGGCGCCATGGAGGATGGGCTGAGGTTTCGCGGCTGGGGAGAAGGGAGCTTCCGGGGAGAAGGTGATTTGGCGCCCATGATGTATGAATGGGGAATTGGGAGGGGGAACCATGTCTTACGGACGCATTTGTCTAAAATGTGGGGGGGGGGGGAGTTACAGTTCTACCCCTGCCTTTAGGCTTCTGGGCTTGGGTCTGTGTACTGAGGGTCGGGGATAGTAGAGTAACTTTGCTTCTCCAAAATAGTGGGCGCGAGCGATTTTGGGCGAGGAGGGCGTGTTTTGAAATAGTGGGCGCGAGCGATTTTGGGCGAGGAGGGCGTGTTTTGAAATAGTCGGCGCGAGCGATTTCGGGCGAGGAGGGCGTGTTTTGAAATAGTCGGCACGAGCAATTTCGGCCGAGGAGAGGGTGTTTTGCCGTCCATGGTTTATGAATTATTCCACACCTGTCATTTCGGCCGAGGAGAAGGCGCGCTTGGATGAAGTTACGAACCTACCCTCGATGTACAACGGGCCAATTGATGCGTGTCCCACATAGGCCGGTAATTTCGCGTCTCCCATTTATTTGCTCGGGCGAATTCCACCGAGCAGAGGGTGTTTAGAGGTTCGTTCAAATTTTGGGAGAACGAGCATCCACGTCTACCTTACCAAGTCGATTCGAATCAAATTTTGAAATATTAGCTTACCACTTCTTTTTTAGATGGTGAGATGATGCTCGGGACTAATATGTTTTTACATGCTCGTTGCTAACGATTTACTATATGACAAATAGTTGACCCACTCAAAAACGGGAATCAAACCCAAAATGAAATATCTCGATTCAATGAAATAGCTTGTTCACCAGGTCAAAATAGTGAACTAAATCCAAAATTGAACACTTCAATTGAGTAGCATGTGGTATTATAGTACTCCATGAACATGTTGAAAGTCAAATTAATGAACTTGTTTGATACGCATATCTCCGTTCATGTGTGGATTGAAGACAACATGTTCTCCAATTCAAATATTTGAATGCAAATTTATATCAAAACATGGTTTATATCAGTCTTTGATGCATAAATGCGACCTCCCCCTCTCCCGGACTCCTGTTCTCTCTCTCGCCGACAATCTTAAATTCTATCGCACGCATCCAAACACAAACCTTGTCGGTCCCTCTCCCTCTCTCTCTCTCTCTCTCTCTCTCTCTGGGGGGGTCTTTCTAGTTCGCATGCACACTCCATATATAGGTCTCTCTGGCACACTATGTATGATTCTCTAGTCCAAGCTAAATACCTTGGGTGCACTCATCGTACGCACACAAATTCCCTTGCTCGTTGCCCGTAACTCTCTCACGCACCACTCTACCGTCTCGGAGCTCTTCCCTCTCCCTCTCAAACTCTCCATCTCCCTGGGTCACACATACACATGCATATCTCACTCGCACTCGATAGACCCATCGAAAACTCTCTCCCCCCCTCGTTCTCCCTCCATCTCACACGCACACACACACAATCTCACGCCTAGCTAAGTATGATTGTCTCTCACTCAATTGTAGGCATACGCAGTCCCCCCTATGTATATGACTAATTCTTAGTGTCTATCACAAACATGTGCATTGTCTCTTTCCCTCACTTGGTCTATCTCGATTTCTCTCGGGACATCTTTCTATCGCGCACACACCTCGTCCCTCGATCTCCCACCCATATAGTCCCCTCACGATCTCGAGGGGATCTCTCTATCACAAACATGCCCTCTCTCCCTCCCCGTGCGTCCATCTTCTCCATGCGTCCCTCTCGACCTTTGTCCCTTGTTGGCCAGACCTCTATTGGACATGTGCTATAGGGGTGTCTCTCTCCGTTGCAAACAATCACGCACTAGCTATCTTCTTGTATCTCCTCACCTCGGTTTTCTATCTCGGAGATGCATGCGTGATATGTTTGCATAAGAAACGAACACACACTCTCTCTCTCTATTTTATCGTTTGTTGTCCCATTCTCTTTCACACACACACTATTTTTGCACACTCACTCATTCTCCTTCACACGCACTTGATCTCTCTCGATTAGGCACTCTCTTCGGTCCATAGCATATAGATTTATTGAAAAGTCAAACATCGCAAAGTTTGACCATGTACGTGGAGAAAAAACATTTACATCTAGAACGGCAAACATATATCATTAGATTCATCATGAGATGTAGTTTCGTATGATGTATCTTTGGTATTGTAGATATAAATAATATTTGCGTAAACCTGGTCAAAGTTTCCAAATTTGACTTCTAAAAAAATTATATGCACTGCATTATCGAACGGATGGAGTATCTCTTTCCCCCTCTCAGCTATCTGATGCACCACTTAGCCGTATCGGGGCTCCTCTATCTCTCTCAAACTTTATATCTCCCTGGTTCACACATACACATATCTCGCTCGCGCTACATAGACCCATCTAACACTCTCTGCCCTTGTTCTCTCTCTATGTGACATGCACCCCCCCTAAGTACCATAATCCTTCACTCCATCATAGGCACACGCACCCCCCCTAAGTATGACTATCTCTCACTAGCCATCAGGAACACAGGTATTGTCTCCTTCCATCCATATGTCTATCTCGATATCTCTTAGGGTATCTTCTATCGCACACACACCTTGTCACTCGATCTCCCACCCATGTAGTCCCATCACGATCTCCAGGGGATCTCTCTGTCACAAACATACACTCTCTCCTCACCATGTCTGCATTTTCTCCATACGTCTCTCTCGACCTCTCTCCCTTGTTTGTCAGACCTCTCTTGGCCACATGCTAGGGGTCTTTCTCTCTCGGTTGCAAACAACCACACACTATCTCCTCACCTCGCTTCCGCTGTCGAAGATGCATGTGTGATATCTCTACTCTTATAAAAAACAGAGTTGGTGATGATGGTGTGCCTGCCATCCTGCAATATAGGTCGTCCGATTTATATCTGACGGATAGGAAGGAAACTATGGCAATTTTGCAAAAAGATACCCACACCCCTTTCCACATTTGCAAATAAGGCCTTCCCTCGTTCATCCTTTTCTCTCACAAGATAAACTACTCATACAAATGCATCTTGATGTTCCGTGCAATGCACATGCATCTTGCTAGTGTTTGCATAAGACACACACGCTTTTTCTCTACTTTATAATGTGTTGTCCATGTCTCTTTCACACACGCACACACACTTTTTTCACTCAATCTTTCTATTTCACACACACACTCTCTCTCTAGTTAGGTACTCTCTCACGTCCATAAACATATGGATGTTTTGAAAAGTCAAACCTCAGAAAAGTTTGACCAGGTATATGTGGAGAAAAACATTTACATCTGGAACGATCATTACATTCATCACAACATGTACTTACTTCATACTATCATTTATCTTTGGTATTGTAGATATAAGTAATTTCTTTATAAACTTGGTCAAAGTTTCAAAAGTTTGACTTAAAAAAAATATAGGCACTACATTATCGAATGGAGGGAGTAGCTCTTTCTCTCTCTACTATCTCTCACGGGCCTCCCCTCTCACTCGATCTCTCTATACCGAGGGATTATACGGTCACTGTGTCAGCGTATAGCTCCATATATTGTTTAGTTGACCAGTCAACCAGTCCACATGCTGCCTTGTCAACTCGTGTTCTCTATCTTCGTGTGCTAGCCCATGTGGCAGTGGGTGAAAATAAGTAAACTAGAGGCCCATCTGACATGCGGTGAAGTAAACAAAGTTGAAACCACTCGCGGTAGCACCCCGCACGCTAGTAAATTGAGGGCACACTTCTTCCGCATGAAGGACGCACTCGCGCACACTTCACCACTGCGCGGCGGCATGCACACAAGGATGCACTCGCGCACACCCAGCACACAATACACACCAGCACACGTGTACACTGGCGTTGCTACTGGCTGAGATGGACGGCGAGGCAGCCAACAAGCGGAGGCGACTTGAGCCAAAACCGCATCCGGTGAGCCTGGACTTCATCAGCAGCCTCCCCGACGACATGCTGCTCATCATCATCGGCCTCCTCCCCACCAACTCTGCCGTTCGAACCACCCTGATCTCCCAGTGGTGGCGCCCCTCTGGTGCCGCATCCCCCTCAACCTCACCGTCGACAGCTACCTCTATGATGGGGATTGCAAACGCATGGCCGCAGTCTCCAAGATCCTTTAATTGCACCCTGGGCCAGCCAGACGCCTTGACATCCGCATGTTCAGTACCAACTGCAAGGTCGAAGCCAAGTTTGATGAGTGGTTCTTATCCCCCGCCCTAGATCAGCTCGAAGAGCTCAGGTTTGAAGCTGGACGATGTCGCTCTCTGCCGCTATCCACGCTCTGCCTCATGCCAATGATGCGCCGCGCCAGGTTCAGCTCCTGCTATTTTCCCCAGATTAATGCCGCGCCCGCCCTTCTTCTCCCTCAACTCAAGCATCTCGACCTCTTCGATGTTGGCATCTCGAAGAAGGCTATGGAGCACCTGCTCCGCAGCTGTACTGCGCTCGAGTACCTTCGTCTTCGGCAGATCCACGGGTTCATTAGCCTCCACATCGCCTCGATGAATCTCTGATGGATTTATGTGTCTTGCTGGCCCCGCAACAAGACATCAATTGGGAAGAGATCACTCCAGCTGTTCCACGTTATGGTCATTGAGAATGTGCCTTTCCTTGAGAGATTGCTTGTATCTGATCTAGAAGGTCCAACAAAAATCAGGGTCATTAACGCGTCAAAATTGACAGCGTTGGTGTACTCGTCTGCCAAATTCTCCGAACTCTTTATTGGATCCGTAATCGTTCGGGTACAACACTCATCTTCTTCTCCGTCTTCTTGAAATTCACATTTTTAAATTTCTTCTTGATTTATTTACGACTGTCATCCAAAAAATGATTCCCACAAGCTTGACCCAGTCTGTGCGCATAGTGAAGATCTTGGCAATAAAATCTATCGGCCCCAATCTGGATCAAGTTGTTGGATTCCTTACATGCTTTCCGTGCACGGAGAAGCAAGTCATCGAGGTGAAACTTCTTTCCTATTAGTAAACGGTAATCACAACGTAGCTCAATTTTTTCATAATTTTCCCAAATTACGATGACAAGTGTAGTGTTCAAAACTGCATCTACGCACTGCACCGAAAGAAATATTTTTAGTATTTTTTCTCACGTGATCACCTGCATCATTTTTTTTGTTGTACTACTAGTAGCCTAGGCTTGTCATAGTGGCAAGTAACTTAGACTAGTAACTCTATGGTTAGCCTAAGAGCAAGTACTACCTCTGTCCTGGTTTACTCTTCGTATTTTGTAGTATCAAAATTTGACCATAGATTTAACTGACAAAATGTTAATGCATGTCACTAAAAATTATATCATTGAATTCGTATTTGAACATAATTTCAAATGTTATAATTTTTGGTGACATGCATTGGCATTTTCTTAGGTAAATCTATGGTCAAAATTTTACACTAAATACAAGGTAGTACAAAAGTGGGCTATAACGGCCCTCCACTATGTAAGCCAAAACACGTGCCAAATTCACTTCTGATGCATTTGGCATTGTCGTGGGAAACCACGGCCACCTATGGGGCCATCAGCCCCTTTGTGGTTTGGTGGGGGGAAGGGCACGTTGCATAAAGAGCGGAGAGTGTAGCGCAGCACGGCAGAGATCACATGGGCAGTTTTTACCCAGGTTCGGGCCGCCGCGAGGCGTAAAACCCTACTCCTGCTTTGGTGGATTGATGGTGGATTGTGGTGGAGACGCAACACTCTTGCCCGACAAGGATGCCTTGGGACGAGAGCAGCTACGCGCGTATGAATGTACGGGGGTCTGAATCCTTTCTATGGTTGCCATGGCCCTCCTTTTATAGATCAAGGGGTCACCACAGTGGCAAATCAGTCATTGTGCACTGATTAGATAGCAAATAGTGCTATCATACCTAACTCTGCAGGCAGGACAGACCGGATTAAATGCGCCACTTAGTGTCGCATCATGGTATGCCCGACAAGCCTTGCCGGGCTGTTCGGCTACCTTTTCGTCTGTCTGCTTGACACGTGTCTGGACGGGTGTCATTCGGAGATGATTTCCATAGAAAGTGGCTGCCACATGCCAAATAACAGCCACTTAGTCACTTGGGGGCTTGACACCGCACCGATCAATGACTTGCGTCGCTGTGAGGTGGAGCGGTGGAGCCTTGGCGGGGTAGTTTGCCTTCGCCGTGCCCGGTAGGCCTACTGGGACGGTCTTGAGGCTTGTCTTCGGGGTAACCTTGCCCTTGCCAGGCTCGCCTGCCCGGCAAGGGAGGCTTTCCCTTAGTGGTGTCTCGCTTCCTTTGGCTTGACTTGGTCTTCTTGATCCACCCTCTGATTTCTCAAAGAGCTATCTCTTCAACTCGGTCTCGTTTTGGATGTTGCAACCTTGCTCTTTAGGCCTGTGCACGGTCTGGGCAACATACCCAGGATTTGTTGCACCGACAGCAGCCCCCGGGCCTGGTCCGAACACGCTGCCGGGCATCATCGGGGTAGGCCCTATCCAGTGCACAGGCAAGAGGGTAGTAGTTGCTCGTCCTTTGAGACCTTCTTTGCTTCTTCATTAACCTGAGCCCAGGTCAGTTTCCGGTTCTCTCGCGCGTCGCGTAATGCCAATTGTAGTGGGGCCATCCTTGTAATGGCCCGTGAATGACTTTAACGCACGGGTGAGTAACTGCCAATTCATTCTTCCCACCACGCTCTTATCCTTGGCCACGTATGCTGCATGCATTGAGTGGGGTAGGTAACGGAGGCGCGTGGTGCAGGAGAGCATCAAGGCAGGGGCCCGGTCTTCTTGTATTGGTGGAGGAGGATGGCGGTTACCCGCCGAGGGGTAAGCTCCCAGCCCCAGTCCGTCTATAAAAGAGGGGGTGGGGGAGGAGTGGGAGTGTTCATCCACACACCTCTCCTCCTCCATTCCCTGCTTTCTTCTGGTTATGCTGAAAGGGAGAGACCAGGGCCAGGCCCCGGGCTCTAGCTTGGGGTTGATGATGTTGAATGCTCACGCTGATGCTCGGGGAGAAGAAGGGTGTGGTCACGCCTTTGCTGGGATAGGACCCCTCTCCCGTCTTTGCACAGTCCTCAGGGGGGCGCGCGGGCGGCGCGGCGGTAGCGACTCTCGTGCGCTCATCGCCGGGCCACCCGGGGCTTCAATTTTAGTGAGGGGCTACATGAGCGACACCACGCCGGAGCCCATAATGGACGGAAAGCGTGGTAGTCAATCGTGGCCTATTCCCCCTTCTCCTGTGACGTCGAAGGGAGACCGCAGGAGCAGTTCGCCATTGGTAAAGGCAGATCCCTTCCTTCGGGGTACTGTGCGTCTTGTGTATGGGTGGGTTCCTTGTGCCCGTGGATGCTTCTTCAGGGGACGGCATTCTTCTAGCTTCAGATCGTTGGAGACGACCATGCTCTCTGTGGAGCCATCCGGAGCGCCTGGTGCCCGCCCTGGCCGCCATGGTGGGGGCTTAAGCGACAGCGGGCACACCCCCTTGAGCGACAGCGGCGAGGAAGGTGGCAACAACCCACGAGGCATCAAGAGCGAGGACGATCACTCCGACGAGGCGTGATTGCCGGCAGCACCATCATCACCGGCTGGGTTTTCGGTAGTGTCACCATCTGCACCTGCCCTCCGATTTCTTCCTCCCAGCCCGGGAACGGCGCCATCCTAATCCTGGGGAGGCGCCGAATCCCAGCCAGGCCTTCCCTCCATCTTCTTCATCTCCCCCTGCGGTTCCAAGGAGGGAAGGGACAAAGTAAAGGCATCACGGGCATTTATCTTTTTTTAATCTAAAATATGTAGGCACTGGCCAAACTTTAGTTTAAATTATGTAATCTTCTTTACCCATGTTTGCGTTCTGTAAGATCTGCACTTGTTAGTCAGCATATTAATGAAAAAGACAAGCCTTGTCAGGTACTTGTGCATGTAACATGCCCATGCAGAGGTGAAATGCCTCTAAACATTCAAGTAAACAAGTTTTCCCCGGCAGGCTATCCTGCCGGTACCCTCAGTTTGTTGCCGCGGAGCTAGGCCTGCCGGGCACAAACCATAAAGAGGGACCAGCCCCCCGCCAAATCTTTTCCACCAAAGGCCACTACAACCATCCTGACCGAAGCAACGTTCGAGTCAAGGGATGGGAGCACCTAGGTTTCGAAGGTGGCGAGGTTTTCTTATGCACAAGTCTCTACTTACAGAACACGTATGGGTAAGAATAGAACTTATCTGTTTGGCTTGCGGGGGATCACAACGTAGGCTTGTCTTCTCTTCTCTTCTTCAGTAACAAGTCCGCGGTAAGAGCCCTGCAACTTAGTGCAGATGAGAATGATGCCACATGCGATCTTATCTACATGAACATGCTATCCTCATGATATGCTTATACATGCATGCAATTTGTCGGGGGCCCCCAGCCCTTCATTTATTTCTCTGTTGCTCAGGATCTATGCCTGGCTTTGCACAAGGGGTTACATGCAACATCGGCAAGGCCTATACAAAAGGGTGGCTGCCGGGCAGGGCCCGACAGCCGCGCCTTACGGGTAGAACTTACGGAGATGCTCAATGTTCCATGAGTTTTGCAATTGAATGCCATCTTCGGTCTCCAGATGGACTGCGCCAGGTCTGGTGACTCGTACTACCCAGTAAGGGCCTTCCCACTTTGGCGTCAACTTGTTTGTACCCTTGGCGGACTGAACGCGCCAAAGGACAAGGTCGCCTTCCTCAAAACTCCGGGCATGAACCATGCGGCTGTGATAGCGACGCAGGGCTTGCTGGTAGCGTGCAGCACGCGTAGCAGCCCAGAGACGGTTCTCCTCGAGTAGCACAGCGTCATCACGCCGGTGCTCGAGGTGACCCGTAAATGAGTTCCGTGGGGATAAGTGCTTCTGCCCCATTGACTAGGGAGAAGGGAGTCTGCCCGGTAGCTCGATTTGGTGTCATTCTGAGGGACCAAAGAACCACCGGTAGCTCATCGACCCATCGCCTGCCACACTTCTGCAGCTTATCAAATGTTCTTGTCTTTAGTCCTCGCAACACTTCAGCGTTCACCCTCTCAGCTTGCCCGTTGCTCCTTGGATGAGCAACAGAGGTGAATGAGATTTTGCTTCTGAGGGAATGAGCGTATTGCATGAAGGTGTGGCTCGTGAATTGGGTGCCATTGTCGGTGATGATTCGGGCAGGGACCCCGAAGCGGCACACCAATCCTTTCAAGAACTTGATAGCTGACTGAGCAGTCACCTTTCTCACGGGCTCTACTTCCAGCCACTTTGTAAACTTGTCGATTGCAACAAACAAGAATTCAAAGCCCCCAGTAGCACGGGGGAAGGGGCCCAAGATGTCGAGCCCCCAGACCGAAAACGGCCATGACAAAGGGATTGTCTGAAGAGCTTGGGCAGGCAGATGGATATTCTTGGAATGGAACTGGCAGGCTTCACACTTGGTGACTAGCTTGATGGCATCTTGGAGGGCCGTGGGCCAGTATAATCCTTGCCGGAAGGCTTTTCCAACCAGGGCCCTCGATCCAATGTGTGAGCCGCACATACCCTTGTGTATCTCTGCCAACAGTTCCTTTCCTTCTTCCCGGCAAATGCACTTCAATTTCACACCGTTGGGACCTCTTCTGCATAGTGTGTCGTCAACGAACTGATACATACTGGCCCTCCGGGCTACTCTTTCAGCTTCTTCTTGCTCTTTGGGAAGTTCTCCAGTTTGGAGGAAATGGACTATGTGTTGTGCCCAAGTTGGAGCCTGAGGCTCGGCAACGAGGACTAGCGGCACCTCCTCATTCATGGGAGCGCATTCCTCGACCACAGGGACCGGTGGTCTGGCGGGAGGGTGCAGCTCAGCGGTCGAAGGGGAGTTGTTCCCGCCAAGCTCTCTCCGGGGGCCTTGGGAGGCTCTGCCGGGAGAGGCTTGCTGGAGTCCAGTTTTCTCCTCTTTCTGGCCATTGTTGCCGGGGATACGAAGGGCTGAGTCAGATGGAGAACAAAATTTCCTGGTTCCACAGGGAGTTTTTGCGCAGCGCACTTTGACAGATGATCAACAATGTTGTTTTCCGCACGTGGCACGTGCTCTGTTTGCAATCCATCAAAGCGCTCCTCCAACTTCGTCACTTCCTCAATGTATGCCTCCATCAACAGGCTTTGGTAATCCTTGTTCACTTGTCTCACTACCAGTTGTGAATCTCCACGGATGATCAGCTTCTTGATTCCCAGTTCTGTTGCAATCCTGAGCCCGGCAAGGAGTCCTTCATACTCTACAGTATTGTTGGTAGCCTCCTCCCAGGGGAAATGCATCTGAACGACGTACTTTAGGTGCTCCCCAGTGGGGGTAACGAGAAGCACGCCAGCTCCTGCACCTTGTAGGGAGAAGGCATCATCAAAATACATGATCCATTTTTGGGGTGCTTCCTTGCCGGGGATGACTGTCTCCAACACTTCTTCATCAGGGGTTGGCGTCCACTCTGCAATGAACTCTGCTAGTGCTCTGCTCTGAATGGTTGACGTGCTTTCCAACTTCAAACCAAAGCTGGACAACTCCAAAGCCCATTCCACAATCCTGCCAGTGGCCTCGGGGTTTCAGACTATGCGTTGCAAGGGGAAGCGGGTGACAACTGTGATCTCGTGGGCTTGGAAGTAATGGCACAATTTCCTTGAGGCCATGATGAGGCCAAAAATCAACTTTTGCATGCCAGAGTACCTCGATCCAGCTCCCTGTAATAGGGAGCTGACGAAATACACTGGGCGCTGCACCACTTTCTTCTTTGCCGCGACCATAGAACTGCTTCCGCTGCCCCGCCTTTCTTCGCATTGGACTGACTCTGGTCTTGCCAGGACGGGTTCACTTTCTTCTCAAGAGGGAACGATGATGGCGGGAGTTGTTTCATCTACTTCTCGCTATGCCACCAGTGCCGCACTAACCACTTGATTAGTCGCCGCCAAGTATAGCAGCAACGGCTCTTGTGGTTTGGGAGCGACTAAGGTAGGCCTTCAAATCTTGCAGCGCAGCGTCCGCCTCAGGGGTCCACTCCACAGGTCCTGCCTTCTTCAAGATTTTGAAGAATGGCAAGGCGCGCTCGGCAGACTTGGAAATGAACCTACTTAGCGCGGCAACGCATCCAGTCAAACGTCTCACATCCTTAACTATCTGGGGTGCTTGAATCTGCTCGATAGCTTTGATCTTGTCGGGGTTAGCCTCTATCCCCCGATGGGACACAAAGAAGCCAAGTAGCTTTCCGGAAGGAACGCCAAATCCACACTTCTCTAGGTTTAACTTTAGGTTAATTTTGCGCAGATTTGCAAAAGTCTCTTCCAAGTCACGAATGAGGGTTGATCTGTCCTTGGTCTTGACCACTATATCATCCATGTAAGCTTCAACGTTTCTGTGCAGCTGGGACTCAAAGACAGTTTGTACTGCTCTTGCAAAAGTGGATCCGGCACTCTTCAACCCGATGGGCATCCGTATGAAGCAGTACGTGCCACATGGGGTTATGAACGCGGTCTTTTCCTCATCTTCCTTGGGCATGAAAATCTGGTGGTATCCAGAGTATGCATCTAGAAAAGAGAGCAAGTCACACCCGGAGGTGGAATCGACAATCTGGTTGATGCGCGGCAAGGGAAATGGGTCCTTCGGGCATGCCTTGTTCAGATCTATGAAATCTATGCAAAGCCTCCATTTTCCATTAGCCTTGCGCAACACCACAGGATTTGCTAACCACGTTGGATGCAGTACTCCTCTGACCAGAACATCTGCCTCAAGTTTCTTGATCTCCTCGGCAATGAATTACTGCCGCTCCAAAGATTGCTTTCGAACCTTCTGCTTGACGGGTCGGGCATGTGGGCAGACAGCAAGGTGGTGCTTGATTACCTCCTTGGGAATACCGGGGATGTCAGATGGTTGCCAAGCAAACACATCGACATTCGCCCGCAGGAAGGCAATGAGCGCGCTTTCCTATTTGTCATCGAGGGTGGCACTGATGGTAAATGTACCATCAGCGCCAGCCAGCCCTGCCAGGACCTTCTTCACAGCAGGTGCAGCAGCCTTGGATCTCTTGCTATTGGAACTCTCCGGCAAGTCATGAACAGGTGCAACGCATTCCGGAGAGGTACGCTTCCCGGATTCTTTACTGGCATCCTTGCTAGTTTTCTTCTTTTTCTTGCTTTCCTTGGCGGGAGCAATGGCTTCCGCAGCCTCTGCAGCGACTGCTTCCCGGTACATCTTGTCCACGCATATGACTGCATCTTTCTTATCCGACGGAATGGAAATGACACCCATTAGTCCTGGCACCTTCAAAGTGTTGTAGGCATAGTGGGATGCCGCCATGAACTTGTCCAGGGCTGGGCGACCAAGGATTCCATTATACGGCAGGGGGAGGTGAACCACATCAAACACGATGTTCTCAGTCCGGTAGTTTAACTCCCCTCCGAATGTCACCGGCAGTGTGATCTTCCCCTTAGGACGACTCCTGCCGGGGTTGATCCCTTGGAACGTACCAGTAACCTTGAGTTCTTCATCTGCTATTTGGAGCTTGCTGATGACCTTTGGAGAAATCAGATTCAACCCGGCCCCGCCGTCAACCAACATCTTTGTGACCTTGAGGTTGTGGATTGTTGGTGAGACCAACAACGGCAAGCACCCTACCGCGGTAGTGCGGACAGGGTGATCCTCTTCGTCAAAGACAATGGGCGTGCGGGACCACTTGAGCGGCTTTTGAGAATCTGTCGTTGGCTCCACGGCATTGACTTCACACGCTCACTGTTTAAGTTGGCGGTAAGAGGAGTGCAAAGATGCGCCCCCATCAATGCACAAGGCGTCAGTCGCTTTCTGGAACTCCTGCTCGCTGGTTTCCTCTTCATCTCCTTCATCAGTCTCATCATCGCAATCCTTCTTCTCACGGCCTCTGGCGGGTTTCCCTTGATACTGAGGAGCCTTGCCGGGGCGGCCAGCTCTGCTGCCTCGGACCTTCCCACCAGCGCCATCCTGATCTTTCTCCTTGTCACGCTTCTTGTACTCAGCCCTCTGCTTCTTGACGAGTTGCTCAACCTGATGGCACTCCTGAAGATCGTGGCCTTTGGTCCTATCTTACAGTACGGCCCATCACCCTTCCCGGCTTTCTCGGCAGCCGCAGCTTCCCGGCAATCAGTGCACGCAGCAGCTTCCTTGCCGGGAACCTTGGTCTTGACCTTCTTGCCGGTACTGGGTGCGCTCGATCTTTCAACGGTCATCACTGCTCTGTCCTTGCGCTTCTTGCCACGCTTCTTGGTCTTCTTCTTCTGATCGGTGGCGCCGTCGTCATCCTCTGAGTCGATGTCGACACCATCTTCTTCACCGGGGAGTCGCCTCCCCTCTTCTACCCGAGCACACTTATCCACCAGAGTGTATAGCTCATTCACAGTCTTGGGCAACCGAACGTTCATTTTAGAACATATCCGGCGGTTGCGTACGTTAGACTAGAACGCAGCTATCACAGCTGCCGTGTGGATATCTGGGATGTTCTGGTGCACTCGGCTGAATCTTTGCATGTACTTTCGCAGACTTTCTCCTTCCTTCCGCGGGAGGAGCTGCAGGTCGCTGGGTCGCCCTGGTTCTTGATGGCCGCCCGTGAAGGCACCAACAAACTCATGGCACAGGTCAGCCCAGGTCGAGATGGAGTTCTCTGGCAAGTGCATCAGCCAAGACCTCACATTTGGCTTGAGTGCCAAAGGGAAGTAGTTGGCAAATACCTTCTCGTCTCTTCCCCCGGCAGCTTGAACAGCGATGGTGTAGATGCTCAAGAACTCTGTCGGGTTCAGCCTCCCATCATACTTCTCTGGTATTTCTGGCTTGAACGTGTGAGCAGATGGCCAATGGACTTGCCGCAGCTCATGAGTGAAGGCGGGGCACCCTACCTCGAAAGGCAAGTACCCACCTTCACCGGGCGTGGGCTCGTCGACGTTGGGGCCATTGCGCCTGTCAGACTGGCGTTGGGTTTCGTGGCGCTATTCGATGGTGATGTGCGCGTCTTCCCACCGCCTGCCTTCCAGGACTCGCCGCTGGTCCCGACGTGCTCGAGGGTCGGATGAAGCCATCGATACGTCATTGGGTTCTTGCTGCGGCCCCTGCGCCAGCTGCCACGGAGGAGATTGCACTGTGGGGGTGGCCCCTTCGATACGGCCAACGGCTTGGGCCGTTGTTGCCGCCTGGGGAGGCCGTGACAGGCCCGCTCGCTGTGATCCTCCCGCCTCGATGAAACCAATCAAACTCTAAATGGTGGTTCTCCACTCATCCATCTGATCGGCCGGCGGTGAAAATCTCAACAGGAGTTGGGCCCGCACCATGGCCTCCGAAGCAGTGCTCGGCATGGATGACGACGTAGACCATAACGTCGCCTGGCTTCTGACGGTGCCAGTAGTGGCAACGCCGTGCTCTTGTCACCGCGAGCCAGTCGCCAGAGTGGCGTTGCAGCTAGGTGGATGTGCTTGGGGATCGGCGGCTTCGTTCGGCGCATCAGCTGGGTCAGCCCGCCCCGGGGGTGGTGCATACCCTATGGCCGCGCCCGCAGCGGGGTCGGTCGGAGAGTTGCGGTTCGCCCTAGAGCGAGCGCCACCGCTGCGGCTGTGTCCTTCGGCGGGGCCAAGAGGTGTAGACGGAATGATCTCTGCACCCGCGACTTGTGGAGCATGGTTGCTGGGATGCTGCTGGCGTTGTCCTTCTCCGGTGCCTCCTGCCCCTGTTTCGGCCGTGGGAGGGGTGGTGACGGCGCCTGCGCCAACCACGCCCCCCCCCCCGCAGCGTCCATGTCCTCGTGTGCCCCCGTAGCCCCTGTGGCATCGACGGCCGCGTGCGACGGGGCCTTCGAGGTGGACGGGTGAGTTGGAGCACCGGCCTTCTTCTTGGGCGCCATGGATGATGAAGCCGTCGATGAAGAAAACAATGATGAAGATGACACGCTGCGTACATTTCTCGGGTTCGCGCAAGCGCTTCCACCTACCTGGCGCACCAAAGATGTCGTGGGAAACCACGACCACCTATGGGGCCATCAGCCCCTTTGTGGTTCAGTGGGGGGAAGGGCACGTTGCACAAAGAGCGGAGAGCGTAGCGCAGCACGACAGAGATCACAAAGGCAGTTTTTACCCAGGTTCGGGCGACCGCGAGGCGTAAAACCCTACTCCTGCTTTGGTGGATTGATGGTGGATTGTGGTGAAGACGCAGCGCTCTTGCCCGGCAAGGACGCCTCGGGACGAGAGCAGCTACACGCGTATGAATGTACAGGGGTACGAATCCTTTCTATGGTTGCTATGGCCCTCCTTTTATAGATCAAGGGGTCACCACAGTGGCAAATCAGTCACTGTGCACTGATTAGATAGCAAACAGTGCTATCATACCTAACATTGCAGGCAGGACAAAGCACATTAAATGCGCCACTTAGTGTCACATCGTGGCATGCCCAGCAAGCCTTGCCGGGCCGTTCGGCTACCTTTTCGTCTGTCTGCTTGACACGTCTCTGGACGGGTATCATTTGGAGATGATTTCCATAGGAAGTGGCGGCCACGTGCCAAATAACAGCCACTTAGTCAGTTGGGGGCTTGACACCACACCGATCGATGACTTGTGTCGCTGCGAGGTGGAGCGGTGGAGCCTTGGCGGGGTAGTTTGCCTTCGTCATGCCCGGCAGGCCTGCCGGGACGGTCTTGAGGCTTGTCTTCGGGGTAACCTTGCCCTTGCCAGGCTCGCCTACCCGGCAAGGGAGGTTTCCCTTAGTGGTGTCTCGCTTCCTTTGGCTTGACTTGGTATTCTTGATCCGCCCTCTGATTTCTCAAAGAGCTATCTCTTCAACTCGATCTCGTTTTGGATGTTGCAACCTTGCTCTTTAGGCCTGTGCACGGTCTGGGAAACAGACCCAGGGTTTGTTGCACCGACAGGCATCGATGCCCCTCCATTGCTCACCTAGTGCCCCAATCTGGATCACCTACTTTGGGAGAGGGAGAGGCTGGTGTAGTTGGTTTAATTGATTTTTTTTATACATGTGGGTCTGTGTGCACAGCGGTGCCAACTCTCTCACATCGCTAGAGCGGTGCCAAAATCTTTTGATTTGACATCGATGCGTATTATGTGGCATACTTTTGAGAAATATGGCATCAGCCACATAGTGGAAGGCAACAAATGCCCAAGCTCTTCACGTGCTCCTAGGTAAATGAGAGGAAAGAGAAAGGGAGAGAGTGTGAGTGAAAAAATATCACTAGCCTTAGAGCCAACCCTATTGTATGAGCGAATGATATTGGTACCTCTTGATGACACGACAATCTTATTCAGCCAACTGCTCTAATATGTTCTCTTCTTTTCCAGATAAAAAAAGACCCGAAAGTGAAAAATGTGATGCACTATAACAATCTCATCGAATGCCTTGATCTCCATCTTACAGAAATTGATTTGATCGACTACTGAGGCAGCACATCTGAGATTAAATTGGCCAGGTTCTTTGTTCTAGAGGCAAGTGTGCTCAAGGTAATGAGGTTTGGCGTTATCTGGCGCAACAATGAATGGCGTGCTTATCACCGCAAGCGTCTAAGCCTAAATGACAAAGTCTCTGCAGAACCTGAATTTGTTTTTGAAACATCAAGTCGCCAGAGACTCAAAAATTTATTTGCCCATTAGTGACTTGTCAGGGCGGTGGATTTTAGTTTGTACGATAATGCTCCATCCACCTAAAGTAACGAAAGTTCTTACGTAAACTTCCTAATAATTCCCTCTTCGTAGGTGCAACATTACTCCTAGCATTTGTAATATCAGTTTGAAACTTGTAATATTACGACTATCCAGCACGAGGTACTATGTTACGATAAATGTTCGCGTGCATAGGTGCGGCAACGATATACTGCCTCCTTTCCGGTTTATAGGGCTCAATTCAAAAATCTCACCAACCAAGGTAGATGGTCAGTGGTGGAACAATTTTTGTAGTTTGCGAAACCACTCAATTAATGCGCTTGTTTTCCTCAAAAATTGTGTTTACAAATGCATTAATTGCAATGCATGCATGAATAAAGTACATGCATTGGTCAATTTTCTCTTAATACTTGCATGCAATGATTTATTGCACCTTGAAATCTGAACATGTGATGGGGAACAACCAAATTGAGTCTTATAAAATGGGAAAACTAAAATTTTGCGATAAGCCCTATAAACCGGAAAGGAGTACCCATTACTCGAGTACAATATTTATTATTACCAGCAAGAGGCACATGCGTTGCACGGAACATCAAGATGCATTTATACGAGCTGTTTATCTTGTGGGAGATGAAGATGAACGAGGGAAGGCCTTATCTGCAAATGTGGAGAGGGGTGCGGGTATCTTTTTGTAAAATTGCCATAGTTTGCTTTCTATCTGTCAGATATAGATCAGACGGTCTATATTGCAGGATGGCAGGCACACCATCATCACCAACTCGGTTTTTTATAAGAGTTTCTCTATTTCTCTATACTACTCCTATAAAAACCTGAGGGCTCCTTTGATTCAAGGGAATTTTATAGGATTTTTGGAGGATTGATATCCTTTGAAATTTTTCCTACGTTTGTCCTTTGATTCATAGGATTGAATCCCATATGAATTTTTCCAATGGAATCTTTTGTACTACATTTCATAGGAAATCTAACATCCACTCTAACCACTTTTTACAATTCCTTAGCTTTTCCCGTGAAATCAAACGCTCCTTGCTAATCCTATAGGATTGAAGTGGGCATGACACTCCAATCCTATACTTTTCCTATTCCTATGTTTTTAAAATCCTGCGAATCAAAGAGGTCCTGAGTTGGTGATGATGGTGTGCCTGCCATCTTTCACCAATAGCCGTCGGATCTAGATCTGACGCATACAAAGCAAACTACTGCAGTTTTGCAAAAAGATGCCCACACTTGTTCCCTATTTACAAACAACTCCTTGTCTCTCACAATCAGCCTTATCTCTTCCCCACCACATCTAGAAGGCCATGGAACAATATGGCGCGATGGCCGCTGCCGGCGCCATCCACACCCAATCTTGGTGTTTCGTGCAATGCATGGGCATCTTACTCATATAAGAAAAGAGTAGAGATACTCGTGGCAACACACGGGAAATTATGTCGAACACGGCTAGTTGTAAGCAGGCTAGCTCTACAGCCATGATAATAGTGACTGCACACGGTGAGGCTGACTTTGGTATGCCGAACACGGCACCTACACTCAGGAGTCATCTCCAGCGCAGGGTCTTGTCACTTCACTATGAGGAGCCGCACGTAATAATTTGACCAATGGGTAGTACAGTACTACTACATTGGTAGTACTACTACTAGTACTAGCACCACCGTCTGGATTTAGTAGTACTACCACCTATGTCTGGATTTAGTATTTGACTAGCAATATCTAGTAATGCATGTCACAAAAAATTTACTATTCCCTCTGTAAATAAATACATGGAGTATTGTTTTATTCGGTTTTGAACGTAGTTCCCGATGATATTATACACTCTCCCTTCCGGTAGATGGCTCAAATATGAAATCTCATCAATCAGACTACTATTGTACTCACCGGGCGGTCAGCTTGGTAAGCTACCAACAAAAAATTGCAATCAAAGACTACTATTGTACTCCCTCCGTACTGGTGCATTAGTCACATTACGAAAACCAAATAATCCCAAAACTTTTAGGCACAGTGCATTAACTACCTACCTCGTTCCCTGTTTTTTGCAACGAAAAAAGAAATCACCCAATAGGAGACGTGGGGTGCGTATGCATTCAATGACTTGAGACTACTTAGACTACTTAGACTAGTCACAACATGCAGTGCTCAATTCTCTTTATGCAATGACATTAATTACAAAATACTACTCCTACCTCCGTCCTGGTTTATTGGTCCCCTTAGTATTTTGTGCCAAATTTTGACCATAGATTTAACTAAAATAATAATAATGCATGTCACCAAAAATTGTATCATTGGATTCGTATTTGAACATAGTTTCCAATGATATTATTTTTGGTTACATGCATTAACATTTTATTAGTTAAATCAAAGGTCAAAACTTGGCGCAAACTGCCAAGGGGGCTAATAAACCAGTAAACATCAAAGTTCTCTCGTTTTGCCCCAACTTGGTCTCGGTGACTATACTGCACCGGCACGGAGGGAGGGCCGAGGAGTAGATGGCCAACACACATGTGAATGCAACACAGTCTGCACTTCTCATATAAAGGTTCCCCGCCAGTCCAATCTACGAAATCCTACGCACCCTAACCAAGGGCAAGAGTGATCACTCCAATCGCAAGATCAGTTGACTAGAAGCTATACCCATGGAGGCGATGAGCGCGAGCATCAGCCGGCTGTGCCAGATGGTCCACGACGCCGGCCTGCGGCCCGGCACCGACGAACGTCTCCAGGTCGTGCTTGAGGCCGCCAGGGTGAGAGGCCTCTTGGACGACAGCTTCGTCTCCTTGTTCGACGAGGTCCTCGTCGGCTTCCTTGACAAGTTCACCATCGTCAAGAAGCTCGCGGACGACCTTGATGTACGCCTCCAGCCCACGCGCCCAGGCCCTGCGATGCCCGCCACCCTCAACGGCCTCTATGGTGACAACCTCTTCGACACACTGGTGGCCCTGCGACTGCCCGCCGTCGCACCGGAGAATGTGCACCTCGAGGTCGCGCTCGCCGCACAACGCCTGGCGCAGCAAGAAACCATCGACATAATCACCCACGTCTACGCGCAAATCATCCACAAGACTACTACATGCAAGAGGAGGACAATAGGACGATGGCCTTCTTAGACCGCAAGGCAACCTTGGACGGCATTGTTTAGAAGCACGTTGAGCTCGCCGCCAACGCCGCTGCTCCTCACATGTCGGTTGGTGACCCCGCGCACTAGGGCATGAGGATGTCATTGATGGATCCGTATGTATCTTTATCTTTCCGTCAATTCCATGTAGTAGTATATTGTACTAGTAATTATCTTACCTTTCGCATCAACTTCATAATTTTCGTACGTACTCCATGCATGAACCGAGCCAGAACCAAACTTCACATTACTCTAGGGAAAATCATTATTTCTATCTATCGGTCGCGCCATGGAGCAGAACCAAATTTTACAAGTTACAATTTCAAAAGGAAAAGCCTGTCGTGTTCGCGTCGCACCCCCACACGGTTGGTTCGGCACACCGCTCAAGGGGGAATGCGTGTTGTGTTGCATTGTCACTTACAAGTGGGACCGTAGTTGAGCAAACCGACTATCGGCAAACCCCCACCCCGCCCACCGCGTGATGGCTGAGTTAGAGAAAACAGGAGGGAGAAGAGATAGCTGTAGCACGGACTACAAGAAAATTGGTGTCAGATGGGACTCATGTGGGTGGCGTGTGTCGTACTGCTAGACGTGAATGCTAGTTATGGCCCATGCCACCCCACTATATCGAGGTGCTAGTTACGTAGAGCGAACACATTATATCTCTCCAGGAGTACGGTACACCACTAGTACTACTCACATTGTCGCGAAATTTCCTGGAGTCCGTGCTCAGCCCTCCTATCTCTCTCTCTCTCTTCTCAGCGAGCCAGCAGACGCGCGGAGTGTGCCCATCGTCTGTTTGCTCACATGGGGTCCCACATGTCAGTGAAAATGCAAGACGACCCACTGAACCTGCACTTCTTTCACCTCGACGTGTTGGTGATGAAAAACAAATCCAATAAAGATCTTCGGTGGCCGCTTTTGGAGTTACTCAAGAGTAAAGTTCTATTTACAGTTTAACCCAAGATGCACATCACGTGGCTTCAACTAGCACTCCATTTTCTTACATGACACGGCCTGGATGTTGGATGTCCCACGTGTCAGCAAAAGGAGGAAGAACTTGACCAAATCTTCTCCACATTTAGACCGGAGGAGTAGGAAACACGGCAAGCCCTGTGCCTACATCATACGTACTGTACAAGCCCACCTCACGCTATCACCATATTTCTCGGCCTCCGTGCAAAACCTAGCTCTAGTTGATGATATACTACTACCAGGACTAACTATTGTACTAGCATACTATTAGGTTAGCTCTATGTGATGTGGCAACTTCATATAAATGGATGTTGGCTATACTACTATGGTACTCACACTCCAAGAAGTGACTTGAAAACCATTCATAAATTGAGTTTATCACATGCATATGCAAATGTACCATTCATTACATACAACAAGTCATTAACACACAACGATAACGAGGATACATGTTGGATTATAGATTATTTCCAACAAAACATTCTAGTAAATACTAAAGTTTTTATCACACAACAAATAACAAGCAATGAAATGAACTTCAGCTCAACCAATCCTCGGCGTTGGAAACGCTTGTTTTGAACCATAAGTAAGCCTCTAGGAAGGGCCAACTATTGTCAATATCGGGACCAACGCAGGACTCATCATCCAGGCTGAAGCGACCTATATCAGGACGCATATTGTGATAGCCAGGGTAGGGAACCATAGCAATGTCCGATGTATAGATGCAGTTGCTTCTCATAAATGGTAGTAACATTGTGCCAACAGCAGCTGGATCGCCTTTCACCATCATTTGATAGTTTAGTCCAAGGAAGAGCGAGTTTTCTCCAAGACTATCAATATTGAACCAGGGAGAAGGTGTTGGCGCTAGCACACTAGTATCCATCCCGAATAACTTGAAACGGATGTTGGAATAGGTCCGGAGAGTGCGACCATGGGAAACAACACCTGCTTCCTTAGTAACATCAGCAGTGCCCTGTATACAGACAAGAAGAGGTGATCCATCGGAATAAGTTGCCAGGCGCCACTGAGTGTGTAGGTCCTGCTCGTCCTCATGCTCGTGATCATCACCATCGTCATCTCCCCCTTGGTTATAATTTTTTTCAAGTATAGGTGGTGGAATGTTCACAGGACCTTGGAAACACAAGAAGGTTAATTAGTACGGGGATACCAACTCGCATGCATCTGAATGAAACAATTCTAATTACGGTGGAAGACAAACGTACCGAAACCATAAGGATTCCATGAAAAAATAGTGCCACGAGTGGTGGTAGCAAACACAAGACGCTCGTATTGAATTGCATCACAGTACTCATCCGTGTACAGAAATTGATTTTTGAGCAATATCCATCGAGGCGTGGAAGTAAGGATGGCAATAAGCTTGTCGAAGATAGCAGCAACATCATAGTTCGTGTAATCCCAAGAGCGGTTGGGAACTCAACAAATTGCTATCTTCCGTAGACGACAGTCACCATGATCGTATTTGAACATACGTAGATCATCTGTGTGCTCAACCTCAGGGCACTCTGAGATTTTTGGAAGTGGAACCCAGTGACGAGTGTACACATTCACAAGTTCCCACTCGTAGTTGTGCCCAATATAAACAACCCAATCTCCAGTTGCGCCTGCCCAGGCCTTACCCTTAAGTGATGGCATCTTAACATCACATGTATCATTATCAAGCAGCATCAACTTGCACAAGGCGAGGCTTCCGTCGTCCGCGCGCCAGCGAACAGGGTCATGGCGAAGAAGATAGGGGAGATCAAACTGTTCCTGGACCCTTGGGTTCTTTGTAATGATGTTATTTGTTGAGTCGAGAATGGTCTTGAACGAACCTGCCATGCTAGCCGAGGTGATGACGTCACACCGATCAATGAGTTCCTCCACCACGTCATCCTTCAGATCGGAGCAAGAATAACGGGGTTGTTTCTGGCCTATTCCCTCCATGGACAAGACGATCGAACAATGGCAGAAGGAAGGGTGAAGGCAAATGGAGGGAGGAAGAGCGTGCGACAGCAGTTCCAAATCAAGAGGGAAAGGCGAAGAGGCGGTGGACGGTTGCCATGGTACAGGAAGAGGCGCCCCGACCTACATAGGCGTCCATTCGGAAATTGTACAAAAGGACTCGTCGTCATCTCACTGACATGTTGGAACGGGACCACATGTCAACGAAACATGGTGTGTCATTTCTCGTGCAAAATGCGATCTGGTCGCGTTGGCCCGAGGTGCCGCATTATTTCTCGACTTTATTTTTTTAATGGCGTGTCGTTCAGTTTTGAAGCACGACTAACTGGTACTGTATCCAGAGAAAATATAAACTACTCAACCACTACTCCACCTCTAGTACTAGTATCAAAAAATATATATAGGATGAAGCTTCAGCGCTTGCTGGCTAAGGGCTGCCCACTTGCTTCTCACACTATCCCCTCTCTCCAGATCTAAAAAAGACAATGGTGCCCCTCTCTCTCCCTCCTCACCGGTGGTCACAGATCCGCCGGGGAAGAAAAGGACATGCAGCATTGACGCACTCGTCGTCGGCGAGCAAGGTCACGCACTGACGACAAGGCCATCCTCTCAGACCTAGCGCCCGCGCGGGATGGCCTCCGTCCCCAAGCTCGCTGCCGTAGTGTGTGCGGAGGATGACGACCACGAGTGAAGCCACTTCCCACCGACCCTCAGGTATGCTACCTCTTTCTAACCATACCCTTGTTCTATTGACCCATCTGCCACGTCACTGCATGTGGATCCTTTTCCACTCCACCATCTCCCCAATTTGCTATCCTCTGCTCTGCTGGTCACGCAGACGAAAACCTTAATTTGCACTATTAAAGGAAACCCTACTTCATGCAGACTAATCCATGTCTGGGTTGAATAAGGAAAGGAAGGGAGAAAGTACTGTCGAAGAGACTAGGCATCAAACCTGTGACGCCCCCAGCTCAATCGTGCACTAATCATACACGCAAATGCACACGATCAAGCCTAAGGACTCACGGGAAGATATCACAACACAACTCTAAAACATAAATAAAGTCATACAAGCTTTATATTACAAGCCAGGGGCCTCGAGGGCTTGAATACATAAGCTTGCGTACAAGCGTCAGCGGAAGCATCAGATATCTGAGTACAGATATGAAACAGAAACAGAAAGGCCTTTAGAAAGGCGGGGCAAAATAAAACACTACGATCAAAAGGCGTAGGCCTCCTGCATGGGACCCTCCGATCCTACTCCTGGTCGTCAGTCAACTCATAGTAGAATCCATCCTCGGGGTGGAAGTAGTAGTCGATCGACGGGGCATCTGTCTCAGGGGGCTCCGTCCTCTGGTCACGACAAACTGATATGGGGAGAAAAGAAAAACAAAGCAACCGTGAGTACTCAGAAGTACTCAGCAAGCACGGATCTACACTACATATGCAACATTTTCAAGGGGAGGTTGTATATGTGGACTGGGCTGCAGAAATGCCAGAATAGAGAGAAGGCCTAGTCCTATCGAAGACTAGCATCTTCAGAGGTCTTGCAGCAATAGAAGAGAGTAGAACAGTACAATATAAGGTAGCAGTAATGATATCAACCTCACCCAGAGATCCTTTCTCGACTCCCTGCGAGAAAGCAATCCCAGAGCCATACAGTCATCAACCTCATCCTGAGATCCCTTCTCGACTCCCTGCGAGAAGCAATCCCAGAGCCATAGTATCCAAGTATCCAGTTCTAAATTGTATCAATCAGGATACAACTCCGAGTGTCCTTTACCATAGGACCGGCTATCGATAGAAGTTTTCTTCCCTGCAGGGGTGCACCAACTTACCCAACACGCTCGATTAACTCCGGCCGGACACACTTTCCTGGGTCATGCCCAGCCTCGGCCAAATGATACACCGCAGCCCTGCCTAGAGCTCAGCAGAGAGGTCCCCGCCGGTCTACATCCTAAGCACTCAGGGGTCTTGGGCTGTCGCCCTGTGCACTCCGGGTCGTTGCGAGCAGGGTGGATACCAGCGCCAATGGCCCGGAGTGCACAGGACGCCCATACTATGCCCACGTCTGACAGAACTGTCGGCTGATGCTATGATGCAGAACGCCCATACTATGCCCACGTGATGGTTAGTGCTATCAGGCCAGAGGCCTGCTCGGATCAAATATCCAAATCGCTAGTACCTTGGGCTTGCGGTAACGAGTAGAGACTCATGAAAGATGTGACCCCGTCGCCCCGTCTCGAGGACTTGCGGCAAGGGCCAAGAATGCCCGGCCACGCCTCGTATTCTCACTCGGGCACCACACAGGCACCCGTCTTCACAACACTCGCCTCTCAGGCGCACGCGGGTACCCCTCAGGGTCGACCCGCCTATCCAAGTAACAGTGTAAAGTCCAAATATCCGTGTGTCCATAACATCAGGGGAATCCGAGGTATCACCCTCGTTGGATTCCTACTCGATGTATCCGTCAAGGTGAACTCGGAGGAATCACCCGCACTGGGTTCACACTTGAGGTGTTGTACGACGGCGTCGTTATCGGAAGCGGTGAAGGAGGAATCACCCTCGATGACCACGACCGAATAGCTACTCTACAGAGGTAACATCAGAAGTGCTACAAGAGGTTTCACCCTCGGCACTCGATAGTAACGCTGCAGTGTCGTTACAACTAAGGGGGGGTGATGTGCGGTGTCGGGGCCTGGTCTTCAATCCCGTTGATCGGGTCTTCGGATAATCCAGCGGGGCGGTCGGGACTAGTGGGGTCACTGATAGGTCTCTACCCAGCCTATACTAAGCAGTTTAGGATATGCAGGTAATTATCAACAGCAGGTTACAATAAATAGGCTATGCATCAGAATAGGTAAAGTAGCAGCAGCAGCAATTCTAATGCAAGCATGAGAAATAGAATGGGCGATATCGGTATGCTCAAGGGGGGGGGCTTGCCTGGTTTCTCGGCGGCAAGGGCAAAGTCGTCAACGGTGGCGTCGGTCTTCAGGACATCGTCAGCGGTCTCGGGGTCTAGCGAATAGGAAGAGGGGGAAGAAACAGTAAATACTAGCAAACAGATGCATGACAATACGATACACGGTGCTAGGGGTGACCTATCGTAGTGCTACACGACATAGGTGAAGGGGGAATAACATCCGGGAAAGTTTCCCTGAAGTTGCATTTTCGGACAGGCGAACTAGAGGGGGAAAGTCCCATGTTCAGGTAGTTAGAGACGTGCGACGGATGAACGGACCGCGTATTCGAGTTCGTCTCGTCGTTCTGAGCAACTTTCATGTACAAATTATTTTCATCGGAGTTACGGATAAAAGATATGATTTTCTAATTTTCTGAAATTATTTTAAATTCGAAATAAAAACAGAATATACATTTGTCACCTAGCTCTACACTAGCCTGAGTGTATGACCAGTGGGGTCCAAGAGTGGTCCAGTCAGCAGAGTTGACCTAGTCAACATTTGACTGGTCAAAAGGTAAATAGTGTTTGGGTCCCACTTGTCATTGACAGTAGTGTTAACTAGTGGTTTATTTTAAACAGAGGGTTAATTAAGTGGTGGGGTCCATATGTCAGGGACAGTTAACATTTTAAACCATAGTCATTTTGGCCTAACTAATATGATTAGTGTGGGGGGGGGGGTTAGGCCTAAGCTAATTAACTGGCCGACCGGCCCCACATGTCATAGGGCCAGCCCGGCCTCTCTGGCAGGGCACGCACGGGCACAAGGCGCCGGCGGCCACGGCGATTTCCGACGGCAGCGGCGGCAGCTACGACGGGGCTCGGCAACAGCGGGAGCTAGCAGGGGAGCGCGAGCGAAGCGGGGCAGGGGCTCGGTCAGGGCGCGAGCGGCGCACGACCACGCGAGGGAGACGCGAGGGAGGGCGCACGCGCACGGCGCGAGGGACGTCGGGCGCGACGCCGATGCGGTGGCGCGGCGAACGGACAGAGGCAGCGCGGGCGGGCAGGGGCGACCGCGGGGCTGGACGCGATGACGGTCGCAGTGACCGCGGCCACAGGCCGGAGACAGGACGGCACGAACGGCGGCCTACAGCGGTGAAACAAGGAGCGGGGGAGAGGGAACAGCCGCGGGAGCTCACCCCGGAGCTGCAGGTGTGCTCAGACGCGTCGGGGGCGACCGGAGGGGCGCAGATCGAGCGGTGGCGCAGGCACCCATGGTCGGAGGGGATGGGTTGGGGCGACGGTGCCCAGGGCACTCCAGCTCGGGCAGGGGGGGTGGAGAGAACGTCGACGAGGAGGCCCGCCTCCTCGGAATCTTCTGGCGCCGTGGGGGGGGGGAGGGCTCCGGCGCGCGGCGACGGTAGCTCGGTTGCGAGCTTCGAATCGGGAGAGCGAGTGAGAGAGAGAGGGAGGAGGGGATTGGGGGCGCACTAGGGTTAGCGACTGGTGGGGGGGTAGGCCAGGGGCTGGGTCGTCGGTTGGCTAGCTGGGCCACGGCCCAGCAGGGGGGGGGGTCTGCTTTCTCTTTTCTTTCTTTCTTTTTCTCTTTGCGTCTTCTGTTTTACTTTTATCTTTTCTGTTTTATTTTTAGTTTCACTCTACTTTTGTTTAAATAAAATACAAAAATAGTTCCTAATTTAGTCTTATTAAATACACTACTACCACATTAATTCTTACTCCTAAATAAAATAGTTTAATATTTTATAACGTACGAAAGGCATTTAATTAGTTGTTTTAGCTACTGTTTTATTTACTTTATTGCGTTTAATTAATTTATAAAAATGTGGTTTCTCCACCATAATTACTTATGATTTATTTGTAACCTTTAGAACATTTTAGTTTTAATATTTGAAAACTTTTATTGTTTGACTTGATTTCAAATTTGAATTTGAATCGGTTTCGAACTAACGCGAGATTAACAACAGTAAATGTGGTGATGTGGCATCATTAACATGGGATTACTGTAGCCTAACTACCGGGGTGTTACAAAACCCACATCTAGGTTGAAAAGGGGTAAATCAGTAGCTAAGGAACGAGTCTCGTGTCTCTTGGTTGAACAAGGGTAGAAAGGCATGACAACGCAATAGAGAATGACCAGGTCGATCGGTTTGTTGTCCTCACATAGGAAAAAATTGGCTAAAGAGAACAAAAATGGGACGTAATCCACATATGCTGCCTGGATATTTGTTGCTCTGGGCAACCATCCCTCCCTCACCACTCTATGCGTCCGTGGAGGTACATCGTACTGGTGCGCCCACTATCCGAATGGGCCTCACATGCTCTTATTGCCACTTTTTTGCTGTTAGTATAATGCCAGCAGTAAAGTCAAGCAATGCTACTGCTAAAGTGATGACACATTTAACTAATGCCGCACTCAGTGTAATGCCACCGATAAATTTAAGCAATGCCATTTAATGTCACTGGATTATTTCAGGGTTAGCTGTTGATTGTGGATGTATTAAAGATTTTTCAGCTAAGGCATTCTAATGATGTCGCACAGCCAGTATACTAACGAGGAAACTTGTTACTACCTTCAGATTTTTGCACTATTAATGCTTATAGATTACATACCTCACTTTCATGAGATAAGTCAATTTTTTGTATAGTGTCACCAAAATGCCAAGGCGCTGATGTCATTTTATTTTGGTTAAACTGCACAAAAAATTATGAAGAGAAGAGGAAAGGTCAAGAGTGGGCAACTCCTCCTCCGGCTGTTTTCTGGATTCAGTTGATCAAGTTTTTATGTTTGATCGATTATCAAGATCGGGATAGCAATTTTTCAAGTCCCCTTGGGTTCGAAATGATATTTACCTTGAAGGTACATGGTTTGCAATTTTTTTATACTGTCATTAGTTAATAATGCTAGTTACCTTCAGACTTTTGTATTTGGTTTAATGTTGTTGCATAGCTAGTATACCAATGCTGAAACTTGTTACCTTTACATTTTGTATAGTTAATGCTTATAGAAATCTTCCAGTGCTAGCTTATGGAAATCTATCCAGTAAAACCATTGTGCTGTACCCCGTAATAAAAAAAAACTACTCTACTGTTGCACTAGCCACTGGATTAGTGTATATTTGTACTATTCGAATGGTGGTGCATTAACGTATGGACATATATAAGGTGTGGCAAGCTTTCCCAGATATGTGCTTAAGAAAACTACTACCTATTTTTCTAAATACTAGACGTTTGGGTACTTTAAATTGAACTGCGAAAATGTCTTATATTAAGTAACAGAGGGTGTAGAGTTCTCTCAAATTATGCCGGTAAAGCTAGTCACACCTTTGTTTAAATTAATGTTCATTATGTTATCGGAGGAGGTCTGCATGTTTGTCTCCAATGCCTGTCGATTACATACCTGACATCATGATGTAATGGTAAGTCATTGCTTTTTTTACAGTGTCACTGAATTGTCAAGGTGGTGATGGCGTTTTATTTTAGTTGAACTGCACAAAATATGCTTAAAAGAAGAGGAAAGGTCAGGAATGGCTCAATCTTTCAAAAAATACTATGTATGCCTTCCTGACATCAGCCGTTGTCGCCTTATTTATTCCTTCAAAAAGGTGGTTAGAAACAGTCTTTCTACCTTTTCCCATTAAGAAATTGGAATGCTTATATTTGTGAGTCTATGCTTCAACTAGTGCCACTTTTATAGTAATCACACTTTCAATATCTGTGCAAACAGGGATGCTCGATTTTAGTGGAACTGCACAAAAAGTCCAAATGGTTCAACATTAGGAGCATGTTTTCTTCCAAACCGTTATATCCAATTGGTGGCACTATGAGCTGTTCATTACGAAGGTACATGGTTTGCTACTATCTTGCTACTCTTTTTGTGCTGTCATTAGATAGTAATATTAGTGGTTTGCATGTGAATTTATTGGCGGGGTGGACCTACATTGGAGGTGCAGGACATGATTCAACGATTGGATGCTCAATTTCGGTTGTATCGATTTCACCTCTTCCATCACTGCGAACATGGATATCCTTGGTCTGATGAAGAATAGGCGCTATATTTCTTCTCTGTATCAGCAAATCAATTCAGTACGAAATTGTCCAGGGCAAAACATGACAGTATCAAATTATCGAGTGCAAAACATGACAGATGCTAAGCGGAAACGACTAGAAGAGACGTGTTTAAACCGAAAATATAAGGTGGGGTATATGTTTACTAGCTGCTTGATATTTGTGCAGACAGACGTCTGCCCATTGCTATTTGGCAAACAAACAAAGTGACCTCAATTTTGGTGGAACTGCACAAGAGAATAGTATAGTCACTGCATGCAGTGCCATTTGAAAATAGACACAGAAAGATTGGATAGTCACTTCATGGACTGCACAAAAGTAGTATTGTACTATTTATTGGCCAACACTAGATGCTTCATTGCTTTGGTCTGATTATACAATGGGCATCATTTTTCCTAAGTTAAAGTTTGTATTCCGAAAATAGTCTTGCCGTGTGATTGAGAGAAGACCAAATCATATTGCAGTGGATGTTCCTCCATCATGTGTGGTTCATTCTCATGGTTCCAGCTGTTGGTGAAACCACTTACGTTTGCAAGAGGAATTGTAGACTTCACAAACAAATTTGTCTTTCACTCTGTACTGAATGTTGGCCCAGAGAAGCATCCATGTTAGTAGCAAGAACAAATGTTTTTTCTAGATCTTTGCTTTTGGAGCTACATATTTGTATATGATCTGTGAATCATTGAGATGCATTAACATGTTGATCTTATGTATGGGAATTGTACTAGTTGGTTGTGAATTTGGGCTACTAATGTGAACATATTACAATGCCATGTTGTGAGTCTCGTGTGAACATTTTGAACGGATCGTCTCTTACTACTGTGCACAGCATGATCCTTATTTCTGTGTGCTCAGTGTTTACAAGTTACTAGCAGTTCCTTATTTCTGTTCGCTCAGTGTTTACAGGTTACTGATCGATCACTAGCTAGCCTACTAATACGCTCCTGGCAGTTTTAGTTGCGACGCAAGATTTGAAGGTGGCAGTTTTTTGAATAAAAATCCCTACCTCTGAAGAAACTGACATGCTGTTCTGAAGAAAATGCCATGTGAATCTGAAGAAACTGCCAGCAAAAACATTCGCAAATGCCTTATCTCCCAGCGAACGTTCATCAGCTATTGCGATCCTACACGTACACTATCCGACCGACTCGATCCTACGTGACTAACCAGCGGATCACGCGCGTACCTCATCTGGATGAATCGAGTGCACTCGTTTGATCGTCATGTCGATGTGCGACCCAGCACGGACGGGACGCACCACTGAAAGGACGGGACGGGACGGCACAGTCATAATTTTAGTTTTTCTAGTTTTCCACGACAAGCCGGCACGCTAAGCCATGCCTGCTTATGATGAGGACATGACTACCTTGGATACGACCAAAAATATTGCATACATGTATATTTGTGAGGTGATTTCTAATGCAAACTATGCAATAATTTATTTATGTCATCCAAGACAAAAATACTTCACAAACTTTTGTGCCATGTCTAATTGCAGGTGTATGGGAGATTTGTACAATCCACATATGAATATAAGGGAAAAAGAGAAGTTTATGTGCTGTTCAAAAAGTCCTCTCACGTCACTTTTGGGCCAAGAGAAGATAGAGTCCAAGTCTCTCACGTTCTGGATTCAGATTCGGGCTGCACAGACATACCTGACTCAAAACGCCAAGAACTATTTCATACGGACTCCGAATTGGGTGATTCTTTTTTTGTTGGAAAGTAGATTTCGTGCTCTTTCTAACCCAATTGGTTGCACCTTCAAATTCATCCGGAGAGTTGAGTTGTCGTCCAAACAATCTGATGCTGTAGCAGAATCCGAGTCAAACTACAAGTCCAAAGGTGTTGCATCACCTCCACTTGGGCCCATTGGCCTTGTACGACCTAGGGTTAGTTTTAGGCTGCCTTGGGACATCCTCCCACCTCCTTGGCCACCACCCCTTGCTCCTATATAAGTAGATCCATCTAGTAGCTTTTTGCTTGGGATTTGTTTAGTTAAAAGTTAGCCATTGCAACTTCGTGTACTTCGTTTGTGTCCAACGACCAGACCAAGACCGCTTTCGGATCCCCACCTTTATCAATACTTCATCTATATTCGCAATATTCAGATTGCATTATCATATTCTTGCTTGTTCTTCGATTGCGTGCAGGAATAGACCTTCGTGGTCAGGCTGATCGTGCTTTCAGCATCGTCAGTAACCTCGGGAGATTGGTTTAGCGATTGCTAAGGCGCAACGTCGTGCACGTTTGTAGTCGGATCGTCAAAGTCGTCTCCACCAAATCGATAGTTATCATCTCATCGAAAGATCGGTCCCCTCGCCTCTATCAGCTTATGCATTGAATTCCGATGACCGTGATGACCATCGCGTTTCCCGCGACACACTGGTTCACCTACCTTCCTCCTATAATTACTGGTTCCCGGCGTTCTCCGATGGCACCATCACCCAACTCGCCCTGTGCTCATAAGCCCCACCGGCCCGACGTTACTCGCCACGTCTGTCATGCCCCCGCCCGTCCGCAATAGGTGACGCCAGAGGCTGTCACCACCGAAACTAGTGTTCGCTTTTTCACCGGAAGGCAGACGGAGGGAGGAGGCATTCTATCGGTCTTTAGATGGCAATGCGGAGTATGAGGACTTGTTGGAACGCGACCGCCTGGTGGAGGAGTAGCGTATCGCCGATTTGCGCCGCCAGCGAGGCGTGGAGCAGCAGCGCACCGATGCTCTGAGTCGCGAGCAGAGCGCCCGCAACTGGGCCGACTACGTGGAGGCCGGCGCCTGGCAAATAGCCCTGGAGGCTGCCGGGCACGCACGCGTTCGCTATGCCAAATTTTACTACCAGCTCGTCAAGTGGGTTTCCCGCTTAGAAGCCGAAGCTTCGGTGGACCACGCCGGCATGGAAAGGGCCAACGCGCACGAGCAACGCGCCCTATCGCACCTCTGGCAAGTCCGAGGCGAGGAGGAGGACGTCGGTGCCGGCGTTTAGCGTGTACCACAGATGGCTGCCGGCATCGTCTAGTTAGCTAAGATTAAGTTAGTACTTGTACACTACTAGAGTATTAGTGGGAGTAGATAGTTAACTTGGCTATGATGGTTGTCAACGTCGAAGTTCAGTACTCTATATCTGGATCAGACCTGTTACTTTGCTCTGAATGTTAAACTTGCCGTTTGACCGTATGGAATGGGCTGTTATTTTTTTAAATGGGTTGTATTTGTCCGCCACGGGTTCAGAGGCTGACATGTGGGCCTACTAGGTTGACGCGTACACAATTAGGAGATGATTGTACGTGGAGAGGATAACAGCAGGGACCCACCAGGGTCATGGCAGTACGCAAGCAAGTGCCTCCTTATTTCAAGCCAAAAAAATGGTTCCTCCTAATGGATTTCTGACATCTAGGTCCCATGCCATTGTCAACGTAGTCAATAAACGAGAGAATTGCACAACGAGCGGCTGACACCAGGGACCCAACAGGTTGCCCAGTTCTTTTTGTTTTTGAGACGGAAGCAGGGTGTCAACTGGGCTGTGCGGGGCACTCTGGCTTGTCTAGACAGCCTTTTATTTTATGTTTACCACAAGACCAGCCCAGTAGTTTTTTTCTTTCTGAAAATGGCTAGCCCAGTTTTTTTGTTCTTTTGCAGAATACCCAACCGAGGCCTACTTGCTTTGTCAGCCCTGCTGGGCTGCAAATCTTTCAAGACGAGGAGAGTTTCATTCGGCTTGCCCAGAAAATGGGCTATCAGTAATGGGAAATGGTCTATACATTTTTAAAACACATCAAACTGGCAACTAGTTTCAAATTTATTTATTTTTCATTTCAAGACTTTAAATTCCATTGATTTTTATGTGTGGACAATTATTTGGATTTTATATTGATATAAATTTATTTTCCAAATTAGTTTGAATGTGACTCGAAATTTTGGGATTAAAAACAGTTGGGACCGCACCGAAATATGCAAAATTTCGTATAATTTTTTAATCGTGGCCACAATATGGGCTGTAATGCTAACAAAAAGAATATGGCTCCAAAAAAATCCTTAAGAATTAGCAAATGGGCTGTAAATTATTAGAAATAATGGCATATGGGTTGTATGTAGTTTTCCACATATTTGAGGCTGACTTGTGCGCCTACTATAGGTTGACGCGTACGCTTTCCTAAAAAGAAAGGTTGACGCACACGCAACGCTGTGTCAACTTAGTCAACACACGAGAGCAGTGACTGTTGGATGTCCATCCAACGGCCGTCGTGCTTCTTCAATCTCTGCTTTTCCTCCTCTAGCCGCTCAAACAAGCGCTGGCGGGACTGCCTGCTCCCTCCTCCCGCGGCCGGCTGTGCTGCCACGCAGGCCTCACTGCCCCACCGTACTCCCATCGCTGGCCTAGCCATCCATGTACTCACCCAGACCTTCTGTTATTCTCCGGCGACGGCAGCCTCGCACTGCAGCCGAAGCAGTAAACCCTCATACTCCCCTCCTCGTGGGAAACAACTGCCGATTCTTCCTCGGCTCCTGGTCATTCCCTTCCTAGGCCTCGCCGTCGTCCCCGCCTTGGTGCTCTCGACGCGGCATGGTCAACTTGGTCAAGGAACGACTTCCATCGGAAGAGGACTATACATGGAGAGGCTGGCAGCTGGGTCCACGGCCGCAGCAAGGAAGTGCCTCCTTATTACGCGCAAAATAATAATTCCTCCACCTGACAGCGGGGACCCACCGGAAGGGCCTCCGTATTTCGTGAAAAAACATTCCCCCCGCTGACAGCTCGAACCCACCAGCTATATCTTCGCACGCAAGGAAGTGCCTCCTTATTACGCACAAAAAAATAAATACCCCAGCTGCTAGGTGGGACCCGCCATATTTGAAGGCTGACTTGTGGGCCTACTAAGTTGACGCGGACGCAGGGCTTTGTCAACTTAGTCAATATAAACGATTCTAGCTATGGTGACCGTACGATGTCCATCCAACGGCTGTCGCGCTTCTTCAACCTCTGGTCTTCTTGCTCCAGCCGCCCAAACCATCGCGGGCCGTGCCGCCTGCTCCTGCCTCCCGTGGCCGGTTGTGCTACCGCGCAGGCCTCACCACCCCTCCTACTCAAACCTCTGGCCAGGCTATCCCTCTGCTCACCCACAAGCCCTATTATTCTGCGGCGACGACAGCCTCACATCACAGCTGAACCAGTCAACCCTCATACTCCTCTCCGCGTGGGCATCCACTGCCGCGTCTTCCCTGGCTCTGCATCGTCCCCTTCCTAGGACTCGCCGTCGTCCACCGCCTTGGTGCTCTCGGCGCGGCGTGGTCAACATGGTCAAGGAATGACTTCCATCAGAAGAGGACTGTACTCGGAGAGGCTGACAATTGGGTCCATGGCTGCAGCAAGGAAGTGCCTCCTATTACGCGTAAAATAATTATTCCTCCACCAGACAGCAGGGACCCACTGGAAGGGACTCTGTATTTTGCGAAAAAACATTCCCCCCCTGACAGCTGGGACCCACCAGCTACATCTTCGCACACAAGGAAGTGCGTCCATATTACGGGCAAAAAAAATGATTCTTCCCCCTGGCAGCTGGGACCCACCAGCTATATCTTCGCACGCAGGGAACCGCTGGGACCCACCCGGTCGAAGCGTACGTAGCATTGTCTGTCTGGTCGCAAATGTGTATGTTCATACTGGTCGATCAGTCTCTCTGCAGCGATGAACTATGGCCGAGTAAGGAGCGGCACGTGTCGTAGTAGAGGCGCGGACGTAGCATGTCACGGAGTCCCGTCTATATCGTGTACACGTACGTACAACCACGCTGCAAGAAAGTAAATACGGCTACATATGTACATACGGGCGGGGTCTCGAACGCATACAGCGACGTCGTCCTGGTCATCGGAAGCCAACCGGCTGGGTCGCAACGGAGGAAATAGCGTCGTGTTCATCGGGAGGCAACCGACTGGGTCGGAATGTGTCATGTTCATCGGGAGCCAACCGGCTTGGACAAAACAGCCGAAACGAGGTCTGGTGTACCGCAGAACAGAGGAAACAGGCCTTCTGTTCGACCACGTACGGTCGAAACGGGGTCCTGTTTATCGGGAAGGGTCTGGCGTACCACAAAACGGAGGAAACAGACTTCTGTTCGGGTGCCTACGATCGAAACGGGGTCCTGTTGATCGGGAGGGGTGTGGCGTACCGCAAAACGGAGGAAACGGACTTGTGTTGGAGCGCCTACGGTCGAAACGGGGTCATGTTCATCCACCATCTACTGCCTCGCTCCAGCCTCCACGGGGCTACTGTTCATCCACCATCGACCTCCTCCAGCTTCCACGGGCTACTGTTCATCCAGCCTCCACCGGCTACTGTTCATAGAGCCTCCACGGGGTCTTGTTCATCCACCCCCAACCAGCTGGGGTGCGGCGACCTCCTTGGGGTCCTGTTCATCCAGCGGCAATGGCCTACTACCACGGGGTCCTGTTCATCCAACCTCCACCGAGAACTGTTCATCCACAGCCAACCAACCGGCTCGACTCACCACGTCTCGACTCGTTCTACGTACCGCGCGCACGGTAGCAATGGTCACTGTTCATCGAGAGGCAACCAACACCGGCTGGCTAGCTACGTCTCGCACGGGGGCTCGATCAGCTTCAGTGTAAGCAACAGCAGTGATCGATCGCTCGGTTCAGTTAGCAGCAGCAGCGAAGGAATCGCTCGGGTTCAGTCAGCAGCGAATGAATCGCTCGGGTTCAGTTAACAGCCAAGGGATCGATCGCTCGAGTTTAGTAACGTAGCTAGCAGTGCGATTGCTCGGGTTCAATTAGAGCCCAACGCCTCACACACACGTGCGTACACAAGAGAAACGCGCAAACCACAATGCATCGCTCGGCCCTGACCACCCACCGTAACCGGGAACTCCCCGATATTTTCCTTGCCCTCGCTTCTACCACGATTTTTTCCGTCATGGATGGCCCAAAGAATGTCATGCAGCTGCGTCTCCGGGCCGCCCAGGATGAAAAGCCCATTTTCTGTCATGATTTTTTGTCATAGAAGTAGGAGCCCACCACATCTATGATGATACCGAGTTTTGTCACAATTATCGTCATAGAAGTGTCATAAGCATGACAGAAAAAAATTCGTTCGGGCCAAAATGTCACGGATGTGTCTTTTTTTTTTGTAGTGAGGGGATCTGCATTTGGAAAGGTTTTGGTGGAATCACACGTACACTTTATTTCTTTGCACCCTGTTTCCTTCCCGGTGACTCGGAGCTCCATCCTTATTCTGTTGAGGCCATTTTAAAGCAGATAAGTGGTAGTACCGCAGGAGAGCGGTAGTACCGTTGAAGCGGTACTACGGCTCTCCAGTGTTACTGTAACTACCGCTTACTTTAGGCGTTCTATAAATGGGCGATAGTTACAATCGGTAGTACCGTGTGTGCGATACTTCAGCCTGTACTACTAGCCTAGTACCGCAAGTTTACTGGGCTATAAAGAACTAAGCGAAAGTACCACTCTTTAGAGCCGTAGTACCACTCTTTAGAGCTGTAGTACCACTTGTGTGGTACTACCGGCCTCCTCGGCCATTGGTACTTCCGCTTATGTTTCTACTTATATTGCCTCCCTCCACTCCATCGGAAGTAGAGTGGCTGTAACCAGCGGTAGTACCGCCCGGCGCGGTACTGCCGCACTACCTGCTCTACTACCACAACTATAATCCCTTGGACACCACTAAGCGGAAGTACTGCTGGTGGGAGCGGTACTACTGCTCCGGCGCCATTACCACTTCTATAACTCTGTCAATCGCTCGTTGGGTAGTACTACAGTGTGCATCGGTAGTACCTCTCTCCTGAGCGGTAGTACCGCTTTTGCACGACCAGTGCGCAGAAAACAGTTGGATTTTCTCCCACCTATAAAAGGGGATCTTCTTCTCCAAGTTGATTTACCTCTTTTCCCTAAGCTCCATTGTTGCCCCTAAAGCTCATTTTCGCCCGTCTCTCTAACTGCCACTCAATCTTATTGATTTTATAGGGTTTGCTTTAGAGGGCCTTGATCTACACTTCCACCAAGAGAAATCTGATTCCCTCCACTAATCCCTTGCGGATCTTGTTACTCTTGGGTGTTCGGGCACCCTAGATGGAAGAGGTCACCTCGGAGACACAATCCATTGTGGTGAAGCTTCATGGTGGTGTTGGGAGCCTCGAATTAAGTTGTGTAGATTTCCCCAACCTTGTTTTTAAAGGTTCGGTTGCCGCCTTCAAGGGCACCACTAGTGGAATCATGGCATCTTGCATTGTGCAAGGGCATGAGGAGAATACGGTGGCCCTAGTGGCTTCTTGGGGAACACTGTGCCTCCACACCGCTCCAACAGAGACGTACTTCCCCCTCAAGGGAAGGAACTTTGGTAACACATCCTCGTCTTCACTGGCTCCACTTGTGGTTATCTCTTAGATTTACACTGTGCAAGCTCGTATTGTGTTGTTTCCTTTGCTTGCTTGCTTGTGTTGTTGTTAGCATAATATAGGTTGTTCACCCAGTTGCATTTCTAGACAACATATTGATAACCCACAAGTATAGGGGATCAATCGTAGTCCTTTAGATAAGTAAGAGTGTCGAACCCAACGAGGAGCAAAAGGAAATGACAAGCGGTTTTCAGCAAGGTATTTTCTGCAGGCACTGAAATTGTCGGTAACAGATAGTTTAATAACAAGATAATTTGTAACGAGCAAGTAATAGTAACTGTAACAAAAGTGCAACAAGGTATCCCAATCCTTTTTGTAGCAAAGGACAGGCCGGAACGGTCTCTTATAATAAGCAAAGCGTTCTTGAGGACACACAGGAATTTAATCTAGTCACTTTCATCATGTTTGTTTGATTCGCGTTCTCTACTTTGATAATATGATATGTGGGTGGATCGGTGCTTGGATGTTGTTCTTACTTGAACAAGCCTCCCACTTATGATTAACCCCCTCTCACAAGCATCCGCAACTACGAAAGAAGAATTAAGATAAAAATCTAACCATAGAATTAAACATATGGACCCAAATCAGCCCCTTACGGAATAGCGCATAAACTAGGGTTTAACCTTCTGTCACTCTAGCAACCCATCATCTAATAACTACTCCACAATGCATTCCCTTAGGCCCAAAGATGGTGAAGTGTCATGTAGTCGATGTTCACATAACACCACTAAGGGAATCACAACTTACATGTCATCAAAATATCGAACGAATACCAAATTCACATGATTACTTACGACAAGATTTCTCCCATGTCCTCAAGAACAAAAGTAACTACTCACAAATCATATTCATGCTCAAGATCAGAGGGGTATTGAATTGCATAATAGATCTGAACATATAATCTCCCACCAAATAAACCATCTAGCATCAACTACGAGAAGTAATCAACACTACTAGTCACCCACAGGTACCAATATGATGTTTTCATACAAAGATTGAACACAAGAGATGAACTAGAGTTTTGAGATGAGATAGTGCTGTTGAACATGTTGATGAAGATTGGCCCTCCCACTATGAGAGGGTTGTTGGTGATGACGATGGCTTCAATTTCCTCCTCCCGGAGGGAAGTATCCCCGGCGGAATCGCTCTGCTGGAGAGCAAAAGTGCTCATGCCCAGGTTCCCCCTTGAGACAGCAGTGCTCCGTCCCGAAAGTACTCTCCTTATTTTTTTCTAGGTCAAATGGCCTTATGTACCAGAAGATGGGCACTGGAAGTGGGCCAGGGAGCGCACTACTCACCAGGATGCGCTAGGGGGGGTAGGCGCGCCCTGGTGCCTAGTGGCCACCTGGGTTGCCTCCTCTAGTATTTATTTTCTCCAATATTTTTTATATATTCCAAAATAAACCTCCGTAAAATTTCAGCTCATTTGGTGATGTGCAGAATAGGTTTCTCTAATGTATCTTTTTCAGGTCCAGAATTTCAGTTGTCGGTAATCTCCCTCTTTGTGTAAACCTTGCATATTATGAGAGAAAAGGTCTTAGAATTACTCCACAAAGTGTTATATGGAATAAAAACACTATAAATAATAGTAGGAAAACATGATGCAAAATGGACGTATCAACTCCCCCGAGCTTAGACCTCGCTTGTCCTTAAGCGAAAGCCGATATCGAGAATCATATCCACATGTTTAGAGAGAGAGAGGTGTCGATAAAACAAAATACGGACATAGTAGCATCAAGATCATTATTATAATAGCAATAAACTTTATCATAAAACATCTCATGAGCAAGTAACAATTCATCACATGATCGAAGTATAAAGCATAAACTTCCTTGAAAACAAACAAACTATGTTCTCAGTCAAGAATGCAATTGCAATTCATCATATTTTCAGGAAGGGTCTCATATTGGAGCCTTTTTGGCAAGTCCACGTACTCAACCATCATTTAGTATTCTATGATTGCTAACACTCACAACATATATATGGAGCAAAAAGTTTCAGCCAGACACATAGAAATATAGGGGCTTATAGCTCCGCCTCCCAACTTAATCACCTCAAGGGTGATGTCAACAATAATAACTCATGCTCACTCATATCCAACTAGATATATATGCCTAGATCTTTCCCCACCACATGATGCTTGCAAAAGAGGAAAATAAAATGGAATAGAGGAAAATACTATTAACTCTTGCATAAAAAGTAAATACATAAAAATAAAAGATAGGCCCTTCGCAGAGAGAAGCAGAGGTTGTCATGCACTTTTTATTTTTGGATGCACAAGCTCTTAGTGCAAAAGAACATCATGTTATATTGCCCCTTATGATAGCAACCTTTATTATGTAGTCCATCGCCTTTATTACTTTGACATCACAAGTTTGTACAATGCTTATTTTCCCTTACACTAAAAGATCATACAACTTACTTGAAGGATCTTATACAATCCATAGGTAGGTATAGTGGACTCTCATGACATGAAAGTGGGTTTAAGGTTTTTGGATGCGCAAGTAGTATCTCCACTTAGTGCGGATTTTTGGCTAGCAAGGATATTAGGCAAGCACCACATGTTGGAGGATCTATGACAATATATGTCAGCGTGGAGCCGGCGATCTATGGGGAGATGCAGCCCCTTTGCTGGTTCGGCGGGGGGTGGCGATCGACGCAAAGCGCAAACACAACGAGGAGCACACGATTTTACCCAGGTTCGGGCCGCCCGGGGGCGTAAAACCCTACTCCGGCCTTTTGGTGTATTGGGTGGTGTTGAGCAAAAATACACGAAGCGCTCTCCCCTGCAAGTGGTGAGGAGAGAGTAGCTACACGAATAGCTATGCGTCAGGGTTGCAAAGATTCGAACCCCCTACTAATGTTGCCATGGCCATCCTTTTATAGCTCAAGGGGTCACCACAGTGGCAAAAAGGTCATTACAGGGGTGATTAGACTGATACAGAGCTATCATACCTAACTCTGCCAGTTAGGAAAAAACGCATTAAATGCGCTGCTAGGTGTCATGTGGAGGTTGAATCCTGGCAAGGCTGACGCACCGCTTAACCAGCTACCTCCTATTAGCGTGACACGCCATTAGGACGGTTGTCAATAAAGGTGATTTACCCCTCCAGTAAGCTGCCATGCACGGGTTACGTCCACCTAAACACCTGCGGGCTCAACACCTCACTAATCAGTGGCCAGCTGGTCGGAGAGGCGGAGCGCTGGTGTTTGGCAGGAAACTTGTGCTTCGAGGAGCTTGCCGGGCCTTGACTTGCCGGCTCGTTCCTGCCGGAGTTGGTTGCTTCCGTTGTGATATTTGTAGCTTGTTCCAATGCTTGGTCTTCTTAATGCTCTCCTTGAGATCACGAAGAGCGGCTTCTCTAGTTTAGTATCTGTCCCCGCTAAGGCACTCTGCCAGGAATGCTGCTACTGTTCGTGCACAAGTCAGGAGTACTAGGGACCCCATTCCTAGTGCACCGACAGGAACCCCCGGCCCTGGCCCATATGCGCATCCGAGGCGTCATTGGGTTAGGCCCAACAACATGCACGGACACACGTGGCGGAAGATAACTGACATAATCTTTTGCTTGCGATTTGTAATCATGACGGTTTTGGCTGACATACGTCCAGTCCGCGCATTAATCGCGGGCGTGGGTGCGGCTGCAGTTACCTATTGCGACGTGCCTGGGTGTGGCTAGGGGAGATGGCGAAGAGCCAGCCCCCTCACGTATTCCCCATAAAAAGGTAACCGCGACAGGGGGCGCTGCTCATTCACCCTTGCCCTCCTTCTTTCTTCATCTTCCTCCTCTCGCCAGAAACCGCACCCGCCGCCGCCGCCATCAACCCGTCTCGACTCCGAGCCCTTCCTCCACCTTGAGCCCTTGATGGCACCCAAGACATCCGTCGTGAAGGGGAAGAAGGCGGTCAAACCACTTGACCCCAAGGCGGGGCAGAAGAAGAGGGAACTAGAAGAATTGGAGAGACGACGGCAGGAAAATGTTGTCTTCTCGCCACCGACCTTGACTGCCAACACCATGATCGAAAAGTATGCGTTCATGTGGGGGAAGAAGACCGACAACCATGGAGCCCCCAAGGTTTTTCCTCCTGGCCCCAATGCTCCGACCAACTCTTATCCTTTTTTTGCGCATACTTCTACTGCGGCTTGTCACCTCCGTACTCAGATTTTTTCTGTGAGCTGACGTCCACCTACGGGTTTCGGCTGCTTGATTTCACCCCAAAGCCATGACACGTATGGCAGTTTTTGCTCACTTCTGCGAGAATTTCATCGGGGTGATGCCCAATGAGGATCTGTTCCTCCATTTCTTTGTTCATCGGGTCGAGGGCGAGGCACTTTCTGGGAGTGTAACATGGTTTCCTAGGGGAAGGAAGGATCAAATGGATTACATCCCGGGGTAGCTCCACGGCAAGTGGGAAGAATGGAGGGGAACCTGGTGCTAGATCTAGGATGAGAACTTCCTGGCATTCTGCTTGCCGTGGACAGAGAGGATCGAATGCGATGAGGACTGGAAGAAGTACGGCGCCTCTGAGAAGAAGCTCCACCCAGTTCTGAACAGGATCGCCCGCTTGAGGGATGCTGGTCTGAACATCGAGATGGTCGGAGCTGACTACTTGCAGCGTCGCATCGCCCCACTACAGCAGAGAGACAGGCCAGCTTGGCTGTACTAGAATGCCAGGGACAAGATGCGGCTGTATCCAAGACGCGGCTGCAACTTGACGGTGTTGGTCCACTCCTGGCTCTGCCAGTAGTTGTTCCACAAGCTGGGTACTTTCCACTTGTTGGCCACAGTCGTGCCTCTGCACATCAATTCGGAGAGGAGCACCATTTTGGCGTGGATGCCGGATTGCTCCGCCGCGGGGGTGAAGGAGAGTTGGAAGTTTCCCAAGTTGGCAGATGAAGCAAAATGGGCCTCCAAACTAAAAGAGGAGGCCGAGCGAGGAGAAGGACCTTGTCAAGGCCACCATGGCAGAAGAAGCGGCATATATAGCCAGCAGGATTGCCGAGGCCCGGAGATTCAAGGCCGCAAGGACATCATACGATGAAGACGATGTTGTGGAAAAGGGAGGAGATGACAAAGAGGACAATGATGATGACAAAGAGCCTGCCGAGGAGGGGCAGGAGGAGTTTGCCAGAGACGAGACTGCCGGGGTGGAGGTATCCGAAAAACCCAAGAAGGTGGACTTCCAGGTTTCGGAGACACCGAGGCATCTACGTAGCAGAAGTAGCCAAGAGCATGTGGGTACTCCCCCGCCTTGACCTGCCCTCGTGGTGAGGAAGTCTACCACCACGACCGGGAAACAGGAGCTGATACGCCGGCAGCCCGCTCGACAGGCCAAACTCAAGCCTCCGTCCTTCCGGGAGGAACTTGATGGGGAAGAGGAGATCCTGCTCCCATCAACCTCGCCACCGCCAGCCATCAAGAGAGCCAGGGAATCCCCTCCGCCAACAAATTACAAGATGGACGCCATCCTCGAATCTGATGAAGAAGAAATGATTCCCTGTTTCTTCCCATCATGCCTCAGTTTATCCCGTTTGTCGATTCTGATCTGGCTCTTTGTTATTTCAGAGATGAAAGGTCGCTTGTTAAGTGGGTGAAGGAGACCAAACCATCGGCGGGCCATGGTTCACCGCCAAAGGGCTCTCCGTCAAGGGCCGAGCAGGAAGCGCCGGCGGCGGACACCATAGTTGTCAGCGCCCAGGCCAGCGCCGCGCCGCGCGAGGCGCCTCCATCTCAACCTGCCACCACGGACGCTAGAGCCCACCCTTCTAGTGATAGCGGGGAGGTAGGAGGGGAGCACCAAGGTGAGGAGCGCCAGGAAGCAAACCCCGCCATGGGAACCCCGTCAACTACCATTCCCGGGGAAGCCTTGCCGACAAGGACCTCCACCAACGAGTTTGTCCACACCAGCGCCTCTCCGGTGACAGGAATCATCGAGGGCCCTGTGTCGACAATGCAAGTTACTGGGTGAGGGGGCACTCCTTCCCAACAAGTACAGCCAGGTAATCCCCTTGCCGCAAAGCCATTTCCACAAGAGTTTTTTATTGGTGTCCATCAGCAGCTTGAATCTTATTTCTTCCTTTTTCTCTTATCTTGTTCTGTCTTGGTTTTCAGCCCCAACTTCTCCCGTGGGAGGTGACGAGCTTGTGGAGGTAGCTGGTATTGCCAAGGCTACTGCTGAAGAGGCCACCAAGATTGCCGCCGCAGAGAACCTCGAGCGGACTGACGGGGACATCCAAGAGGCCCACACAGCGATGGAGGAGGACTCCGGCAACCAGCATGAGCCCGCCAAGATGGATGTGGATGTGGTACACTCCACTGGCTCACCACCAGTGCTTGTTGAGGAACCAATGTTGGTGGCCCCTCCAATCCCACCAACCAACATGACATTGGTGTCTTTCCAGGCTGCTCTTGGAGCCCCCAGCTCATCTGGCACCGCAGACCTGAATTTTGAGGAAGAGGTCACCTGAATTCTGCTCCTGTTGGGCCAGAGGTCCACAGATGCTGATGACATCGCCCACGAGCAAGAGGACTTCAAGTTCCTGCAGGCCGTGGCTACCGGGTTCCAGGATAACCAGGACAGGTACGGCAGACGATGGAAGCGGGTTGAAGAAGAGCGTGGATCCTTGGACACGGTTGACCAGGAGCTGAAGGAGAAAGCGGAAGAGTTGTGTACATGGTACAACAATCAATCTCGTGACCTCAGGGGCCAAGAGGAGAAGATGGCTGTTGCGAGAGAGAAGGCAATAGCTCATGACAGCAAGTTGACAGAGCGCGAGGCACTGCTCAACGCCAAAGCTAAGGACCTCACCGCCCAAGAGCAAGCTATGGCTGTCACTCTCCGCAGCAAGGATGAGGAGATCGAGGAACTTGTGAAACTGCGGACCCAGAAGCTGGAAGATGACCACCGGAAGGCCTTGGAGGTACAAGCTTCGGAACATGCTGCCAAGCTCAAGGAAGCCGTGGACAATGCTGCAGCCGCCAAGCTAGATTTGGAGACCCAGGCCGGCAAACTGAGGGAAGAACTCACTACCAGCGGCAAAGAAGTTGAGGCCCTCAAGACCGAGGCGCAGAAAGCAGCTTCTACCCTAGGGGATCTGCAGATGCAACTCTCGTCCAAGAGCCAAGAACTAATCGCCGCTAATGGTGCGATCCAGGACCTGAAATCCAAGCTTCCGGTCTTGGAGGAGAACCTTGAGTCCGCCAACAGGATGGAAAAGGCCTTGGCGGAGAAACTTGCCGCTGCAGAAACTCTCCAGAAGGATGTCGAGGGCACGCTGGACAAGCTACAAAATATGTATTCCCTCTGGACAGATGAGTTGGTCAACACAGCCGAGCGTCACTCTTCCCAGCTCGTGGTCATGGATATGAAGAGTTGGGGCTTCCCTACTTCGGAGCATGAGGTTGCCAGCGCCAGACTATCCAAGTTCTTCGATGGCTTTCTTGAAGCGCTGAAGACGTACCATGATGACAGGAATGTAGCCTTTGCCAATGAGTCCCGGCAATTCACCCGGGATGTGCTTCACACCGCGCTGGTTAGCCTAGTCTGCCGCAACCCAGGCCTCAACGTCTCCAAAGCCTTCAAGAAGCTGCCGCCGAACACAGATGCTTCTGCCATTGACAAGGTCATTGCTCCTATTGCTGACAAGGTCCTCAACGTCCCCAGGGTCCAGGGTGACTGTACTGACTAAGCTTGTTGCTGCATTTGCCGCTGCGCTGCCAAACAAAAGAATACATTCGACCTTATGTTAGGTCTTTGCTACTATTGGGATGTAATATCACTTTTAAGTAGGTGTATGAACTTATGCTATCCTTTTAGTTTTCTTTGCCTGTGGCCTTTGTATAAATGTGCACCCTACGCATGTTGGAAGCTTGCCGGGGCTGACACTAGCCGCGGGCGCTTTGGGGGCGGGCCCCTAGCAGCCTGCTGGTAGTGACGCCATCGACAAGTTACCCTTCGATGTTTTCGATGCTGCCACTCGAACTGGTGAGCAGACTCGAAACAGACAAGGGCGCAAACGATCACGAGAGAGTTCCTTCGTGTTGCAGGTTCTCATTATATGGTTAATATCATGAACTACTCGAATAACTTAACCATATCATGAAAAGTTCCTTCGCGTTGCAGGTTCTCATGATATGATATGGAACTACTAGAATACTGATGAACCAACATCTCTAATCTCATGAACCATCTCACTCTTGGCCATCCCGCCAAGCAATATGTCACATCGATCACCTCGTGAACAATACCCTCACGTGATCACCGCGTGACCACATCACAAAATGAATGATCATCCTCAAGATCATCCCAACATCATCATCGGTAGCCTGCCAAACTGTTACTGCTCACATAGCAACATATAAGTCATCTAATAAGTTATTCCATCATTGTGAGTGTTGATCAAACGGTGTGACCTAGTACGAACTGTGTCCATGACCGAGGACGCAGCTATTGATAGTTTATACACACTCTGCAGAGGTTAGTACACTGTACCCACACCACAGAACCCATGGCCTTGTGCTCCCATTCGGGTGGACCAACGGTGTTCCAACAAAACCAATCTACTACATGACACTCTCTCGGACACTCCAACAAACTCCCCTTTGGGCTAAGTCATGGGTGGCCCCAGATGCCACTCTGGACATCAAACGGCCATCGTCATGGCAAAAACAAAAACGGTTGCAAACGGGGACAACCCGGGTACAACACAACTCAGGCACACAAGGCTTATGGCCGCCTACCTGATCAGGGTAGCGCACGCACATAACCTTCCCTAGTTGAAGGAACCGGCGGGAGGCATGACAGTAGACCGTATTAGGGCCTTCCCATAAAGGCAAATGTGGTTGCACTGGAAAAGGCCGGTTCGGTGGCACCAGACCAACGAAATGACGGAATTTGTCCCCAAGGTATAACGGTGATAACTGATACTCCGATATCATATATCCACCTGCAATCTAAGTAATAGCAATATCCACCGAATATTCTATGAAATAATATAGTTGCATTGAAGTAAACTCCAAGGGTAGCATAACTAGTATCCTGATGAATCCAAAGACTACAATGATGTTACTATCAAGATGAAAGCTAATGATCGGATCCAAACAATATCAATCCAATCCAACATAATACTCCAAAGCATAATATCCCATATGATCATAATGAAAATAAGTATAACTACTAATAATCCAATGTCAATATGCCATCATTAATCTGCAAAGCATTAGTCGTAGTAATCCATAATGGAAATATGCCCTAGAGGCAATAATAAAATGGTTATTATTATATTTCCTTAATCACGATAAAGTTTTATTATTCATGCTAGAATTGTATTGACCGAAAACTTATATACATGTGTGGATACATAAACAAATACCGTGTCCCTAGTGAGCCTCTACTAGACTAGCTTGTTGATCGAAAGATGGTTAAGGTTTCCTAACCATAGACATGAGTTGTCATTTGATAACGGGATCACATCATTAGGAGAATGATGTGATGGAAAAGACCCACCCGTTAGCTTAGCATATGATCGTTTAGTTTATTGCTATTGCTTTCTTAATGTCAAATACATATTCCTTCGACTATGAGATTATGCAACTCCGAGATACCAGAGGAATACCTTGTGTGCTATCAAATGTCACAATGTAACTGGGTGATCCTAAAGATGCTCTACAGGTATCTCCGAAGGTGTTTGTTGAGTTGGCATAGATCAAGATTAGGATTTGTCACTCCGTGTTTCGGAGAGGTATCTCTGGGCCTTCTCGGTAATACACATCATAAGAAGCCTTGCAAGCAAAGTGACTAAGGAGTTAGTTGCAAGATGATGTATTATGGAACGAGTAAAGAGACTTGTCGGTAACGAGATTGAACTAGGTATGAAGATACCGACGTTCGAATCTTGGGCAAGTAAGATACCGACAGACAAAGGGTATTACGTATGTTGTCATAAGGTTCGACCGATAAAGATCTTCGTAGAATATGTAGGAAAAAATATAGGCATCCAGGTTCCGCTATTGGTTATTAACCGGAGAGGTATCTCGATCATGTCTACATCATTCTCGAACCCGTAGGGTCCACACGCTTAATGTTCGTTGATGATATAGTATTGTATGAGTTATGTGAGTTGATGACCGAATGTTGTTCGGACTCCCGGATGAGATCACGGACATCACAAGGAGCTCTGGAATGGTCCGGAGGTAAAGATTGCTATAGACGATAGTATTTGGTCACCAGAAAGGTTTCAGAAGTACCGGGTATTCTATCGGGGTGCCGGAAGGGGTTCCGGGAGGCCACCGGCAAGCGGTGGGCCTTATGGGCCAAAGGGGGGAAGCTCACTAGCCCACAAGGGGGCTGGTGTGCCCCTCCACCCCTTTCCCACGCACCAAAGAGGGAGGGAAGGAAGGGGGAGGTGCCCCAAAGGCAGGCAGCCCCCCTTTCCTTCCCCCCATGCACAAATATGGAAGTGGGGTTCGGCCAGGGCAGGCGCCCTAGGGCAGCCGCTGGCCACTTGGGGCGCCCTAGAGGCTGCCTCCCCTCCCCCCTCCACCTATATATATGAGAGGAGGGAGAGGGGCAACACACACCATGATTCCCTAGCCGTGTGCGACGCCCCTCTCCCTCTAGTTCGTCCTCGGTCATATTTTCATAGTGCTCGACAAAGCCCTGCGGAGATAGTTGCATCACCACCGTGACCATGCCGTCGTTCTGCTGGAACTCATCTACTACTTCGCCCGTCTTGCTGGATCAAGAAGGCGAGGACGTCATCGAGCTGAACGTGTGCTAAACGCGGAGGTGCCATACGTTCGGTACTTGATCGGGCGGATCATGAAGGTGCACGACTACATCAACCGCGTTGACAAACGCTTCCGCTTACGGTCTACGAGGGTACGTAGACACACTCTTCCCTCTCATTGCTATGCATCTCCGTGGATAGATCTTGCGTGTGCGTAAAAATATATTTTGTTTTCCATGCAACGTTCCCCAACAGTGGTATCAGAGCCAGGTCTATGCGTAGATGATATGCACGAGTAGAACACAAAGAGTTGTGGGCGGTGATAGTCATACTGCTTACCACCAACGTCTTATTTTGATTCGGCGGTATTGTGGGATGAAGCGGCCCGGAACAACCTTACATGTCCACGCACATGAGACCGGTTCCACCGACTGACATGCAACTTATTTTGCATAAAGGCGGCTGGCGGGTGTCTGTTTCTCCTACTTTAGTTGAATCGAATTTGACTATGGCCAGTCCTTGAAGAAGGTTAAAACAGCAAACTTGATAAATTACCGTTGTGGTTTTTGCCGTAGGTAAGAACGGTTCTTGCTAGAAACCCGTAGCAGCCACGTAAAACTTGCAACAACAAAGTAGAGGACGTCTAACTTGTTTTTGCAGGGCATGTTGTGATGTGATATGGTCAAGACATGATGTGATATACGTTATTGTATGAGATGATTATGTTTTGTAATATCGACAACCGGCAGGAGCCTTAGGGTTGTCTCTTAATTATATGAAACGCAAATACCATGTAATTGCTTTACTTTATCGCTATGCGTTAGCAATAGTTGGCGAGACGACCCCGACGCAACGATGGAGATCAAGGTGTTGAGCCGGTGACCATGGAGATCAAGACGATGCTTTGGATATGGAGATCAAAAGCACAAGATGATGATGGCCATATCATGTCACATATTTTGATTGCATGTGATGTTTATCCTTTATGCATCTTATTTTGCTTAGAATGGCAGTAGCATTATAAGATGATCCCTTCACTAAATTTCAAGATAAAAGTGTTCTCCCCGAGTATGCACCGTTGCCAAAGTTCATCGTTTCGAAGCACCTCATGATGATCGGGTGTGATAGTCTCTACGTTCACATACAATGGGTGTAAGACAGTTTTGCACATGCAGAATACTTGGGTTAAACTTGACGAGCCTAGCATGTACAGACATGGTCTCGGAACACTGGAGACCGAAAGGTCGAACATGAGTCATATAGTAGATAAGATCAACATGAAGATGTTCACCATTGATGACTACCCCATCTCACGTAATGGTCGGATATGGGTTAGTTGATTTGGATCATGTATCACTTAGATAACTTGAGGGATGTTAATTTAAGTGGGAGTTCATTAGTAATTTGATTAATTGAACTTAAATTTATCATGAATTTAGTCTTAATAGTTTTTGCATATCTATGTTGTAGATCAATAGCTCGCAATATAGCTCCCCTATTTTTAATGTTCCTAGAGAAAACTAAGTTGAAAGATGATAGTAGCAATGATGCGGACTGGGTCCATGATCTGAGGATTATCCTCATTGCTGCACAGAAGAATTATGTCCTTGATGCACCGCTAGGTGACAAGCCTATTGCAGGAGCAGATGCAGACGTTATGAATGTTTGGCAAGCTTGATATGATGACTACTTAATAGTTTAGTGCGCCATGCTTTATGGCTTAGAACCGGGACTTCAAAAAAAATTGAACGCCACGGAGCATATGAGATGTTCCAAGAGCTGAAATTGGTATTTCAGACTCATGCCCATGTCGAGAGGTATGAGACCTCTACTTTGCCTACAAGATGGAGGAGAATAGCTCAGCGAGTGAGCATGTGCTCAGATTGTCTGGGTACTACAATCGTTTGAATCAAGTGGGAGTTAATCTTCCAGATAAGATAGTGATTGACAGAGTTCTCTAGTCACTATCACCAAGCTACTAGAACTTCGTGATAAACTATAATATGCAAGGGATGACGAAAACGATTCCCAAGCTCTTCGCGATGCTGAAATCGGCGAAGGTAGAAATCAAGAAAGAGCATCAAGTGTTGATGGTTAAACAAGACCACTAGTTTCAAGAAAAAGGGTAACAGAAAGAAAGGGAACTTCAAGAAGAATGGCAAGCAAGTTGCCACTCCCATGAAGAAGCCCAAAGCTGGACCTAAGCCTAAAACTAAGTGCTTCTACTGCAAAGGGAATGGTCACTAGAAGCGGAACTGCCCTAAATACTTGGCGGATAAGAAGGATTGCAATGTGAACAAAGGTATATTTGATATACATTTTATTGATGTGTGCCTTACTAGTATTCGTAGTAGCCCCTGGGTATTTGATACCGGTTCAGTTGCTAAGATTAGTAACTCGAAACAGGAGTTGCAGAATAAATAGAGACTAGTAAAGGGCAAGGTGACGATGTGTGTTGGAAGTGTTTGCAAGATTGATATGATCACCATCGCACACTCCCTCTACCTTCGGGATTAGTGTTAAGCCTGTAGGAACGAAGTATGTATACCAGAGGGGGGGGTGAATTGGAGTTTTAAATTTTCTTTGGAAAACTTAAATCTCTTAGAACCCAGCAGCGGAATAAAGGATAAACAAGCTAACATGAACTACCGCGAAATATCGAAGGGAAACTAAAGCATGTATCGAAGTAAATTACATGAATGGAATGCATCGAAAGTAAACATGAGTGACAGAGGTAACCGAAGATGCTCGAAGGCGACAATGTATTTGTTCGACCAGTTCGTTCTTCTGCACAAGGACTACGTCTGGTTGGAGGGGCTGTGACTTAACACGGAAGATAAACTCTCTTCACCCTATTCTCCTCGACAATTGATTCATCAACCGATGCTGATCACTCGTGGTAGATACTTGAGGGCGATCTCCAAACCTTTACAGACTTCTTCTTCAAGAACCACAATCACTCTTGGTCTCTGAAGAAATTGACACCTAACCGTCTAGAGAGTTTGCAGCTCTCAAGAGTAATCTTATAGGCGGAGCGTACTAAACTTAGATTCCAGTGATGCTGAACCACTATCTAATTCTTCGGCTCTAGAGTTTTCCTCTCGGTGGATTTTAAACTCAAATCGCTCAGAGAGGGGGTTGCTCAACAATCTTCTCAGAATCAAACTGAGAAGCCACTCGACAAAGCCGGCGCGGGGTGGCTATTTATAGCGGCAGCCTTCCCAGATGGGAAATGACCATTTTGGACACGAGGTCCAGCCAATGGCCAACTGACACGTTCACAATGGTCGGATTTGGAGTAACGGTAACATTACTTGAGGAACAAGTAATGCTAACTCCTTGGTCCGAGGCAAATCTCTCGCAGCGAAGAAGATCACAGTCTCTTGCTGGCAAGTATTTGCTTGGAGCACAAAGAGATTTCTCTCACAACTTTCATAGGTTTTGGGTTTAGCATCAGAGAATCAAAGCTTTAAAACGCTATACCCCTCTTAATAGTTCGGTGGTCCTATGACTCAATGAAAGAAGAAGAACAACAAAATAAATGCTACGTTTCACTTCATCTTCATTCTTCCTCTAGCGCAGCTATTTGCTTCGAACATGCACCGAACCAATTGCTTAAACTTCAGCAATTTTTAGGGGTTACGCTTGATAGCTTTATCTTCGGTGATAACCTTCACTGTTGCGCAGGGATGATTATCTTCGTCATTTGCATCAAACCCCTCGATACATCAAGGACTTGTTACTCTGTGTGCACTAGCAAACACATAAGCCCCATACTGTTTATGTCAACAAACTTCAAAACATAAGGGGCCAATCATTGCACCAACAAAGCCTAAATAAATGTTATTTGGTGTTTGCGTTGAGCATGAACATGATTAGATCGTGTTTATTGCAATACGGTTATTCATTTAATTCAGAGAATAATTGTTGTTCTGTTTACATGAATAAAACCTTCTATGGTCATACACCCAATGTGAATGGTTTATTGAATCTCGATCGTAGTGATACACAGATTCATAATATTGATGCCAAAAGATGCAAAGTTGATAATGATAGTGAAACATACTTGTGGCACTGTCGTTTAGGTCATATTGGTGTAAAGCGCATGAAGAAACTCCATGTGGATGGACTTTTGGAATCACTTGATTATGAATCATTTGATACTTGCGAACCATGCCTCATGGGCAAGATGACTAAAACTCCGTTCTCCAGAACAATAGAGCGAGGTAATGACTTATTGGAAATAATACATACCGATGTATACGGTCCAATGAGTGTTGAGGCACGCGGCGGGTATCGTTATTTTCTAACCTTTACAGATGATTTGAGTAGGTATGGGTATATCTACTTGATGAAACACAAGTCTGAAACATTTGAAAAGTTCAAAGAATTTCAGAGTGAAGTAGAGAATCATCGTAACAAGAAAATAAAGTTTCTATGATCTGATCGCAGAGGCGAATATTTGAGTTATGAGTTTGGCCTTCATTTAAGAAAATGTGGAATTGTTTCACAACTCACGCCACCTGGAACACCACAGTGTAATGGTGTGTCCGAACATCGTAACCGTACTTTATTAGATATGGTGCGTTCTATGATGTCTCTTACCAATTTGCCTTTATCATTTTGGGGTTATGCATTAGAGACAGCCGCATTCACGTTTGATAGGGCACCGTCTAAATCCTTTGAGATGACACCGGATGAACTGTGGTTTGGCAAGAAACCTAAGCTGTCGTTTCTTAAAATTTTGGGGATGCGACACTTATGTCAGAAAGGCTTCAACCTGATAAGCTCAAACCCAAAGCGGAGAAGTGCATCTTCATAGGATACCCGAAAGAAACTATTGGGTATACCTTCTACCACAGATCCAAAGGCAAAATCTTTGTTGCTAAGAATGGGTCCTTTCTAGAGAAGGAGTTTCTGTCGAAAGAAGTGAGTGGGAGGAAAGTAGAACTTGATGAGGTAATTGTACCTTCTCTCGAATTGGAAAGTAGTACATCAAAGAAAGCCATTCCCGTGATGCCTACACCAACCAGAGAGGAAACAAATGATGATGATCATGAAACTTTAGATTAAGTTACTACTAAACCTCGTAGGTCGACCAGAACACGTTCCGCACCAGAGTGGTATGACAATCCTATCCTAGAAGTCATGTTGTTGGACAACAGCGAACCTACGAACTATGAAGAAACTATGATGAGCCCAGATTCTGAAAAATGTCTTGAGGCCATGAAATCTGAGATAGTATCCATGTATGAGAACAAAGTGTGGACTTTGGTGGATTTGCCTGATGATCGGCAAGCCATAAAGAATAAATGGATCTTTAAGAGGAAGACAGACGCTAACGGTAATATCACTGTCTATAAAGCTCGACTTGTTGCAAAAGGTTTTCGACAAGTTCAAGGGGTTGACTACGATGAGACTTTCTCACCCATAGCGATGGTTAAGTCTGTCTGAATCATGTTAGCAATTGCCGTATTTTATGATTATGAAATCTGGCAAATGGATGTCAAAAACCTTGCATTCCTTAATGGGTTTCTTGAGGAAGAATTGTATAAGATGCAACCGGAAGTTTTTGTCGATCCAAAAGGTGCTAACAAAGTGTGCAAACTCCAGTGATCCATCTATCGACTGGTGCAAGCATCTCGGAGTTGGAATATACTCTTTGAGGAGGTGATCAAAGCATATGGTTTTATACAGACTTATGGTGAAGCATGTATTTACAAGAAAGTGAGTGGGAGCTTTGTAGCATTTTTGATATTATATGTGGATGACATATTTGGAAATGATATAGAATTTCTGGATAGCATAAAAGGATACTTGAATAAGAATTTTTGAATGAAAGACCTCAGTGAAGCTGCTTACATATTAGGCATCAAGATCTATAGAGATAGATCAAGACGCTTGATAAGATTTTCAATGAGTACATAACTTGACAAGATTTTGAAGGAGTTCAAAATGGATCAGTCAAAGAAGGAGTTCTAGCCTGTATTGTAAGGTGTGAAGTTGAGTAAGACTCAAAGCCCAACCACGGCAGAAGATAGAGAGAGAATGAAAGTCATTCCCTATGCCTCAGCCATAGGTTCTATAAAGTATGTCATACTGTGTACCAGACCTATTGTGTATCTTGCCATGAGTTTGGCAAGGGGGTACAATAGTGATCCAGGTGTAGATCACTGGACAGCAGTTAAAATTATCCTTAGTTACCTAAGAGGACTAAGGTAATATTTCTCGGTTATGAAGGTGATAAAGAGTTTGTCGTAAAGGGTTACGTCGATGCAAGCTTTGACACCGATTCGGATGCCTCTGAGTCTTAATCTGGATACGTATTGAAAGTGGGAGCAATTAGCTAGAGTAGCTCCATGCAGAGCATGGTAGACATAGAAATTTGCAAAATACATACGGATCTGAATGTGACAGACCCATTGACTAAACTTCTCTCACAAGCAAAACATGATCACACCTTAGTACTCTTTTGGTGTTAATCACATGGCGATGTGAACTAGATTATTGACTCTAGAAAACTCTTTGGGTGATGGTCACATGGCGATGTGAACTATGGGTGTTAATCACATGGCGATGTGAACTAGATTATTGACTCTAGTGCAAGTGGGAGACTGATGAAATATGCCCTAGAGGCAATAATAAAATGGTTATTGTTATATTTCCTTAATCATGATAAAGGTTTATTATTCATGCTAGAATTGTATTGACCGGAAACTTAAATACATGTGTGGATACATAAACAAATACCATGTCCCTAGTGAGCCTCTACTAGACTAGCTCGTTGATCAAAAGATTGTTAAGGTTTCCAAACCATAGACATGAGTTGTCATTTGATAACGGGATCACATCATTAGGAGAATGATGGACAAGACCCATCCGTTAGCTTAGCATATGATCGTTCAGTTTATTGCTATTGCTTTCTTAATGTCAAATACATATTCCTTCGACTATGAGATTATGCAACTCCCGGATACCGGAGGAATACCTTGCGTCACAACATAACTAGGTGATCATAAAGATGCTCTACGGGTATCTCCGAAGGTGTTTGTTGAGTTGGCATAGATCGAGATTATGATTTGTCACTCCGTGTTTCGGAGAGGTATCTTTGGGCCCTCTCGGTAATACACATCATAAGAAGCCTTGCAAGCAAAGTAACTAAGGAGTTAGTTGCAATATGATGTATTACGGAATGAGTAAAGAGACTTGCCGGTAACGAGATTGAACTAGGTATGAAGATACCGACGATTGAATCTCAGGCAAGTAACATACCGACAGACAAAGGGAATTATGTATGTTGTCATAAGGTTCGACCGGTAAAGATCTTCCTAGAATACGTAGGAACCGATATGGGCATCCAGGTTCCACTATTGGTTATTGACCGGAGAGGTGTCTTGGTCATGTCTACATCACTCTCGAACCCATAGGGTCCGCACGCTTAACGTTCATTGACGATATAGTATTGTATGAGTTATGTGAGTTGATGACCTAATGTTGTTCGGAGTCCCAGATGAGATCACGGACATGACGAGGAGCCCTGGAATGGTCCGGAGATAAAAATTGATATATAGGACGATAGTATGTGGTCACCGGAAAGGTTTCAGAAGTACCGGGTATTTTATCGGGGTGTCGGAAGGGGTTCCGGGAGGCCACCGGCTAGCGGTGGGCCTTATGGGCCAAAGGGGGGAAGCGCACCAGCCCACAAGGGGGCTGGTGCGCCCCGCCACCCCTTGCCCACACACCAAAGAGGGAAGGAAGGAAGGGGGAGGCGCCCCAAAGGCAGCAAGCCCCCCTTTTCTTCCCCCCATGCACAAATATGGAAGGGGGGGTTCGGCCAGGGCAGGCGCCCTAGGGCAGCCGCCGGCCACTTGGGGCACCCTAGGGGCTACCTCCCCTCCCCCTCCACCTATATATATGAGAGGAGGGAGAGGGGCAACACACACCACGATTCCCTAGCCGTGTGCGGCGCCCCTCTCCCTCTAGTTCGTCCTCGGTCATATTTTCATAGTGCTCGGCGAAGCCCTGCGAAGATAGTTGCATCACCACCGTCACCACGTCATCGTGCTGCCGGAACTCATCTACTACTTCGCCTGTCTTGCTGGATCAAGAAGGCGAGGACGTCATCGAGCTAAACGTGTGCTGAACACGGAGGTGTCGTACGTTCGGTACTTGATCGGGCGGATCATGAAGGTGTAGGACTACATCAACCGCGTTGATAAACGCTTCCACTTACGGTCTATGAGGGTACATAGACACACTCTTCCCTCTCGTTGCTATGCATCTCCATGGATAGATCTTGCGTGTGCGTAGAATTTTTTTTTGTTTTCCATGGAACGTTCCCCAACAATCCAAACATCATCTTGGTAATAGCAAGATCAATATAACTCCAAGAAATGCGATGAATAAATCATATGTAGCTAATACAATATTTTAAGCAAATTTAATTAATTAAACCATGGTATTGCATTGCAATCCTGCAAATGGAGGGTGTGGCTTGCCTGGGGTGGGTGGATTCACTGGGAAGAAATGCGAGGAGCTCGTGGAAACATTTGCCGGAAAAGATTATCTCTTGTAGGAGCTGAATAAAGGGCAGGGGCAAATGGCCATTTTAAGAATGTTATCACATGGTGAAAATGATACCATCAGAATGGGCTTCTCGAATAGAGAACGTGGGCTTTGGAATCACCTGATTCGGAGTTACGAGTGAAGAGATATGATGGTTTTTCTGCCAGGGACCTTTCTGTAGTTATTTTATTTGCATACAGGTCCTTGTTAGGAAATCCACCGATAAAAGACAAGGCGCACTTTAGAAAATATGCTTCCAGGAAAGGAAAGTGCATTTCTAATTGCGGCTCTGGTTGAATACGCTTTCGGAATCGGAAAACGTATTTCCTCGGAATACGTCTCCACTTGACGGGCTGGGCCCGGCCGGATGGGTCACTGGCGCGCGGGGCCCAGCTACAGAGTCTTTGTCCTCCTCCCGCACGCTCCTGGCAGAGGAGAGGGGCGGAGCTCATCGGCGCGGCTGGCCGGCGAGGAGGCCTCCGGAGCGAAGGGCGACGGAGGGAACGGGTCGAGCGCGCCGAGTTGAAACTCCATGTACCCGCGGGATCTTGAATGGAGGTCTGACGATGTCGGCGTCGTTGTCTCGGCAGCGACGGGCATCGGGCGCTGGCGGAAATCGTGGATTCTGGCCATAATCCGAGCAATGGAGGGGTGGAGAAGGATCAGCAGTACACCAGGGGCTCGTAAGTGCGCTCGGGAGGTGCTAGGAGGGGCCGGAGTGAGTGGGAGGAGAAGAAAACCGAGCGGCGGGGTGGTTGGCCAGAGGGGAGGAAGAAAGCCCTGGGAGCTTGCTGGAGTGGTCATTGGCATCGATTGGGAGTGTGAGGAGTTGAGTGGTGAGGTGAGACGGGGTCGGGAGTGGCTTAAATAGCCGGAGCAGAGGGTGCCGACCTGGATTCCTCCAGGGCTCGCGGGCCAGCTTCGGTGATGGCTGGATGCATCACGGGGCGATGGAGGGGACGGGTGAGGGGAGGATACGTCCAACAGAGCAGCGGACGGAGCCAAGGGTGAGGAGGAAGAAGACAGTGTGCGGACAGAGATGGTCGGGCATAGTGCGCCCATGGGAACACGGCGTCTAGCACCGACGAGGAGGTTTCTGGAGGGGGAGAGGGGTCCAGAGGGTGAGGTGGAAGAAGGAGAGCGAGGATGGCACCAGCGGACGCGCAAACATCACCGGGGCTACGCGGCTCGACGCGACCCAATGCGTAGAGCACGGGCGCAGTGGTCAGAGCGAGCGCACAGGCGCGGGCGCAGTATCGAACCCAATGAGGAGCGGAAGGAAATGATAAGCGGTTTCAACAAGGTATTCTCTGCAAGTACTAAAAGTAGCAGTAACACATAGTTTTGTAGCAAGGTAATTCATAACAAGTAATAAGTGACAATAGTAAAAAAAAAGGTGCAGCAAGGTGGCCCAATCCTTTTTATAGCAAAGGACGAGCTGGAAAATTCTCTTATATTAAGCCAAGCATTCTCGAGGACACATGGGAATTCTCATCTAGTCACGTTCATCATGTTTAGTTGATTTGTGTTTGCTACTTTGATAATTTGATATGTGGGTGGACCGGTCCTAGGGTGTTGTTCTTAATTGAACAAGCAACCCTCTTATGATTGCCCCCTCTAGCAAGCATCCGCAACTACGAAAGAAGAATTAAGATAAATCTAACCATAGCATGAAACATATGGATCCAAATCAGCCCCTTACGGAATAACGCATAAACTAGGGTTTAAGCTTATGTCACTCTCGCAACCCATCATCTACTTATTACTCCACAATGCCTTCCCTTAGGCCCAAGTATGGTGAAGTGTCATGTAGTCGACGTTCACATGACACCACTAAAGGAAGAACAACAAACGTATAATCAAAATATCAAACGAATACGAATGTCACATGATTACTTATAACAAGGCTTCTCCCATGTCCTCAAGAACAAAAGTAACTACTCACAAATCATATTTATGTTCAAGATCAGAGGTGTATTGAATATGCGTTAGGATCTGAACATATAATCTTCCAACAAATAATCCAACTAGCGTCAACTACAAGATGTAATCAACACTACTAGCAACCCAGGTCTACCGATCTGAGATTTTGGGACAAAGATTGAATACAAGATATGAATTAGGGTTTGAGATGAGATGGTGTTGGTGAAGATGTTAATGAAGATTGGTCCTCCCACGATGAGATGATCATTGGTGATGTCGATGGTTTCAATTTCCCCCTCCTAGAGGGAAGTATCCCTCACAGAATTGTTCCACCGGAGAGCAAAACTGCTCTTGCCTAGGTTCCACCTCGAGACGGCGGTGCTTCAACCCGTAAGTCTTCTCTTGATTTTTTTTCTATGGAAAATAGCATCATATAGGAGAAGGAGGGCCCCAGAGGCCTGCTGGTGGGGTCACGAGCTCACAGGGGGACCCTGAGCTCGTGACTCTCTGGTGGGTCCGCTCCTGGTATTTCTTCCGCCAGTATTTTTTGTTAATTTCAAAATAATTCTCCGTAATTTTTTATGTTTTTTGGAGCTCTGGAGAATATCTATCTCTGTTGTAGCTTTTTAAGGCCCAGAATTCCAACTGCCGGCAATCGCCCTCTTCATGTGAAACTTGCAAAATAAGAGAGAAAATGCATTAGAATTGCATCATAAAGTGAAATAATGACCCAAAACATAATAAATAACAGTAGGAAAACATGATGCAAAATGGACGTATCAGTAAAAATCTCACAGGTGCTCCCTTTACCCCTTAGTCGAACAATCAGGAACGTAAGGGGTAAGCACAGGAGCCAAGCTACCCAGCTTGGCCAGATCTCAAGTCAAATTGATGCATATTACAGCTTTAGAACGATGATTACGGAAGACAACATTCATATAAAAAAACATGAACGCACAAAAGATGTGGGCTTGAAGCCCCTAAGATAGCATGCCGAACATTTTAAACGGTATACAAAGTATCAATACCTCGGCTCGATCGAGCATTGCTAATGAAAATAAAGCTTATGACTAGCTAAAAAGTGTTCTTTTAAGAGAAACAACAGTAAGAAAACTATGCTATCTATAACTGGACATATAAGAAAGAGGGAAAACTTTATGTTTTAACCATAAAAAGGACGAAGTCGCGCAACATTCCATGGGTTCGGCTCTAGGCGGTTATCCTTGGGATCTCAGATATGATATGCCCCTCCAGTGAGTACTTGGTCAATAATAAATGGTCCCTCCCATTTGGCTGATAGTTTATGCTTCTACTTCTCTGGATGGTGCCGTAATGCCAGGTCTCCTACGTTGAACGCTTTTGCCCGGACCTCCCGACTTTGATAACGTATTGCCTGCTACTGGTAAAAAGTAGAACATCCTCGAGCTACATCACGTCCTTCCTCCAGGGTGTCTAGGTCATCTTGCCCGTCGAGCTCGGCCTCCTGTTCTTCGTACATGCACACTCGAGGTGCATCATGAATGAGATCACTAGGGATAATGGCCTCGGCTCCATAGACCATAAAGAAAGGCATATAGCCCATGGATCGATTGGGCATGGTGTGTAGGCCCCAGAGTACGGAATCAAGTTCCTCTACCCATTTACAGTCAGCCTATATTAAAGAGCAAACTAGCCTTGGCTTGATGCCACCTAATATGAGGCCATTGGCTTGTTCAACCTGCCCATTGTCCTGGGGGTGATATACAGAAGCAGAATCAAGCTTAATGCCCAATTGTGCGCACCATGCCTTGACTTCCTTGGTAGTGAAATTGGACCCATTCACTACTACAGGATGCTGCTAACGCAACACTACAATCAGAGACCCTTAGACGAAACTGTGTGCGATGCATTAATCGCAAACGGTGATGTAAAAAAACCATCAAAAAAGATGCAAAATGTTTGCGATGGCGGATACATCAAATGCGGTTCAAATTTTAGTTGCGTGTGCGATGTGGGGCATACGGTTCATTTCAATGAACTGTTTGCGATGAGGCATGATGCGGCTTGAAGCTACGTCGGTATTTCCCCAAAGACGAAGGGATGATGCAGCACAGTGGCGGTAGGTATTTCCCTCAGTGATGAAACCAAGGTTATCGAACCAGTAGGAGAACCAAACAACACTACGTAAACAGCACCTGCACACAAATAACAAATACTCGCAACCCGACGTGTAAAAGGGGTTGTCAATCCCTTTCGGGCAACGGTGCCAAAAATTGGCAAACGGACGTGAGAGAGTAGTAAATATAGATAGATCGAACGCCAAATAAAATAAAGTGCAGCATGGTATTTTTGTATTTTTGGTTTAATAGATCCGAAAATAAAAGTTGCAAATAAAGAAAAGAGCGAATAGCAAAACAGATCTTGAAAGCAAATATATTGGAAAAGAGACCCGGGGGCCGTAGGTTTCACTAGTGGCTTCTCTCGAGAAAAATAGCAAACGGTGGGTGAACAAATTACTGTTGGGCAATTGATAAAACTTCAAATAATCATGATGATATCTAGGCAATGATCATTATATAGGCATCACGTCCAAGATTAGTAGACCGACTCCTGCCTGCATCTACTACTATTACTCCACACATCGACCGCTATCCAGCATGCATCTAGTGTATTAAGTTCATGGAGAAACGGAGTAATACAATAAGAACGATGACATGATGTAGACAAGATCTATTTATCTAGAAATAGACACCTTCGTTTTATCCTTAGTAGCAACGATACATACGTGTCGGTTCCCCTTCTGTCACTGGGATCAAGCATCGTAAGATCGAACCCACTACAAAGCACCTCTTCCCATTGCAAGATAAATAGATCAAGTTGGCCAAACAAAACCCAAATATCGGAGAAGTAATACGAGGCTATAAGCAATCATGCATATAAGAGATCAAAGAAGACTCAAATAACTTTCATGGATAAAAAGATAGATCTGATCATAAACTCAAAGTTCATCGGATCCCAACAAACACACCATAAAAAGAGTTACATCATATGGATCTCCAAGAGACCATTGTATTGAGAATCAAACAAGAGAGAGAAATCCATCTAGCTACTAACTACGGACCCGTAGGTCTACAAAGAACTACTCACGCATCATCGGAGAGGCACCAATGGAAGTGGTGAACCCCTCCATGATGGTGTCTAGATTAGATCTGGTGGTTCTGGACTCTGCGGCGGCTGGAATTGATTTTCGTTGACTCCCCTAGGGTTTCTGAAATTTTGGGGTATTTATAGAGCAAAGAGGCGGTTCGGGGGGCACCCGAGGTGGGCACAACCCACCAGGGCGCGCCTGGGCCTCCAGGCGCGCCCTGGTGGGTTGTGCTCCCCTCGGAGCACCCCCTAGGCTCTTCTCCAGCCCACTGGATGTCTTCTGGTCAAAAAAAAATCCTCAAAAAGTTTCGCTGCGTTTGGACTCCGCTTGGTATTGATTTCCTGCGATGTAATAAACATGCAAAAAATAGCAACTGGCACTTGGCACTATGTCAATAGGTTAGTACCAAAAAATGATATAAAATGACTATAAAATGATTGTAAAACATCCAAGAATGATAATATAACAGCATGGAACAATCAAAAATTATAGATACGTACGTTGGAGACGTATCAAGGCAGAACAATAGAAATGGGTAGCCAGATGAAGGCGTGTGCGATATATGACATACAGTTCACTCGGATAAACTGTTTGTGATGAGGCAGAACAACAGAAATGGGCAGCCAGATGAAGGTGTGTGCGATATACGGCATACAGTTCACTCGGATGAACTGTTTGTGATTAGGCAACACAAAAGAAACGGTCAGCCAGATCAAGGTGTGTGCGATATACGGCATACGGTTCAGTCAGATGAACTGTTTTCGATTAGGCAACGCAACAGAAATGGTTCAACCAGATCAAGGTGTGTGGAATGGAGGGCATACAGTTCATTTTGATAAACTGTTTGTGTTGAGCCAAGAGAATAGAAACGTTTTGTGTAAACAAGATGTGTGTGATACGCGGCAAACATCCAATTACATAGGTGGCTAGTATACACATGACATTTTCACAAACCAAAGTAAACTATTACATGCATAATTAACTAGGATAAACGATCATCTGATCATCATCTAATTCTTGTGATGCTTGCCGCCACTGCTCTACTAGGATAAATAGAACAATATTCTTTACTATGAATAGTGTGCTCTGTTGGGCACACAAGTATATGGATCATAGCCTTGGGCGAGCAATATGCCCGCACGCGTCGTGCTAGCTTGATGTTCCTTCTATGCTAAGTTTCCATTAATTGATGGCGTTTTATGAACACGCCGCCGTTTCCTGCCATTTCCTCACCGGTTTCCCGCCGCCACCCGACGATATTGCGCATAAACCTAGGCGGCGTGCGATGCACGGAGGTAACAAGCACAGCCTATAGCACATCCACCTTTTCCAAGCATGCCAACCCACCAAAGCGTCGCCTCTGCCATCAACCTCTTCGACAAGGAAAATGAGAAGGGTTGAGCAGACCCTTGGCTCATGGCGCTTCAGTGCCACGGATCAAGATAGGCATGTCAGCGCCGGGAGGCTGCAGCTCGCCGCACAACATGATCGATGGTGCGCCACAGAGCAAGCTAGGCACGTCCGCGCTGATAGGCTGCGGCTCACTGCACAGCGAGACCGTTGGAGCACCGCAGAGCGAGAGGCGCGGCGCGCCGAATTGCAAGAGCGGATCCATCGGCGCTGGCCTGCTGTCGACAGGGCGTCGCAGCTGGGTACATGTCCCATCAATACCCCCATTCCTCGCCAGGAGTGGGCAGAGGCCGTCTGTGGCGTACTTGCACCAGAGGCCGGCTGCGCCGTACTTGCACCGGACGCCCGCCGCGCCATTCGCATGGGTCGCGCCGTTCGCCTTGTCCGTGGCCCGCTCGATGCCAACCCGCTGGTCGCTAGGCTCGACCACCTCCTTGGCTCAAGTGTTCACCTGGGCGCAGTAGAGGAACATGGTCATCGCATCCTCGAGCTGGTGATCTCCAATGAAATAGCCAACTTGGAGCTCGAGATCGCGCTCCAGATGTACCGCGAGCGTGTCGACCGCTTGGATGAACGCCTGCTCAAATTCAGGTAGAGCCAATAGCTACCGTAGGCAAGGTCTGCTGGTCATGGTCCCATGCACGCCTTTTATTTTGTTGAGTCATTTCGACGTGGATCGCTATGTATTCATAGCAATCATAATATTGCTCTGTTTCAATGTGTGTACTATGTTTTCCGTTCTTATATGTTCTGTTTCAATGTGTGTGTATATACTTTCCATTCTGTATATGTGGATGATAACAGCTAGATACAAATTAGCATACGAAAATAGATAGAAAATTGAATTCATAATATATATTAATTGTTCATTAGTTCATCCTAGAATATATATAATATCATCACATATACGTGATGATACTTAACTACTAGGTAGAATGCATAAATTGAAAATGAACAATACTAAAACTAATAATCCCTCCTGGGGGCAGTATTCCGTCAGCCCCTCGCCAACAGCTCCCTGGTGTGTGCCGTCTTCCCAGTGCAGAGGCAGTACTCTGCCTCATCCGCCTCGCAACGCTTGACGTACTGATCTGCCTCTTGCTGGCGGACGAGCGCGAACGATCTTGCCATTTCATTGGGCGCCCACCGGAGCTCCTCTTCGGTGGCACGCTGGAGCTTATCGGCCCACCTCCACGCAGCGATGAGGCACCTAGCACCTTTGACCTTCCTCGAGAAGTACCCGTCTTCGTACACCTCCTCCGCACGACGACGCGCCCGCCCCCAAAGCTCCGACGCCTTCTTTTTCCAGGTGGCATCACGGGCTTCACAGGCCGCCTGGTATCTAGCTTCCTCCTCCGCCATCTCCTTCTTGAACGCCACTTGCCTGGCCTTGTCAGCAAGCGGCAGTGACTTCCACAGACAAAGATTGTACTGGCCCCAAAACCACTCCAAAGTTGGGGGGTCCGGCGCAACCTCGTCCGGCGGCGCGTAGGGGTCCTCCTCGTCACTGCTCTTTGACTGAGCGTCCTCGGGGGGCGGTGCCTCCTCGTCGACGCATGGGCAGATCGCCGGCGCCATGGCAAAGATTTGAGAGAGAGAGAGGGCGAGCAAGGGGACGATGTAGATGAGAATGCAGGCGGGACGACCTGAGCAAGGTAGTATTTATTGGCGGCCGGAATCTAGATCGACGGGAACAGTACACATGCCGGTCGCCGGAATTTACGAGTACTGTAGTTTGAATTACACACGATTCCCGCAGCAAAAGTCGTGTGTGAACTTAATAGCTGACGGTTTCCAATACAGAACCGCGTCTAATTAATAACCCGAGCCACTCACCTTCCAAACCTCGAGGCGCGAAATAGAGTGCCAATCATGTGGGGCCCAGTTGTCTTGCCAGATCTTTATATTTTATTTTTTGAACACCAGATATTTACATCGTCTGGTCATTTTTTTATTTTTTTGGAATTTAAATGCCATGGCACTCCATGCATGTGTCCAAGCCGTGACACCAATATGTTTGAAAATTCGTTCCAATTTATTGCACATGGAATTAACTCGCACACAAGTACAGAAATATGATTTTTATAACCGTTATGGTTAGTCATTGCATGTAGATATAGTTTAAATTTGGATTACAGTCATTAAATGGCTAGAAAATCACTTAGATGTCTTAAAAAGGTCAAATGACCCCTGAAATTTTCCAAATTTTGACATGACAGTTGTATTAGTGCATGTTAACTATAGAAAAAATTTGAAGGCCATAAGAGGAAGCTATCGTTGATTCGTTATCAAACATGCATTGTTCCCTCTCGGAACCACGAGCCTTCTAGTGGGTTGCTCCGGTTTGTGAGGGGTGTGTGTCCAAACTTTCGTCAAACAGGCCAATTTTTTTACCACATCATCTTGGTAGCATGACATTACGAGAAGCAAGGTTTCATGTGTTTCTGATCATTTTTTAATTTTTTGGAATTTAAATGCCATGGCACTCCATGCATGTGTCCAAGCCGTGACACCAATATGTTTGAAAATCCCTCCCAATTCACTGCACATGGAATTAACTCGCACACAAGTACACAAATATGATTTTTCAAACCGTTATGGTTAGCCGTTACATGTAGATGTAGTTCAAATTTGAATTACGGTCATTAAATGGCTAGAAAATCACTTAAATGTCTTTAAAAGGTCAAATGACCCCTAGAATTTTCCAAATTTTCACATGACAGTTGTATTAGTGCACGTTAAATGTAGAAATTTTTTGAAGGCCATAAGAGGAAGTTATCACCTGTTTGTCATCAAACATGCATTGTTCACTCTCGGAACCACGAGCCTTCTAGTGAGTTGCTCCGGTTTGTGAGGGGTGTGTGTCCAAACTTTCGTCAAACATGCCAAATTTTTTACCACATCATCTTGGTGGCATGAGATTACATCAAGCAAGGCTTCATGTGTTTATGATCTTTTTTAATTTTTTGTAATTTAAATGCCATGGCACTCCATGCATGTGTCGAGGCCGTGACACCAATATGTTTGAAAATTCCTTCCAATTTACTGCACATGGAATTAACTCACACACAAGTACACAAATATGATTTTTCAAACCGTTATGGTTAGCTGTTGCATGTACATGTAGTTTAAATTTGAATTACGATCATTAAATGGCTAGAAAACCACTTAAATATCTTTAAAAGGTCAAATGACCCCTGGAATTTTCCAAATTTTCAATGACAGTTGTATTAGTGCACGTTAACTATAGAAATTTTTTGAAGGCCGTAAGAGGAAGCTATCGCCCGTTCGTCATCAAACATGCATTGTTCCCTCTCGGAACCATGAGCCTTCTAGTGAGTTGCTCCGGTTTGTGAGGGGTGTGTGTCCAAACTTTCGTCAAAGATGCCAAAAAATTTACCACATCATCTTGGTGGCATGACATTACATCAAGCAAGGTTTCATGTGTTTCTAATCTTTTTTTAATTTTTTGGAATTTAAATGCCATGGCACTCCATGCATGTGTCCAGGCCGTGACACCAATATGTTTGAAAAATCCTTCCAATTTACTGCACATGGAATTAACTCGCACACAAGTACAAATATGATTTTTCAAACCGTTATGGTTAGCTGTTGCATGTAGATGCAGTTCAAATTTGAATTACGGTCATTAAATAGCTAGAAAATCACTTAAATGTCCTTAAAAGGTCAAATGACACCTGGAATTTTCCAAATTTTCAATGACAGTTGTATTAGTGCACATTAATTGTAGAAATTTTTTGAAGGCCGTAAGAGGAAGCTATCACCCGTTCATCATCAAACATGCATTCTAGTGAGTTGCTCCAGTTTGTGAGGGGTGTGTGTCCAAACTTTCGTCAAACATGCCAAATTTTTTACCACATCATCTTGGCGGCATGACATTACGTCAAGCAAGGTTGCATGTGTTTCTGATCTTTTTTTAATTATTTGGAATTTAAATGCCATGGCACTCAGTGCATATGTCAAGGCCGTGACACCAATATGTTTGAAAAGTCCTTCCAATTTACTGCACATGGAATTAACTCGCACACAAGTACACAAATATGATTTTTCAAACTGTTATGGTTAGCTGTTGCATGTAGATATAGTTCAAATTTGAATTACGGTCATTAAATGGCTAGAAAATTGCTTAAATTTCTTTAAAAGGTCAAATGACCACTGGAATTTTCAAAATTTTCAAATGACAGTTGTATTAGTGCACGTTAGCTGTAGAAAAAATTTGAAGGCCGTAAGAGAAGCTATCGCCCGTTCGTCATCAAACATGCATTGTTCCCCGAACCACGAGCCTTCTAGTGAGTTGCTCCGGTTTGTGAGGGGTGTGTCGATGTGAAAACCGGCAGACCTCGGGGTAGGGGGTCCCGAGTTGTGGATCTAGGATCGATGGTAACAAGGGACGATGAACACAGTGTTTACCCAGGTTCGAGCCCTCTTGAAGAGGTAAAACCTTACGTCCTGCTTGATTGTATTGATTGTATAACATGGTTCACATAGTAGATCTACCTTGAGATCAGCATGAGCTAAACCCTAGGCTACGGGGGATAAATATAGCTCTCTCCCTAATGACTACAACCCTCGGTTTATATAGACACCGATAGGGTTAGGGTTACCGAAGATAGATTACAATTAGGAATCAAAGAGATCCCACGCCTTCTTGACTTGGGGGGCACACCACAGTTTCATAGATCTCCCGTCATAGTACGGCTCCACCAGTCCGGCCCATGCACAATGGGCCGTCGCCCCGAGGACCCCTTAGTCCATGACTCCCACAGTAGCCCCCGAACTTGCCTCCAACGCCAAGAGTTATATCCGGTATCCATCCATCCGCCTAGTATTCGGCTTGCGGGGCGAGTTCCCCAGTATGTCTCTCCCCAGTTCGGAGCCAAGTGGTGTCCGGAATCTGAAACGACTGTTTTACTTAACACCGAAGGTAATAATAAAAATATCGCTCAAGCGCAAATAGTGCCTTTAGCTGACAACTTTTTCTCCTTCAACAAAGAGTCGCTTCCGGCCATAACACCAAGCAGTTACTATTTCTTGAGGCGTGGCTCAATGCTGACGCCACGCTTGACACGTCCCCTCAAGGTGGAGATTGTGTCCTATTTTTCGGGGGATATGGTTAATGATTTCGATTCCCCTCCCCGTTCATAACGTTGCAGAGATATCGGGAAGTGGAGAGGCTAACGGCGTGAAAAAAGGGATCTCTGGCCTGCCCATAGTCTATAAGGGGGGCTGCTACAGTCTGCATCCTATGCCTTCTCCTTCCTTCCGCACTCGCAATCCTTCAGAGCTCCAGCGCCCTTTCTCCCTGCTTCCATAGCCAATCCCACTTCACCTCCTTCGACCATGGACAGATCCGGGGCCAATGGGAAGTGGGAGGCCTCCTCTGTCACCAATGAGGATATACTGAAGCTGAAGGAGGCCGGTTACTTGCCGGCCAACGTCGCCCATCAAGCCCCCGAGGAGGGCCAGATCGTCCCTACGCCTGAGCCGGGCAAAAGGATAGTTTTTCTTCCCCATTTCCTTAGGGGGCTAGGATTTCCCCTGCACCCCTTTGTGCAGGGGTTGATGTTCTACTATGGGCTAGATTTCCACGATCTAGCCCCCAACTCCCTCCTCCACATTTCAACCTTCATCGTCGTCTATGAGGCACTCCTTCGGGTCCAGCCACACTTCGGCTTGTGGCTGAAGGTGTTCAATGTGAAGCCCAAGGTGGTCGGCGGCGAGCACGCGGACTGTGGAGGGGCCATGATCAGCAGGCTGACTCGAGTCGAGTGGCCGGACGGCCACTTCATCGACACCGTCAGGATGTGGCAGAAGGAGTGGTTAGAAGGAGTGGTTCTACATCACCGAGCAAAGGGAGGCCGCATGGGGAGCGGCCCCTGCATTCCGGTCCAGACCCCCCCACTAGACTGGCCTCCTGGACCACCAAAAGTCCGGACTGGGGATGCGTTGCCGACACCAAAGCGCCTTGACGACGTAATAGAGACCGGCGCGAAGCTGGTCGACGTGTTCCAGATCATGCTCCACCGCCGGCTCCTCCCTTGCCAGGAGAGGGCCAAGCCCATGTGGGAGTATGAGCCTGAGGATCCGGCCACTGTGTGGCACCTCTTCGGCACGACTCCAGACAAGATATGGGGCCAACTATTCCAGCCCCAGAAGGAGTGGCCGGCCAAGGGGAAGGACGTCGGTCTTGACGCCGCGAATCCCCCAAGGGAGGTAAGTGGCATTTCTCTTCGAAGAGTGTTCGGATATTTACATTATGTGAGATTCGATCTGACCTTGTTGCGTGGATTCTGCAGGGCAAGCTCGCCAAGGCCAAGAAGATCAGCGGCCCGGCGCTGCTGCCAGAGGGGCCCCGATCAGAGCAGCTAGAGAAGATGCTGGTCGTGGTACCCTACAAGGTGCCCGCTAAGAAGGGCAAGAAGCAAGAAGCACCGAAGGCCAGGGAAGGCCTCCGCCGCAGGATCCGTCTGGGCAACCGGTCCGGAGATGCTGCGGCCTCATCCGTACAGGGTGAGGGCGAGGAGGAGGAGGACGAAGAGGAGAGTGCCTCTTCGCACTCCAAAAAGAGGCTGGCGTCCGAGGACGCCGAGGAGGTCCAACCTTCCCCGGCCCCAAAGAGACGGCACTGGCCTAAGCTGGTTATACCTGACAGCTCAGACGATGAGAAGTCCGAGGCGTCCGAAGTGTTGGGGAACATGCAATTTCAAAAAAATTCCTATGTTCACGCAAGATCTATCTAGGAGATGCATAGCAACGAGAGGGGAGAGTATGTCCACGTACCCTCGTAGACCGAAAGCGGAAGCGTTTAGTAACGCGGTTGATGTAGTCGAACGTCTTCGTGATCCAACCGATCCAAGTACCGAACGTACGGCACCTCCGCGTTCAGCACACGTTCAGCTCGATGACGTCCCTCGAGCTCTTGATCCAGTTGAGGACGAGGGAGAGTTCCGTCAGCATGACGGCGTGGCGACGGTGATGATGAAGTTACCGGCGTAGGGCTTCGCCTAAGCACTACGACGATATGACCGAGGTGTGTAACTGTGGAGGGGGGCACCGCACACGGCTAAGACAAATCTTGGTGTGTCTTTGGGGTGCCCCCCTCCCACGTATATAAAGGAGGGAGGGAGAGAGGCCGGCCCCCAAGGGGCGCGCCAAGAGTATGGAGTCCTACTAGGACTTCCAAGTCCTAGTAGGAATCCCTTTCCTTTTCGGAGTAGGAGAGAAGGAAAGAGGGAAAAGAGGGAGGGAGTAGGAAAAGGCAAGGGGGGCGCCGCCCCCTTCCCCTAGTCCAATTCGGACCCATGGCGGGGCGCGCGCCACCTCCCCTTGGCCTGCCTCCTCTTTTCCCGTATGGCCCAATAAGGCCCATTACTTCTCCCGGTGAATTCCCGTAACTCCCCGGTACTCCGAAAAACACCCGAATCACTTGGAACCTTTTCGATGTTCGAATATAGCCTTCCAATATATGAATCTTTACCTCTCGACCATTTCGAGACTCCTCGTCATGTCCGTGATCTCATCCGGGACTCCGAACAAACTTCGGTCATCAAATCACATAACTCATAATACAAATCGTCATCGAACGTTAAGCGTGCGGACCCTATGGGTTCGAGAACTATGTAGACATGACCGAGACACATCTTCAGTCAATAACCAACAGCGGAACCATGATGCTCATATTGGTTCCTACATATTCTACGAAGATCTTTATCGGTCAAACCGCACGACAACATACGTCATTCCCTTTGTCATCGGTATGTTACTTGCCCGAGATTCGATCGTCGGTATCATCATACCTAGTTCAATCTCGTTACCGGCAAGTCTCTTTACTCATTCCGTAATGCATCATCCCATAACTAACTCATTAGTCACATTGCTTGCAAGGCTTCATATGATGTGCATTACCGAGAGGGCCCAGAGATACCTCTCCGATACTCGGAGTGACAAATCCTAATCTCGATAAACACCTTCGGAGACACCTGTAGAGTATCTTTATAATCACCCAGTTACGTTGTGATGTTTGATAGCACACAAGGTGTTCCTCCGGTATTCGGGAGTTGCATAATCTCATAGTCAGAGGAATATGTATAAGTCATGAACAAAGCTATAGCAATAAAACTTAACGATCATTATGCTAAGCTAACGGATGGGTCTTGTCCATCACATCATTCTCCTAATGATGTGATCCCATTCATCAAATGACAACACATGTCTATGGTTAGGAAACTTAACCATCTTTGATTAACGAGCTAGTCTAGTAGAGGCTTACTAGGGACTCGGTGTTTTGTCTATGTATTCACACATGTATCAAGTTTCCGGTTAATACAATTCTAGCATGAATAATAAACATTTATCATGATATAAGGAAATATAAATAACAACTTTATTATTGCCTCTAGGGCATATTTCCTTCACGAAGAGCCCCCGAAGAAGGGATCCAGGGTCAAGCCCCCTGCCAGCAGGTAAGGTGTCTGTATTTTCAGCTGTTATGCTTTCAGTAGTTTGTTTTACTTGAAGGTTAACCCCTCCAAATTGCAGTCCCCCACATGAGCGCCTCACCGAGCAAATCTTGGAAGGGACTTCTCCGCCCGCCGAGCTGGCGGAAAGTGGGTCTATGGCGCACTCCGCGCCTCCTTTGGTCCCCGAAAAGGCTAAGGAGGTGCGGTCCCAAAGAACTCCTCCTCCTCCGAACACGGAGGGGGAGGTATATGCCATAATGGACGAGGTCAACACCTCGGTCACCGAAGACCAGGAGGGAGCGTACCTCCTAGCCGATGAGGGAAAAGAGTCCAGGCCATCCGGACCCCCTCCGTCGACTGCTCCCGAGCCTCTGAGGCCCTCGACGGCACAGGTTCCTCCCAGTGGGGAGGGGGCCGAGAAGCCAACGCCGGCGCCGAACACCTCCGCACAAGCGGCGGTTAGCTGGCCGGCCACGCTGGAGGAGTTGGTGAGCAACTCCGTCATCGTTGAAGGGCACCGCACCCTTATGGGCGCAGTTATGCAGAGTGTTTGGTCCGTCCAATCTGGATTGAACGACGCTGTCCAAGGCCTTCTAACAGGCTTTGAGGTAAGTCAAGTAATGGTCTTTCCTCATAATGCGGTTATAATTGTTAGTTTAGGTAGGCCGCATACATAGCAGCCCCCGAGACTCTGCCAGGACCTCAAAGAGACCTGCAAAGGATCAAATTGGGTAGGTCGATTAACAATGTCAACATTTCTGATGCTAACGCGGGCATCGTCCGTGGCTGCGGCTGCTAATGCTGCAGCGTTAGAGGAGATGGATCGGAAGCTCAAGCTTTCCGATCAAGAGCTAGACCTTGTCAACAAACGGCTTGACGAGGCGCAAGGTAAGCTCTATAAAAAGATGTGTGCTTGCCGGACAGTGACTGGCCGGACTATTTACTGATCCTTTATCGTGATGATCTTGCAGCTGCTGCCGCCGAGGTCGAGGGCTTAAAGGAGGCCCTAAAGAAAGTTGAGGCTGAGGCAGCCGAGAAGAGGACAGCCGCTGAGAGGGCGGTGTCCGAGCTTTAGCAGGCCAAGCATGCTACTGAGCAGCATGAGTCTCGGGTGACCGAGGTCCAAGGGGAGCTCCAAGATGCCGCTGAGAAGCTTGAGGCCCTTGAGAAGGGGCGGGAGGAGCAATCCTCCTGTCTGTCCAAGGTGGAGAAGGAGCTCCAGGAGGTGAGGAGTGACGCATGAGGTGTCCGGGAGGAACTTCGGCAAGCCGCGCAAATTGCCAATGGTAAGAAATATTTACTGCAGAGTGTGTTTGGAGGCAACAGATTCACCCTGTTGATGAGGGTCTGGCGCTCCGCAGGCATCTTCGCCGAACTCCCGAAGAATGCGGTGGCCGCGGCGAGGCACTATGCCACCCACGAGGAGGACTCCACGCAGCGGCTCTTTTGGTCACAGTTTCTGGAATCTGAGCGTCCCCCCCCCTCCTCAGCGATCAAATGAAGCAGCTGATGGAGATGCATCAGATGTCCGAGCTGGCCTTGAAGGACCTCTGTGTCAGCCTGTGGCCGGCCGAGCCCCTTCCGGACACCTACTTCGACCTTGTGCAGAGGCTGCGGGAGGCGCCGCTCTGGATTGACGCTGTGAAGAGGTCGGCATGCCTTGAGGGGGCGAGGCTTGCGTTTGCGAAGACCATGGTTCATTGGCCAAGGATTAATCCAATGGAGATGGCCACTGGTCCTCCGCCCCAGGGGAAGGAGCATCACCGCCCCGAGCAGTACTTCGCGCAGGTGGTGACCGGAGCGCGGGCGATAGAGGACCAGTGTTCGAAAAATGTAATGCTTGAGTAGTTGTAGTAAGTTTGTACCAGGTAGGATTTATGCTTTATTATGCGCCCGGCGAACTTATTTGATATTGTAGTGATTAAATTTTGACTCATGTGTGGCCATATGTTTAGTTCTGAAAGATACCAGTCATCGGCTTCAGCCCCCAAGTAATATCATGAAAGGTGTTTTGTTTCCGCACTGTTACCCTTAGCCAATGTCTTGGTGCCCGGAGGCGGTAGTGCGGGAACGAAACCAGGCAATCAGACTATTCGGTTTTATCGCTTTCACTTAGCCTTAGGAGCTTGACGGTGGGGACTAGGGACTAGCCCCCGGTGTATGTGTGATGTACTTGGGGGTCGGAGCCTGTCCTTTCCGATCACATGGTTTGTGTTAAGATAATCCCTTTGTGTGACACGGCAAAATTGCCAACAATTTTTATAGTCCAGCCTCGTCATCGGATCGCAGACCCGTTCATGCTTACTATGACAATCAGTTTTTGGCTTTTTCCTCCTGAGGTACTTAACCGGGCAAACCAGTAGTACAATCGCAGGGGTTCTCCCTTTGCCCTCTTAGCCGAACGAGCGGAACATAAGGGGCAAACACAGGAGCCGGGCAACCCAACTATTGACCCAAGACATAATTCGGAACAGATGCATATAGTGCAATATCCGAGACGCCGGACACCTAGCGAGAAGCGGTGCCAGACTTAAAGATATTGAGCTGATATATAAATCGAACTCGTGACTGATTAATGTATGTTCATGCCGGGCTGATTGAAGAGCGAGGAGAGAATCGGAAAGGGGCAGAAAAAATTGCAAGATGCAGATATCTGAACACCATAAAGGGTATTTTTTATTATTTCCCGTAAGCTCAGGACGTCTAACCATACAATTCGAACTGCGAGGGCAGTACTCGCAAGAGAGAAAGAAAAAGAAAATTTACAGAGTGAAGGTTGACGCTGGGCCTTGATGCGTGAGTTGAAGCCTTCACTGTGCCATGCTGCATGTCTGCGCCCTTGCTTCTGATAGGTGGGGGTTGGGACCTTCGATGAGACCTTGATGGGCGAGGACCCTGCCGATGGAGCTTTAAACTTGGGGGTATCCGGAATTGGTCCCCGGGTCGTTTGAAGATGAGGTAATTCCGAAGTTTGGTTTAACCGAACATGTACTTCGGATTAATGTATGCCTCACGGCTGCCCATGGTATTTTCAGTGCGAAGTTGTCCTGACGAGGCACGTGGAGCATGAAGAATGTGGGCATGCCGTGGGGCGCGTATCCCTATTTGCGGCGAATGCATGCGGGTTCCCATGATGGGGAACGGGTTCAAACCCGTTTACTGTTGTCGCCGGCCCTTACAGCGGGTCGGCATCTGGGCCTATATGGGCTGGTGTGGTCTTCGGCCGCTATGGCCGCAGTGTGCTCTTCGGTTCGAAGTGAGCGCTCTGTGTTGCCATTGATAGTTATGACGCCCGAAAGACCATGCATTTTCAACTTGAGGTACGCGTAGTGCGGAACGGCATTGAATTTAGTGAATGTTGTTCGGCCGAGGAGGGCGTGATAGCCACTATGAAAAGGTGCGATATCGAAGATCAAGTCCTCGCTTCAGAAATTATCCAGAGATCCGAACACTACTTCGAGTGTCACGGTGCCCATGCAGCGGGCCTCTACTCCCGGAATGACCCCCTTGAAGGTGGTGTTACTGGGTTTAATCCTTGATGGATCGATCCCCAGTTTCTTCACTGTATCCTCGTATATCAGATTGAGGTTGCTTCCTCTGTCCATTAGGACTCTAGTGAAGTGGAATCCATCGATGATGGGGTCCAGCACTAGGGTTGCGGACCCTCCATGGCTTATACTGGTGGGATGATCCCTGTGATCGAACATGATCGGGCAGGCTGACCATGGATTGAACTTCGGCGCTACTGGCTCGACGGAATATATGTCCCGTAGTGCTCGCTTCCTCTCCTTCTTCGGTATGTGGGTTGCGTAGATCATGTTTACCGTCTTGACCTCGGAAGGGAAGGGTTTCTGGCCTCCACTATTTGGCCTGCGAGGCTCGTCATCGTCCTCGCTTCGTGGGCTTTTGCCCGAGTCTTCGGCTGTGAGTTTGCCGGCCTGTTTGATCACCCAACAATTTTGGTTGGAGTGGTTGGCGGGCTTCTCTGATGTGCCGTGGAAGTGGCAAGGCCTCTCCAGAATTGTGTCCAGCCTAGACGGGCCATCACTGTTGCCTTTAGGGGCTTTATTTTGGGTTCCGGACTTCTGGTTTCGGAATCCGGCATTCACTGCCGTATCCTCGCCCTCGCCGTCATTGTGGTGACGTTTATTCTTGCTGCGTCGGGGCTTTCCATTTCCGTCCCGAACCTCGGAGGTACTGGGTTGGTGTTCTTGCGAGCAAGCCAACTGTCTTCGCCCGTGCAAAAGCGGGCCATGAGGGAAGTAAGGGCTGCCATAGTTCTTGGTTTGTCCTGGCCGAGTTGCCATACAAGCCATTTGTCCTTGACACTATGCTTAAAGGAAGCCAAGGCTTCGGCATCCGGACAGTCAATGATCTGATTTTTCTTAGTCAAGAATCAGTTCCAAAATTGTCGGGCAGATTCTCCTTGTTGTTGCGTGATGCGATTTAGGTCGTCCGCATCTAGAGGCCGGACATAGGTGCCCTGAAAGTTTGCTCAAAAAGCATCCTCAAGCTCCTCCCAGCAACCTATAGAGTCCTCGGGAATGCTGTTCAGCCAGTGTCGAGCTGGGCCTTTAAGCTTGAGCGGTAAATATTTAATGGCGTGGAGGTCATCTCCTCGCGCCATGTGGATGTGGAGGAGGAACTCCTCTATCCATACGACTGGATCTGTTGTTCCATCGTATGATTCAATGTTTACAGGCTTGAAGCCTTCCGAGAATTGATGTTGCATTACCCTCTCTGTGAAGCATAAGGGGTGTGCGGCACCCCGAACTCGGGCTACGTCGCGTCGGAGGTCTTCGACCCTCCTCATCTGCTGCTGCTCCCGGACTCTATCATTTCGGTTTAACCAATCGTAGTATCCTTCCCGGTATGCGGGTAGGTCCTCTCTGGGTCCATAGATGGACCTGGTACGGCCTCCACGAGCGTCTAGGTCATGGCGGAGGTCATACTCGTAAGTGGGCCACACTTGATCCTTGCCGTGACGGCGAGGTGGGGCGGCTGGGTGTTCGGCCTCGTTAGCTTCCCTGTCCCACCCTCTAGGGGGTCGGTCTAGCTGTTCGGCGTTTGTATGCGTCGAGCGTGTTGGCTCTATAGCCTCGTCGTCGAATTGGGGCAATAGCCTTCATTTAGGATAACTCCTGGTTGGTTGATCGCGGCTGTACCCCTCTTCGGCAGCTAGGACTTTAGTACATCGGTCGTTGAGGGTGTCCTGTTCAGCCTTGATTTTGCGTTTTTGCTTCTTTAAGCTGCAGGCAGTGGCTAAAAGCCTCCGCTTGAACCGTTCTTGCTCCAGAGGGTCTTCGGGGACGATAAAGTCGCCCTCCTCGAGACAGGCCTCCTCTTCAGAGAGTGGGAGGTAATTGCTATCCTCGGAGTCTTTGTGGCTTTCCGGATTGAGCGGGTCCACCTGCCGCGCGGGGTCATCCTGATGATGCTCGTTGGCTGCGTCTCCGGCGAGGTCATCTGTATTATTTACGGTGCCATTTTTCGCCGAGTCCATGTTGCTTGCATGGCTTCGACGTGGCCTTGATCGACGGCGCTGTTTCCGGCGTTTGGGCGGCTCATCTCTGGGCTTGCCTCGGTCCTGCTCAGGAGTGTCGTTGCCGTCCTTTGGGGTGTCCACCATGTAAATGTCGTAGGTGGATGTGGCCGACCAGCGGCCCGTGACGGGGGGACCGACCTCAACATTAGCCGTGGTTACGTCCTCCTCGTCCATGTATTCGGCATTCTCCAAATTATAGTCTAACATATCGGTTAAATCATCGATAGTTGCTACCAAATGGGTGATGGGTGGGGCGCAAAATTCCCTTTTGAACGCCTCGAAGGGTCGGTGATTGAAGGCGGAGGGCTGGTTCTCTTGGATGGTCATTTTCTGAATTCGGTCTAGCACCTCGTTCAACATATCGAGGGTTACCAGACTTGAGGGCTCTAGGCCAGACTTTGTGGTAACGAGGCGGAGGTTGGTCTGTGACTCAACCGATCTTAGGCCCCGGACGGACGTATCTTCAGGATTCAGGACCGAAACCTTGAGGGATATCGGATTGTCCTCGGAAACTGAGGGTGTGCTATGACCCTCTTGTGCACCTTCCACGCCAATGTTTGAGGTCGGGTCATTTTGGGCCGGGGGTGACCCCTGGCCGCTATTCGCCGACTTAGGGTGTGGGCTCGAGGCCAGCAGGGTGTTGTGGGGGAGGAGCTCGGCCGAGATCGAATCTTGGCCTCTGACCTTTGGGTCTGCCTCGAGGGTCGGGGATAAATCCACAGCCGATGTGAGTTCGGTTGACGGTGGGGTAAGGTCCCCTCTCTCAGGGAGTCCTTCCTGGCTCAAAGTCGTTTGGTGGACTGGGGCCGATTCACAGATCGGATCGGAGGTGTACGTCGGAGCAGGCGCGGCAAGGCCTGCGGGGGTGGTGAATCCGGTGAAAACCAAATCCCCCCATGCGTCAGTGATGTACTCCAGATTGCCGAATCGAATCCGGTGTTCGGGAGCGAAGTTGTCAACCTGGCCAAGACGGCCGGTCGAATCAGCATGCAGCACGATGCTGCCAAAAGCGAAGAGTTGTCTAGGCACAAAGAGATCCATGGAACTGATGTCCTCTCCGAGGACTAAGCGAGCCATCGATCCTTCCAACGATCCAACAGCGGAACTCTCAATGAAAGCACCAATGTCGGTGTGAAAACCGGTAGACCTCGGGGTAGGGGGTCCCGAGCTATGGATCTAGGATCGATGGTAACAAGGGACAACGAACACAGTGTTTACCCAAGTTCGGGCCCTCTCGAAGAGGTAAAACCCTACGTCCTGCTTGATTGTATTGATTGTATAACGTGGTTTACAGAGTAGATCTACCTCAAGACCAGCATGAGCTAAACCCTAGGCTACGGGGGATGAAGATAGCTCTCTCCCTAATGACTACAACCCTCGGTTTATATAGACACCGATAGGGTTAGGGTTACCAAAGATAGATTACAATTAGGAATCAAAGAGATCCCACGCCTTCTTGACTTGGGGGGCACACCACGGCTTCATAGATCTCCCGTCATAGTACGGCTCCACCAGTCCGGCCCATGCACAATGGTTTGTCGCCGCGAGGACCCCTTAGTCCATGACTCCCTCAGGGTGTGTGTCCAAACATTTGTCAAACATGCCAAAAAATTTACCACATCATCTTGGTGGCATGACATTATATCAAGCAAGGTTTCATGTGTTTTTGATATTTTTTTAATTTTTTTGGAATTTAAATGCCATGGCACTCCATGCTTTGTGTCATAGCCGTGAGACCAATATGTTTGAAAATTCCTTCCAATTTATTGCACGTGGAATTAACTCGCACACAAGTACACAAATATGAATTTTCAAACCGTTATGGTTAGCTGTTGCATGTACATGTAGTTCCAATTTGAATTACGGTCACTAAATGGCTAGAAAATCACTTAAATGTCTTAAAAGGTCAAATGACCCCTGAAATTTTCCAAATTTTGACATGACAGTTGTGTTAGTACTACAAATTTTCTCGTACATTTAAAACACCATCTGTTGCCACTTTACTCCAAATTCGTCTTTCACAGCTGATAAAAAATATCAACAACATCACACACAGTTTTTTTGTAGGAACCGTTTGCGATGAAAATTCGTGGGTCTATTTAAGTCTTCCTCCTCAAGCTTCGTCGGCTTTGTCTGCTCCAGTGCCGGCAACCCCCGAATCCATGAATCCCGATCCCCATTCCCGCAACCGCTTCTCGCAAAGATGACACCGTGGGAATGCTTCGTGAGGGCCCGTACGATGGCCGCGTCCTCCCCGAGCACCGCCGCCTATGCCGAGAGCGCGGCCGCCTACGCCGAGAGTGCCGCCGCATCCGCATTGAGCGCAGTCGCATCCGCTGAGATGGCGTCTGTGGCGGCCGACAGGCCAACTGCAGCAGCCGAGACGGCTGCAGCAGCTGCTGCGATAACGGCTCAAACACCGAGAGCGCTCGAGCTGCCGTCCGTGCCGCCGATGTCGCCCTGGCCCGGGTCGAGGCCATCCACGCCAAGATCGAGGACTCACACGCCAAGATATTCCAGGCCACCTCAAAATCTAGCATGCAACCCACGTCCGAAAAGGCGGCGGCGGCCATGGAGCACCTGCTTCCTCATGAGATCACCGAGCGGGAGCTGGAGATGCAGGAGGCAGCGGAGATCGAGGAGTGCCGGGAGGAGGAGTTGCGCCTGGCCGAGGTCGAGGTAGAGAAGAGTTTGTCCGTCGAGGAATCGATGATGGAGTACCAACGCGAGATCTGGCGCAGCCACTACTATGAGTACTACAACCTTGAGGGCGGCGCCGAGGATGAGGACTCGGTCGACTTAAGCAGGGGGGATGCTGAGTCCACCAATGGTGGCATGTCGCCAGGACAAGTCGTCGACGTTTCATCTCACACCGGCGATGCATAGGCTGGCGCGGCGGCAGCTTTGTTAAAATTATGCGTACTTAGGCTTTGTTTTTAATGTTGGTCTTTTGTTAGAGCAATGTTTAGGTCAACTGGCTCTGTTTAATTACTAAAATTGCTTGATTCAGTAAGTGTTGTCTGTGTGCTATACGCTGTCTTGTGTGCCCAAATTAGCAAGTGATGTTAAATTATGCAATGACGTGGATGAAGACAGTACCCAGGGCAATTTCCACCAAAATTTGAATTATCAAACTCATCCCATGCTCATAAAGCAGAAGAATCGTTTGCGATGCACACAATCATTCAAAGTGAATGGTGTCCGGCGGCACAGCGCGCAAAGTTTCCCTCCACATTTCGAATTTTTTGGCCTACCGCCGAAATATCTACCCCCCGCCCCCCCTTCCCCACCCCCTTTTCTCCCCAACCACAAGTCACATTTCCCTTGTTTCCTCCTTCCTTCCTTATGAAGCTATAGTCACTTCCTCGCTTGCTTCCTCGCTCTCGTCGTCTCGCATCCTACCGTCGGGGTCGCCATGGTCTTCTTCAATGACATCTCCAGCGGTTCCTCCGACGACGACGACTCTTTCACTACCTGGGTATGCCTCTCTTCTCTCTCTCGGGTTATGACTTGGAATGAAGGATTTTAACCCGGTGGTCGATTTGAGTCATTTCTTCCTCTTGTAGCTCCCTAGGACCATCAGTTGCAATGAATGGAGCGGGGTGGCTGAAGATCTGCCTGCTCGTTGTCACCATCAATCTCCATGCATGAAGTTAGTTGCATTTGAATCTGTGGATAGTGGGAGGAAGTTTCTGGCATGTGCAGAGAAGGTTAGCCCCACTTTCGTTGTTAGAAATCATTTGTTAGATGTGATTCAGACACTGTCACTGTGCTATATCATTCTGGATGTTAAGACAGTGTCACAGTTTCTACCTAGTATGTAAAAATGTTGTCATCTCATCAGCGGTGCCATTAGAAAATTATTTGGCACCGCTTCAGCAATTTGTGCAGCCAACTTTGGTCCACACATCCAAGCAGCCAAGCAGTAAAATACTAAATCTTTATGGCAGGAAGGAACTGGGCATCGGAGCAACTAGGTGCTCCGAAGTCCGGTTCCCTGATTTTTTTTTCCGCTGCATCAGCTCGTTAGTGCAGGGCACCGGTGCCAAATGTAGCAACAGTTGTCTTGACACCGGTTTTGGCATACATAGTGGACGGCCTTAGTGCTATTAGTTCTATGTTACTAAATTTGTGCATGTACAAACTTGTTAGTATCAATTTGATGTCATCCAAACACTATCACTATGTTGTTGCAGTTATATTTAGCTTCCTCATAAAATGTTCAATTTGTTATTTATAGTACATGACTAAGAACTTGTAGCATTGTTGTAGTTAGTTATAGCTTCTGATGTTTCAGAATTTGGTTGTTGTCTCAGTAGCAATTAATTCATTTGCACATTGATCTTTTTGAGAAGATATGTCATAATTAACCTGTTTCTTCAGTTTTTCAAAATATGTATTTGGTGATTTTCTATGTTGCTAGATACCCATTTCCCCTACAATTGTTACTGATCTAGTTTTAAATATTATAGGATGAATGGAAGTGTTCTTACCTGGAGTGGGTTGATCAAGAGTGGCCACAGTCTTTGAAGATGTGCCTAGCAAAGCTTTGGAGCATGTATGAGGAAGAGAACAGAGGTAGGCTTAGAGAAAGTGTTGTCAACACTGAAGAATATTTCAAGAAGCGGGAAAAATAAAGGAAGATGGGGAATGAGCTCAGATTTTTTAAATTAGACTTTGCTAAGATGATGTTGGTGAAGGAGGAGGCACTTTCCCAGTTGGTCAGTGCAAAACACGTTCTTACTGAACTGAAAGCAGAGGTGGACAAGACGAGCCTGGATGATCTCGGTTAGGGAAATTAATATATTGTTCTAATATTGTTCTTATGAAGGTGAACTAGCTATATGCTATGTTGTGCTGTTTCCAGGTAGCTATCGTACTGTGATGTTAAAATATATTTATGTGCCTGATATGAAATTGGCAAACAGCTGTTAAAAGCGGTTGTGATGGATAGCCCAATGCCATACAATTTTCTTCATCAAATTGTGTGTGATTTAGTTGAATAAAAGCAAACGGTTAACCGAGGCAGGGCGTGTGTGATAGTTACACCTATCACACACGAGGCTATACATAAAACTGTGTGGGATGTATATACGAACGGAAACGTTTTCCCTGGATTGACTGTGTGGGATGTACATACGAACAGAAACGTACTTCTTGGATTGACTGTGTGGGATGTACATAAGAACGAAAACGTATTCCTTGGATCGACTCTGTGGAATGTACATAACAAATGGAAACGTTTGTCTAGGACTGACTGTGTGGGATGTACTTACGACTGGAACCGATTGGGCCTATATAATTGTATTTGATCGCTCGCCCATCGCACACGATCTCATTTTGCCCAGCGTGTGTGACCAAAGGGCCTATCCCCGGTGGTTTCTGGGTCGTGTGGGAAGGACCCCTTATCGCCCACACTCACTTGGAGACGGCTCAAAATGTCGTCGCGGAAAGGGGTTAAAAACCTTTTCTATAGCACCTTGTTGTACCGGTGATTGTCTGTAATGATGCTATGGGGTACACCATAATGGTGAACTGCGCTTCATATGAAATCAAGCACTGGCTCCACTTTGGCCGAAGTCACTGGTTTTTCCACGATACATTTTCTGAACTCATCTACCATCATGAGTAGATACTTCTTTTTCCTGGTCCCCCCCTCTAAGTGGGCCAACCATGTCAAGCCCTCAAACCGTGAATGGCCAAGTGATTGGACTAGTCCGAAGAGCCGTAGCAGGCATGTGACTTTGATTAGCAATAACCTTACACCCGGTATTTGGACTTGTTTTCGCGTCTGCTCTAGCGGTTAGCCAGTAAAATTCAGCCTGAAAAGCCTTGCTTACCAAGGTCCGAGGTGCGGCGTGATGGTTTCCCATGCCTGAGTGAATTTTTGAAAGGATTTGCTTGCCTTCCTCCTCAGATATACATCGTTTGAGTACTCCCGTGACGCTTTTCTTATACAAGTCGCCTTCATGGACCTGATAAGCCTTGGATCTTCTAATGATCCGATGTGCGCTAATTTGGTCCTCAGGCAATTCTTTTCGGAGTAAGTATGTGAGGAGTGGTTCGGTCCATAGTGCAATTACCTCCATGATCTCGTGGGCCGAGGACGTTTCTTCGATAGTCGAGCCCCCAATTATCTCCTCGTCTAGTTCGGTGGTAGGAGGGATGACCTCTCTGGTGTCATTTGATTTGACTACCTTATCCCCTTCTTGCCAGGATACAGATGGCTTGAAAAGTTGTTCCAGGAAAGTGTTTTTAGGAACTTTGTCGCGTTTAGCGCCCATTTTGGCAAGGATATCGGCAGCTTGATTGTTATCCCTTGGGATATGGTGAAATTTTAGCCCCTTGAATCAAGCTAAAATTGTGTTTCGGTATGCTGTCATCTTTGGGTCCTTTGCGTCGAATTCACTGTTAACTTGAGAGATAGTGAGATTAGAATCTCCTCAGACTTCCAAATGTCGGATTCCCATAGAGACAGCTATCCAAAGACCATACAATAAAGCCTCGTATTCGGCTGCATTGTTGGAATCAGTGTACATGATTTGTCGTGCATACCGGATGTCATCCCCTGTTGATGACATAAGAACTACTCTGGCCCCTAAGCTAGCCAGCATTTTAGAGCATTCAAAGTACATTGTCCAGTGGGAGTAAGTACTGTAATGTATAGGGTGCTTAGCTTCCGTCCGTTCTGCAGCAAAATCTGCTAACACTTGAGATTTAATGGCTCGACGTGGGCGGTATACAATTTTGAAGGGTAAGAGCTCAATTGCCCATTTTGCAACCCTTCCGGTGGCATCCCTATTATTGATTATATCATTAAGATGTACTTTGGATGCCACCGTGATCGTGTACTCTTCGAAATAGTGTCATAGTTTCAGAGATTCCATAAAGACTACATAGGGTATCTTCTGATAATGGGGATACTTGGTTTTACACGGGTTAAGTACCTCGGAAACATAATAGATAAACCTTTGAACCTGGAGCTTGTGCCCTTCAACATCGTGCTCGACGACAAGTACTCCACTGACGACTTGCTTTGTGGTCGACATGTATAACAACATCGGCTCTCCTGCTTCAGGTGCTGCCAGTATAGGGTTCGTGGCGAGGAGTGTTTTGATTTCCTCTAGTGCGGCTCCTGCCTCACTAGTCCATTGAAAATTCTTGGTTTGCTTAGTAGTTTGTACAGAGGTAAAGCCTTTTCTCCAAGCCGAGAGATGAAACGGCTCAAACCAGCTAGTCTTTGGGCGTGCTTGAGCTTCGTAGGGATTTCCAATCGGGCAAGGGCCCAAATTTTGTCAGGGTTGACCTCTATTCCTTGATTGGAAAAGATGAAGCCGAGCAACTTTCCCGCTGGTACTCCATAGACACACTTCTCCGGGATGAGCCTTATATTATATGCTCGGATGTTGGTGAATGTTTCCCGGAGGACGTCCACCAATTTGTTGATGTTTTAAGTTTTAATGACCACATCATCCATGTATGCCTCCACAGTTTTGCGAATTTGTGGTTCTAGGCATGTTTGAATCATGCACTGGTACGTTGCACCTGCGTTCTTTAAACCTAGGACATTGTGTTAAAACAAAATGGTCTGTATGGAGTTATGAAAGTTGTAGCTACTTGATCAGACTCCTTCGTCTTTATTTGATGATACCATGAGTAGGCGTCTAGGAAACATAGTGAGTCATGTCCTGCCATGGCATCCACGATCTGGTCAATACACAGTAGAGGGAAGGGATCCTTTGGGCAAGCTTTGTTATCGTCCTTAAAATTGACGAAAAGGCTCCATGACTTGTCCTTCTTAGGTACCATGACCAGGTCAGCCAACCACTCGGGGTCTTTGATATCTTGGATGAATCCGGCCTCTAGTAACTTGGCCAGTTTCTCTCCCATAGCCTACCTCTTTGGCTCAGAGAACCGGCGGAGCGCCTGTTTGACAGGTTTAAAGCCTTCTATGATATTCAAGCTATGCTCGGCTAGGTGACATGGAATATCTAGCATATCCAAAGGGTGTCGGGCGAATATGTCCTAGTTTTCATGGAGGAAGGCACATAATGCTCATCCACAACTGGATCCAGCTGCGTACCGATGGACGTCGTTTTGTTGGCATTTATTGGATGTACTAGAAATTTAACTATTTCATCAGCTAGTTTAAATGACATAGGTTTAGATCTATTATCGAGGATGACATCATCTCTATCAACGGTGGCACGCAGAACTGTTAGCTCTTCGGTCACGAAGGCCTCGACCAAGGATTCAAGGGCAAGCGATGTTGTTTTTATTCTCGGCTTTGAGCGCTCTATAAGGTTTGCTTGCTATAGTGATCATGCCATTGGGCCCCGGCATCTTGAGCTACATATAGGCGTAATGCGGGATGGCATGGAATTTTGTGAATGCGTTACGGCCCAAAAGAGCATGGTAACCACTTTGGAAGGGCACAATGTGGAAGATCAACTCCTCAGAACGATAGTTGTCGGGAGTTCCGAACACTACATCAAGGGTGATTTTGCCGCTACAGCGCGCCTCTTTTCCTGGGATAATCCCATTAAATGTGGTATAGCTAGGTTCGATGCGTGATCTATCGCACTACATCTTTTGTAGAGTCTCTTCATATATAAGGTTTAAACTGCTGCCACCATCCATTAAAACTTTACGTAGCCAACATCCGTCCACTATAGGGTCGAGGACTAGGGCTGTTGTTCCTCGGCTTGGGCCGGTTTTTGGCTGATCCTATTGCCCAAAGGTGACAAGCATGTCCGACCATTTATTCGATGTCGCTGCGTGATGAAAATGTGGTTTATGTCGCGTAGGGCTTGCTTTCTTTGATTCCTTTATGGATGAGTTTTGTAGATCATTAAGATCTCACACTCATGAGAGGACATTGCCGCACGCTTGTTGTGCATGTCTGTACTATTGAGGTGGTCTTCTCCTCCTTTTGCCACGTGTTTAACCATCTAGCAAGCCCGAAGACTATGAGTTGGGTTTGTGATTAACAAAACAGAGTGGATAGGGCATGGTTGATCCACGATTTTATCGAGGGCAAGTTTTGGCCCTATTACGGGCTTCTTTATTTTCCATGATGGCTCTTCTATCCTAGAGCATCAAGGGCGCTCGTTTAGATGTATATGCCTATCGCAGTTTGCTGCTCCAATGTGGATTGATTCCCTCTGCTCATTTTGAGCCAACCAGGCGTCTTATGATGCATAATCTTGATACCAAGTCCGATAACTTAGAAAAAGTTTGAACGCATTGACAAGCAAGGGCATTCAATATGCCCTCATCATGGTAGTTGTGGCAAAAATCCACCAAGATTTCTAAGTCACAGCAGTCTGGGATTTTGTTCTTGACGAACAGGAAACACATTCAGAATTGTCGAATTGTCTCATGACGTTAATGCTTAACGTAGATTAGATCCCAGACATTGGGTGGTCCTGAGTTACTCTCGCAGTACTCGATGTGGGGGTGGGTGGGATAAAAAAAATTAACCCTAGTCTGTTACAGGATTGCCAATCCGAAGTGTCCCTCCCGAGGTTGTAGCATTGAGGTCGGTGAGTTAGAGCTCCAGGCTCCCTCTGATTGGTTAGGCTTGCCGTCCTTCCTTGGTTGGCATGCAGATTTCTGGTTCATCTGCACGTGGAGGTCCTCGGTCGAGTTAGGAGATAGAGCGTGAGGCTCGACTATAGATTCGTGATTGTGAACCTTTAGCTCTTAAGGGAGGAGGGGTGATCCGATGTGTTTTTAATTTTCGGTTGATACGATGACTTGAGGGTCGGACGCCAAGGATACGCCATTTTGAGTCTAGTTGTTGATCGATGCCTCCATTATTCTAGACAGTGAGACCAAGTGCCCGGACAGCGGGACCTGCATGGGCCACCAATGTCGGTGATAAAATTGGCAGATCTCAGGTAGGGGGACCCGAGCTCTAGGTCTAGGAACAATGGTAAATGGGTACAAAGGGAGGCGATGTTTACCTAGTTTCGGGCCCTCTCGAAGAGGTAAAACCCTACGTCCTGCTTTGATTATATTGATGTGATGGAGTATAGAGTACATGATGATCTACCTCGAGATTGTATGATTGTGTTCTAAACCCTAAGGCTGGTAATCATGCCTCTAAAGACTAAACCCCTAGGCTTATGTATGCACCGGGGGTACCTAGGTTATAGACATGGTCAGTTGCCAATGCGCCAACTATAGAGCAATCCTTGAACTACACGCCAAGTCTTCGGAGGTTTCCATCTTGATCATGTTGAGGTTCACAACTTCGGCAGTCCTTCCTTTTAGTGGTCGATGGGACATAAGTCCGGCCCATGGACTATGGGTCATATAGGTTAGTATCCCTTAGTCCAGGACGCTGTTAGTAACTGTTCAGAAATATGTGTTGATTGCGATCATGCTATTATCTTTGCTGTTAACGACTGTGAAAATGTTATTTCTATTATCTTTGTTGGTAACCACTTCCAATATGATGTTTAGGTTGTAACCTTAATTAATGTCTTTCTTTGTAACAGAGTAATTTCGGAATGCTTATATGTGTGCTCCCTACTCATTTAAATTGACTAGATAGAATAGTTTACTTAATCACCACCCTATGTCATGTTAACCAACATTTAAATTTGATGTGTACATAAACAATAGGGAACCATTCTAAATGTGATGTTTAGTTCTTGCATGTCCAACTTCACTTAACTTTCTAGATAATTGAATTGGATCATCTTGCTTGTAATTTTGCCATGTAATATCATTGCATATTGTGAACATGTTGGATATTCTACCGTGGTAGTAAGACTTGCATCCGTTGTCCTTTTTAGTGTTGCTCTGCTTCTTTGCATATATGAAGTAAAGGGAAATCATCCCAGTAATATCACAAAGTTTCTCAATAACATGAATGATTAAGTAACTCTCAATCTCAAGATGAGTACAAACAGAGTTACAAAACCTAATCTTCAACTTGGGATTTGATGGTGTCCCAGCTAGGGGACCTCTCACTATATCAACACCTGGCCAGGTGGGCCGGGCAGAGGACCCCCCTTGTCGGTTTCTTCCTATGCCACTTTGGATGGCCCATGGTGATCTACAAGGAAAATCAAGAAGCCTTGTTGTTAAGACAAGGAATCCTAACCCATGGAGGACTCCTCTCCACCAACATAATTGTTGGAACCATGGCTCCGCAGACCCAAGAAGGTTCAAACTCTGGGGCGTGAACGAAGGATCTCGCTTCACAACCACGCTCAGCTCGCCATACCTAGGACTTGATCTCACCGAGTGCGCGAGATCGTAAGGAAGGGATGAACACAGAGATTTACCCAGGTTCGGGCCACCTTGCGGTGTAAAACCCTACTCCTACTTTTGGTGGATTGGCCTCAAGAGGAGGTTGGGGATGAACTAGTACAGTGGTCGAGCAGCCTCGCGAGGGCTCGGGTGGTGAGGATGGATCAGTCCGGGGATCGGATCCCTTTCTACGGTGATGGCTAGCCCATATTTATAGTGGCCTTGGTCCTCTTCCCTCATAGCTTAGGCGGGAAGGGATCCCATAGTGGCCAATTTTGAAAGGGGATAGGGAGTACATCTTATCCTGACGAAAGGTGGTCTTCGCCTGCAAAGCTTCTGGCCATGACGCAACGGTGGGCTCGACGATGACATCCATCCTACCAAGCTCATGGTATTGGTCTTGTTGCACCAGAGAGGAAAGCTTTGGGGCCTTCCTCGGGAACCTGCGCCTGTCCTTGCTCCCTTAGCACCGAAGAGGAAACTGTCCCCTCTGCGCCCGCTGGCGCCCGCCTGGCCTTGGTCGTCATGGCTTACATCATCACGACCTCATGAGGCGAGGTACCTGCATAGAGATCTCTGCTCCTCGGGAGGCAGGCTCGGGGAGCCGCTCCTCTGGAGGTCTTGGCGTCACTCGCCTCGCGAGGCTGCGGCCCTCGCGAGGGTCTTGTCCTGGGGGTCCTGCAGCTGGGCCGTACCGGGCCGTCGATGAGTCCGCGTGCCGGGCCGCAGGCAGGCAAGTCTGGGTACCCCCGATCCCAGAACGCCGACAGTAATCGACTAGGACTCGTGTCATCCTAGGAATCTGGAAACTTATATAAGTCGAGGTCGGGCTAGTCGATAGATCATTACAACTTAGATAATGAGATCTAGAAACACAATGATCTCGTGGTTGATCACATGTACTTTTTACTCTGTCCCAAACCAATACAACACAAGCAGGATGTAGGGTTATATCTTGAAGGAAAGCTCGAACCAGGGGAAAAACCCATGCCTCTGTTACCATCATGTCAATACTACTAGCTTGGGACCACCTACTCGAGGTCTGCCGGATGTGACTATGTCATTGGTGGCCCATATAGTTCCTGCTAAGCGACCACTGCAATACAATGAGGATCAAGATCAACGAGGAGATCAAGGCCAGTGCAATCTTTATGCTTGGTCATATGTTCATCTTCAACGCGACCTTGTTGGTTGCCAACTCGACTGATCACCTCGGCCAGGTCGAGGACTATGTCTCATGTCATATCTATCAGAGATCAATGAGCATCATCATCAACATCTACTTCGATCTCAACCGAGATAATGGAAAATTCCATCCGTGGAGCTCAGGGGCTTAACGTCAACTTTCTCCTCATGCGCCCGTGCAAAATTTTTTGGACAACCTATTCGTTTTCATTGTCCTCGCCTCCTCGAGCATCGTTTCGACTACCCCTTCATTGGGATTGTGTGGGATTGAGTCTAAAGTGATGCTATAAAATTTCATCATGATCTAACAGAGGAATCTCTGGTAGTTGCCGATATAATGAGACCTTGTCGGATTTGGACAGAAATTCGCACTAGTCCGGAAGATCGAGTCTAGCAGCCAAATCCGACATCTTTTGGAAGATCCAACCGTTTAGATTGTGTAAAACTGTCATGATGAAAATCTATCAAAATTTGAGGTCAATCCAACAGTTTAAACTCTATGCAAAAGCTCAAGGAGTGCATCAATTTTTGAATTAGTTTTCTCCGCGAAAACATTTCTGACCCGAGTTCATCTTTTCTCATGAAGAGGCAATCAGATGTCCTTTAATGGAGGAATTTTTTAGGGTATTTTGTTTTGTTCTCTAACACGTCCTTGCAACTTTTGAACATTTCCCATGTGCTCTTCACCGTCACGCTAGTGTCACACCGATCCGATCTCATTGCTCCATGGATGCCAACATCTGACAACATTGTTGTGTCGTCGCTTCGTCGGCCAACATCAACCACGCCACATCGCCACCTCGTTTAGCCGACCAAGAGTTCGGCATCTCCAAGGCCAAATATTCGCCCCATGGATCGGGCGGGTCGGGCGTGTTGGCATTGCCGTGCCGTCACTTCATTAACCGACATTCACCAAGCTAACCTACCCAATCACATTGGCTGATGTCACCTCACCAACCTCCTGTGTCACGTCAGCTAGCCCTGGGGCTTTGACATCACTTCATCGACCTGCTTCGGGAGCTCCAGTGTCGCTCCACCGACCTGCTTTGTCACGGCAGCTGGACCGGGGGCTTAACCTTCTCATGTCAACCGTGTTGTGTTGTTACTTGGTTGAGCCGAGCTCCTCACTATGCCACATTGGGACCGCCTTGGGATTGGGACCTCGTCCCACCGCAAGCCCATACCGCATCATCAACGCTTGGAGCATCAACTAGCCAAGTCGCTTTCATGCTTAATTTTTTCAATTTTAATTTTCATCTCATTCGATCAGACATTATGTTTGTGTAGAATAAAACTGTTGTTTGTTTTGACTGTTCTAAAACACTTTGTTTAACCAGGTCACGCCGTACTTGGGGCCCTTATTTTAATATGTGATGTTTTTTGTCACAAGTGTTTTCTTCCTTAAGTCATTTTGGAGCCTTTTCCTATTGCTCCTTTTTTGACTCAAATACTCGGCCAATAGCCGGGTTGCCTTGCTTCTCTTTGCCTTTAGTCCCAAACAGGTTGGGGTAGGCCAGAGCTGAAACCCATAAGATCTCGCAACCAACTCATGGTTCTGGCGCGTACACAACTATAGCTTCCATGCACCCCTGTCTAGTTATTTGGTGATACTCCAGTCCTTAAGATCTCCCTTTACAGACTCCCCTCATGTCAAGTTCGGTCTACCCCCGACCTCTCTTGACATTATCAGCACGCTTTAGCCGTCCACTATGCAATGGAGCTTCTAGAGGCCTGCGCAGAATATGGCCGAACAATCAATTGGACAAGCTTCTCTTTAGTCGTTGCTACCCCAAATCTATCCCGCATATCATCACTCTAGACTTAGTCCATCATTGTGTGGCCACACATCCATCTCAACATGCACATCTCCGCTACACCGAACTGTTGAACATGTCACCTTTTAGTCGGCCAACACTCGGCGCCATACAACATTGCTGGTCGAATCACCGTCCTATAGAACCAACCTTTTAGCTTTTGTGTCACCCTCTTGTCACGGAGAATGCTAGAAGCTTGGCGCCACTTCATCCATCCGGCTTTGATTGGATGGTTCACATTTTCATTGATATCCCCATCCTTCTGCAGCATTGACCCCAAATATCAAAACGTGTCCTTCTGAGGCACCACCTGCCCATCAATGCTAACCTCCTCCTTGTGCCTAGTAGTACTGAAATCACACCTCATGTACTCGATTTTAGGTCTACTAAGCCTAAAACCTATCGATTCCAAGTTTTGTCTCCATAGCTCTAACTTTCTATTAACCCCTGTCTAACTATCACGACTAGCACCACATCCTCCACAAAGAGCGTACACCATGGGATATCTCCTTGTATATCCCTTGTGACCTCATCCATCACCAAAGACAAAAATATAAGGGCTCAGAACTGAACCCTGGTGTAGTCCTATTTCAATCGGAAAGTGTCGTGGGGGATGCACGATCACCTATGGGGCAGGGATGCCCCTTTGTGGTTCGGCGAGGGGACAGTCACATTGCACAAAGAGCAGAAACAACAGGGCAGCACGGTGATGGACAGCTCTCTTTTACCCATGTTCGGGCTGCTTTGCAGCATAAAACCCTACTCCTGCCGTGGTGAATTGATCTAGAGGAACACAAAGACACGGAGCGCTCAAACCCGGCAAGTGTGCCTCGGGGAGAGTAGATACGCGCGTACAAGTGTGGAGGGATCAAAGATTCGAACCCCTTGCTCGGTTGCCTCGGGCCTCCTTTTATAGCTTAACAGGCGACCACAGTGGCAAAACAGTCATTTTGGCATGATTAGATAGCTAACAGTGTCATCATACCTAACTCTGGCAGTTAGGACAAAGTGCATTAAATGCACTGCTAGGTGTCATGCTGAGGTTGAAGTCCGGCAAGCCTGCCGTGCCGCTTGTTTCTCTGTCTCTTATTAGCATGACACGCCATCTGGACGAGTGTCAATAAAGCTAATCTCTTCTCCAGCAGGTTGCCATGTGCTCGACAAAATCCACCTAGCCACTTGAGAGCTCGACACCGCATCGATTAGCAACTGGCGTACGATGAGGTGGAGCGATGGAATCTTGGCAGAAGTTTGCCGGCATAGAGCCTGCCGAGCTCTTGTCTTGTGACCTTGGTAGCCCTGCAGACCCTGCCGGGGTGGCTTGGCTTTGTCCCCAGGCGCCGCCTCGATCCTGCTGGGCTCCCTCGCCCGGCAGGAGAGATCTTCCTGAAGGCTTCTCTGGTTGGTCTGGTCTTGTTATAATTGAGCTTGATGCGCCCGGCAAGGTCAGTCTGCCCCGGAGGCCACACAACTTTGTGCACAAGTCAGGGGGAAACAAACACCCCTGTTTGTGTACACTGACAGGAGCCCCCGGGCCTGAGCCATACGTGTCGCGGGCGTCGTTGGGTTAGGCCCAAACACTGCACAGACACGCGGCGAAAATCCGCTATCCACGTATTAATGACTCAGCTGACCCGTCAATCACACGTCCATCCCATGCAATTACTGCGGGTCATGGAATCATGGATTTGCAGCAGTTACTAGGTAGTGCGCGTGTTAAAGGCGGTTTTTTGGCAGGAGGAACAGTGGAGAGCCAGCCCCCTCGCGTGGTCCCAATAAAAAGGCAACGCGAAGGAGCGCTGCTCATTCGCACCCTTCACCCCTCCCACTTCGTCTTCTTTCTTGTGATGGAAACCACCTCCGCTGCCACCATCCGCCCCGTGCCACGACAGATCTCTCTTCTTTCACCATCCAAAGAAATGGGGCGCAAGAAGAGCGCCATAAAGGGGAAACAAGCGGCCAAGCCTGAGGACCCGAGAGCAGAGGAGAAGAAGAAAGAGGCGGAGGAGCTGGCCCAGCGGCGGTAGGAGAACGTGGTCTTCTCGCCGTCGGACTTGGATGGCAACACCTTGATCCACAGGTATGCCTACATGTGGGGGAGGGAGACCAAACGCCATGGAGCACCAGCCGTTCTCCCTGATGGACCCAAGATTCCAGAGGACTCGTATCCCTTTTTCTGCGCATACTTTTACTGCGGGCTTTCTTCCCCCTTCTCTGATTTCTTCAGTGCCATGATGTACGCCTAAGGATTCCAGCTGCTGGATTTTACACCCAATGTGATGATGTGCATGGCAGTATTTGCCCATATGTGTGAAGATTTTGTTGGGGTTGCCCCCAACGTGGATTTGTTCCATCGCTTCTATATCCCCCGCATTGAGGACAAATCCCTTTCGGGGAATATATCTTGGATTCCGCGAGGGAAGAAAGAGGACTGGGGATACCTTGGAGGGCAGTTGCGCGGCAAGTGGGAAGAGTGGAGGGGTGATTGGTGTTGGATTCAGGACCCAGATGCTCCTCCGTTCTGTTTGTCGCAGACTAAAAGTTTGGAGCGCGGCAAGGACTCGAGCGACTTGGGAACCACCGATGAGAACCTCCGATGAGAACCTCCGCCCGACACTGAATAGGATCACCCGCCTCAAATCTGCCGGGCTCACCATTGAGCATGTGGGGGCCGACTTCCTCCGGCGTCACATTGCGCCGTTGAAGAGGAGGGACAAGTTTGCTTGGGAGTACAAGAATGCCGCAGATTGGATGCGGCTTTATCCTGGTCGTGGCAACAATCTGACAGTCATGAACCATGCCTGGTTGTGCGAGCAACTGTTCCACAAGGCCGGCACTTTCCACTTGCCGGCAAGGATCGTTCCGCTGCACATCAACTCTGCCATGGACCAAATTCTCAAGTGGATGCCGGATTACAACGCCAATGGGATCAAGGCAGACTGGAAAATGCCCAGCTTGGAGGACGAGATGGAGTGGACCTCTAGTTTAGAGGAGAAGGCCACCAGGAAGGAGACGGACTTCACCAAGGACACCACTAAGGAGGATCAAGAGTACATACGCGACAGGCTTGAGGAAGCCTGAAGACTCAAGGCCGCCGGGGCAGCCAGCTATGATGATGATGATGATGATGATGATGAGGTTGATGGGAATTCCTCAGATGAGGAACGTGTTGATGAAGAGATTGTCGGGCTTGAGGTGATAGGGGCTGCGGCGGCCGGGGCAGAGGCTGCCGAGTCTCAGGAGGCCGAAGCACCCGAGGAAGAGGAAGGGCTTGAGGTTGGTCCTCAGGCTCCTGAGCAATGGTGCCGCCTTCGTAAAAGAGGCAACCAAGAGCTGGTGGTTTCTTCTTCGCCTCGGGCAGGTCCCAAGGTGAAGAAGACGACCGCCAAAGGCAACAAGGGGGAAGTAGCGCGCCGTCATTTAGCTCGCCTTTCTCGGGCCCCAATGCCACCTTCCAAGCGATGGATCGCTAGGGGAGTTGATCCTAGCCCGCTGGCAAGTCCGGTCCCGACAGCAGGCAGAACCCCGCCAGCCCTCAAGAGAGACAGAGAGTCACCTCCGCCTCTGGAGTACAAGTTAGATGCTATGCTTGACAATCCAGAGTGAGTGAAACTTTGGCTTTTCCCATTTGGTCATTTATTGCTTTCCATTTGATCTCCACTTAATCTCGTGCTATTGATCTTGACAGGGACGAAGAGACCCTTGCACACCGGGCCAAACGGTCCATACCAACAGCGGCAGGATTGGGCTCTTCGTCGGGCGCTGGTTTGGCGGGGAACATCATGGACGCCACCACGCACAGCCCCCAGGCCAGCCCCCCTCGCGAGGGCATGGGACAAACCTTGATCACTGGTGGGAACGTCGATGTTTCTCCTCCATCTCCCGACAAGGAAATGGAAGGAGATCGCCAGGAAGAAGTCTACCACGGAGGGGTAGTTCCTCCACGCCTCCCTTGATTAATGCTACTTCTTGAGCTTGCGTTGGTTTTTCCCTTGAAGAGGAAAGGGTGATGTAGCAAAGTAGAGATAAGTATTTCCCTCAGTTTGAGAACCAAGGTATCAATCCAGTAGGAGACAACGTACAAATCACTGAATACCTGCACAAACAATCAAACAACTTGCACCCAACCCGATAAAGGGGTTGTCAATCCCTTCACGGTTATTTGCAAAAGTGAGATAGGTAAAACTAAACAAAAGATAAAGTAAATATTTTTGGGTTTTTGGTTTATAGATCTGAAAATAAAAGATTGCAAAATAGTAGATCAAAAAGTAATATGATGGAAAATAGACCCGGGGGCCATAGGTTTCACTAGAGGCTTCTCTCAAGATAGAAAATATTACGGTGGGTGAACAAATTACTGCCGAGCAATTGATAGAAAAGCGCAAAGTTATGACGATATCTAAGGCAATGATCATGAATATAGGCATCATGTCCGTGTCAAGTAGACCGAAACAATTCTGCATCTACTACTATTACTCCACACATCGACCGCTATCCAGCATGCATCTAGAGTATTAAGTTCATAAAGAACGGAGTAACGCATTAAGTAAGATGACATGATGTAGAGGAATTAACTCAAGCAATATGATGAAAACCCCATCTTTTTATCCTCGATGGCAACAATACAATATGTGCCTCGCTGCCCCTACTGTCACTGGGAAAGGACACCGCAAGATTGAACCCAAAGCTAAGTACTTCTCCCATTGCAAGAAAAACCAATCTAGTTGGCCAAACCAAACCGATAGTTCAAAGAGAATTACAAAGATATCAAATCATGCATAAAAGAATTCAGAGAAGATTCAAATAATGTTCATAGATAAGCTGATCATAAATCCACAATCCATCAGATCTCGGCAAACACACCGCAAAAAAGTGTTACATCGAATAGATCTCCAAGAACATCGAGGAGAACATGGTATTGAGAATCAAAGAGAGAGAAGAAGCCATCTAGCTACTAGCTATGGACCCGTAGGTCTGAGGTAAACTACTCACGCTTCATCGGAAGGGCAATGGTGTTGATGTAGAAGCCCTCCGTGATCGAATCCCCCTCCGGCAAGACGTCGAAAAAGGCCCCTAGATGGGATCTCACGGGTACAGAAGGTTGCGGCAGTGGAAAATTATTTTCGTGGATGCCTCTGGTGGTTTGGGCATATAAGAGTATATATAGGCGAAAGAATTAGGTTAGGAGGTGCACGAGGGGCCCACAAGGGTGGGGGCGCGCCCTACCCCCCTGGGCACGCCCTCCGTCCTTGTGGCCGCCTCGTGGCTCCTCCGACTTCATCTCCAAGTTTCCTGGTTTCCTTCTGGTCCAAGAAAGATCATCGCGAAAGTTTTATTCCGTTTGGACTCCGTTTGGTATTCCTTTTCTGCAAAACTCAAAAACAAGGAAAAAACAGAAACTGGCACTGGGCTCTAGGTTAATAGGTTAGTCCCAAAAATAATATAAAATAGCATATTAATGCATATAAAACAACCAAAACAGATAATATAATAGCATGGAACAATCAAAAATTATAGATACGTTAGAGACGTATCAAGCATCCCCAAGCTTAATTCCTGCTCGTCCTCGAGTAGGTAAATGATAAAAACAGAATTTTTGATGTGGAATGCTACCTAACATATTTATCCATGTAATTTCTTTATCGTGGCATGAATGTTCAGATCCATATGATTCAAAACAAAAGTTTAATATTGACATAAAAACAATAATACTTCAAGCATACTAACAAGATAATTATGTCTTCTCAAAATAACATGGCCAAAGAAAGCTTATCCCTACAAAATCATATAGTCTGGCTATGCTCCATCTTCATCACACAAAGTATTTAAATCATGCACAACCCCGATGACAAGCCAAGCAATTGTTTCATACTTTTGATGTTCTCAAACCTTTTCAATTTTCACGCAATACATGAGTGTGAGCCATGGACATAGCACTATGGGTGGAACAGAAGGTGGTTGTGGAGAAGACAAAAAGAAGGAGATAGTCTCACATCAACTAGGCATATCAACGGGCTATGGAGATGCCCATCAATAGATACCAATGTGAGTGAGTAGGGATTGCCATGTAACCGATGCACTAGAGCTATAAGTTTATGAAAGCTCAAAAAGAAACTAAGTGGGTGTGCATCCAACTCGCTTGCTCACGAAGACCTAGGGCAATTTGAGGAAGCCCATCATTGGAATATACAAGCCAAGTTCTATAATGAAAATTCCCACTAGTATATGAAAGTGACAACATAGGAGACTCTCTATCATGAAGATCATGGTGCTACTTTGAAGCACAAGTGTGGTAAAAAGATAGTAACATTGCCCCTTCTCTCTTTTCTCTCATTTTTTTTCTTTTTTTTCTTTTTTTGGGCCTTTTCTCATTTTTTTTGGCCTCTTTTTTTTCGTCTGGAGTCTCATTCCGACTTGTGGGGGAATCATAGTCTCCATCACCCTTCTCCTCACATGGGACAATGCTCTAATAATGAAGATCATCACACTTTTATTTACTTACAACTCAAGAATTACAACTCAATACTTAGAACAAAATATGACTCTATATGAATGCCTCCGGCGGTGTACCGGGATGTGCAATGAATCAAGAGTGACATGTATGAAAGAATTATGAACGGTGGCTTTGCCACAAATACGATGTCAACTACATGATCATGCAAAGCAATATGACAATGATGGAACGTGTCATAATAAACGGAACGGTGGAAAGTTGCATGGCAATATATCTCGGAATGGCTATGGAAATGCCATAATAGGTAGGTATGGTGGCTGTTTTGAGGGAGGTATATGGTGGGTGTATGGTACGGCGAAAGTTGCACGGCACTAGAGAGGCTAGCAATGGTGGAAGGGTGAGAGTGCATATAATCCATGGACTCAACATTAGTCATAAAGAACTCACATACTTTATTGCAAAAATCTATTAGTTATCAAAACAATGTACTATGCGCATGCTCCTAGGGGGATAGATTGGTAGGACAAGACCATCGCTCGTCCCCGACCGCCACTCATAAGGAAGACAATCAATAAATAAATCATACTTCGACTTCATCACATAACGGTTCACCATACATGCATGATACGGGAATCACAAACCTTAACACAAGTATTTATCAAATCCACAATTACTCACTAGCATGACTCTAATATCACCATCTTTATATCTCAAAACAATCTTAAGGAATCAAACTTCTCATAGTATTCAATGCACTTTATATGAAAGTTTTTATTATATCCCTCTTGGATGCCTATCATATTAGGACTAAATTTATAACCAAAGCAAATTACCATGCTGTTTAAAGACTCTCAAAATAATATAAGTGAAGCATGAGAGTTCATCAATTTCTATAAAATAAAACCACCGCCGTGCTCTAAAAAGATATAAGTGAAGCACTAGAGCAAAATTGCCTAGCTCAAAAGATATAAGTGAAGCATATGGAGTATTCTAATAAATCATGATTCATGCGTGTCCCTCTCAAAAGGTGTGTACAGTAAGGATGATTATGGCAAACTAAAAAGCAAAGACTCAAATCATACAAGACGCTCCAAGCAAAACACATATCATGTGGTGAATAAAAATATAGAATCAAGTAAAGTTACCGATAGACGAAGACGAAAGAGGGGATGCCTTCCGGGGCATCCCCAAGCTTAGGCTCTTGTTTGTCCTTTAATATTACCTTGGGGTGCCTTGGGCATCCCCAAGCTTAGGCTCTTGCCACTCCTTATTCCATAGTCCATCAAATCCTTACCCAAAACTTGAAAACTTCACAACACAAAACTCAACAGAAAATCTCATAAGCTCCGTTAGTATAAGAAAATAAATCACCACTTTGGTACTGTTGTGAACTCATTATTTATTTATATTGGTGTAATATCTACTGTATTCCAACTTTTCCATGGTTCATACCCCCCAATACTATCCATAGATTCATCAAAATAAGCAAACAACACAAAGAAAACAGAATCTGTCAAAAACAGAACAGTTTGCGAAGATCCGAATTGTTCTAATACTTCTGTAACTCCAAAAATTCTGAAACATTAGGACAACATAAGAAATTTGTATATAAATCTCTTAGAAAAGATTCAGGGTTTTTCAATGCTCCAGTGAATTATTAAAATTCTGAGACTGGATGCAAAAGTTTCTGTTTTTCAGCAAGATCAAATCAACTATCACCATAAGCCATCCCAAAGGTTTTACTTGGCACAAACACTAATTAAAACATAAAACCACATCTAACCAAAGGCTAGATGAATTATGTATTGCAAAACAGAACCAAAAAAGCAAAAACAAAAATAAAATTGGGTTGCCTCCCAACAAGCGCTATTGTTTAACGCCCTTAGCTAGGCATAAAAACACGAATAGATCTACGTATTGTCATTTTTGGTATGCAACTCTTCAATTGCACACTTATGATTCTTTGGAGATTCTTTGGTTTTATCAATGATCAAACTCCTAGGCAAGAAATCAAGAAATTCACTCGTGGCAATTGGTTCCTTAATAATATCAAAAAAATTGGGGTGAACACTTATTGTTTTGAGATCTTCATTTTCTTTACTAGAAGATTCACCCTTATTCTTAGGAACGTAAATAAACTTGGCAGTCTTAGTAGGAGGAAGATTTTGAGTGGTTTTAACGGAGGAAAAAGCGGAACCCAAGTTGGTAATAATATCCTCTAGTTTGCCAATTCTAGTAGAATCTTGATCTATCTTTTCATTAACTATGGGTTCCTTTTCTCTACGATTCTTTAAAGTAGCTCCTACTTTAGATCCATATTGGGTAATTTGATTATGAATCTTTTTATCCAAATTTTCAATCAACCCAACGGTAGCAATTTTATTCTCAATAATGTCAAGCCTTTGCATCACATGTTCCAAAGTTAAAGCAGTTCCATTGATCAAAAGAGGTGGTGGGCCTAACAAATCTATCATGGCGTTATAAGAATCAAAAGTACGGCTCCCCAAGAAATTTCCCCCGGTAATGGTATCCAAAACATATCTATTCCAAGGAGTAATGCCCACGTAAAAATTGCGAAGAAGAACGGCAGTAGATTGCTTTCGAGTAGATCTATCTTGAGCATTGCAAATTCTATACCAAGCATCTTTTAAATTTTCTCCTTCCCTTTGTTTAAAATTGAGGACTTCATTATCAGGAGTGCTCATAGTAGTGGGAGGACTAGCCATAAGAGCGAAACAAGCGATCAAACATGCGAGCACACAAAAAGTAAATGAGGAAGACGAACGGAAGAGGGGCGAAGAAAAGCCAAAGAGAGGGGCGAAGAAAAAGGCAAATCTTTTCGAAAATCATTTTAGAAGTGGGGGAGAGGAAAATGAGAGGCGAATGGCTAATAATGCAATGCAAGAGATGAGAGTTTATGATGGGTACTTGGTATAGCTTGACTTGGCATAGATCTCACCAGCAATGGCGCCAGAAATTCTTCCTGCTACTTCTTGAGCTTGCGTTGGTTTTTCCCTTGAAGAGGAAAGGGTGATGCAGCAAAGTAGAGATAAGTATTTCCCTCAGTTTGAGAACCAAGGTATCAATCCAGTAGGAGACAACGCACAAATCACTGAAACCTGCACAAACAATCAAACAACTTGCACCCAACACGATAAAGCGGTTGTCAATCCCTTCACGGTTATTTGCAAAAGTGAGATTTGATAGAGATAGGTAAAACTAAACAAAAGATAAAGTAAATATTTTTGGGTTTTTGGTTTATAGATCTGAAAATAAAAGATTGCAAAATAGTAGATCAGAAAGTAATATGATGGAAAATAGACCTGGGGGCCATAGGTTTCATTAGAGGCTTCTCTCAAGATAGAAAATATTACGGTGGGTGAACAAATTACTGCCGAGCAATTGATAGAAAAGCGCAAAGTTATGACGATATCTAAGGCAATGCTCATGAATATAGGCATCACGTCCGTGTCAAGTAGACCGAAACAATTCTGCATCTACTACTATTACTCCACACATCGACCGCTATCCAGCCTGCATCTAGAGTATTAAGTTCATAAAGAACGGAGTAACGCATTAAGTAAGATGACATGATGTAGAGGAATTAACTCAAGCAATATGATGAAAACCGCATCTTTTTATCCTCGATGGCAACAATACAATACGTGCCTTGCTGCCCCTACTGTCACTGGGAAAGGACACCGCAAGATTGAACCCAAAGCTAAGCACTTCTCCCATTGCAAGAAAAACCAATCTAGTTGGCCAAACCAAACCGATAGTTCGAAGAGAATTACAAAGATATAAAATCATGCATAAAAGAATTCAGAGAAGATTCAAATAATGTTCATAGATAAGCTGATCATAAATCAACAATTCATCGGATCTCGGCAAACACACCGCAAAAAAGTGTTACATCGAATAGATCTCCAAGAACATCGAGGAGAACATGGTATTGAGAATCAAAGAGAGAGAAGAAGCCATCTAGCTACTAGAAATGGACCCGTAGGTCTGAGGTAAACTACTCACGCTTCATCGGAAGGGCAATGGTGTTGATGTAGAAGCCCTCCGTGATCGAATCCCCCTCCGGCAGGACACTGGAAAAGGCCCCTAGATGGGATCTCACGGGTACAGAAGGTTGCGGCGGTGGAAAATTATTTTCGTGGATGCCTCTGGTGGTTTGGGCATATAAGAGTATATATAGGCGAAAGAATTAGGTCAGGAGGTGCACGAGGAGCCCACAAGGGTGGGGGGCGCGCCCTACCCCCCTAGGCGCGCCCTCCGTCCTTGTGGCCACCTCGTGGCTCCTCCGACTTCATCTCCAAGTCTCTTGGTTTCCTTCTGGTCCAAGAAAGATCATCGCCAAAGTTTTATTCCGTTTGGACTCCATTTGATATTCCTTTTCTGCAAAACTCAAAAACAAGGAAAAAACAGAAACTGGCACTAGGCTCTAGGTTAATAGGTTAGTCCTAAAAATAATATAAAATAGCATATTAATGCATATAAAACATCCAAAACAGATAATTTAATAGCATGGAACAATCAAAAATTATAGATACGTTGGAGACGTATCAATCAATGTCCAAGGAAAAGATTCCCCGGCAAGGGCTCCTACCGCGAGGTCAGCTCGCTTTGAAGCCACCCCCACTGAAGGGGCAGCCGCTGACCGCCCCTGGCAGTAAATGTTGCCGGGGAAGGAGAAGTCTCTTCCCGACAGCAGCCAGCAGGTAACCCACTTGCTTTTTGAACCTCCCTTTCCTTCAGATTTCATCCTTTTGACCTTTGATTTGAGTCTCTGATCATCATTTTCTCTCTGTTCTTGTCTTCGCGCGTAGGCTCTCCACTCGAAGAGGGAGAACTTCTGGAAGAGGTGGCCAATATTGGGAAGGATGCTGCCGCCGAAGCCATCAAGATCGCTGCGGATGAAGGGCGCAACGAGACTCCCAGGAATATCCAAGAGGCGGCGGAAGAAACTAGCAATCCTCCTAGCAAAGCAACCGATCTTCTGGAAGCAACTGAGGACAAGGTGCCCCTCCAATCTGATGCATCAAACTTGAGGGTGCCTCCGCTTGCCGCATCGACACAACCCTCTCCAAGCAGCTTGGCACTGATCATTGCCCATCTAGATCCAGCAGCCCCCAGCCCACCAACCCTGACTGGGGTGAACTTCAACGAGGAGATCAGTCATATAGTGGCTCCCTTGACCCAAAGGGCCAAAGAAGCAGGTGATCCCGTCGACTATTCCAAGGACTTGGCTTTTCTGGAGACGATGGCTGCCGGGTTTAAGGATGTGCAAGAGAGGTATGGCCAGAGGTGGCAGGCAGCTCAGGAAGAACGCAGGGCCTAGGACATGGCTACCCGTCAATTGAAGGAGAAAGCAGAAGAGTTGCGCACTTGGTACAACAATCGATCCCGCGAACTCAGGGATCAGGAGGAGAAGATGGCCGCTGATGCAGAGAGGGTAAGAGCTCGTGACGGCAGGCTGACGAAGCGCAAAGCGCATCTCAACACCAAAGCCAAAGATATTTCCACTCGTGAGCAGGCCATGGCTGACACTCTCCGCAACAAGGATGATGCACTGGAAAGCCTTGTTCAACAATGAACCAAGGATCTGGAGGACGGCCACAAGAAGACCAACGACGTGCAAACCCAAGACGTGGCAGCCAAACTCAAGGAGGTCGCTGATAACCTTGCCGCAGCTTCCCAAGCCAAAGCGGATCTTAAGGTCCAGGTGGGAAGTTTGGAAGAAAAGCTTGTCGGGAGGAAAAAGGAGATCGAGGCTCTCCAGGAAGAAGCACGAAAGGCAGCCACCACACTAGAGGGGCTGCAATCACAGCTCGCATCCAAGGGCCAGGATCTGAATGCTGCCACCGGCACCATTGAGGACTTGAACACCAAGCTCGCCACCTTGGAGAAGGATCTCGAGCTAGCCAAGGACCAAGAGAGGATCTTGACAGAAGAGCCTAACACTGTCGGGACTCTCCGGAAGGAAGCAGAGCTCAAGCTCAAGCACCAGATCGACCTGTATGAACTCTGGTCGAAGAGCCTGGTGAACATAGCTGAGCGCATCTCCTCCCAGATTACCACCATGAACATGAAGAGCTAGACCTTCTTAGTGAACGAGCATGAGGCCCCGAGCGTCAAGCTGACACACTTCTTTGAGGGCCTTATCGACGGATTGAAGACATATTAAGACGACAGATCTGCCAGCTTCGCCATTGAGTGCAGGAAATTTGCTCGAGATGCTATCTTCACGATCCTGGTTAACCTTGCTCAGCGCCACCCTGACATTGATCTTTCTGAAGCCTTCAAGAAGCTTCCGTCAAGGACGGACACTTCTGCCACTGCGCAAGTTGCTGGGCCTTTGGCCGACAAAGTTCTTCGGGTGCCCCGGGTCCAAGGAGGTCGCCGGGATTGAACTCCTTCATTCCATTCGCAGTAGTGCTGCCAAACAAAAGACACATTTTAGACTTATGTTATGTCCTTGCTACTTTCATGATGTAATAGCACTCTTAAGTAGTTGCATGAACTTATGTTATCCCTCCGTTGTACTCTGTGTTTGATTTGTGCATAATCCGACCACTCTACGCATGCCGAAGTCCTGTCGGGGCTAACCACCAGCCACGAGCGCTTTAAGGACGGATCCTTAGCAGCCTGCTGACAGTGCTGCCACCGACAAGTTTCCCCTCAGCGCTATCAACGTAGCCACCTAAACTGTTGAGCGGACTCGAAACAGACAAGGGCGCACATGACCATGGTGGGGCTCCTTTGCGTGCAAGTTCATTATATACAACCACCACACGAAAATGAAGGGAATCGCAATAAGATGAATCAATAGATAGGAAATCGGGAAGTTTTCCAACTTAGCTTTTCTTTCTGCTGCAACTTCCATTGTGCAAACAAATGAATAGCCAGGCCTCTCCTTCCCGCTCCTTCTCCTGCGAACCTTATATGCGAAGATCCCCTTTTCTCGCGCATGGAGTGCATGCGAAGGATCTTGACGCATTAGGAACGCCGCCGAGGACAAGCGAGGTGAGGCCTGCTACAGTGCCCCCAACAGCATCTAGCTACTGCCAGGGGAAAGCACAAGCATTTATCGGGCTTGCTATGACCCGCAATCCTACCCGAGCTCCTGACCCTACCAGGTGGTGACTTGTTGGTAGCTGGGTCAAGCACGCACGCCTTGTCTTTGGGGTCGCCCCCGCCGATCCCAGCTTTCACTGTTACGGCAGGGGAGCCGTGGCTTGAGCTCGATCTGGGCAAGGTCACATCTGTGGACGCGCTCGCGGTCACGCGGGAGAGGCGAAAGTAAAAACTCTACGTCTCCCACACCACGATCGCTGCCTCCGCTTGGAGGTAGAAGTATGCACTGGCCTCCAGTGTTTCCCGTTGTCCATCTCATCCCGGTGAGCTCGGTGGCTGCGCCACCGGTGCCGTCCATACACAGCGCAATGTTCACTCCGTCCATCGCGGCGGCACCATTGGCGCCACCCATAGACAGAGGTGATGGGTGCTAGAGCGCACGGATCTTGACAGGCGCATGGGTTCCTTTCTTGGACGGCACTGGTGGCGTGGAGGATGATGAAGACCGACGCGCTGGCTATTGCTTCAGGTTCGCACAAGCGATGCACCCCTACCTGGAGCACCAAAGATGTCATGGGGGATGCACGGTCACCTATGGGGCAGGGATGCCCCTTTGTGGTTCGGCGGGGGGACGGTCACATTGCACAAAGAGCAAAAACAACAGGGCAGCCCGGCGATGGACATCTCTCTTTTACCCAGGTTCAGGCAGCTTTGCAGCGTAAAACCCTACTCCTGTTGTGGTGGATTGATCTGGAGGAACACGAAGACAGGGAGCGCTCAAACCCGGCAAGTGTGCCTCGGGGAGAGTAGCTACGCGCGTACAAGTGTGGAGGGATCAAAGATTCAAACCCCTTGCTCGGTTGCCTCGGGCCTCCTTTTATAGCTTAGGGGGCGACCACAGTGGCAAAATAGTCATTTTGGCATGATTAGATAGCTAACAGTGTCATCATACCTAACTTTGGCAGTTAGGACAAAGTGCATTAAAGGCACTGCTAGGTGTCATGCTGAGGTTGAAGTCCAGCAAGCCTGCCGTGCCGCTTATTTCTCTGTCTCTTATTAGCATGACACGCCATCTGGATGGGTGTCAATAAAGCTAATCTCTTCTCCAGTAGGTTGCCACGTGCTCAATGAAATCCACCTAGCCACTTGAGAGCTCGACACCGCATTGATTAGCGACTTGCGTACTATGAGGTGGAGTGGTGGCATCTTGGCGGATGTTTGCCGGCACGGAGCCTGCCGAGCTCTTGTCTTGTGACCTTGGTGGCCCTGGAGACCCTGCTGAGGTGGCTTGGCTTTGTCCCCAAGCGCAGTCTCGATCCTGCTGGGCTCCCTCGCCCAGCAGGAGAGATCTTCCTGAAGGCTTCTCTGGTTGGTCTGGTCTTGTTATTCTTGAGCTTGATGCGCCCGGCAAGGTCAGTCTGCCCCGGAGGCCACACAAGTCTGTGCACAAGTCAGGGGGAAACAAACACCCCTCTTTGTGTACACCGACACAAAGTCATAAGTGTCGCCATCACTTGTTCAAACACTTGTCACAACATTATCGTACATATCCTTGATGAGGGTAATGTACTTTGTTGGGACTTTGTGTTTCTCGAAGGCCCACCACATGACATTCGGCGGTATCTTATCATAGGCCGTCTCCAAGTCAATGAACTCCATATGGAGGTCCTTCTTTTGCTCCATGTATATCTCAATAAGTTGTCACACCAAGGAAATAGTTTCCATGGTCGACCTCCCAGACATGATACCAAACTGATTTTTGTTCACGCTCGTCATTCTTGTTAAGCGGTGCTCAATGACTCTCTCCCATAGCTTCATTTCATGGATCATTAGCTTAATTCTACGGTAATTAGTACAACTTTCAACACCCGCTTGCTCTTGAAGATTGGCACTAATGTACCCCGTCTCCATTCTTCTGGCATCTTGTTTGCCCAAAAATGAGGTTGAAAAGCTTAGTTAGACATACTATTGCTATGTCTTTGAGGCCTCTCCACACCTCAAAGGGGATACAATCAGGGCCCATCGCATTGCCTCCTTTCATCTTTTTTAAAGCCTCCTTGACCTTGGACTCTTGGATTCGTTGCATAAAATGTGTGTTGGTATCATCAATGGAGTCGTCCAATTCAATGGTAGAGCTCTCATTCTCCCCATTGAACAGCTTGTCAAAGTACTCACACCATCTATGCTTAATCTCCTCATCCTTCACTAGGAGTTGGTCCGTTCCGTCCTTGATTTATTTGACTTGGTCGACATCCCTCATCTTCCTTCCTCGGATCTTGGCCATCTTACAGATATCTTTTTCTCCTTCCTTCGTGTCTAAGCACTAGTAGAGGTTGTCATACGCCCGACCCCTTGCTTCACTCATAGCTTGCTTTGCGGACTTCTTTGCCACCTTGTACTTCTCTATGTTGTCTACACTCCTATCCAAGTAAACGAGTCTAAAACAATCTTTCTTCTCCTTAATAGCCTTTCAGACATAATTGTTCCACCACCAGGTATCATTAGCTTCACTTCTTCTTCCCATGGACACTCTAAACTCCTATGAATCCACCTTATGAATGCAAGTTGTCATCTTTATCCACATATTGTCTGCATAACCCCCTTCCTCCCAAGGGCCCTCCTTAATGACCCTCTCCTTGAACACCGGAGATACCTCCCCCTTGAGCTTCCACCACTTCGTTCTAGGGACTTTGTCAGGATATGACAGTTTATGGGACTAGCGTGGCCCCTGTGAAGTTCGACTTGGGAGATCGACGAGCGCGGAGAGCAAATCCAAGAGTACACGCGCGGGGTTTTCTCAGGTTTGGGCCGTTGTGGAGGCGTAAAACCCAACTCCTGGTTGTTTGCTGGATTGACTGGGGCCTCAAGTTACAAGCGTAGCTTGCTGAAAAATGCGAGCAAGGTGTAGCTACTGTGTAAGCATGAGCAAAGTGTCGACCTGTGCCAAGGTAGCCATGGGCCTCTTTTTATAGACAAAAAGGGGTCACCACAGTGGCAATATGGTCATTACATCTTGTGAATAGTGGTCTTGATGCTATCCAACCTAATCCTGTCGGACTAGGACAAGGGCATTTAATGCACCGTGAGCTGATAGACATCCTTTGTCAAAAGGTGTCTCTCCTTCTGTGCCGTTGATGTGGATGAGTCTATCTTCTTGACACGTCCACTATACGGGTGTCAATAAAGTTGGCCTGCATGCGATCTGTTGACACGCATCTTGATGATTCTCCCCAAGTTGCTTGCCCGCTCGACACCTAATCTTGACAAGCCATCCGCTGGTCGATGAGGTGGAGCGGTCGAAAAGCATGAAGGGGAAACTTCCCGGCAAGAAGCTTGCCGGGTCGTGGCTTGCTGGTGTGGAGCTTGCCGGTAACTGGAATCTTGATCTTTAGTACTAACTTAGTACTCCTCAATCACCTGCCTGGAGGTCTTCTTCATGGTCTTGTATGTAGTAGTCCTCTGGCAAGCCTTGCCGATGGGAAGGCTACAACTGTGTGTGCACAAGTTAGGGTACTAAGGTACCTGTCATGGTGGATCACAATCACCTATGGGGCCATGAGCCCCTTTGTGGTTCGGCAAGGGGGATCATGTTGCACAAAGAGCAGAAGCCGTGGAACAACACGATGGTGGTGACACTGGTGGTTTTTACCCAGGTTCGGGCCACTAGGTAGCGTAAAACCCTACTCTTGCTTTTTGGTGGATTGAGTGGAAGAACACAACGAGCACGCATCACTCAAGCCCGGCAAGGGTGCCTTGGGGAGTGTAGCTACGCGCGTACAAGTGTGTGAGAGTCCGAATCCTTTGTTAGGTTGCCTTGGACCTCCTTTTATAGCTTAAGGGGTAACCACAATGGCAAAATAGTCTTTATCTACTGATTAGATAGCCAACAGTGCTATCATACCTAACTCTAGCAGTTAGGACAAAGTGCATTAAATGCGCTGCTAGGTGTCATGCTGAGGACGAAGCCCGGCAGGCCTGCCGAGCTGCTTGACCATCTCTTGATTATCATCTTGACACGCTTCTGGACGGGTGTCACTTAGATAAATCTTGTCTTCCAATGGGCCGCCACGTGCTTAGCAGAGGCCACTTAATCGCTTGGGGGCTCGACACCACACTGATAAGTGACTTGCGTCGCCGTGCGGTGGAGCGGTGGTGTCTTGGCGGGGATCCTGCCCCTGGCGGACCCGGCAAGCTTGCCGGGGAAGTCTTGAACTTGTCCTTGGGGCAGCCTTGACCCGGCCAGGCTCTCCTGCCCGGTAGGGGAGGCTTTCCCAAGGTGATATTCTTCTATCGTGCTTATTCTTGGTCTTCTTGATCCGCTCTTTGATCTCAGTAAGAGCTGCTTCTATGGCTTGGCCTTGGCTACCGGGGAGGAAGCCATCCGTCCATGCACAATTCAGGGGAAACATACACCCCTGTTTGTGTACCCCGATAGAAGCCCCCGGGCCTGAGCCATACATGTCGCCGGGCATGTTGGGTTAGGCGCCAAACAGTGCACGGACACGCGTCGAAAAGATGCTGCACATGCAGCGGTTGTCATGATGAATAGTCAATCCAACGTCCACTTTGCATAATTACCACAGGTCGTGGGGTCGTGGGACTGTAGCAGTTAATGGGTAGTGCACTTGTAAAATGGTAACTTCCTGAGAAAAGATAGCGAAGAGCCAGCCCCCTGCGCCCGTTCCTAATAAAAAGGCAACGCAAAGGGGCGCTGCTCGTTCGCATCTGTTCCTGCTTCCATCATCTTCTTCCTCAAGCCAAACAACTGCCTCCACGCCAACATTCGCCTCCATCACCCCACCAAACCTGCCATTCCTCCGGCGATCCCGAAGGATGGGAAAGAAAGCCGCTGCCACAAGGGGGAAGCGGGCGACCACCATGAAGGAAGCAGCGACGGAAGGGAAGAAGAAAAGAGCGGCGGAGCTGGACAGGAAACAGCAGGAGGATGTGGTCTTCTTCCCATCGAGTCTGGACAGCCAAACCCTGAGGGCGAGGTATGCATATACGTGGGGGAGGGAAGTCCCAAAGGGGCACGGAGTGCCTGTGGTCCTGCCGAAGGGGAAGGAGGTTCCGTCGAACTCGTACCGCTTTTTCTGCGCGTACTTCCTCTGCGGTCTCACCTCCCCCTTTTCTGATTTCTTTGAAGCCATGATGGTGGTGTATGGATTCCACCTTTTGGATTTCACGCCCAATGCAATGGCGTGCATGGCGATCTTTGCTCATTTGTGCGAGAATTTTGTTGGAGTTGCCACCAACATGGACTTGTTCAGGCACTTCTTTGTTCCGCGAGTGGAGGACAAGACCCACAATTCTGGAAACATAAGCTGGATCCCGCGGGGCAAGAGGGAGAATTGGGATTACCTTCCTGGCCAGCAACGCGGCAGATGGGAGGAATGGAGGGCTGAATGGTGCTGGATCCATGAAGAAGACGCGCCAGAGTACTGCAGGGCACGGACGGAATGCGTCGTGCACGGCAGCGAATGGGGCAAGCCAGGCCTCACCGACGATAGGCTTCGCCCTGCGCTGAATCGAATCACGCGCCTTAAAGCTGCCGGGCTAACCATCGAGCGGGTGGGGGCTGATTTCCTCCGGCGCTGCATTGCGCCACTGCAGAAGAGGGACATATTTTCCTGGGAGTATGGGGATGCCGCCGACAGGATGCGCCTGTACCCGGGCCTTGCCAACAACTTATCAATATATGGCCACGGCTGGCTGTGCGAACAGCTGGTCGGTAGCCTTGGGCCATTCCCTTTGTCGGCAAGAGTCATCCCATTGCACATCAATTCTGCCCGGGACCAAATTTTGAAGTGGATGCCAGACTGCAACGCTTATGGGGTTTCCGGTTATTGGAAGTTGCCCAAGCTTGATGCAGAGATGGAGTGGGTCTCTGGTCTGGAAGAAAGGGCTTCCAGGGTGGAAAGCAACATGTTCAAGCGCACCTCTAAAGCAGAGGCAGAATTTATCAGGAGGCGGATTGAAGAGGATAAAGCACTCCAGGCTGCCGGGAAGGTGAGGCCTAGAGAAGAGGAGGAGGAGGAAGAGGAGGAAGTGGAAGCTGAAGGCGAAGGCTCCTCAGATGAAAGGGATGAGGGGTATGCCGCGGACGAGGCTACCGAGATCGGTCCTGCCGGGGCCGAAATTCTTCAGGCCTCGGAAGCAGAGGCCCAAGGAGGAGACGAGGTTGAGGAAATAGAGTAGCCTGAGGAGGAGTGGCTCGCAATGGGTCCTCAAGCTCCAGAGCCAGATCTGGACCAGCGTCCCCGCAGGCGAGCTAGCCGGGGAACAGTGGCTCCTGTTCCCGCGCCAGCCACCAAGAGAGTAAAGAAGATCGCCTCCAAGAACGACAAGCCTGATGTAGTACGTCGCCATTCCACCCGCCTTTCCGAGGCAAAGACCCCACCCGCCAAGCTACGGACGGTCAAGGGGGTTGATCCCAGCCCCCAGTCAAGTCCATCGTCCTCACACAGCTCGATCCCACCGGAGCCATCATCCCCTCAAAAGGGCTCAGAGCTGCCGGGAAGTTCTGCTCCCCCAACCCTGAAGAGGGGGAGAGTGACCCGCCACCCGCAGGATACGCACTGGGCTCCATGCTCATCGACCCAGAGTAAGGGGAAAACTGATTTTTCTTGTTGAAGGACCATGTATTTGGTGCTTGCTTGACTGAACCTGTCTTGTTGTCTTGACAGGGATGAAGAACCCCTCATCCACCGGGCCAAACGAACCAAGCAGATGACGCCATCAGGGCCATTGGCAGGCACGGGCCTGGCGGAAGATAGCACAAAGGATCCTGCACCCAGCTTCCAGTCTAGTCCTCGACGCGGGAGTATGGAGCAAGCTTGCCCGCCAGGAGGGACGCGGAAGAATGTGCACCATCCCCCACCAAGGGAGGAGAGGAGACCCACCAGGGTGGGGCCCACCATGAGAGGCCCACCCCGGCCGTCGTCCGAGCAGAGAAATCACCAGCAAGGGCTTCCAGCGAGGGGTCGGCCCATGTCAAGATTATGGTCACCGAGAAAGGGGTCACAGACTGCACCACGGTAACCAATGTTGCTAGGGAGACCGACGCCCTTCCACGGCAAACGCCACCAGGTAATCTGCTTGCCCTTGTCTCTTCTTATTTGAATTACCTTGCTTCCAGGCCTTCGACCTGGCAATTTGTAGCATTTCTTCATCAATGCTTGTTAATTTCGTCTGCAGCTTTGTTGGCCAAAGAACCAGAGCTACTGGAAGAAGTGGCTAGTATCGGCAAGGATGCTGCCGAGGAGGCCGTCAGAATTACTGCCACAGAAGGCCAGGGTCAGACTGCCGGGACCATACAAGAATTTCCCGAAGGAACAGAGAAAGCCTCCGGCAGCACGTCTGGCCAAGATGCAGTTGTGGAGGAGAAAACCCCTCTGCAAACTATGGGGCCTCATCCCTCGTTTGGTACACCAGCAGCAGTCCCACATCCATCCTCAAGCAAGCTGGCGCTGGTCCTTGCCCAGCCTGGGCTTGCAGCCCCCGGCTCATCTGTTGCAGTGGGCGCGGACATTGATGAAGAGATCCGGCGCATCTTGGCACCGCTGTCCCAGAGAGCCAAAGAGACTGATGATTCCGTTGGCACAGCCATGGACCTGTCCTTCTTGGAGTCCGTGGTGACTGGTATCAAGGATATGCAGAGCAGGTATAGCCTGAAGTGGCAGACGCTTAAGGAGCAGCGTGACTCTGCTGGTGTCATGGATCAGAAACTGAGGGACAAGGGCGGTGAACTGCGTGAGTGGCACAGCAAACAGTTTCAATCCCTTTTGCGGCAACAGGAGGTGATAACCATGGCCAAGGAGGACGTTGCTGCCCGGGAGATCCGCCTGGTGGAGCGCGAAGCACTTCTGGACGCCAAGGAAAAGGATATCTCTACTCGGGAAGGAAAACTTGAAGCCACCCTCCGCGGCAAGGATGAAGAACTGGAGGCCCTTGTCCAATAACGTACCAAGGACCTGGAGGACAAGCACAAAGCGGCTCTTGACACGCTCACACTTGATTCTTCAACTCAGCTGAAGAAGGTCACCGATGAACTTGTCGCTGCATCTGCTAGCAAAACTGACCTTGACCAACAGGTGGCTAAGCTGACAGAGGATCTTGCCGGGAGCGCCAAGGAAATCATGGATCTTAAGGAAGAAGCGTAGAAAGCAGAGATTCTCCTGAAGGAGACGCAATCACAGCTTTCCTCCAAGAGCCAGGACCTTGACACTGCCAACGGCACCATCACTGATATGAAAAGCACGACTTGGCACCCTGGAAAGCGAGATTGAGTCTGCTGGCGTTCATGAGCAGTTGCTGATGAAGGACTTGGAGAACACAAGAATTCTTCGGCGGGACGTGGAGGACAAGCTGCACAACCAGATCGAGCAACGCGACCTCTGGATCAAAAGCTTGGTTGATATCGCCGAGCACCTCACTGCCCAAATCTCGAAGATGGACATGAAGAGCTGGGCTTTCTCCGTCAGCGACCATGAAGTTCCAAGCGTCAAGCTGACGCTTTTCTTTGAAGACTTGATTGAAGGGATGAGGATGTACGAGGAAGACTGGGCTGAATGCTTCACTGTTAAGTCCCGAAAGCTTGCCCGCGACGCCCTCTTTATGGTCTTGAGCAACCTTGCCTATCGTCACCCAGACCTCAACCTCTCCGACGGCTTCAAGAGGCTGCCACCGGGCGCCGACGTTTCTGCTGCCGAGGCGAAGGCCAGTCCCCTTGCCGACAAGGTTCTCTCTGTCCCAAGGGTCCCCGGGGACCAGCACGCCCAGCCTTGAGCCGTTCTTATTGTTGCGGTGCGCTGTAACAAAACAATCATGCGTCCTGTGTTTAGGTCCCGTACTATTTCTGGTTTTGCACTCGTTGAACTGATGTTTAATTATGCCAATGCACGCTATCCTTCTTTTGTTTACCCATTGATGTTCATATGGTTAGTTTCTTTTACGTACTTTGGTTGCCCGCCAGTAGCATGCTGCCACGATTGCTGTGAGGAACGGGTCCTTAGCATTCAGCTAGCAAGGGTATGCCCCGGTAGGTTTTTCCTTAATGGCCTTTGACGCAGCCACCCACTTTGTTGAGCAGGCTCGAAGCAAAGCAGGGGCGCAGACAAATACAGTAAGGTACCATCATACAAAAGGCTTGCCATACGAAAATCCTGGTTGTCCGAAGGATAAATGACATAAGTGCTGAAGAAGAATCAATGATCACGCTAATTTATCTTTCATTAATGCTCCCCTCCCTTGCCGGGTATGCATTAGGTCTCATATAACACCTCCTTCCCTATTTGCGATCGTTTCCCCCGTTCGTGTGTCCATCCTTGTTCTGAAAAGACAACAAATGAGAAGGCGCACAAGGGAAAGACTTGGCAGTTTATTAGTCATGCATCCACCCCCGGCAAGAGCCGGAGGGGCTAATGAAATGCTTGCAGCTGACGATGCATGGTGGCAAAGAAGGGTCGGCTCCTCTCTCCTTTTCCCCATATTGCCAATGATCTCATGTCGGCGGGCAAGAAGGCCACGCTGACGCGAACGGCCTTGCTGGAGCACGTTTGCCAGGGCATCGACCAACGGATTCACACCAGCGTTCCACTCAGGATTCACCCTTGGCGGGATAAATACTGGACCGAGTTCCGCGCGGGCTCATTGACACTGATAACGACACCACTGCATGGCTTGATTATTGACAAATGGGAAGGGAGGAGGGGGCTGACCACGCACCATTTTTCTTGCTTGCCCAAATGGCACTTTTTAGCGTCGGATATGCTTGACAGGAGCTCGCGAGGAGGGCGATATCACCGCATGTTTTGTTCCTTTTTCCAGACGCAGGTGGCATGATGACCACGCCACCCGAGCCGCCCGCGGTTGTCGCATCAACACCGCCCTCCATTCCCGTCGTCGCCGCAGCTGCAGCAGAAACGGGTGACGGAATCTAGGTAGGACAAGGCGAGGGAGCGACATTGTTCTTCTTCTTCGAAGCCGTGGACAAAGAGAGTGTCGATGAAGATGACGATGATGGCGATGATGATCGACGATGGAGCTTGAGGCGTTGTTTACAACTTCAGGTTCGCACAAGCGGTGCCCCCTACCTGGCGCGCCAAAGATATCGTGGTGGATCATGATCACCTATGGGGCCATGAGCTCCTTTGTGGTTCAGCAAGGGGGATCACGTTGCACAAAGAGCAGAAGTCATGGAACAACACGACGGTGGTGACACTGGTGGTTTTTACCCAGGTTCAGGCCGCTGGGTAGCGTAAAACCCTACTCCTGCTTTTTGGTGGATTGAGTGGAAGAACACAACGAGCACGCAACACTCAAGCCCGGCAAGGGTGCCTCAGGGAGTGCAGCTACGCGCGTACAAGTGTGTGAGAGTCCGAATCCTTTGTTAGGTCGCCTTGGACCTTCTTTTATAGCTTAAGGGGTAACCACAATGGCAAAACAGTCTTTATCTACTGATTAGATAGCCAACAGTGCTATCATACCTAACTCTGGTAGTTCGAACAAAGTGCATTAAATGCACTGCTAGGTGTCATGCTGAGGACGAAGCCCGGCAGGCCTGCTGAGTCGCTTAACCATCTCTTGCTTATCATCTTGACACGCTTCTGGACGAGTGTCACTTGGATAAATCTTGTCTTCCAATGGGCCGCCACGTGCTTAGCAGAGGCCACTTAATCGCTTGGGGCTCGACACCGCACTGATAAGTGACTTGCATCACCGTGCGGTGGAGCGGTGGTGTCTTTGGGGGATCCTGTCCCTAGCGGACCCGGCAAGCTTGCCGGGGAAGTCTTGAACTTGTCCTTGGGGCGGCCTCGTCCCGGCCAAGCACTCCTGCCCAGCAGGGGAGGCTTTCCCAAGGTGATATTCTTTTGTCGTGCTTATTCTTGGTCTTCTTGATCTGCTCTTTGATCTTAGTAAGAGCTGCTTTTCTGGCTTGGCCTTGGCTGCCGGGGAGGAAGCCATCCGTCTGCGCACAAGTCAGGGGAAACATACACCCCTGTTTGTGTACCCCGACAGTACCCGTATCTTAGTACACCGATAGGAGCCCTCGGGCCTGGACCGCATGTGCATGCAAGGCATCGTTAGGCTAGGCCCAAACAGTGCATAGGCATGCGTGGCAGAGGATAACTATTGTAATCTTCTCTTTTACCACGCCCCCACAATGCACATTAAATGCGGAACGTGGGAGAGGTGGATGAAAACGGTTGCCAGGGATAGTGCGACTAAAAAGCGCAGTGACATAGGACAATAAAGAACCAGCCCCCACGCCTTCCCCGTAAAAAGGAAACCCGTGAGTGGCGCTACTCATTTACCCCTTTCGCCTCCAATCTAGCACCCGCCTCCTTCATCTTCTTCCTTGCGCAAGAACAAAGCGCTCTGCTCCTTTCGCCGCCGCTCCACCGTGTCATTCGTCTCCCACAAAATCCACTTCCTTGGCGTCCACCATGGCTCCCAAAAGAGGCCAGGGCAAATCCAAAAAAGCCAGCCGACCCAGAATCAGAGGAGAGGAAGGAGGAAATAGCGGTGCTGTGGAGGAAGAACATCGTCCTCGTGCTGGTGCTTAAGCAGGAGGATCTGGTCGAGCGGTATGCGATCATGTGGGGGAGGGAGACGGCGGCCCATCCCACGCCACAAGTATTCCCCGGCCCTGCCAAACCCAGCGGATACAAGTACCCTTTCTTCACCGCATACTTCTATTGTGGGCTTGTCCCCCCTTCCCTGATTTTATCGCTGAGATCATGTACACATATGGGTTCCATCTCCTCGACTTCACACCAAATGCCATGACCTGTATGTCTGTCTTCGCACATATGTGCGAGAACTTCGTTGGAGTAGCGCCCAACGTTGCTCTGTTCCGCCACTACTTTGTTCCCCACATCAAAGCAGACATCCCTTCCGGCGGGATCACCTGGATACCAAGGACCAATGCCAAGGAGTCTTACCTCGATGGGCAACTGCATCTGAAATAGGACAAATGGCGAGCGGAGTGGTGCTGGATAAAAGACGCTGAGTTCCCAGATTTCTGCAGGCCGAGGATAAAGACGGTGGAGCGCGGTGGGGATTGGGGCTCTCTTGACGTAAATGACAAGAAGCTCTCCATTGCCACGAGTCGCATCCTTCACCTCAGGGCTGCTGGCCTCACCATCAAGATGGTAGGAGCATACTTCCTCTACTGCCGCATTGCCCCCCTTCAGGGCAAAGGAAGGTCAGCTTGGGATTACAAGAACACAACAGATATCATGCGGGTGAGCACTAAGCTTAGCGCTAACCTGAAGGTGATGCAACACCGAGTCCTCTGCCACCAGCTCTTCTGCGACACGGGCAAGTTCAAGTTGTCGGCAAACATAGTGCCTCTATGTAACAATTCTACCAAGGATGCCATCATTGCAATGATGCCTGATTGCAATGCCCAAGGCGTCACCGGATCTTGGGAAGAACCACCCAAAGACATGGTGAGAGGATGGTTTGACACCCTGGTGGAGAAAGCCATCAGGGAGGAGATGTGTCATATCCGTAGTACCACTGATGAAGAGCTGGCATACATTGCCAGCAGGGCGGGGGATGCAAGGATGGCCGGAAGCGCTGGTGAACTTGGTTTCACGGCGGCCGATATAGATGAAGAGGCTCGAGATGAACCAGTAGATGAGTTGCTGGAAAGTCTTGCCGGAGACCAAGGCGAAGAAACTGCCGAGGAGCAGATATGCAGGGAGCCCCCTCTTCCTGCTGCTCCGGCAAGGAGAAGCTGCACACTCTGGAGAGCTGCTTCCGGGGAGCCGGTCCACCCTCCGTCTTCAGGTGATGATGTGGTTGACAAGGGTGCGGCCACCAAGGCTACCGGGCGGCAAGGATCTCGACGCCAAACTCCTCAGCAACAACAAATGCGGGGCGCCCCTTTCGTGCAGCCAATCGCACAGACTGTCAGAGTAGCTGGGTTGTCTCAGCCTTCCGCACCTTCGGCAACCAAGCGAGCCAGGACTCCCATCCTGCCTCCTTCCTCTAGTACTGGACCCATGGGCAAATATGATCTCTCTGTCCTTATTGATGAGGAGAAGGACGAAGAGTACATGCCGACTGCTTCTATCAATTCTTGATACACTGTTTTTGTTGAACTAATTTGCTCCGTCTTGCTCTAATTTGACAGTGATGAGCTAACCTTGGCGCAAAGGAAGGCGAGGACCACGGTGGGCGATGAGGCGATGACAAGCTTGCCGCTCGACGTGGACGTGGTGATCATCAGCCCCCAACATGAGGCCACTATCTCCTTTTGTTTGGCGAGCACTGGCGTTGAGGTTGTCTTTCCTGACATCATCGAGGGAGCAGGGAAAAGCGCCATGGAGAAGGAGAACACCCGGAGGTGGATCCTGTCGTGACGCCTGTCCGCACTGATGATGTGCCCGCAAGTGGGTGTGCTGGCAACCAAGCGACGACAACCAAAATTGTCGGAGGGGAAGTTGTCCCTCCTCAACAAACTTAGTCTGGTAGGTCATTTTCATCAAGCAGTCCCATTCCTTAATCGTTTTTGTTTTCTTGAACTTGACCTGAGTTTGATTCCCTCCCTTCTCCTTCTTCTCAGATTCTCCCTCATCCGATGACATGGACATAGACACCACCATTGAGGGGATCGTGAAGGACGCTATTAGCGAGGCTAGAAAAAACACTGCTGAAGAGGCCGCCAAAGCTGCTGATGAGGGGGCCGCCAAGGACACCACTGAGTAGGCCAGCAACAAGAGTGTCGAGGCCACTGGCGGCATTTCTGCCTCAGGAGTGCCAGGCGTTGACTCGGCCATGAGGGTGGTCACTGCCAGCAAGGCAGTTGTTGACAACCACTCTTCAACATCTGAAGTGCCTCTGTCAAGCAGGTACTTGAAGGTTGGCGACAACCTATTCATCAGCATCCATGGGACATCAAGCGTTGACGCGCCCACCGAAGGGGAAGTTCTTGATGACGAGGTCATCCCTACTACCGGGCTCGAAGTTGTCAATGAGCCACGCGCCAGCAGCAGTGGATCCAAGGGGCAACAACTACCCAGGGCCACGAGCAAGAACCTCCAAAAGCTTCAAGCACACTACCGCAGCCGAACGGAGAACTTGGACTCCAGGGTAGCTATTATCGGCAAGGCAGAAGAAGAATTCCAGAAGTGTGTGGAGGAGACGCAAATCTGGTACGGTGAAAGCCTCCAAGACCTGAAGGACCGCCAAAGGCAGCTCGCCATCGAGTGGGACAAGTTTATCTTGGAGAAGGCTGAGGCCAATAAGGCATCGGAGGAAGCTGCACAAAGGATAGCAGCAGAGGATGCGAAGCTAAAAGAGCGCAAGATTGGTCTCGACACTCATGAAGAAGAGCTTACCGCTCATGAGGAGGCGCTTGCCACCAAACTCCGAGGCAAGGATGAAGAGGTCCAAGCCCTCCTTGCGCAGCAGTCCCAGGAGCTTGAGAGGAAGCACAAAGAGGCAATCAAAGCTCAAGCTGCAGACCATGCTGGCAAGATCCAAGAAGCCGTCAATGCTGCCGAAGCCGCAGAGGCTGCTAAGAATGAACTGGAGGGCAAGGTAAAGAAACTGGAGGGAGACCTTGCCACCATTAACAAGGACATCCTGATGCTCAAAGCGGATAAAGAAAAGACAGCTTGCGCCTTGGCGGAGCTGCAAACCTCAATATCTGTCAAGAACCAAGAGCTCACTAAGGCCAATGGCTTCATTGATGACCACAAGCTGAGGCTAACCAACTTAGAAAAATCTCTTGAAGGTGCCAAGGAGCATGAGAAGGTCTTGTCAAAGGATCTCCAAAATGAGAAGGACTTGCTTAAGAGCGTTGTCGACTCCTTTAACGAGCTCAAAGGCGGCTATAAACTTTGGGTTGACCGTCTTGTGGTGAATGCGAAAAACCTCACCGCACAGTTATCCACCATGGGCTGCTGCAATTTCACTTCTCCGCCAATGAACGGGATGCCGCTAGCACCAGGCTCAGTCTATTCTTCTAAAGTCTAGTCAAGGCGTTGGAAAGGCAACAGGAGGCTTGAGCTGCACATGTTGCCATCGAGTCCCGCAGGCTTTCCCGGGACGTCCTCGTCAAGGTACTCGTCAAACTTGTGTACCTGAATCCCAGCATCGACATCTCCAAGGCCTTCAAGAGCCTGCCATAGGGAGCGGACACCAAGGCTGCCGAAGAGCTCATCGCGCCATTTTCCAACAAGGTCACCGAAATCCCCAGGACCGAGGGTCGGCATAGGAACTAGCTCTCTCCTCGTGCCATTTGGCTGCAAGTGCAGTTCATGTAAAAGACATATCTATCTTAAGTTAGAACTGCATTTGGCTTCTGATGTAATATAACTTACTGTCTGATGGATGTATGTGTGCTATCTCCCTTGTATTATTCTGTCTTTGCATGACCTTTGTACCCTACGCTTGCCAGAAACTTGCCGGTGCGCACACTCTTGCCGCGAGTGCTTGAGGAACAGGTCCTTAGTAGCCTACCGGAAGTGCCGCTGCCGGCAAGGTTACACTTGACGGTCACAGCACAGCTACTTAAGTTGCTGAGCGGACTCGAAACAAAGTAAGAGCGTAGTTGTTCGCAACAAGGTTCCTTAGCGTGCAAGTTTCTCAAACAAAGGCCAAAACCGTTCAAGGGATAACTGCAACTACAAAAAATAATTGGTTTCACTGTTTTTCAACTTAGCTTTTTCTTTGTTGTACTTCTTGTCGTAAGATGATAACTTAAATGTCATTCATGGTATCCATACTGTCACTCCCCCAGGGAAATTTGTGCGCGAGGAACCCTTCTGTCCTTTGAGAAAAAAGAAAGAAGAGAACAGAGGAGGCTGGAAACCTTGACGGTTTGTTAAGCATCTCATATAAGGCAAAAATGTAACACAACCCTGCATACAACATGTGCAAAATATATGTATATTTGACAAAGGGTTGTGAAATACTTATCTTTATTTCACTACGCACAGGGTCTGTGCCTGGCTTTGTATAACGGATTACATGTCTTGCCGACAAAAGAGGTTGTCGGGATGCCCGGCAACCACGCCTTCCGGGTAGAACTTGCGAAGATGCTCAATATTCCATGAGTTGCGCACTGGAGTGCCATCTTTGGTCTCCAGACGGACTATGTCGGGTCTGGTGACTTGTGCTACCCGGTAAGGGCTTTCCCACTTTGGTGTCAACTTGTTTGATCCCTTCGTGGAATGAATCCGGCGAAGAACAAGGTCACCTTCCTCAAGGCTCTAGGCATGCACTTTGCAGCTCTGGTAGCGGCACAAAGCTTGTTGGTAGCATGCAGCACATACAGCGGCCCAGAGATGATCTTCCTCGAGGAGCACGGCATCGTCATGCCACATTTTCTCTTGCTCAGCTTCGTCAAAACCTTGCACTCAAGGTGACCCGTATGTGAGTTCCATGGGGAGCACCGCTTCTACACCATAGACCAGGGAGAAGGGTGTCTCGCTGGTGGCTCGACTTGGTGTCGTCCTGAGTGACCAAAGAACCACCGACAACTCGTTGATCCAGCCTCTTCCACACTTGTGCGGCCTATCAAATGTTCTTATCTTGAGTCCTCGCAGCACTTCTGTGTTTTCCCTCTCAACCTGGCCGTTGCTTCTCGGGTGAGAAACTAATGCAAAAATGATTTTGCTACCAAGGTCTTGACAGCATTGCATGAAGGCGCAACTCATGAACTGCGTGCCATTGTCGGTGATCACCCGTCTGGGCACACCAAAACAACAAACTAGTCCTTTGAAGAACTTGGTGACTGACTATGCTATTACCTTTCTCACTGGCTCTACCTCAGGCCACTTTGTGAACTTATCGATCGCCATGTACAAGTACTCAAAGCCCCCAATGGCACAGGGAAAGGGGTCGAGGATGTTGAGCCCCCAGACCGAGAAGGGCTAGGAGAGAGGGATTGTTTGAAGAGCTTGAGCTGGCCGATGAATGTTCTTGGCGTGGAACTGTCATGCTTCGCACCTTGTTACCACAGCCACTACGTCTTGAAGGGATGTCGGCCAATAGAAACCTTGACGGAAAACCTTGCCAACAATGCGCGGGACCTGATATGGGAGCCACACACCCCTTCATGTACCTCTGCCACCAGCTTCTATCAATCTTCCCGGCAGATGCACTTCAATTTCACCCCATTTGGCGTCTTTCTGTATAGAATGCTATCAACAAACTGATACATACTTGATTGGTGGGCTAGTTTCTTAGCTTCTTGTTCATCGGGAAGTTGGCCTGTCTAAAGGTAATGGACGATCTGTTGTGCCCATGCCAGAGCCTGTGACTCGACAACAAGGACCAAAGGCATCTCCTCCACTGCGGGAGCTCTTGTCTCAATGGCAAGGGCCTCATGCCTTGCCGGAGCCTGCTGCTCACCGGCCAGCGTCTGGTTGTTTCTGGCAGCTTCCTTTCCAGCGGCTGTAGGAAGCTCTGCTAGAAAGTACTCACCAGAATTCAACTTTCTTATCTTGTTTGGCCTCGTCTATGGTGCAACTGAAGGTTGATTCAGAAGGAGCACAAAGGTACCTGGTTCCATGGGTAGTTTCTTGGCGGCACTGTTCGACACGTCATAGGCAATGTTGATCTCACCATGAGGAACATGCTCTGCCTACAGACCGTCAAAATGCGCTTCCAACTTCCTCACTTCATCCACATATGCCTCCATCAATGGGCTCTGGTAATCCTTGTTCACTTGCTTCACCACCAACTGTGAGTCACCTCTGATGATCAACTTTCTGATGTGAAGGTCGATTGCAATGCGTAGTCTGGCAAGCAATCCTTCATACTTAGTAGTGTTGTTGGTGGCCTGCTCCTAGGGAAACTCCATTTGAACTACATACTTCAGATGCTCTCCGGTAGGTGCTACAAGTAGCACTCCAGCACCGGCGCCCTGGAGATAGAAAGCATCATCAAAGTACATGATCCAATCTTGGGGCGCTTCTTTACCGGGAAGCGGGGTCTTTGGTATTTCTTCGTCTGGAGTTGGTGTCCATTCTGCAATGAACTCTACCAACACTCTACTTTGGATTCTTGATGTACTTTCAAACTTCAAATCAAAGCTCGATAGCTCCAACGCCCACTCCACTATCCTGCCAGTGGCTTCTAGATTTCTCAAGACGCGCTGCAGTGGGAAGCGAGTCACGACGGTGATCTGATGTGCTTGGAAGTAATGGTGCAGCTTCCTTGAGGCCATGAGGAGGCCAAAGAGCAACTTATGCACACCAAAGTACCTCGACCTAGCCCCCTATAGAAGGGAACTGGCAAAGTAAACTGGGCGCTGCACCATCTTCTTCTTCTTCACAGCTTGTTGTTCTGTCTCATTTGCCTGCACTGAACTTGGGTTGTCGGCATCTGACCTTGCCGGAGAAGATTCTAGCTTGTCGGCTTGAGGCTCTGCGGTTGCTATCTCTTTGTCTTCGGCTTCCCTCTCAGCCACTAGTGTAGCACTAACCACTTGATTGGTTGCTGCTAGGTATAGCAGCAACGGCTCTCATGGTATTGGTGCAACTAGTACTGGCGGAGAGGAGAGGTACTCCTTCAAGTCTTGGAGTGCATCCCCCGCTTCAGGGGTCCATTGCATTGGACCTACCCTTTTCAAGATTTTGAAAAATGGCAAGGCACACTCAGCTGACTTGGAGATGTACCTGCTTAGAGCTGATACGCAACCAGCCTGCTGACGCCTCACGTCCTTCACGCACTCTAGTGCTTCCAACTGCTCAATTGCTTTGATCTTGTAGGGGTTGGCTTCAACTCCATGTTGAGATACAAAGAACCCGAGAAGCTTGCCGGACAGGATGCCAAACACACACTTCTCAGGGTTGAGCTTCAAGTTGATCTTGCACAAGTTTGCAAATGTCTCTTCCAAATCTTGGATCAAGGAATCCTTGTGTCTAGTTTTGACCACTATACCATCCATATAGGCTTCCATATTTCTGTGTAGCTGAGAACCAAAACCAATTTGCACAGCCCTTGCAAATGCCGCTCCAGCACTCTTTAATCTGAAAGGCATGCGTACAAACAGCTCATACCACATGGAGTAATGAATGTCGTCTTCTCCTCATCTTCCTTAGCCATGAAGATCTTATGATAACCAGAGTAGGCATCAAGAAAAGAGAGCAGGTCGCAGCCGGCAGTGGAGTCCACAATCTGATCAATCCGGGGCAAGGGAAAGGGGTCCTTTGGGCATGCTTTGTTTATGTCAGTGAAGTCAATACAAAGCCTCCACTTCCCATTTGCCTTGCAAATGACCATAGGGTTTGCCAACCAAGTTGGGTGTAGCACTCCTCTGACCAAGCCTGCTACATCTAGTTTTTGGATTTCTTGGGCAATGAACTCTTACCGCTCCAAAGCCTGCTCCCTGACCTTCTGCTTAACGGGTCACGCATCATGACAGACAGCAAGGTGGTGCTCAATCACCTGCCTGGGAACATCGGGGATATAGGATGGTTGCCATGCAAACACATCAATATTCCCCCGTAGGAAGGCAACAATCGCGCTTTCCAATTTGCCATCGAGGGTAGCACTGACGGTAAAAGTACCGCCAGTGCCATCCTTCCTTGTCGAGACTTGCTTCATAGAAGGTGGTGAGTCATTGGTCTTCTTGCTCCTGTCGGTAGAGCTCTCCGGTATGTCCTCAGCAGGTGCGCTACACTTCGAAGAGGTGCACTTCCCAGAGTCCTTATCAGAGGTCTTGCCAATCTTCTTCTTCTTTCCTCCCCCGGGAGCTTTGCTGGCAGGAGCAGGTGCCTTGATGGCATATGCTGCCACTGCCTTATGGTAGAGCTTGTCGGCGCAGATAACTGCGTCCTTCTTGTCGGAGTGGACGGGGATGATGCTCATGGGGCCCGGCATTTCAAAGTATTATAGTAGTAATCTAGCATCGCCATAAACTTTGCCAGGGTCGGATGACCAAGAATGCCATTGTAGGGCAACGGCATCTTGACGACGTCAAAAACAACCTTCTCAGTTATGTAGTTCAGTTTGATACCAAAAGTGGCCGGCAAGGTAACCTTGCCGGTGGGCTAGCTCCTCCCCGGATTGATCCCTTGAAACGTTTCGGTTTCTCAGAGATCTCCATCAGGGATTTTCAGCCTCTTGATCACATCGGGGGAGATCAGGTTCAAGCTGACCCCACCATCAACCACTATTTTTGTCACCTTGAGGTTGCGAATTGTTGGTGAGGCACACAAAGGCAAACACCCGACCACAGTGGTGCGGTCAGGGTGGTCCTTGGTGTCGAAAACAATGGGTTTATTGGACCACTTGATCAGCTTCTGCGCCTCTACTACTGGTTTGGTAGCGTTGAACTCACGCGCCCACTGCTTGAGCTGGCGGTGAGAGGAGTGTAAAGATGCACCTTCGTCAACACATGTGGCCTCCGCAACCTTTTTGGAACTCCTGTTCTCCAGATTCATCATCATCATCATCACCCTCATCCTCGCCCTCCTTTTTCTCATGGCCGCGAGCAGGCTTCTCCTTCTGCTGCTGGCCCTTGGCGCGGCGGCCACCATGGCCATCGCGGTTCTTGTTGCCGGACCCACCGGTGCCATCCTGGCCCTTCTCCTTGTGACGCTTCTCGTACTCTTCCTTTTGCTTCTCGGCAAGCTGCTCCACTTGCCGGCAGTCATTGAGATCATGGCCCTTGGTACGGTGGATCTTGTAGTAAGACCCCTTGGTCTTGCAGGAGCCATCCACCTTCTTGCCTACCGCAGCCTCCTGACAGTCAGCGCATCCGGCAATCTCCTTGTCGGGGCTGTTTGTCTTGGGTTTCTCGGCGACATATAAGTTGGTGGAACCCTCGACTGCCATCATTGCCCTACCTTTGAGCTTGCGATTGTGCTTTCAGACTGTCTTCTTCGGGGTGGACAGGTCATCGTCCTCAGAATCAACCTCGGCTCCAGCGTCCTCCCGGGAAGTCTCCTTCCCTCCTAAGCACGTGCACACTGGTCCACCAAGGCATACAAGTCATTGACGGTCTTGGCTTGCTCGATATTCAACTCAGTCCGCATCCTACGACTGTGTACATTCACATGGAATGAGGCAATCACAGCAGCAGGTTGTATATCGGGGATGTTGTGGTGCACACGGCTAAACCTCTAAACATACTTACGAAGGGATTCGCCATCCTTCTGCGGAATCAAGTGGAGGTCGCTGGGCTGCCCCCACAGGCTTGTGGGCCCCGATGTAAGTCGCAACGAACACATGACACAAGTCTGACCAAGAAGAAATGGAGCCCTCCAGCAAGTTCATCAACCAAGATCTCACGTTGGGCTTGAGCGCCAACGAAAAGTAGTTGGCGAGAACCTTATCATCTCTACCACCAACAGCTTGCACTATGATGGTGTAAATCCTAAGAAACTCGGACGAATTGAGCTTGCCATTGTACTTCTCTGGCAAGCCAGGCCTGAAATTCTGGGAAGAGGGCCACTGAACTTGCCACAGCTCGCGGGTAAATGCCGAGCAGCCGACATCGTAGGGCAGGCCCCCAGGGAACCCCGACGCAAGCTCATTCACGTGTCTGATTGACGGTACGCTTCTCGGCGGCACTCAATGGTAGTTTGAGCATCCTCAGCGCGCCGGTCATTGATGACCTGGCGCTGATCTTGGTGGTGATTCCGATAGCCTTGCGGATCAGATGACACCATGGATGCATTGTCACGGGCGTCGACCCGCTGGCTCTACCGTACTTGTCAGGGAGGAGATTGCACCGTTGGTGCACCACCCATGGTTCGCTCACCAGCCCCTCATACTGGCGTTGTTGACTGCCACTAAGAGGGCCCCACCGGTCGCTCCCCATCATTGTTGGCGTAGCCTACGAGGCTCTGGATGGTGGCACGCCACTCATCCATCTTCTCCGGAGCTGGAAGAAAGTTCAGCAATAGCTCCACCTGCGCAAGCGCCTCCACTGGCGATTTGGGCATGACTGGGCGCAAGGACTGAGAGATGGCTCGACTTCTGCGCGAGCTAGAAAGAGCTCCATCTCTGTCCTGCTGCCGCGGTCATTGCACGCTAGTAGTTTGACGTGATGGCAGGCCATGTGTACCATGAGAACGGTGCACATGCTCCTTGCCTGGCCGTTGGCCAGGGTTGATGTCGTTGCGATGAAGTGCCTCGTGTCCATCTTACTTTGGCCTCGGTGCGCGCCCCGCAACTCCGTTGGTCTTGGATCCCACGGCATCGTCCTTGGACATAGCCGTGCCGACCCCATGGGCCACAGCGCCGCCACTCGACGTAGCGACGCGCGGGTCTTGGCTTTCGGCGGAGCGAGTACGACTCTTGTCGGCGGAAGGGTGTGGAGAGCACTCGCCGCCGGCCCCACCCACACGTCTGGGACGACAGCTTGGAGCCGGACGGTGCCCCCACTCTCGCGCTCTTCTTCTTCGGCTCCATGGATGAAGAAGAGGGTGAAACTTGCACGAGAACTACTAGAGTAGACCCGCACAAGCGATCCCCCTGCCTGGCGCACAAAATATTTCGGGGTACGACAATCTATGGGACCAGTGTGGCCCCTTTGCAGTTCGTCTTGGGATATCGACGAGCGCGGAGAGCAAATTCAAGAGTACACATGCGGGGTTTTCTCAGGATCGGGCTGCCATGGAGGCGTAAAACCCTACTCCTGCTTGTTTGGTGGATTGACTTGGGGCTGAAGTTATAAGCGCAACTTGCTGGAAAAATGTGAGCAAGGTGCAGCTATTGTGTAAGCATGAGCAAAGTGTCGACCCGTGCTAAGGTAGCCATGGGCCTCCTCTTATAGACGAAAGGGGGTCACCTCAGTGGCAATATGGTCATTGCATCCTGTGAATAGGGATCTTGATGCTATCCAACCTAATCCTACCGGACTAGGACAAGGGCATTTAATGCACCGTGAGCTGATAGCCATCCTTTGGCAAAAGGCGTCTCTCCTTCTGTGCCATCGACGTGGATGCGTCTATCTTCTTGACATGTCCACTGGATGTATGTCAATAAAGTTGGCATGCATGCAACGTGTTGACACGCGTCCTAATGATCCTCCCCAAGTTGCTTGCCCTCTTGACACATAATCTTGACAAACCATGAGCTGGTCAATGAGGTGGAGCGGTCAAAAAGCGCGAAGGGGGAACTTCCCGGCAAGAAGCTTGTTGGGTTGTGGCTTGCCGGTGCGGAGCTTGCCGGCAAGTGGAATCTCGATCTTCAGTACTAACTTAGTACTCCTCGATCACCTACCTGGAGGTCTTCTTCACAGTCTTGTATGAATTAGTCCTCCGGCAAACCTTGCCGACAGGAAGGCTACAACTGTCTATGCACAAGTCAGGGTACTAAGGTACCCATATCTTAGTACACCGAGAGACTTTGGCGCACTTATCCCATTGGACACAAATCTGAAAGCGGAAGTTATCCACCACTAGATTATGTTGAGGGACAACACTCTCTCTAGGTATCACCTTACAATCTAGGCAAGCACACCCATCTTCTCTTCTCGAGAGGATGAAATCAATCTGGCTAAAGTGTTCACCACTACTAAAAGTCACTAGATGTGATGTCGGATTTAGGGCTCCGCAGACCTAAGAAAGGTTTGAACTCTGGGGCGTGTGCGAAGAACTCAACCTATGCATCCAACCAACTCGCCGCCCTACAGCCTAGCTCGATGAATCGAGGAAGAAGATGAACATGGCAGTTTGCCCAGGTTCGGGCCACCTTGCGATGTAAGACCCTACTCCTGCTTTGTGGTGGATTTGCCTCACGAGGGGCTGTGGATTAACAAGTACAAGGGATGAACAAGCTCGCGAGGCCTGCTCTTGGGTGTGGATGAGCTATCCTTCGGTTGGATCGGATCTCCCTCTCTACGGTGGTGGCTAACCTATATATAGTGGCCTTGGTCCTCTTCCTCCAAAATGTAGGCGGGAAGGGATCCCACAACGGCCAATTTGAAAGGGGACAAGTAGTACATCTTATCATGATGAAAGGTGGTCTTCTCCTACAAAGCTCCTGGTTGTGACACTGCGGTGGGCTCGACGATGACATCCTTCCTACCGTCCTGGCGGTCTTGGTCTCGTTGCACGGGAATGGAAACCTTTGGCTGATTCCTCGGGACCCCGCGCCTGCGCTTGCCTCCTTTGCACCAAAGAGGAAACTGTCTTCTCTGTGCCCGCTGGCGCCCGCCTAGCCTTGGTCATAATGGCTTGCGTCAACGCAACCTCATGAGGTTGGGCGCTTGCATAGGAAACTCCGCTCCTCAGGAGCAGCCCTGGGGTGGCCGCTCCCTTCGGAGGTCTTGGCGACGTCTGCCTCGCGAGGCTTGGCCCCTTGTGAGGGTCTTGTCTTGTTGGTGTCGCAGATGGGACGTACCAAGTCGTCGATGGAGCCACGCCGTGGGTCGCAGGTAGGCATGTCTGGGTACCCTGGTTCCTAGAACGCCGACATGTGATACTCTCTTTTTAAAAAGGGTGTTAGCTATAATCATGTTGTAGGCTTGAGCGAAGCTTTAGACATATCTCCTTAATCAATCTGGCTAGAGTGTTAAAGCACGACGAAAGCACAAATTAAATTTAAGAACAACTAGATTGGCACCAAAAGACTTGACTTAATTCAAACATAATGTTCTTACATAAGTATTTTGGTTTTTTTCAAGCTTATGACACTTCTAACTTATTGTATCATTTTTATCCAGGAGTCAGGACATCTTCTTGGTCGAGGTGTACCTCGTTGCAATTCTGCGTGGGAAAGATTTTTTCTAATCCGCAGTTCGCCATCTTCTCGCTGAGCTACACCTTGGTGACAATGAAGCGCGAACACCGGTTGAGCTACTTACCGAGGAGGTAAGGCTCAGGTCAGTCATGTTGCCCAACATGAGTCTCACGGGATACTACATTGACGATTTAACACAGGAAATTCAAAGTGCAATCCAGTTTCAGAGCAGATTATGATCCTCAGGTCGACCGCTCACTCCTGACCTCAGTCTTAGGGGCTACTACACACCACGCTTTTCCTAAAAGTATGCTACCAAGCGAGAATTTGATTCTTAGGCTGATTTAGTGAATCGACCAATGCCTCGGGGGCTAATGGGATTAACGGTTTTATTATATCCTTCACGTGCATACCGAACTTTAGTCTGGCACCCACCTGGCTATATATCTCGGCAGAGAATAAATTTCACCAACCAGAAAAACTTCCATGAAAAATTGGATCACGAAAACCACCTTGGCGGGAGATCATTTTCCGTGAAGGCCGGTCATCTACATCGACAACTGAAGACCAAGGTGGTGCGCACCACTTTGAAAGTAGTCTGACATATGGAGGTCGGCAACGAGCAGCTGGCTGCATGGGAGACTTTCTAGCATGTAGCTTGGTTGTACTCCTTCAACATTTTTGAAGTCCAAGGTGGTCTACGTCACCTCGGATGCAGTACGGCATCGGATCTCAGTTGCAAGAAGGGAAGTTCTCATTGAACCAATTTCAAGACCAACGACCAAAGATGATGAATGGCTCCTGCGGCTGGGGCGGCCACGGCCAAGGAGGGAGGCATGTGGCAGCTGTCCGGCCACCGCGCCCGCTATCTCATTCAGCCGACGCGTCCTCGGAGTTTGTGGTGTGGGTGGAGAGGCCCGTCGGTGTCTGGTTCCAGCTCCCGCGCTTCTTCACGAACGCGCTGCCGGCCGGGGGACCTGGCGGCCTCTGGCTGCAAGCTGATGGTTGCTGCAGCAAGGCCTCCTGGGTGGAGGTCGAGGTCACCCCCGCCGGCAACGTGTTCCTGAACTGTGGGTGGCAGCCGTTCGCCTGCGCACGAGGCCTGCAGGGGAGGTGTACCCTAAACTTCAGGTATGACGGCATTGCGACCCTCTTCGTCAGGGTCTTCGGGGAGGACGGCAGGTGCCTGGGGTGCTGCCCGGAGAACGACAGCGACGATGATGACGTCCACCCCTCCGACGACAATGGTCGGAGGGATGGCACCATTGGACCGCTGAAGGATCGATGGCTCGCCTGACCATCAGAGATGGCATCAACATCGGGGACATCTTCGTCCCCGGCCAACTTTTCGCGTTTGGCAGCATTGTTCTACATGCCAGTCCGACCGGTCATCTCGACCAGGTCGACAGTTTCACCCCTGAGCACCAGATCAGGTTCGGTAACCTAGAGTATGTTGCTGACACTCGAGACGATCTGATCTTTACGGGCTTCTCAACCTCACCGGAGGCACCCACGGACTCCAAAGCATCAACTTTGGGGCCTCTCCCAGATCCAATCTCTGGATCGGCCCCTACCTCATGTTGGGGATATAGCCCCAGGATATGACCCGTCGTGTTCAGGCCAGGTCATAGAAGTGGCGAGTCAATAGCCCAAGGCGAACATGGGCCGCGGGCGGTGAATATTGAAGACCCGGCGGGCGGCTCTTGAGCAGGCTGGTTCTTAAGCCCAGTACTATGGATGGCGGTTCATGGCTTGGAAGGCGCAAGCCACCCTGAGTCTTCCTTCCTTGGAGAATAGGGCGGGTTAGAGATGTATCTAGTCACGAGTCTAATTAAGACTCGGGCTCTTGTAAGCTTGGGGCCTCGACCGGTATATAAAGGCGAGCCCCTAGGGCGGATAGACTAAGTTACAATCAATCGATAGCTAGGTCAAGAGAATCCGCTTCCTTGTAATCGATATTCAAGCAATAGAACCCAAGCAGGACGTAGGCTATTACCTCGATCGTGAGGGGCCGAACCTGGGTAAACTCGTGTCTCTCGTCCCGATCAACCCCAACAAGCTAATCACCATAGTGATGTACTCGCACCTAAGTCCTTTCACTAGGGCATCTACCGTGACAAAACCACGACACCTCGCGACTGGCTTTGAGACCGGACGCAACCACCACGTCCGAAGACCGGGAGTCACCCTCGACCGGGCTCGCTCTTTTCACCACAGATCTGGCTTCAAGCCTCAGCACTGGATCGGTGTCCGAAGAACGGGAATCGCCCTCGGCCGGACTTACCTTCCTTACCGCAAATCCGGCTTCGAGCCTTGGTGTGATTTCGGTATCCAAAGACCAGGAGTCAGCCCTGGCCGGGCCCGCCCCTCGTCTCACTATCACGATGGAGGTGAGCTTCAAAGAAACCTCATACGCTAATCCGACCAGCCTCGCCCTGTTAAACGAGGCGCTTGATCGGATCCAGATGATGACCATCTTGGATGGCCCATCTCGGCCCACGCTCAGCGGGGCTTCGAGGCAAAATATAGGGAATTTTACGGCCCACCCACCACCCACTTAGTAGCCACTATCGAGGACTTAACTCACATGCTGGACTACGCCTCTGAGGAGGCCGACAACATGGACGAAGACACTGACGCCATGGCACACGCTGACACTACCCCTTCCGTCACCGTCCGATGGACGGCCACCTCCACCTACGATGTTTACATGGTGGACACCCCCAAGAACAACGGCGATGGCACCAATAACGGGGACGGCACCCCCAGGAGAGAGAGCAACAAGCCTGGCGAAGAGCCGCCCAAACGTCGGAGGCAACTGATACATCTCTAATGTATCTATAATTATGAAGTATTCATGCCATGTTTACAACAATTTTATATGGTTTTAGTATGATTTGGATGGAACTAACCCGGACTGGTGCTGTTTTCAGCAGAACTACTGTGGTGTTGTTTTTTATGCAGAAATAAAAGTTCTCCAAATGCAACGAAACTTTTTGACGACTTTTTTTGGAACAAAAGAGGCACTAGAAGCTTCGTGGGAGGACCAGAAGGTGAAGAAGGTGGGCACAAGACACCTGGACGCGCCAGGAGGCCCAGGCGCGCCCAGGTGGGTTGTGCTCACCTCGAGGCCCATCTTCGCGTGAAACCAATGCCAAAAAATCCTATAAATACAGAAACCCCCAGAAATAACCCTAGATCGGAAGTTCCGCCGCCACAAGCCTCTGTAGCCACAAAAAAACAATCTAGACCCCGTTCCGGCACCCTGCCGGAGGGAGTAGTCCACCCTCGGGGCTTAGGGTTTGTACCAGTAGCTATGTGTTTAATCTCTCTCTCCCGTGTTCTTGAGATGGCACGATCTTGAGGTATTGCGGGCTTTGTTAATATAGTTGGATCATATGGTGTTTTCCCCTCTCTATCTTGTTGTGATGAATTGAGTTTTCCCTTTGAGATTTCGTTTTATGTATTGAATACTTTTATGGATTTGAGAGTACTTGATCTATGTCTTGGCACTCAACTTGCGGATTCCCGAGGTGACATTGGGGTAATCTATGCATAGGGGTTGATGCACGTTCTCGTCTTTGTTTCTCCTGTAGAAATCTTGGGGCACCCTTTGAGGTTCTTTGTGTTGGATTGAGTACTATGAATCTGAAATTGTTTGATGCATATCGTAAAATCAACTCATGGATACTCACGGTGACATTAGAGTTGGTTGATGTGTAGCATATGGTGTTATTTTAGTACGAACTCTTGGTTAGATCGATCGAAAAGAATAGCTTGGTGTTATTTTAGTACGAACTCTAGGATAGATTGATCGGAAAGAATAGCTTTGAGGTGGTTTCATACCCTACAAACAATTTCTTCTTATGTTCTCTGCTAGATAGGAACTTTGGAGTGATTCTTCATCGCACGTTCAGGGATGGTTATATGATCCAATTATATTAGCATTGTTGAGAGATTGCACTAGCAAAAGTATGGACCCTAGGCCTCATTTTCAAGCATTGCAATCCCGTTTGTGCTCCGTTTTATCAATTGCTACCTTGCTGCTTTTTATTGTTCCTATTACAAAAAGGTATCTCTCCCAAATAATGTTGCTCCTATTATTGTTGTGCCTCATGAAAATGAATCAAAATAATTGTGGAAGATGATGCACTTGATGTTGATATTGCTTCTTTGTCTTATGGCACAATGTCCGAAAGAACTATTGATGATGATTTTGGTATGCCTATTGCTTGTTGTGATGATTATGATTGGGAAGATAATGATACTTCTTATAAACTTGAAAATCTTTTTGGCACCAACTTGGGAAATTATGATGATAATAATTGTTATACTATTGGTGCTATTCATACTATTTATGATGAGAGTGATTATGCTTATGATATGCCAAGCCACAAGCTTGGGGATGCTATGTTTGATGAGAATGACATGTTTGAGAATTTATTTGCTGCAATTAATGTTTGTCCCAAGCTTGGGGATGTTATGCTTAATGAAGATGATCTTTTTAGTTCCCCTACTTTGAATGATCAAATTTGTTATGATGATTGCATGCCTCCTATTTATGATGATTGCAATATTTATGAAAGTGGGTTTGGAAGAGTGTGAACTTTAGATAATTATTATCCCACTATTTTGGAGGGTGTTGAATTTTATTATAATGATAAAAGTGGATTTGGAGAGGTCATGACTTTATTTATTAATGATTCCACTATTTCGGAAGAGGTTTCAATTGACTATGATGAGAACAAAGTTGCTACTTATGATGATTATTGTGATGATACCAATGTTATAAAAAGTAGTGATAATTATTGTCATAATTTTGAGTATACTTTGACTGAACATTACTCTTTTAATGTGGAAACAATTTATAGTATTCGAGTTTCATATGATACTCCCACTATTATGAATGAGAATAAAATTGCTTATGTGGAGAGTAATAAAAATACTATGCTTGTGGATCATGAAAGGAATGCTTTGTGTGATAGTTATATTGATGAATCCATTCATGATGCTACTGAAAATTATTATGAGAGAGGAACTTGTGATTCATGATGCTCTCTTTATGTTTCAATTCTTATCTTTTATGTGAGCATCATTGAAATCATCATGCCTAGCTAAAAAGGCATTAAAGAAAAGCGCTTGTTGGGAGACAACCCAACATTTACCCCTACTATTTTTGTGTGTTCACATGATTTTGCTACTTTAGTAATCATGTTTATAGGTTTTGTTTCAATAAAGTACCAAGCAAAGCCTTTGGGATGGTGTGGATGATAGTTGACTTGATTCTGTGCAAAAACAGAAACTTTTGCGTCCAGTACAGAAATTCCTATCTTTTACTGGAAAGTGGAAAAATTATGATTTTTTACAGTTTATGGGTATACAAATTTTCTACCTTGTCCTAACTGTTCAGAATTTCTGGAGTTACAGAAGTATGACCTTAATTCAGATCTTTACGTACTGTTCTGTTTTTGACAGATTCTGTTTGCAATGCATAGTTTGCTTGTTTTATGGTTTCTATGGCTTATATTGCTTAATATAAATTATGGAAATTGTATAATACAGTAGGAATTGTGTGAGAACAATTATGAATCTTATCTTGATAGTACCAAAGTGAATGATTTGCCTTTATCATACTAACTCATCTCACGAAGTTCCGTTAAGTTTTGTGTGATTGAAGTTTTCAAGTTTTGGGTGAGATATCGATATGAGGAGAATAAGGAGTGACAAGACCATAATATTGGGGATTCCCAAGGCACCCCAAGGTTATATTCAAGGAATGTCCAAGCAACTAAGCTTGGCGATGCCCCGGAAGGCATCCCGTCTTTCGTCTTCAACATTATCGGTAACCTCACTTGGGACCATATTTTTATTCGTCACATGATATGTGTTTGCTTGGAGCATCATTTTATTTTAGTTGGATTTTCTTTCTGTTATTTATATAATGTTTCGCACCTTTTATTTCAATAAAAGTGGCAAGGATAGCCTTTACCATGCTTAGTTTGCAAGTATATGAGTTTCTGTTTCAAAACAGAAAGTTTATCGCTGTTGCAAAAATTCCCGAGAAAAGTCAGAATGTGATAAAATGCTGATTTTTTTTGCACAATAAGCTATGATAAATTTTCTACAGTGTGGTAAATTTTCATAATTTTTTGAGTTAAATAAGTATGGGTACATCTTCACCCTTTACAGACTGTTCTGTTTAGACAGATTGCTATTGTGTTTGCATTGTTTGCACATGTTTGCTTGTTTAATGATTCTATTTGAGGATAGGAGTATTAAATATGAAGAGTCATTTAGTATGCAATGTTAAATAATAATTTTAGTGATTTTTTACAGTAGAGAATGATAAGGTTATTGCATTGATTTATACTAACTTATCTCACGAGTTCTTGTTGAGTTTTGTGTGGATGAAGTTTTTAAGATTTAGGGAAACCGTGATATAAAAGGAATTAAGGAGACACAAAAGCTCAAGCTTTGGGATTCCCAAGGCATCCCAAGTTAATATTCCAAGAAGTCTCAAGCATCTAAGCTTGGGGATGCCCCGGTAGGCACCCCACCTTTCTTCATCAACAACTATCGGTTAGTATTGGTTGAGCCTAAGTTTTTGCTTCTTCACATGATGTGTGCTATTCTTAGAATGTCATTTTATTTTGTTTTTCTTGATGTTTTAATAAAATACTTAGATCTTAAAGTTTTTAAATAAGAGATAGTCCTCAAATAGCTACCCATTTACTTAACTACTCGCATGATCTTCACTTATATCTTTTTGGAGTAGTTTGTCATTTAATCTTGTGCTTCACTTATATCCTACGAGTAAATTGTTGAATGAATTGAATATCATGAAGTTGAAATAATATGTTCATGTTATGCCTAGTAGTAGCTTCACATTGGGTTTAGAAAGTGAAATCTTTTGAATCTTGACAATCACAATATTGGTCATACAAGCAATTCATGAATGATTAGTATGAGGAAGAGAACTTTCACATGCAAATATATTATCTTGGACATCTTCTATGATTGTGAATACCCATTAATTATTTTCAAACTTGAGAAAATTAGTTGAAATTGGACAAGGAAGACAACGTAATGAGTTATGTTTGGGTATATTCGCACAGAAGTTATATTGTTATGGATCCTCCAACATGTGGTGTTTGCCTAGGATCTTTTGCTAGCCAAAAATTTGTTCTAAGTAGAGATACTACTTGTGCATCCAAAAACCCTTAAACCCAATTTTTTGCCATGAGTGTCCACTACACCTACCTATGGATCGAATAAGATCCTTCAAGTAAGTTGTCATCGGTGCAAAAAGGCAATAAAAATTGCTCCTAAATATGTTTGATCTTTTATTATAAGGGAAAATTGAGCTTTGTACAAACTTGTGATGGCAAAGTAATAAAAGCGACAGACTGCATAATAAATGTTGCTATCATGAGGGGCAATATAACGTGGCGTTCCTTTGTATTAAGAGCTTGGGCATCCAAATAAAAAGCGCATGACAACCTCTGCTTCCCTCTGCGAAGGGCCTATCTTTTACTTTTCAGTGTTTACTTTTATGCAAGAGTCAATAGAATGCATTATCATTTCAATCTCAATTATTCTCTAGTTGGCAAGCATCATGTGGTGGGGAAAGATCTAGGCACATATGGCCAGTCAAATATATTTGATCATGATTTATTATTGTTGACAATTATCTCTATGATAAATGAGTTGGGGCGAAACATTAAGCTCCCATCTTTCTCTGTGTTTGATGGATGCCATTTGTTCTAAAAATATGCTTTGAGTACTAGCAATCATAGAAGACTATATGATGATTGAGTATGTGGAGCTCTTACTTAGATTTTGTTGAATAAGTTGAATTGCAATTGTTTGGTGACTAAGAATATAGGTTGTTGAGTTTCAAGAGAATTCATTGTTTGAACCTTAACATGTGAATAGGTTGCTACTTTAACATGAGAAGTTTTATGAGAACGAATTGCTGTTATGATGCTAGGAAAAGTGATTGAAATTATCATTGATCAAACTTATGCACTTTGCTAGCATTCACACTTCATAAATTATTTCTTTTATCATTTACCTACTCGAGGACGAGTAGCAATTAAGCTTGGGGATGCTGATACATCTCCAACGTATCTATAATTTATGAAGTATTCATGCCATGTTTACAACAATTTTATATGGTTTTGGTATGATTTGGATGGAACTAACCCGGACTGACGCTGTTTTCAGCAGAACTACCGTGGTGTTGTTTTTTGTGCAGAAATAAAAGTTCTCCAAATGCAACGAAACTTTTTGACGATTTTTTTTGGAACAAAAGAGGCACTAGAAGCTTCATGGGAGGACCAGAAGGTGAGGGAGGTGGGTACAAGACACTTGGGCGCGCCAGGAGGCCTAGGCGCGCCCAGGTGGGTTGTGCTCACCTCGAGGCCCATCTTCGCGTGAAACCAGCGCCAAAAAATCCTATAAATACAGAAACCCCCAGAAATAACCCTAGATCGGAAGTTCTGCCGCCGCAAGCCTCTGTAGCCACAAAAAACCAATCTATACCCTATTTTGGCACCCTGCCGGAGGGGGAATCATCACCGGTGGCCATCTTCATCATCCCAGCGGCCACCATGGTGAGGAGGGAGTAGTCCACCCTCGGGGTTGAGGGTTTGTACCAGTAGTTATGTGTTTAATCTCTCTCTCCCGTGTTCTTGAGATGGCACGATCTTGATGTATCCCGGGCTTTGTTAATATAGTTGGATCATATGGTGTTTTCCCCTGTCTATCTTGTTGTGATGAATTGAGTTTTCCCTTTGAGATTTTGTTTTATGGATTGAATACTTTTATGGATTTGAGAGTACTTGATCTATGTCTTGGCACTCAACTCGCGGATTCCCGAGGTGACATTGGGGTAATCTATGCATAGGGGTTGATGCACGTTCTCATCTTTGTTTCTCCGGTAGAAATCTTGGGGCACCCTTTGAGGTTCTTTGTGTTGGATTGAGTATTATGAATCTGAAATTGTTTGATGCATATCGTAAAATCAACTCATGGATAGTCGCGGTGACATTGGAGTATCTAGGTGACATTAGAGTTGGTTGACGTGTAGCATATGGTGTTATTTTAGTACAAACTCTTGGTTAGATCGATCGAAAAGAATAGCTTGGTGTTATTTTAGTACGAACTCTAGGATAGATTGATCGGAAAGAATAGCTTTGAGGTGGTTTCGTACCCTACAAACAATTTCTTCTGATGTTCTCCACTACATAGGAACTTTAGAGTGATTCTTCATCGCACGTTCAGGGATGGTTATATGATCCAATTATATTAGCATTGTTGAGAGATTGCACTAGCGAAAGTATGGACCCTAGGCCTCATTTTCAAGCATTGCAATCCCATTTGTGCTCCGTTTTATCAATTGCTACCTTGCTGTTTTTTATTGTTCCTATTACAAAAATCAATATCTACTATCATTTCTATGCTTGTATCACCATCTCTTAGCCGAACTAGTGCACCTATACAAATTACCATTGTATTTGGTGTGTTGGGGACACAAGAGACTTTTTATTATTTGGTTGCAGGGTTGTTTGAGAGAGACCATCTTCATCCTACGCCTCCCGCAGATTGATAAACCTTAGGTCATCCACTTGAGGGAAATTTGCTACTGTCATACAAAACTCTGCGCTTGGAGGCCCAACATGAGTCTACAAGAACAAGTTGTGTAGTAAACATCAGCAACGCCGACGCTCCAGGGGCCGTCGGGGCAGAGAAAGCAACACGGGCACCGGGGAAGATGACACCCCGGACAATATGGAGGACCTCGGCGACCCCGCGGCCGCCGAACCACAGCCAGACAATTTGGAGCAACGTGAGGAACACTTTGATCCCGAGGACCTTAATGACTCCGAGGATAGTAACTACCTCCCCCTCTCCGAGGAGGAGGTTAGCCTCGGAGACGAGGATTTCATAGACCCTGAGGATCCACTGGACCAAGAGCGGTTTAAAAACGGCAACTTATTGCCACCGCACGAAGCCTGAAGAAGAAGCAGCAAAAAATAAAAGCCGAACAAGACACCCTCAACGATAGATGGACAAAGGTCTTAGCAGCTGAAGAGGGGTACAGCTATGAGCGGCAAACCAAAAGCTACCCAAAGCGGAAATTGTTGCCGCAATTCGATGAGGCCCTTGAGCCCACACCTCCAAGATATACTCAGGCAGATTAGCCAGACCGCCCGCCTCGAGGATGGGATAGGTCGGCTAGAAAGCCCAAACACCAACCTGCTCCCCCTCCCGAAGAGTGAAGGAGCCAGAATACGAATACGACTTACGATGCGACCTGGATGCTAGAACAGGTCAGACAAGATCCATTCATGTGTCGAGAGCATACCCTCCCGGTAGACGGGACGGATACCAAGCTTGGCTCAACCGAAATGATAGAGCTCGGGAATAGCAGTCGAACTCCGGCGCGACGTGGCCCGAGTCAGGGGCGCCGCTCACCCGATGTGTTTTACAGATGAGGTGATGCAGCATCAGCTCCCTGAAGGGTTCAAACCTATAAACATCGAACAATACGAAGGGACTACAGACCCGGCCGTGTGGATTGAGGACTTCCTTCTCCACATTCATATGGCTTGAGGGGACGACCTCCACGCCATAAAAAACTTGCTACTAAAGCTTAAAGGACCGGCCAGGCACTGGCTGAATAGCCTCCCCGAAAACTCCATAGGGTGTTGGGAAGAGCTCGAGGATGCTTTCTGAGCTAACTTTCAGGGCACTTATGTCCGGCCTCCGGATGCCGATGACCTGAGCCATGTGGTCCAACAGCCTGGAGAATCAGCCCGGCAATTTCAGAATTGGTTTTTGACCAAAAAGAACCAGATCATCGACTGCCCGGACGCCGAAGCTATTGCCGCATTTAAGCATAGTATCCAGCACGAATGGCTAGCGCGCCAGCTTGGCAGGATAAACCGAGGACGATGTCAGCACTTGCCTCTCTAATGACCTACTTTTGCATGGGGGAAGATAGTTGGCTGGCCCATAGAAGCACCAACCCAGAAGACCCCGGCACCTCAGAAGCCCGGGACGGAAATGGGAAACCATGGCACAACAAAGAATAAGCGTCATCACAACGGCGGTGAAGCCGAAGACACGGCAGTGAATGCCGGATTCCGCATCCCCAAATCAAGAGCGCGGAAAAAGCCCTCTAAAGGCAACCAGGATCGACCCACCAAGTTGGACACAATCCTGGATAGGCCCTGCCAGATCCACGGCACCTCTGACAAGCCCGCCAACCACACCAACCGTAACTATTGGGTAATAAAACAGGTCGGCAAGCTCACGGTCGAAGATTCAGGCAAAACCCCCGCAATGAGGATGATGAGGAACCTCGCAGGACGAACAATGGAGGCCAAAAACAATCCCCTCCCTAGGTAAAGACGGTGAACATGAGCTACTCCACTCATATACCCAAGAAGAAGAGGAAACGTGCACTTCAGGATGTCTACGTCGTAGAGCCTGTAGCCCCGAAATTTAATCCTTGGTCGGCATGTTCGATCACTTTCGACCGTAGGGACCATCTTACCAGTATCCATCATGGAGGATCGGCGGCCCTGGTCCTCGACCCCATTATCGATGGATATCACCTCACCCGAGTCCTCATGGACGGAGGTAGTAGCCTCAATCTGATTTACGCAGATACAGTGAGGAAAATGGGCATTGACCCGTCAAGAATCAAGCCCAGCAACACTACCTTCAAAGGGGTAATCCCAGGGGTAGAGGCCCGCTGCTCGGGCACCCTGACTCTGGAAATAGTGCTCGGCTCGCCGAACAACGTCCACAGCAAAGACTTGATCTTCGACATTGTCCCCTTTCGCAGCGGCTACCACACCCTCCTTGGTTGAACAACGTTTGCTCGTTTCAACGTTGTCCCCCATTACGCATACCTCAAATTAAAAATGCCCGGACCCAAGGGCGTTATCACGGTCAACGACAACACGGAGCGCTCACTCCGGACCGAGGAACACACCACAGCTCTGGCAGTCGAAGATCAAACCAGTGTCGAAGGGCCAAAGTACCAGCCCGCCATCAAGGCCCGAGAAGCAGGTAAACGGGCTCGAGCCTTGTCCCCGTTCAGGGCGCCTCCCTACGTTCGACGTAAATAGGGATATGACCCCCACGGCATGCCCACCCCAGTCGCACACTACGTGCCTCGCCAGCCCAATTTTGTGCTCAAGATACCATGGGCTACCGTGGGGCGTAAACTAAACTAAAACGCCAAGTGTCCGGTTTAACCGAACCATGGTCACACACGTCTTCGGACGACAATAGGTACCATTCAGGACCTATCCAGCATTAAGCTAGAATAGCGCGTCTGCCTCTCAAGGCTCCTAGTCAAGGGCCTGTCTGCCGATTTCTCCTCCCTCTCCACGGAGTTCTCCCCCTCCCCCAGTAGAAGCAAAGGTGCAGGCATGCAGCAGGCCATAGTAGAGGCTTCAACCCACGCATCAAGGCCCTGTGTAAACCTTTCATCTGTAAAAACTTTCCCTTTTTATATAAAGTACCTGTAACAGATGCCTTGGCAGTTTGAATTATACGGATAGACATCCCGGTCTCATTGGAAATAAAGACCACCTTTTACGGTATTCTGGCAGTCATTTATATCGCCATTTTTTTTTTTTTTCGCTCTTCGACTAGCTCGGCACACATTTTTTCTACAATGCAATCGGCTAATAGACCGAGTGCTCAATTTTACTACCTGCCCTACGCATGAAGTTTGGCACTACTCTCTCTCTCTATGTGTTCGGCGTCTCGGATATTGCACTATATGAATCAGTTTTGAATTATGTCTTGAGTCAATAGTTGGGTTGCCCGGCTCCTATGTTTACCTTCTTACATTTCGCACGTTCGGCTAAGAAGGTAAAGGGAGAACCACAGTGATTGTACTTCTGGCTAGCCTAGTTAAGTACCTCAGTGGAGAAAGCCCAACCCTGGCTATCATAATAGGCGAGAACTGGTCGGTGATCTGATGACAAGTGTTAAACCCAAAATCGATAGCGATTACCCCGTGTTATACGAAGGGTTTGTCTTTGCACAAACCATGTGATAAAGGACATATGCCTCGTATTTCCCGAACATCACAAAACACTGGGGGCTAGTCACTAGCCCCCGCAATCAAGCTCCTATGGCCAAGTGAAGGTAATAAAACAGTATAGTCCGATTGCCTAGTTTCTCTCACACGCTACCGCCTCTAGGCACCGAGATGTCGGCTAAGGGTAACAGTGCGGGGACGAAACACCCCTTGTAGTATCTACATGGGGGCTGAAGCCGACGACTGGTAACTTTCAGATTCAAAACGGCCGCATAGGAGTCAAAATAAAATCAACATAGATTCACGTCTGATAAACCATACAAAGGGCCGCATTATAAAACAAAGGGTCTAATTGTCATTCAATACACGATAATTCAGTCAAGGATTGCATCTTTGGGACACTGGTCCTCTATCGCCCGAGCACCATCCATAACAATGGGGAAATACTGCTCGAGACGACGATGCTCCTTTCCAGCAGGCGGGGGACCAGTGGCCATCTCTACTAGCTTGATCTTAGGCCAGTGCACCATGGTCTTCGAGAAGGCCATCCGAGCTCCTTCGATGCACGCAGAGCGCTTCACAACATCAACCCGGGAGGGCGCGTTGTGCAACTTCTGCACCAGGCCAAAGTAACTGCTCGGTATTGGCTCTGTGGGCCACAACCGGACATAGAGGTCCTTCATGGCTGGCTCAGCCATCCGATGCAGCTCCATCAGCTGCTTCATCCGGTTGCTCAGGAGGGGAGGGTGTTCGAGTGCCTGAAACTGCTCCCAGAAAAGCTTGTGTTTGGTGTCACCCTCCCGAGCCGCATAGTGCCTCGCCGCATCCGCCGCACTCCTCGGGAGCTCCGCAAATGCGCCTGAGGAATGCCAGACCCGTGTGAGCAACGCGGACCTATTGCCGCCAAAGACACTCTGCAGTAAATAAGGCTTACCATCAGCAATTTGCTTCACTTGGTGGAGCTCTTCTCGGGCGCCCCGCATCTCCGTCCTCGCCTCTTGGAACTCCTGCTTCACCTTGGATAGCTCGGAGGACTGATCCTTATTCTTCTGCCGAACTTCTCACATTTAGTGACAGCATCCTTGAGCTCCTGCTGCACTTCGGCCACTCGGGCCTCATGCCTCCCACTCACGGTTTTCACCGTCTTGAGTTCGGCAGCCGCTTTCTCGGCCGCCGCCTTCTGTTCAGCCGCTTCCTCCTTGGCCTTCTTCAGTTCATCCTTGAGGCCCTCAACCTCCGCGGGGACAGCTGCAAACATAATTAAGCATCTCTTGCTTAGGAATAATCCCAGACACTTTGCTCGACATGAGGGCTGTAAATCTTGATCGGGCTAACCTTGCGCTTCGTCGAACCGCTTGTTGACAAGGTCGAGCTCCTCATCGGAGCTCTTGAGCTTCCGATTCATCTCATCCAACACTGCGGCATTAGGAGCCGCTGCCAAGGATGATGCCTGCAATACCAAAAGAATCACATTGTTTAAACTCATAATTCAATGATTTTCGATCCTCCGTCAGGTTTCTCAATCCTAACAGAGACTCGGGGGCTGCTATATACAAGGATTGCTCAATCTTTGTTAGCCAAACCCGCTCTATGGAAAGAATATTACATGGCTTACCTCGAAGCCCATCAGGAGGCCACCAAAGGCTTCCTTTAGTCCGCTATTAACAGACCGAATACTTTGTAAAACCACGCGCCATCAGGGCGCGGTGTTCTGCAACGATGGAGGAGTTGTTCACCACCACCTCCATCACATCCGGCCACCCTGTCGCAGCCCGATCGTCGGTGTTCGGCACTGGCGGTGGGGCCCCGGCTCCCCCTCGGTAGAGGGTGGAATTGAAGCCTCCGAGGGCCTTGGGGGCTCCAGAATTGTCTTTTGGGAGGGCTCGGACTGGCCAAGCTCCCCCTCTTTGTTCACCAGGAGGGATCCATCCTCCTAGTCTTCGGCAACCGAGGTGTTAGCCTCGGCCATGATCTCTTCACCACCACCTCCCGTGTCCGAGCCGGGAGGGGTCCTTCGGGACAGCACCTCCCCGGACTCCCTGATGACCAGAGGAGGCATAGAGCGCGATGCAGACCCACTCTCCGCCAGTTCGGCTAGCGGAGAAGTCCCCTCTAAGGTTTGGTCAGCGGGGTGGGCGCGTGGTCGCTACTACAGGATGCTGCTAACGTGACACTACGATCAGAGACCCTTTGACGAAACTGTGTGCGATGCATTAATCACAAACGATGATGTAAAATAACCGACAAAAAAGATGCAAAACGTTTGCGATGAAGGATACATCAAACACGGTTCAGATTTTAGTTGCGTGTGCGATGAGGGGCATACGGTTCAGTTCAATGAACTGTTTGCGATGAGGCAGAACAAAAGAAACAGCAGCCAAATGAAGGCGTGTGCGATATACGACATACAGTTCACTCGGATAAACTGTTTGTGATGAGGCGAAACAACAGAAATGGGCAGCCATATGAAGGTGTGTGCGATATACGGCATACAGTTCACTCGGATGAACTGTTTGCGTTGAGCCAAGAGAACAGAAACAGTTCAACTTAACAAGATGTGTGTGATACGCGGCAAACAGGTCTGTAATCGGAAATGTGTGGGAAGACCGATAACAACACAGACGATTCCTGTTAACAAGTCGTGTGTGTTGTGAGCAAACGATTGCTGGTATACAATTGTCAGTGATTGATGAAATCATCACCGACGGGTTCCATTGTTTAGTCTGTGTGCGATGTGATTTGCTCTGTCTACAGAGCATCAACATATATACTTAAAAAGACAGCATTGCAAAACCAAATTAAGCATACAATTACACAAGTCACTACACACATAACATTTCCACACACCAAAGTAAGCAATTACATGCATACTAAACTAGGAGAAACGAGGATCTAATCATCTACTTATTGTTGCGACGACGCTTGCCATTGCTCTGCTTCCGGCTGGATCCCTGGCCCTTTTGGGGAAGGAGGCACTTCCTCATGTCAATGATCCGCCTATACATCTCGTAGCTCGTGTACGCCTCCTTGGCCGCATACACGACGTGAGCTTTGTCGAGTTTCTCCATCCAGGCCGAGTGCCAGGCACGCTTGTCCTTGTTGCAGGAATCCTTCATGGCCTCGGCGAGGTGAACCAGTGAGTCCTTCTCATGCTTGTTGCTACCCCAGATCTTGTATTGGCCCTGGATGTCGACAAGATTCTGGCAGGCGATGCCCGAATTCTTGAGCACCTTTACATCGTTGGTGATGTCCACCATAGCGAACATGTAGTGGGGGCTATTGACAAACCTGGCAAAACGCTCACAAGGCCTTGTGGCCAGGCAGTAGTGGTAGACGAGGACGTGGTTGCGCACGCACATCTGGGCAATGGCGACCTTGGGACGAGACCCGGCACGAGCGCGGGTGTACTCGAGGTCGAACCCGACCACCTTGTACTTCTCCTCGGCAAGCAACAGCTCCATGATGTGGATGGAGTGCTCCACCCAGACCGGGTTGTTGGTGTACACCACCGAGAGCTCCGTGAACCTTCTGTGGGTGCCCACCACGGCATGCATGGTGAACTGCTGCTTGTCGTCGGTAGCCGCTCGGAGCGCCATTGGAGCTGCGCAGGATACCCTCTAAGAATTTGTCGTGGTGGGTGTGCTTCTTGCAATGGTGGGGCGCGATCGAAAGGTTGAAGAGACACAAGGGTTGAATGGCCGCTGTAATAAATGGGGGCCGGTCGGCCTATAATCGTCACGTCTTGTCACCGCGTTCATAACGGAGGATTCCAGTGCACGCTTGACAACACCGCACCGCACGCATTTCATTTGACCATGCGTGGGCTTAAAGAGGCGCCAAATGTATCGTCTGTGAGCCTGTTCCTGCGCTACCGCGCAGTTTACCGCGCAAGCTTCCCACCCGGCTAGTTTGGCCATGCGTCGGCTAGAAGAGGGACAAATCGTGGGCGTTTATTAGCAAAAAGCTTTGTAAAAACTAAGTGTGTGGAATGACTTCGGTCATAAGTTTACCCGTGGGTGATGAGGTCAAAGTTACACAGAAGGGTGATGATGGACACTCGAGTGCGATCATTAATTCTGCGCTCTACAGGGCACACGGTTGAAGAAACCAACTGTGTGCAATAATGTCGAAGATCGCAGTCGAGTTAGCTATACAGATCATGTGCTATGAGATCGACAAGGTAAACAGATTCGAGAATGGTTAATAAAATCTAAGTCCATGGCATATTAAGGTCAAAATAGTGCTACCAATATACGAGTCTCATACGATGCCATTTCAACGATTGTACCACAAAAGCTCGAAATATTACAAGGTTCAAATTCCAGAGTTATATGGCTCAAATTCGAAGATTGCAAGGTTCAAACTGATATTAGAAATGAAATTCAGCTCATCAGCTGCAAATGCTCGCGCTGATCCACTGAACATGGATATTAGAGAGGTTCAAACTAATATTACCACTTGTAAGTCTGGTTTTGAAACCTCATAATTTTTGCAAAGGGGTCAGCCACTGAGAAGTCATGTATGGGGTTGACACGATGACTTTTGATTACTCTGTCATCTGAAGTTCCAAAATGAAATTCAGCATTTTTGGAGCCTATTCCATTCTGCCGCCACCGCCGACGCTGATCAACAAACCATTCATTTTTGCGAAATAAATGTAGGGCAAACCTCATTACCTTCAGCACTCTTGCTCTGACAACAAAGAACCTGGCGAATATAATCTCCGGTAAGGTCCCTCGATAGGAGTTCAAAGTAATTTCTGAGAGATGCAGATCTAGGCATTCGATGTGATTGTTATATTGTATCACATTATCCACCATCGGGCCTAATCTTATCTGCAAAAGAAGAAAACGTGTTAGTGCCTACATGCAGTTTTGAACACTACTACACGCCTATTTGGTTTGCAGGATTTGTAAAATGCACTAACATGCCATCTTCGGTCCGACATGATTAACATGGGCATTTGATTACAATCTAGAAAAATGTAGCCTTATTCACAAGTGGTTGGAGTGGATGAAAAGTTCCCTAAGAAAACTAGTAGTACAGATGAATCCAAAGGAGAAATGCTTATGGATTGTAACCATATGGATCAAGCAACCAATATGGGGGGGGGAACATGTATGTACTAAAATCCTCCAAAAAATCCTTCAGAAATCGTAGTACATTGTCATTGTAAACTTGGAAAAAGGTGTCACAAATTGAACTCCCTTATGGTTAACATTTAACAGGAAAGGAACATCACCTTGATATATAGCTTCTCTAGGCACGGAAAGCATCTCAGGAAACTGACAACTTGCTCCAGGTTGGGGCCGATAGATTCTAGTGCCAAGACCTTCACTGTGCGCATTGTCAGGGTCAAGCTTGTCGGAATCATTTTCTGGATGACAGACGAACATACATCTTCAAAATTAGAAATAATGTTAATTTCTAGAAGGAGAGGTAGAAGGCGGTTGTTGTACCTGAACGGGTGTGGATCCAATAACAAGTTCGGAGTATTTGTCAGACGAGTAGCCCACCACTGTCAATTTCGGCGCATAAATGACATTGATTCTTGTTGGACCTTCTTGGTCAACTACAAGTAATCTCTCAAGTGAAGGTGTGTCCTCAATGACCATACCGTGGTACACATCTTGTGATGTCTTCTTGCCGCACCAGCAACGCACATAAATAGTCCGGAGAGTCATGGAGGTGATGTGGAAGCTACTCAACCCATTGATCGCCTGAAGACGAAGGTACTCGAGTGCAGTACAGCCATGGAGCAGGCGCTCCATGTCACCATTTGGGAGGCAGACGGCGACGAGCTCGAGGTGCTTTAGTCGTGGTAGAATAAGAGCGGGCGCGTCATTAAGGGGGGGAGGGAATGGCAGTTCCTAAACTTGGCGACGCGCAGCGTGGGCGCGAGGTGGAGCGCGGACATTGGCAGCGAGCGCATATGCCCATCATCAAAAGTGAGCTCCTCGAGCTGATCTAGGGCGGGGGATCGGAACCAGTCATCAAGCTTGGCTCGGTCCTTACCGTTGGAACGGAACTTGCCCATGCTAAGGCCTCTGGTTGGGCCAGGGTGACTGCCGAGGATCTTGGAGAACGCATCCAAGCTTTTGCGATAGCCATGGCAGAGCTCATGGGTGTCGATGAAGTCGAGAGGGGTGGAGTTCCATAGGGGGCGCCACCGCCAGGAAAGGACGTTTGTCCGCGCCCCATATTTGATTGGTAGGAGGGAGATGATGACTGTCAACATATCATCGGGGAGGCTGCTGATGAAGTCTAGGCCTGCTGGAGTCGCTTGCGGTTCTCGCTCGACCCGCCCCCGCTTGTTGGCAGCCCCGTTCTCCACCTCTGGAGTCTCCTTGTCAGCGGCGCTTTCTGATAGAAGTGGGAGTACAGGGAATATTTAGTTAAAACAGGGCAATAGAAAAGTGTATTGGTAACTAGAAGTTAGTAGGTAGGAATAGAGTAAGAAAATGGAATAACAATTGGTTGCTTAAATACTACACAATTCATTTGATATTGCTAGGTAAGTCAACATGCAGATACTTGAAAAGAACACTTACTCCGAACAAAGTCTGGACGGATGATATCGTCGGGGAAGTTAGCATATATCTCATGACCAGGCTCTTTTATGTGCAGTGCAATTTTAGTGCCAGCTTTCAGTACATAAAACTTAAAAATTTCTTTCCAAAGGCCTGTGCCAAAATAGGAGTCACCGCGTTTATCAAGTCTTACAGTAGCAACGATTGTAAATCCATGGTTTGTGTTCAGTATGACATCCCTGCAGTCTTGATTTATGTAAAGAGAAAGATTGTGTACTACAGATTCTGTTGCATAGCAAGGGACGCGCTGCAGAAAATGGTAGGATTGTTAAAGAAAATATGGTAACCGCAAATATGGGCCCAAATTGAAAGAACTGTACAGCAGTTAAAATCGAAGGACAAAAATCTATAATTAAACAGATAGGGTAAACATGATGTCATGAAAATATGAGAGTAATCGAAAGAACAATACATCGTTAATTTGCCTAATATAGAAAGAAGAGGAAAAAAATCCCCTTTGACGTATATGGTGCATGTGGCACCTTTTATCCAAATGTAGCAATATTTAGTATATGTTCAGGAAAGTAGGCCATGCCAACCGATTTAGGGTGAGATTGAACATACCGCGCGCATCCTCAAGTCATCTGGTACGGTGAGATGGAACTCTATAGATGTCTAGCGGAGGCCGCAAAGTCCTGATGTGTCCGCGCACTGTACACTCTATGAATGAAAGTGAGTAAACATGCACCCAGTGAGTAAACAAGATTCTCAATGTTTGAAATTTCTTGCACGGGGAGTAAACATGCACCCAATGAGACACATGTGTTTTTGCAATCCATTTAGGTGCACTGTCACGTGTGCATGTAGCTCAAAATTGATTTTTGCACATTATACCCCTAGAAGACCAATCAATGTACTAAAACGTCTTAATGATCTCTGTTTTTTTTTCAATATTAAAACGTCCCTCCTTTGGTAACATATGTTCACCGCGGGATAATTTAACATGCATCGTAGTTGCGGTGGATTCGCGGTGTGTGTGTGTGCGTCTGGGGGTGGCGGGTGGCTGGCAGTACACTACAAGTCGTGAGCCACCGTGTGGGTTGGCCGTTTTGTGAGGCAGGTGCCACATCAGAGTCGTGAATTCGTTATTTAAAACATTACACAACCCTTTCATACATACATGTTTTGGCCACATGCAGTCGATGGTTGTCCTACACGACACTCGATACTCACGTGTGACGCTTTCTGTGGGCCCGCGAGGTCGTCGTCCATCACTTTGATGAACAGCCGACAGAGAGGTTAATTTGACCAGCAAGGTAGAATCTTTTTTGTTTGTGTGAGTATATAGTACGCGTCGAAGAGGTGGGAGGGGACTAGCATATATACTATACGTACGCGTCCGTGAACAAGTACACCTCACTCAGTGCCGGGACTTTTCGGTTTTCGAGGAACGTGCCACATCAAAGTTGTGAAATTGTCTATTCAAACATCACACAACACCTCTTTGGGCCACATGCATGCAGGCGGTGGTTATCCTAGGACACTCACGTGTGACGCTTCCATCTGTGGGCCCACGAGGCCATCGTCGATGCAAGCATCACTTTGACCTACATCGGGAGAGGTTAATTAATTTCACCATCAAGGAGGATTCTTTTTGGGTTGTATTACAGTAGGAGCATATAGTATGTGTCAAAGAGGGGGAAGGGGACCATCATATGTAGTACGCTTCATGAACCTCGCTCAGTGTGGGGACTTTACGGTTTTCGAGGCATGTGCCTCATCAAAGTTGTGCATTTTGGGTATTCAACATATGTTTGGCCCACATGCAAAGCGATGGTGGTTGTCCTCTCACACCCACTTAAGCGGTTATCAGCGATATCGACGCTTTCCATCTGTGGGCCCGCTTGGTCCATCACTACTTTGCCTGACAACGAGAGAGGTTAATTTGACTTAGGAGCGGATTATTTTTTTGTTTGTAATACGGTATATATATAGGTCATGCTCTGGGATGACATGATACAGTTTGAGCACACACATGCATGTGTACGCATGAATCCCTCCCATCGAGTCGAAGTGGCTAGTACCACGACACGTCATGAACCGATCTCGCTCTGTGTGGGGACTGTACGATTTTCGACGCACGCGCCACATCAATGTTGTGAAATGGTATTCAAACATGCATGCACGCATCACCTCCATACATATGCATGTAGTGGTTGTCTTCGAACGGTACACTCCCTCGCGTGGTTATCGGGGACAAGCCTATATATTCGTGGGCCCGCGTGGACATCCATGATCACCTTGACCGACAACAAGATAGGTTACCTTGGCGGATCCTTCCTTTGGTTCGTGTTATCGTAGTATAGGTCATGGTGAGATTCAGACCTAATTAAGTTTGAGCGCATACTATGCACGCATGCATGCATGAATCACCGTCATCGGCTTGAAGTGTGGTGTGACATACATATGCATCGTCAACTAACCCTCACTCAGTGTGGGGATTTCTGGTTCGAAAGCACGGTGCCACATCAAAGTTGTTCCATTGTGTATTCAAACACACCTCTCCATACATATGTTTGGGCCACACGCAGGCAGTGGTTGTCTTCGGGGACTAGCTACTTGCGTGATTATTGGCGAGCTAGCCCATCTCCGGGGTCGCATGGACGACCATCACTTTGACCAACAACAAGAGAGAAGTTGTACAACCAAGGTGGATTATCCTTCGTCCGTTTTATGATCCATCTTGGTGAGATGCCTCTCTGGCCCTCCAACAGAAAGTGGGTGTGTGTGTGGGGGGGGGGGGGCGGACTGCTACTTCGCACTTTGCTAAGTGAACCTCCATGGGGGGGCATGCATTCATAGCTTAGGATTCCCTTCCTGCCGAAACGAGGGGGGGGCAAGCAATACCGTGCACTTTACGAGATAGGTGCTACATCGAAGTTGCATTTAGTATTTGAACATCAAACCACCCTTTTCATACATATATTTGGTCCACATGCAAGTGTGTTCGTGTTCTGACCCTCTCCCGCGTCATTTTTCGCCAAATTTATGAACATTAGACAAGTCGGATGACGCAACAGACACGGTTCACTCACACTAACTGTCGTGGACTTAACACGGCAGATGCCCTAGCAAAAGGACTTAGGTGTGGAGCCATCGCAACTAGGTTAGCTTGAAGGGGTTAAACGGGACAAAGGACACAGAGAGTTTACCAGGTTTGGCCCCTCTCAACAAGGTAAAAACCTACTCCTGCTTTAGGTTGTATTGCTTGGGTTTCGATCACCAGGGAGCGAATACGCTTGACCTAGTTCTCGATGAGTTGTTTCTTGAGTTAACCCGCCGCCGGGTCACCCCTTTATATTCAGGTTAATGCCCGGCGGCTTACAGAGTCCCGGCCGGCTCACACAAACGTGGCCGGCTCGGTTTCTAACTAAGCTTGCCTTACAGGACCAAGTTTAAACATACGGCGGCTCACACCCGTGGGCCTCAAGTCATCTCCGGGTCTTGGGCCTTCAATTGGCTTGCTCTATGAACCGCCATCTTCATATCTTCTTGGACCTTATCGAGCCTCTTCATCTTTAAGCCGCCAGTGGCATGACCCGACCCCTCCTGGGAGGGTCATACCCAGTAGTTACATCCCCAACATTAGGCCCCAGGTTGATTTGAACTGGTTCACATCAATCTTCACCACTTGACTTAGTAGAATCTTCCTTTATCAATTCTTTTCCAATTCATTGTAACCTGCCATGACGTCACATCTCAGAATCGTGTTAACCTGCCATGACATCATTGCGCATTAACTTCGCACAAAGCCCAGGACATCTCAACAGATCTTTATCTTAATGGACCTCCCAAAAATCGAGGCGTCCACATAGCCACATAACCATTTTTTTGCCTCCTCGATTCTCACACATGTCATCTATCCACTTCCTTATAAATAGGGACAGGGGTCCTTCTTTTACTTTTTACCCTTGCGACACCTCTGCAAACCCGAGCTCCGCCGCCACCGTCTTCCTCCAGCGTCACCAACTCCGGTCACTACATCAACCTGAACGGACAAGAGAGACGCGGTGCACTTTCGCTGTTCATCAGCATCAACAGGTACCCATTTTGCTTCGCATCAGATCTGCACTAGGGTTTGCTCAGTTCATCGGAGCTCTTCGTCGTTCTTCATTTTCCTCTTTAGATCGCGTAGTTGGATCTGAACACAATACTGAAGATATGTGGTAATAGCTTTAGCATCCGTTTCCAATCGTAGAAGATACCCTTTCTGCATAAGATCCCATCTGAGCACATGAGTTCTTCTACTGTCGCGACCTTAGGTTTAAAATTTATTTTCTTTTTTGAACTGCTGTAGATCCAAAATAATAGAACTGATTTGTGAAACCTGTTTGTTTAGCACTTAGCAAAAATTCACTCATAGGCCTACAGATACTGGTGAACTGCAGCCGTGCGGGCGGCTTATGAGATAGGCCGTAACCCGCTGGACACCATTAGCCCCTCTTTAAGCCGTCAGTATATGTTCAGAACCTGTATGACCCAGCATCATCTTCTGGCTTAACCATACCAATGTTTATAGCACATACCCTCTGCATACGAATTGGCCTTGCATAACGCACTTACTTGTTGATCACTGGACGACTTAAGAGCATAACCTTAATCCGGGAATATTCTCTTTTCTAGGCTTTCATCAACAGAATGACCAAAACTGTTACTTCATGCAACTGGGTCGCCTCCCGGGTTACCGAGCAAACGCTGAACGAGCATGTTCAGGTGGGCATCTTAGCCGCAAAGAACATTATCCACTGGAGAGTCCCAGGAACCGAGACCACTCCTAACCCAAAAGAAGGCAAAGTTGTAGTTTTTACTAATCACATGCTCCGGGGGTTCACTCCACCCGGCTCAAAATTCTTTCGTGATGTGCTGCACTTCTTTCAACTCCATCCGCAAGATATTGGGCCCAACTCTGTTTCAAACATCTGCAACTTCCAAGTTTTTTGCGAAGTGTATCTTCAACAGGAGCCCACTGTAGAACTGTTCAGGGAATTCTGTTACCTGAACTGCCAGACCGAGTTCACGGACAGGCCCAGCTTAGAACTAGGTGGCATTTCAATTTAGAGACGGAAAGAAGCCACGTTTCCTGCTGCCGCACCTCCCAGCCATCCTAAGGACTGGAACCAGACTTGGTTCTATTGCAAAGACACCTCTCCAGAAGGCGAAAATCCTCTGCCGGGTTATCATGAAAGCCGGCTTAGCAACAGACATCCTCTCCCAGAACGGATCAGTACAGAAGAACGGGCCAAATATATGCCCATATTTTCAAAGATCAGAGCCTTGATGGCCAATGGTTTGACTAGAGTCGATCTGGTTCGTTGCTGGGTCGCATGGAGAATCTTGCCCTTAAGCCGCCGATCCGGCTTAATGTGTGAGTATACCGGCTATGTTAAAGATCCGCTGCGTTACTCTCCAATCCGTCTCGATGATAAACAAATCAATGATATAACAAAGACTCTACTCAACGAGAGTCTAGAGACTTGCAGCAAAGTGGGGCTGAACCCCTTCTGCACCCTCAACAAGCCGCCAGCTGTACGTATTTTTGAGCAACTTTCATTAACTCATTATCTGTCAATCTGCCTTCTCATTCTTACTTGAACTTCTGCAGGCTGACTCCCCCTTTTGGAACAAGAAACTCCAAGATAAACCGGCCAAGAAGGTTAGAAACAAGACCAAGGTGATCAAGAAGCCTGCCAAAAAGAAGGTAGATGCAACTGATCTTTTTACTCTAGATGATGAGTCGGAGGTAGAACTTGATTCCCTTGGCTTTTTATTTGTTCATCTTATTGACACTCATTACTATCAGGATGACGCGGAGGCCAGCAATGCAGACGGTGAAGAGGTAACTATCCTTTCCTCCAACTCAGAACCTTTGCCAAGACAGAAAGTTCATCAAGCGAGCCGGAAAGTAAGGTTTTCTCACCCTTTAGCTTACTTGGATCCCAACTTTATTTTGAAGAAACAGCAGCATGAAGTTCGCCGCACAACCCGGAACAGTGGCGGTGGGATTCTCTCCTCCGGTTTACCCAACACGCTGGCTCCTCGCAAGCGCCGAGCAGAGGTTTCACAGATTTCCGACTTAGCTTTTCCGAAGGCGGGTCTTATTCGACAACCTCTTGACCTTTCTGATTCAAACTATCAGGGAACTTCTAACTCCTCATCTGGTGACTCCACTAGGACTCAGATCCCGCTCTTCAAAGTCACCCCTGGGTGAGGATATTGAATTTCTTTGCTTTTAAACCCTTTGTAAATTATCATGCTCACATCTTTATGTCTCATTGTCAGCGGTCAAGCCAAGCCAGGCAAGAAGGCGAAGACAAGTAAGCCGGGCGAAAACACCAATACCACTGAAGATCCCAAAGCTGCTGACCCAAAGAAACAGACATTGTCTGAATCTTTGCATCAAACTTCTGAAGCAGCTATGGATGATCCGCCGCCAGAAGAGCACCATGTCACACTAGACTTCATGGATGTTAACCCGGCCATAGCTAAGCCGCCAAGTCCCATCAAGCCTGCTGAAAAAGAGGCTGAAGATGTTATCGTCACCAGGACTGGTTATGCAGAACTGGCCAAGCCACAGTCTTAGCAAAACATAGCGCCAAGGAGGAATTTTCAGCTGCTAAAAAAGGCAAATGGAAGCTGGATTTGGAGAGTTATGCTCAGTTCAATGCTCAGGAGATTCACGCGGGTTACTTAAACCGCCTTCATACCAGCCGTGACTTTGAAGCCGGCTTAGTCAATCTGATGAAGGAGCGTTTTGAGGTAAACACTGAAAACTCTTCTCGTATACATAACTGTCAGCCGCCAAGTCTACTGAATATGAAACGAGTGAATATGCTGTAGACTTAAATAGCATTTTTGACCTTGTAGCTATTCCATAGCAATTGTTAACTCTGTTGAATCAAAACGAGCAGCCCTCAAGGGCTGGCTTAAACTGGAAGCTTTAAGCCGGGACTTCAAATTGTAGCGCTAAAATCCGCATATGTAGCCCCCAAGGGCCGGCTTAAGCTGCATAGCTAAGCCGGGACTTATCATCATGCCTTGTGAACAAATCCACATATGTAGCCCCCATGATCCTGCTACCGTTGAGAAAGCTAGCCGGGTCATTAAATATTTGTCTTAAAAAGAAGCAACGTGCATTAGCCCCCAAGTGCAAGTAAAATACTTGTATTATGCTTGGGACTTTAAATAAGATGATTATCATAACCACATACTGCATGTCTTTGTATATGGCAGGCTGAATTGAATATGAAGGAATCTCAAGTCACTGATCTGTGGCAAAACACCCAATCCCAACAATCAGAGACTTCAAAGGCCAAATCAGAGCTGAAAACCACCTTAGAAGAGATTGAAAAGTTAAAACGGGATTTCAGCGCTGAAAGAACCGGCTGGGACACCGAGAAGGCGGCTCTGTTAAAAAGAGTGGAAGATGCTGAAGCTGCTCTAAAGCCGGTGACTGACGAGTTATCCGGCTTGAAACATCAAATCAGTAGCATGACAGCTGCCATCTTTGGTAAGTAATATAGTACTTCAATCTTTCACCATCAATGTATAACAATCATTAGCCAGTTTATCAATATCTTTGCTAATGCAGGCTCCAGAATTTCCAACCTTGGCCCAGACATGCGCGTGAAGCTTAAAGCTGCATACACCCTTGTGGAGCAGTTATACACCAGCCCTAAGCTATAGCTGTCGTCTCTCATACTAAACAGCCACCTTCACTCATCAGAGAAACACTGGACAAACTGTCCATCGTACCCCAAAGGGTGGAGGAGATAAAGCGGTCAGCCGCCAGAGCTGGTGCCATCACCGCCCTGAGCCGGGCCAAGGCATGGCAGGCAGAGCTTGACCCGGTGGAATTGGCCACTGGCTGTCCCAGCTTAAAAGAAGATGGGTCTCCCTTTAGTGCAGACGACTTCACCAAAATTGTAAAGGAAATGCATCCTTTGGCAAGCAAGTTGGCTGAGGAGACCGATCTCTCCAAGTATCAGGCGGCTTATACTATTGAAAACGCAAAAGTGAAAATGCCAGTTTATCCAGTTATGGATCTTATTCCACCAACACGTAAGCACACCTTTGCTCCTGATATTGATCCATCCACGCTCATAGATGATGAGGCTGTATTCAAAGCTGTAACTGGCATCAATTGGATATCACCTAATTTCCAGCCAGTGGAGGAAGAAGAAGAACCAGCGCTGGATGACCCGGAAGCTTCAACTCGCCAAGACCAGGGCAACTGAATCACAAGGCGGTTCTCAGACTGCAACCCGGCGTATTTTGTTCTGAAAAACTTTCAATCAATTGGGCCGCAGAAAGCCTTGTAATAGGCTAGTGTAAAACAGTGATCTTGTCATGCCATCGTGCATGCTTATCTGCATAATGTTTTAAACCGCCAATCTAACATTTGAAGATCTGCTGCTTATGCTCACAATGTTATCAATCATGTAGGTCATATTATCATATTCCCTGCACACAAGCAAATAACATGTACCCTGGCGGTTTAAGCCCGGGCGGGTCATGATGTCCCATATAAAATTTACTGGTGACTGTATAGTCCATAACCAGGGCGGGTTATCAAACCTCACATATTCATATAACAAGTAAAAACATACCTATGAGATTGGTTCATACTGCCAGCTTACAACGCCATATGTAGTAAGGGTAATAGCCCAAAAAACTTAGAGCGCAATAACTCCAAGTGCACAATCAAAATATACTGGCGACTTATCGTCCAAAGCTAGACTGGGTTATCAAAACCCCAGATATGCTCAAATACGAGCCATAAGGATTAAGGCTACATGGCCTGAATCGTTTTAATCCATATGTCAATATGGTGCAATGATATGAACCCAAACAGTGTTCAGAAAAAATAACAAATCAGAAAAAACAAGGCTTTCATAGGCTGCCAAGCCTCAATATCAAGTGCTATTCATGGGCCGCACAACCACTGAGTTAACCCTTCATTCAAACCTATAAGCCGGGCCTCACATGACCAACCGCCGTTTTCACTTTGAAAAGTTCAGGGTCTTTATAAGATTGACTGTCAAGAGTACGACGGGTCATTCCAGGATTACCTGGGCGGAGTGGCAGACATACCAGGCAGGATAAACCGTAATTTGGTGTTTTACACCTGGCGTACAAGCCGATCAAAAAGGGTAAATAAAGCTATGTTCATTGAACAGGAAGCCCCCCAAGTGATTTGCAACAAGGCGTATAAGCCGGATCAATAGGGTAGTCATAGCTATGCTCAATGAGCAGGAAGCCCCCAAGTGATCTTATGAACTGACAATAAAGACTCAGATACTCAGAAATGAAACAACAGAGGCCCTGAATTATCAGGGATGCGGCTTTATTATACTTGATCATAATATATACATGGATGAAAATATGTACAACACAAGAGCCAGTGGCTCAAGTGTAATAAGGCCGAAGATGAGCAATGTTCCAAGGCCGGCTAGTCTCCTCCTCCGATGTACGTGAGTCCTTGTGGTCTCGAATATCAATGAGGTAGTATGACCCGTTGTTCAGGTTTTTGCTGACCACAAAAAGGCCCTTCCCAAGGTGGGGATAATTTGTGCATATCTATTTGATCCTGAATAAGCCGGAGCACCAAGTCACCTTCTTGAAAGGTCCGGGTTTTAACCCGACGGCTATGATAATGACGCGGATCTTGCTGGTAAATCGCTGAACGAGCCGCCGCCAGGTCACGCTCCTCATCCAGGAGGTCGAGATCATCCTGACATGCTTTTTCATTATCAGCTTCAACGTAAGCCGCCACACGGGGCGAATCGTGACGGATGTCACTGGGAAGAACCGCCTCTGCTCCGTACACCATGAAGAAAGGCGTATAACCCGTGGATCTGTTGGGGGTAGTATTGATACTCCAAAGCACTGAGGGTAATTCCTCAACCCAACAACCCGGCGTCCTCTGCAAAGGGACCATAAGCCGGGGCTTGATACCTCTCAAGATCTCTTGATTGGCCCTTTCAGCTTGACCATTGGACTGGGGGTGAGCCACTGATGAGACGTCAAGACGAATATGCTCTCGTTGACAAAACTCTTTCATAGCACTGTTAGACATATTAGTACCATTATCAGTTATAATGTTATGAGGGTAGCCAAAGCGGAAAATCACCTTTTTAATGAATTGAACCGCCATTGCCGCATCACATTTACTGACCGGCTCTGCCTCAACCCACTTTGTAAATTTGTCAACCGCCACCAAAAGGTGGGTCTTTTTGTCCTTGGATCTCTTGAAAGGTCCAACCATATCCAGCCCCCAGACTGCAAATGGCCAAGTGATTGGAATCATCCGCAATTCCTGAGCAGGCACATGAGCTCGTCTGGAAAACTTCTGACAACCGTCGCACTTGCTAACCAAATCCTCTGCATCAGCATGAGCCGTCAGCCAATAAAACCCATGACGAAAAGCCTTAGCCATGAGAGATTTAGAACCAGCATGATGACCACAATCTCCTTCATGAATCTCCCTTAGAATTTCACGGCCCTCTTCAGGAGAGATACATCGCTGAAACACCCCTGTAACGCTGCATCGGTGTAACTCGCCATTGACAATCGTCATTGACTTAGACCGCCGGGTTATTTGCCTGGCCAAAGTTTCGTCCTTAGGTAACTCACCCAGGGTCATATAAGCCAAATATGGAACTGTCCAATCAGGAATAGCATGAAGAGCCGCCACCAACTGTGCCTCTGGGTCAGGGACAGCAAGATCCTCTTCCGTAGGCAACTTAACCGAAGGATTACTTAGAATATCAAGAAAAACATTAGGTGGTACTGGCTTACGCTGAGACCCCAGCCAGCTTAAAGCATCAGCCACCTCATTTTTCCTGCGATCAACATGTTCCACTTGATAACCTTTGAAATGGCCAGCAATAGCATCAACCGCCCGGCGATAAGCCACCATGAGTGGGTCTTTGGAATCCCAAGTTCCTGAAACTTGTTGAGCCACTAGATCTGAATCGCCAAAACACCTGACACGGCTTAGGTTCATCTCTTTAGCCATCTGAAGACCATGGAGTAAGGCCTCATACTCAGCTGCATTGTTAGTACAAGGAAACATCAACCTTAAGACATAGCAAAACTTATCACCTCGTGGGGAAGTCAAAATAACTCCAGCCCCCGAGCCTTCCAACTGCCTGGATCCATCAAAATGTATAGTCCAATACGTATTATCAGGCTTCTCCTCAGGCATCTGCAATTCTGTCCAGTCATTGATGAAATCCACAAGTGCTTGAGACTTGATGGCTGTCCGGGGCATATATTTCAAACCATGGGGTCCAAGCTCAATGGCCCACTTGGCCACCCGGCCTGTAGCTTCTCTGTTTTGAATAATATCCCCTAGAGGGGCAGAACTGACCACAGTGATGGGATGACCAAGGAAATATTGTTTCAACTTACGACTAGCCATGAACACTCCGTAAACCAGCTTCGCCAATGTGGGTACCTCTGCTTAGATTCAATTAGTACCTCACTGACATAGTAAACCGGCCTCTGAACCGGGTATTCCTTGCCTGATTCCTTCCTTTCCACAACAATCACCACGCTGACGGCTCTGCTATTAGCAGCCACATATAAAAGCAAGGGCTCCTTGTCAATAGGAGCTGCAAGAACCGGTGGCTTAGCCAACTATTTTTTAAGCACCTCGAACGCCTTATTAGCAGCATCACTCCAAACAAAGCGATCTGTTTTCTTCATCATCTGGTAGAGGGGAATAGCCTTTTCTCCCAGGCTGCTTATAAACCGTCTTAAAGCCGCGATACGACCCGCCAAACGCTGGACGTCGTTAATACATGCCGGCTTAGCCAAAGAAGTGATAACCTTGATTTTCTCCGGGTTAGCTTCAATACCTCTCTCAGAGACCAAAAAACCCAAGAGCTTGCCTGCGGGCACGCCAAACACACACTTGGCCGGGTTAAGCATCATCTTGTAGAGCCGGAGGTTGTCAAAGGTCTCCTTAAAATCATCTAACAAGGTCTCCTTCTTCCTGGACTTCACAACAATATCATCCACATAAGCATGAACATTGCGTCCAATTTGGTTGTGGAGGCAATTCTGAACACAACGCTGATAAGTCGCCTGGGCACTCTTGAGCCCAAAAGGCATAGACACATAACAGAAGGCTCCAAAGGGAGTGATGAAAGATGTTTTCTCCTGGTACTTAACTGCCATCTTGATCTGATGATAACCAGAATAAGCATAAAAAAACTCAAACGCTCACAACCCGCCGTAGCATCAATAATCTGATCAATATGAGGGAGAGCAAAAGGATCAGCCAGACAGGCCTTGTTAAGATCTGTGTAATCCACACACATACGCCAAGTGCCATTTTTCTTAAGTACCAGCACCGGGTTAGCCAACCATTCGGGATGAAAAACTTCAACGATAAACCCAGCCGCCAAGAGCCGGGCCACCTCTTCACCAATGGCCTTGCGCCTCTCTTCATTAAAACGACGAAGAAATTGCTTGACCGGTTTAAACTTCGGATCAATATTGAGAGTGTGCTCAGCGAGTTCCCTCGGTACACCTGGCATGTCTAAAGGCTTCCATGCAAAGATGTCCCGGTTCTCACGGATGAACTTGATGAGTGCGCTTTCCTATTTCGGATCCAGGTTGGCACTGATAATGAACTATTGGGATGAATCACCAGGGACAAAATCGACCTGCTTGGTGTCATCTGCCGACTTAAACTTCAACAAGGGGTCATGCTCTGTGGTTGGCTTCTTCAAAGGGGTCATATCCGCTGGGTCAACATTATCTTTGTAGAACTTCAACTCTTCTGTCGCACAAACAGACTCAGCGTAGGCAGCATCGCCCTCTTCACATTCCAAAGCTATCTTCCTGTCACCATGCACCATGATGGTACCCTTACGACCCGGCATTTTAAGCTGCGGATAAACATAACAAGGCCGTGCCATAAACTTGGCATAAGCCGGCCATCCAAACAGGGCGTGATAAGGGCTCTTGATCTTAACCACCTCAAAAGTCAATGTTTCAGCCCTGTAATCATGCTCATTGCCAAAAGCCACTTCCAAGGCTATCTTGCCCACCGGATATGCCGACTTACTGGGCACCACCCCATGAAAAACAGTAGAAGACGGCTTAAGATATTTATCAGTCAAACTCATACGGCGAAAAGTATCATAGTAGAGGATATTGATACTGTTGCCTCCGTCCATAAGTACCTTTGTGAACTTGTATCCTCCAACCTGAGGAGCCATCACCAAAGCCAACTGACCCGGGTTGTCAACCCGGAGTGGGTGATCCTCACGGCTCCATACAATGGGTTGTTCTGACCATCGCAAGTATCGAGGGACTGCCGGCTCGACCGTGCTCACCGCGCGTTTATGAACCTTCTGATCTCGCTTGCACAAATTCGTGGTAAAAACATGATATTGGCCACTGTTCAGCTGCTTTGGATTACTCTGATAACCAGACTGCTGCTGCTGATTACCCTGACCGGGCTGCTGATTAACTCCGCCTTGGCCTTGAAAACCAGAGTTTGAACCGCCACCTCCAAAGCCGGGCCCGTGAGAGCCGGATCCTGACCCGCCATTCGGGCCGTGATGGTTCTGATAAAAACCAGAATTTCTATACTCCCTCATGATGAAGCAATCTTTCCACAAATGAGTGGCCGGCTTATCCTGAGAACCGTGCTTCGGACAAGGTTGATTCATTATCGCCTCCAGGTTAAACTTTGGCCCGCCAAACCGGGGCACTGATGATTTCCCCTTATGGCGCTGATTGCTATTATGCGTGCTGGTGTTAGACACAAAGTCTGAACCACCATCGGTTTGCTTGCGCTTACCATTGTTACCTTGACCTGCCGTATTGTGCTGTTGTCCCTTTCCATTGCTGCCCTTCTTCCCCCTGCCAGCCTTCTCTTCATCAGACGCTGGGTCTTTAGAACTATCTGAGTCGGCATATTTGGTGAGAGCCGCCATGAGCTCTCCCATAACATTGCAGTGGCGCTTAAGCCGCCCTAGCTTCTATTTGAGGGGAAGGAAACGGCAATTTTTCTCCAAAATCAGGACGGCTGAACCGGTGTTGACGCTATCTGATGAGTGAATAACAGCCGAGACCCGGCGGACCCAGTGATTGGTTGACTCATCCTGAAGCTGGACACAGGCGTCAAGGTCGATGATCGACATGGGTTGCTTACATGTATCTCTAAAATTCTGAATAAAGCGTGCTTTCAACTGTGCCCATGAACTGATGGAGTTGGCAGGTAACCCTTTCAGCCAGGTACGAGCCGGCCCATCCAACATCATTGTGAAATACTTAGCGCACATAGCGTCGTTGACGTCTAACATCTCCATGGCCATCTCATAGCTCTCAATCCATTCCTCCGGAGGTTGATCAGCTGTGTAATTGGGCACCTTGCGAGGGCCCTTAAAATCCTTGGGCAGACGCTCATTACGCAAAGCCGGCACTAGACACGGCACACCCATGTTCCTAGAAGTCATCCCAGCTTCTATAGACACCGACGGGTTATGCTGAGGTTGCTGATAAGCCGCTAACTGAGCTGCCAGCTCCGCCTTCCGGCGTGCCTTGGCCTGATCCACCAAGGCCTGAGCATTGTTCTCAGCGCGTGGCGGGTCATGCCCACGGGGCTGGTTATTGTGCCGCTCACTGCTCGAAACCGCTGGCGACTCAATGCGCCGCCTGTAACTCCGGCTTTGGTGTGGGGTTGAATGAATCCGCTCATGGCTATATGAATACGCCGCTTGTTGAACTACCGCGGTTTGAAGTAGTTCCACAGCCTTCCGTGCCTCAACCGTCGCGGGAGACTCGCCTTGCACCGGGAGAGCCGCCAGCCGCGACGCCGCAGCAATCATGTTATCCAGAGGGTTAGAATAATGACCCGGCGGTGTCGGTACCTGCTGAGGCGGGGTTAAATTCAAATGAGGCAGGTCTGCAACATGTGGTTGAACCGTCCCCCCAGTTACGGGTGCCTCAACAGCCTGGGTTACCTCAGGCGGATTACTTGGTCCGGCCCCAGGTGTGTTGAAAAGATTCCTCGCATCGTACTTCGGAGGTAGACGACTCTGGTGCCTCCTTCGTAGAACGGCGTTGGATGCATTCTGGTCCAAGGTTAACCGAAAATTTTCTGCTTCAATCCGCTGCGACTCAGCGTCCAGGGCGGCTCGTTCTGTCGCCATCCTAGCATTCTCAACGGTAAGCTCAATTTTGGCTTGAGCTATCTCATCTCGCAGTTTTGCCACATCCACCTTATGTTGTGCTTGAGTCACCGGAGTCACCTATGCCTCTAACAAAGTTGCTAAGGCGTCCAAGAGCTCAGACAAAACTTGAGCCAGCGGGCGCATAGAACCGCTCGCGCCGGCCGTCGCCTCAGCCATTGAACCGGAAGTCATAGCTGCCGCAGTTGATGAATTCAGCACCGGTTGCGTGCCGGCCATGAAGATCGCGACTCTGTTCGACGGCCCATAGGGGTCCGGAATACTGTCGCCATCGGAACAGCCCCCAAGCCCGCCGTCTTGCAGTTGATACATTGAGTTGGTCTCACCGATTGAGGACTAGATGACCGTCTCTCCGCCAGATGCGGATCCTTCCTCAAGATCCGCTCCATGAGCAAACCCAACAAAAGTGTGCTTCACAGCGGCTTGAATCTTGGCGGGTCAGGCGCGCCGAGCCGTCTCGATGATGTCGGTGCAGGTGTCCGGCTCAGGCTCCAACTCGCCGATCTTGCCGATGAAGACGTGGATTCTGCCGAAGGGGACCCGGTACCCATATTCGATTGAATCGGCCTCGGGACCCCAACCTGCGTCGTCGATGTAGATCTTGCCGCGACGACTCTTGGTCATCCGGCCCACGGCGTATCCCTTGATCCCTGAGAAGCTGCCCTTCAAGAACTCGAAACCAGTGTGCTGGCCCCACGGTGGGCGCCAACTGTCGTGGACTTAACACGGCAGATGCCCTAGCAAAAGGACTTAGGTGTGGAGCCATCGCAACTAGGTTAGCTTGAAGGGGTTAAACGGGAAAAAGGACACAGAGAGTTTACCCAGGTTCGGCCCCTCTCAACGAGGTAAAAACCTACTCCTGCTTTAGGTTGTATTGCTTGGGTTTCGATCATCAGGGAGCGAATATGCTTGACCTAGTTCTCGATGAGTTGTTTCTTGAGTTAACCCGCCGCCGGGTCACCCCTTTATATTCAGGTTAATGCCTGGCGGCTTACAGAGTCCCGGTCGGCTCACACAAACGTGACCGGCTCGGTTTCTAACTAAGCTTGCCTTACAGGACAAGTTTAAACATATGGCGGCTCACACCCTTGGGCCTCAAGTCATCTCCGGGTCTTGGGCCTTCAATTAGCTTGCTCTATGAACCGCCATCTTCATATCTTCTTGGACCTTATTGGGCCTCTTCATCTTTAAGCCGTCAGTGGCATGATCCGGCCCCTCCTGGGCGGGTCATACCCAGTAGTTACATCCCCAACACTAACCGTGTGCCACGCGGGTGCCCCTGTCACGCACATCTGCACAGTACATTGGGCTCCACGAGGCTTCCCCTCTCAAAAATATCTACCCACCTGCAACTTTTTTCTGTTTGATAACACACGGTTATTACGTTTCGACCGTGTGTGATGTTTCTTGTTCCCGCTCCCGCCTGCATCCCTCGAAAATATCTACCCGCCTTGAGGGTTTTTCTGTTTCATAACACACGGTTGTTATTTCCGGACCGTGTGCGATGCACCATCATCCAAATTTTCAATAGCCCCGGCATTTCACTCCCGCGTAGTAAAATTTTCAGTAGCCATGTCATTTCCTCAAACACACCCCCGCCCCCCCCTCTCCACACACACACACACACCAAAACCTCCTCGAGCGTGCGCGCGCACACACACACACACACCCCTCCCTCACCCAAAACCCTAGCAAGGTCGCCACCGCAAGGCCTCCATTGTCAACATCTGCCGGTTTTCCCGTGCAGCTTACCCATCCGATCTCTATACCCAGGCCGCCCTGAGTTTCTTAGATGACGCCTGCCAAACGCCCCCTTTCCCACGGATCCCCATCCCCATCCCCATCCCCCACTCCAGAGCATCGCAGCCTAAGCCCGGCTATGCTTCCCGTGGAGCTCGAGGAGCAACTGGCCCAAAAGAGGTGTATTGCGGTCTCTTTGCCCGACGTCGCCGAGGAAGTTGACGACCATTACTGGCCGCAGGCACTCAATCATCGGGCTAGAGTATGCGGGTATGTCACGGACGCCGGCTATGACATCGAGGTCGTCGACAGCGACGGCCTGACGCGGGCTATGTCACAGGTTAAGTGGCCCACCCCCAACCCGTCGATCTCATCCATGGCCCCGCCACTGATCTCCTCTGGCTCGCTGTCAAGAATTTGCCATCCTACATTGCCATCGAGCCCCTTTTTATCATTTCTGAAGGACACGTTCTGTGATGCTGGCTTGGGATCCACAGCTTCCAAGTCAGACCTCATCGACGGCGACCACGAGGAGGGCACCCTCTCCGGCTCTTCCAAGGGGAAAGAGCCCATCTGCTCTTCCAAGGGGAAAGAGCCCGTCTGCGACATCAGGGAGGGCACCCTACAGCCGTGCTCTTCCAAGGGGAAGGAGCCCATCTGCGATAACATGGAGTGCATCCAGGGTCCGTGCTCTTCCCATGGGAATGATCCCATCTGTGACAAGTGAGGAAACCCATGATTTGTTTTGCCGTGCCTCTTCACAGGGGGGAACCCATGATTTGTTTTGTCGAGTCCCTTTTGTAGTGTAGTGAGAATATGTCCAGTTTTAATTGCTATATTTGGTTGTTTGCAGTTTGCCTTGTTTATTTCAGTTGTTCACAATGTGATGCTCTATATGTGCAATTATTTACTATGCAGTACATTTCATCAATCCAGTTTTAAACATACCGATAGGAATGCATATATTTGCTTGCTGTTAAGCCTGTTATAGCTAGCATATGCCACTTTTAAAGTTTTTTGATTGTTCGGTTGTTTGTAGTTAGCATATGTCCAGTTTCAAATGCTATCTTTGGTTGTTCGTAGTATGCCTTGTTTATTCCAGTTATTCACAATGTGATGTTCTATATGTGCAAGTATGAACTATGCAGTTCAATTTCATCAATACCAGTTTCAACAATACCACTAAGAATGACTACATTTGGTTGCTGCATCTTGTAGTTAACACGCCTTTCCATTTTTATTTAACAATAACCAGTGTACTTAGACCGGCACAATACCAGTTTGAATGACTATGTTTGCTTGTTGTTAAACGTTAGGCCTGTTGCAGTTAACACACGTTTCCACTTGTTTTGCTTTACTAGCGTGCTTAAACCTGCACACTGAAGCTATATTTTGGAGATTATTTTGTCTGCCATGGATATATTTGGTTGATGTTTAGCCTGTTGTGCTTAACATGCCTCTCGATGTACCTACACAGGACAATTTTGGGAACCACTGTTGTTTTCCATCGAGGTTAGTTTCATCCCATGGCTTATATATACTCACTGTTCAGGATATCGGTAGCTGGTACCATATAGGCCGGGGGCTGATAAGGGACTAATCGGTGAATCGGACTTTTAACTGAATATATCTATAACCCATTTATCGTTAGGTTAACTAGGGCCATATGTAATATATCTGAGGCTACATAGCAACATGCACTGTACTTAATGTCTAAATATGCAATCCTAGGCTACATAGCAACAAGGAAGAGTGTTACCTTAATGTTCCGATGATGTCTAGATATACGTAGAAGAGCAGCAGCAACAACAACACAGCCCTGTTTGGATACTCAACTTAGATAGAGGTTAGAGTTAGTTTCTAGCTCATGACTAACCCTGAACTAACTCCATCCAAAGAGGTGTTTGGATGATAGGGTTACATTGACAATAAATGCACTAGGAGAACTAGCTCCAATTAGCACCTCTTGGGTGGGATAGTTTTTTTGGGTGGGTTAGATGCAACTAGCTCAAACTAGCCCTCATGTTTGGATATACTTTAGGGCTATTTGAGCCCGAACTAGCTCAAACTAACTCTAACCCATGGATACAGCAGTTAATTAGCCAATAATTTGTAAAAATGCAATAAACTCCATCCGGCCCATAATATAAGATGTTAATTCATCTAATATGTGAGTATATTGGATGTTATAAGATATTATAAAAGAGTGTTATACTACATCACTGTGCAATTGTTGTTTAGCTTCTAATATTAACTTGGTGCTTTTAGGTACATATGTCATTGGTAAAGATCCGCGCTTCGACCCTTTCTGCGTATGGGGCAATGAGATATCGGTGAACCAGCATCAAGTGAGGAAGCTGATAAAGATTGTTAGTAAAATGGGTCAAAAGATGGCAATTAAACTATTTGTTTACACTTTATCCAAGACAACAGCGAACTGCAGGATGGTAAGTAAGAACTCTGCAGCCTTCTTTTTACTGCCCATAATGAGTTGTGTTAGATGACAATGTCTGAATCTTTTTCCTTTGCAGTGGTTCCCAAAGCAGTTTACTCAAGATTACATCTCAAACTACATGATTGGTGGGCATGCAAAGGTTAAAGTATTTCTACCAGAACACGATGATTATCTAGATGTTTTCATGAAGACCGTGAAGGATGGGCGGTCGGCCATCACAAGGGGTTGGACTAGAGTCGTGCGTGCCTTCTGCATGGAGGAGGGCATAATATGGGCATTTCGCTTCACCTTGTTCAGCAACCAGAATGTATTTCGCCTCTTCCTTTACCATCTTTAATAGTACAAGTATACAACTGTGGTTCATCATTCTTTATTTGGTTCTTATGTAATTCTTGAACATATGTACCTATGAATCGAATAATGCATTGGTTGTTTGAACCTGATGGATATGAATAAAGCTATAGCATACATTCAAATTCAAATCCGGTATAATTTGAAATAGCAGCAATTAAATTACGGTGAAATTACGCTCTCCAGGTCGTTACGGCACACACGGTTGGTAAAACACAAACGTTTGCGATATACACCATAATCTGTAACGGTTCACAGAGAGGAAACATGTGCAAGCATGCACACAGTTGCCGTTTGCAAAGCATGTGCGATGTCATCACAAACGATGCGGGCAAACTAAATGTTTGTGATAGTTGCCTTATCGTACATGATTCGCAACCATGAACCGTTTCTGATGTGGTATGCATCTTAAACGTTGCACCACAGAATAGCGTGTGCGATAGTTGTCGTGTACGACGATGTTACGATGGTCCAACATTTCGTAATCCTGTCCGACACTCATACGATGATTAGCTAATCTTCTTAATTATTTATCGCATACGGTCTGGGAAAAGTGAATGTGTGTGATTGTCTGCTTATCATACACGTTCTATAATCGTGAACCATTTGTGATGGGCCGCACATCGTAAACGTAGCACCACAGAATACTGACTGCGATGGCAATGCGAGCACAAACGAGTTGCAAGGATGCAGCGTCTGGGTGGCTCCCTATCCCCGACGGTTTCTGGGTCGTGTGGGAAGGACTTCCCTATCGTAGTCACTCACTTGGCGACGGTTCCAAATGCCGTCGCGGAAAGGGGTTAAAAACCGTTTGTATAGCACCTCGTTGTACCAGTGGGTGGGCTGTAATATGAGATGCACATGTGTTATTAAAGAAAGATTAATAAAACAAACGCCTGGAGAATATCAGAGTTCATACCTCTCGGCAGGGGGCTTGACCCTGGGGTTGCTCTTCGGAACCTCTTCGGACGCTACGGACTCCTCATCGAAATCCGAGCCGTCATCAGGCAGGACCAGCTTGGGCCTGCACTGTTTCTTTGGGGCATGAGGAGGCTGCTCCTCCTCGGCTACATCAAATGTCGCCCTCTTTTTAGAACAGGAGGAGTCGCTCTCCTCCTCATCCTCTTCCTGCTCCCCCTCTTGAGCGGAGGGAGTCTGGGTGTCTCTGGATGTCCCCTTGGGCGGAGGCCTTCCCTGGCCTCCGACGCTTCTTTCTTCTTCTTCTTTTCCTTCATCTCTGGCGCCTTGTACGGTGCCACGGTCAGCGTCTCCTCAAGCAGAGCCGGCCGGGGGTCTTCGGGCAGCGGGGCCGGATTGTTGATCTTCTTGGCCTTCTCGAGCCAGCCCTATGGAAGTAAAAGAACGAAGGATAAATCTCCTGGAATGCGAACATCTGAACTTAGAGCGGATAACAACTTTGTTACCTCCTTTGGGGGGTGCGCGGCGTCGAGGTCGATGTCTTCCTCCTTGGCCGGCCACACCTTTTGAGGCTTAAACAGCACCTTCCACAGCTTGTCGTGGGTGGTGCCGTAGAAGTATTGTACGGTGGCCGGATCCTTGAGCTTGTAAGACCACATTGGGGTGGCCCTATGTTGGCAGGGGAGGAGGCGGCGGCAGAGCATCACCTGCACCATGTTGGTCAGCTTGGCGCCCGCCTGTATCATGTTGGAGACGCGCTTCTTCAGCGCCTCCACCTCCGTGGTGGACCCCCAGTCAAGACCCTTCTTGGTCCACGAGATTAGCCTCGCTGGGGGTCCGGATGTGTATTCGGGAGCCGCCGTCCAGGCCGCATCCCGTGGTTCTATGATATAGAACCACTCCTTCTGCCAAACCTTGACAGTATCAATGAACGTGCCCTCTGGCCACTCGACCCGTGCGAGCTTGCTGATTATCGCCCCGCGCGCAGTCCGTCTGTTGGCCATCGACTATCTTCAGCATGACGTTGAAGACCTTCAACCACAAGCCGAAGTGCGACCGGACTTGCAAGAAGGCCTCACAGATGACGATGAAGGCCGAGATGTGGAGGAAGGAGTTCGGGGCCAGATCGTGGAAATCCAGCCCGTAGAAGAACATCAGCCCCCTGATGGAGGGGTGGAGCGGGAAGCCCAGTCCCCGGATGAAGTGAGGGACGAACACCACCCTCTCGCCTGGTCGAGGCGTGGGGACAGCCTGGCCCTCCTCTGGGGCTCGGTGAGCGATGTTGGCCGAGAGGTAGCTAGCGCGCTTCAGATCCTCAATGTCATCATTGGTGACGGTGGAGGCCTCCCACTTGCCTTTGGTACCAGATCCGGCCATTGCTGGAGTGAGGGGGTGGCTTGAAGGGATTCTCTTTAGAAGAATGGCACGGGGCGCTAGAGCTCCGAAGATTGGGAAAGTGATGGCGAGAGGAAGGAGAAGGCGTACGCCAATAGCAGTGGTCGTTCCCCTTTTATAGGCTGCCGAAATACCAAAGGTCCTTTTATTGCGCTGCAGGCCTCTCCACTTCCCGGTATACTCATAACGTTATGCGCGAGTGGGAAGATGAAATCATTGATCATATCCCCTAAAAAGCGGGGCACGATCCCCACCTTGACGAGACGTGCCTATGAAGGGGCTGCCTCGAACAGCGCATCAAGTACTCACAACGGTTTGGTGTTTATGACCGGACATGACCCTTTGCCTAAAGTTGTTAGGCGAAGGAACTATCACACTTGAGTGGTTGGCCTTCGAGGCTAGGTAAAACCGATAATCCGGATTCCGGATACTACTTAATTGAGTGCATGAGCGAACTTAACCAAACGTTTTTTTGGAGATTCAACCGAGGAAGATTATTCCGAACACACTAGGAGAGAAGAACTCGCCCGCAAGCCGGAGACTGCAGATTCAGGAGTTACAATACACCGACATTGGAGGCTAGTTTGGGGGCTATTGAGGGAGTCCTGGACTAGGGGGTCCTCGGGCTGCCGGCCTACTTATTATGGGCCAGACAGGTGGGCCGTTGTATGACTACTACGAGACCGAGCTACAAGGCGACTCCGTGTCTGGACAGGAAACCCTCAAAGTCTTGGTGTGTCCTCCAAGTCAAGATAGAAGATTCGGCATGTTTATTTGCCTTGTTGTAACCGACCATGTGTAACCCTAGTACCCCTGGTGCCTATATAAACCAGAGAGTTTAGTCCCTAGAGGCTAGAACAACAACCATCATCCTACTAGCCTAGCGTTTAGTTCATCTAATCTCGTGATAGATCGACTCTGTAACCATCCTATACACTTCAATATAATCGAGCAGGGTGTAGGGTTTTACCTCTTAGAGAGGGCCCGAACCTGGGTAAACATTGTGTCCTTCGTCCCCTGTTCCCCATTGATCCAAGATCCACAGCTCTGGACCCCCTACCTGAGATCCGCCAGTTTTGACACCGGCAGGCACCTCCCCCAAGCTTGGAACAAGCCAAGGGCGGTGCCCATACCCGTGTACTCAAGTTTCTTTCTTCAGTGATGGTGGCGATGAGGTGGTAGGCTTGTCCACCGTATTCCAAGTCATAGGCTCTCCATCATAAAAGGATGAACATGTCTCCGGAGTCCTGAAATTTACAGCTAAACTCATACCTTTAAACCTGGCTTCATACTCAAAATTTTGATTTTGCAAGTCATAAATTTGAGCGTGAAGATTATCAATCTGGTCGTTGGGCTTGAATATGACGTCCCCAATATCCTTGCTGTCCACTTTGTGCTCACGGATGAATTTCGTGATCATGGAGTGGTTGGCACTAAGTTCGTGCTCCACCATCCCTTGGCACTTGAAGATCTCCTGCTCCACTGCTTCAAGCCAGACCTTCTCACTTACGTCCTTCTTAGGCCCTTGAACATTTCGGATGTGAAGCACCCCCTCACGCATCTCAATGGCTTGAGGGTGTTTCATCATCTCTGGAAGGTAGGGGTTGATGACCTTCTCATAGAACTTGTCCTTGGACAAACTTGAAGGCGCCATGGTGATCAGATATGTCAGAAAAATAAACCGAAACAAGAATAGAGGAGAAACTTGCGATATGGTGGTCAAAACATCCGAGAGTATATATAATGAATTTTTTTCGTACAGGACAAGTAATCCGGGAGAAAATGGAGTCGGGATAGTCTACGAGGGAGTCACAAGCTCGGTATGCGCACCCAGGGGGTAGGGTGCGCCCCTGAGCTTGTCCCTTCCTCGTGCACTTTCCTGATTGTTTATTATTTTCCTAATTTTTTATATATTCCAAAACGAACAAAAAGTGCTGTTATGGACTTTTGGAGTCGGATTACTTTCCGTACCACGTACCTACTCCTTTTCATGGTTTTGGAGCATTTCTGGAAGGTCTCTTTTATGTGCTCCTCTGTTGTCATCGTTTGAATAATATTAATTTCAACATTAATTGGTGTACCTGAGATATAATGTTTAATTCTTTGCCCATTAAGCACTCTCGGATTAGTGCCTTCGGCATTGCTGGTCCTGATAGCCCCGGAGTGATAAACTTCTCCGATGATATATGATCCTTCCCATTTAGAGAGAAGTTCTCCTGCAAAGAATCTGAAATGAGAATTGTATAATAGAAATTGATCAGCTACTTTAAATTCCCATTTTTGGATTCTTTTGTCGTGCCATCTTTTAACTTTTCTTTAATTAACTTGGCATTTTCATAAGCTTGTGTCCTCCATTCATCTAACGAGCTAATAGTAAATAACCTCTTTTCACCGGCAAGTTTGAAGTCATAATAAGTTCTTTAATTGCCCAATAAGCCTTATGTTCTAACTCCAAAGGTGAATGACATGCCTTTCCATAGACCATTTTATATGGGGACATACCCATAGGATTTTTATAAGCAGTTCTATAAGCCCATAATGCAACATCAAGTTTCTTAGACCACTTCTTTCTAGATCTATTAACAGTCTTTTGCAAAATTAACTTTTTTTCTCTATTTCTTAATTCAACTTTTTTTCTCTATGGTTGACATCATATTTAGCTAGGAGTTTACGGAATGCACCTTGAATAAAATGTGAACCACCATCAGTCATTAAATATCTAGGGACTCCAAATCTCGGAAAGATATCTTCCTTAAGCATTTTAATAGAAGTGTTATGATCAGCACTACTAGTTGGAATAGCTTCTACCCACTTAGTAACATAATCAACATCAACTAAAATATGTATATACCCATTGGAAGAAGGAAAAGGTCCCATACAATCAAAGCCCCAAACATCAAATGGTTCAATAACAAGTGAATAATTCATAGGCATTTCCTGACGTCTACCAATATTTCCAATTCTTTGACATACATCACAAGAGGGACAAACTTACGTGCATTCTTGAAGAGAGTAGGCCAATAAAAACTAGACTGTAATACCTTATGTGCAGTTCTATCTCCAAGATGGTGCCCTTCATATGCCTCGGAGTGACACTTCCGTAGGATTTGTTCCTGTTCATGCTCAGGTACACAACGTCTAATAACACCATCTATTCCTTCTTTATATAGATGGGGGTCATCCCAGAAGTAATGTCTTAAATCAAAGAAGAACTTTTTCTTTTCTTGCTATGTGTAACTAGGTGGTATATATTTAGCAACAATGTAATTAGCATAGTCTGCATACCAAGGACTATTATGAGAAGCATTTATAACAACTAATTGCTCATCAGGAAAACTATTATCTATAGGTAGTGGGTCATCAAGAACATTTTCCATCCTACACAAGTTATCTGCTACATGATTCTCAACTCCTTTTCTATTAATAATATGCAAATCAAACTCTTGTAATAATAGAACCCACCTAATTAGTCTAGGTTTAGCATCTTTCTTTTCCATAAGATATTTATTAGCAGCATGATCAGTGTGAATAGTAACTTCAGAATCAACAATATGAGGTCAGAATTTATCACATGCAAACATAACTGCTAAAAATTCTTTCTCAGTAGTACCATAATTTCTTTGAGAACTGTCTAGAGCCTTACTAGCATAATGAATAACATTCAATTTCTTATCAACTCTTTGGCCTATAATAGCACCAACAACATAATCACTAGCATCACACATAATTTCAAAGGGTAGGTTCCAATCAGGTGGTTGAACAATGGGTGCAAAAATTAAGGCTTTCCTAAGTATTTCAAAGGCCTCTAAGCAATCATCATCAAAAACAAATGGAACATCTTTTTGAAGGAGATTAGTTAGCGGCCTAGAAATGTTAGAGAAAGCTTTAACGAACCTTCTATAGAAACCAACATGACCAAGGAAACATCTTATACCTTTAATATCTTTAGGACATGGCATCTTCTCAATTGCATCAACTTTAGCTTTATCTACCTCAATACCTCGTTCGGAAATTTTATGCCCAAGGACTACACCTTCATTCACCATAAAGTGGCACTTCTCCCAATTCAAGACAAGATTAATTTATTCACATCTCTACAAAACTTGATAAAGTTTGCTTAAGCAATCATCAAAAGAAGCACCGTAAACGAAAAAATCATCCATGAATACCTCGACAATCTTTTCAGAAAAGTCAGAGAATATAGCAGTCATACGTCTTTGAAAGGTAGCAGGTGCATTACATAAACCAAAAGGCATATGTCTATAAGCATAAGTTCCATAAGGGCAAGTAAAAGTAGTTTTCTCTTGATCTTCTTTTGACACAGGTATTTGAGAAAAAATGGAATATCCATCAAGGAAACAAAAGTGTGTATGCTTAGATAATCTTTCTAACATTTGAACAATAAAAGGCAAGGGGTAATGATGTTCTCTAGTAGCTTTATTTAATTTTCTAAAATCAATTACCATCCTATAACTGGTTACATTTCTTTGTGGGATGAGTTCATTGTTATCATTAAGAACAACGGTAATACCTCCTTTCTTAGGAACACAATGAACATGACTTACCCATCTACTATCAGCTATAGGATAAACTATACCTGCCTCCAGAAGCTTTAATACTCCAGTTCTTACCACATCTTCATCTTAGGATTCAAACAGCGCTGGTGATCAATAACTGGTTTAGCATCAGGCTCCATATTAATCTTGTGCTGACATAGAGTGGGACTAATGCCCTTAAGATCATCCAGAGTATATCCAGTAGCAGCGTGATGCTTCCTCAGAGTTTTGAGTAATCTCTTTTCTTCATGCTCTGAAAGGTTAGCATTGATAATAACAGGATATATCTTCTTTTCATACATATAAGCATATTGCAGTGTATCAGGTAGTTTCTTTAATTCAAACACATGATCACTCTTAGGTGGAAGAGGATCTCCAAGAGTTTCAACAGATAAATTATATTTAAGGATATGTGCTTGTTTAAAGAATATCTCATCTATTTCATTTCTTTCATTCATATGCATATCATTCTCAGGTTCTAGCAAATATTGTTCTAATGGATCAGTAGGAGGCACGACAATAGAAGCATGACCAATAATTTCATCTTTACTAGACGATTCCTTCTCATGTTGTTGTCTACAAAACTTAGAGAAGTTAAACTCATGAGATACATCACCAAACTTAACTCTAACCTTTTTTTGAGAAAGAACTCTAACATTTTCTTTAACACAATAAATTTCATCATTAACGGTATTCAATAAAGGCCTACCAAATATAACGGGACAAAAATTATCTTGTTGTGAACCGAGTATTAAGAAATCAGTATGGTATTTGATCTTACCACACAAGACTTCACCATCTCGAACAATCCCAAGTGGTGAAATAGTATTTCTATTTGCAAGCTTAATAGTAACATCAATGTTCTCAATCTTAGCAGGTGTAATGTCATTCATAATTTCTTGATATAAAGTAAATGCAATAGCACTCACACTAGCACCCATGTCACACAATCCATGATAGCGATGATCTCCAATTTTAACAGAAACAACAGGCATGTCAACTACTGGCTTATTCTTATCTAACATATCTTGTTCATTTCTAGCAGGTTTAGCAATTCTAGCAGTCTCATCACTGAAGTAAATAACATGCCCATCAATATTATCAACCAAGAGATCTTTAAGCATTGCAATATTAGGTTCCTCTAACATTTCTTTGATAGGGGGGTGAAACTTAAACCACTTCTCCTTAGGGAGATCAACATGAGTAGCAAATGATTCACAAAAGGAAGCTACTATCTCAAAGTCAAGTCCATATTTAGTACTAAACTTATGAAAGCATCAGTTTCCATAAACGATTTAACACAATCAAACTCAAGTTTTATACCCGGCTCTTTACCTTTGTCGAATTCCCAATCTTCATAGTTGCGTTTAATTCTTTCAAGAAGACCCCATTTGAATTCAATAAATTTCTTCATAAAGGAACCAACAGAAGAAGTATCAAGCATGGATCAATCATTATGGGAAAGCCGAGCATAAAAGTTTTGTATAATTATTTCTCTTGAGAGTTCATGATTGGGGCATGTGTCCATCATATATTTAAGCCTCCCCAAGCTTGAGTGATACTTTATCCTTCACGAGGCCATAATCCCGATCACGATGAACCAAATGCATAGGATAGAACTTCTCGTGAATTCCAATTTCAATCGGTTCCAATCCCATGTTCCAATATTGTCCAATAGCCTACACCATGTCAATGCCTTTCCCTCCAAAGATAAAGGGAATACCTTTTTCTTAACTCCATCCTCGGATAAACCTGCAAGCTTAAGCAATCCACAGATTTCATCCACATAGATTAAGTGCATATCAAGATGTACTATTCCATCTCCTGCATAAGTATTAGCTAGCAGTTTCTCTAACATACCCGAAGGAATTTCATAATAAATATATTTTCAGTAGGTTCAGTAGGTTTAGGAGCAACTCTTATTGCTTCCGGTCGAGGTGAAGTTACCCCAAACAAACCCCTCAAAGGATTATTTTCCATAGTGACAAGTGACAGTAAATTTCAGCACGTAATATAAATGTTTAATTACCAAATTCCACTTAACAAAGGCGCTTCACTCCCCGCCAATGGCACCAGAAAAGAGTCTTGATGACCGACAAGTATAGGGGATCAATCATAGTCCTTTCAATAAGTAAGAGTGTTGAACCCAACGAGGAGCAGAAGGAAATGATAAGCGGTTTTCAGCAAGGTATTCTCTGCAAGTACTGAAAGTAGCGGTAATAGATAGTTTTGTAGCAAGATAATTTATGGCAGGTAACAAGTAACAACAATAACAAGGTGCAACAAGGTGGCCCAATCCTTTTTATAGCAAAGGACAAGCCAAAATGTTCTCTTATAATAAGCAAAGCGTTCTCGAGGACACATGGGAATTGTCGTCTAGTCACTTTCATCATGTTTGTTTGATTCGCGTTCGCTACTTTGATAATTTGATATGTGGGTGGACCGATGCTTGAGTGTTGTTCTTACTTGAAAAACAACCCTCTTATGATTACCCCCTCTCGCAAGCATCCGCAACTACGAAAGAAGAATTAAGATAAATCTAACCATAACATAAAACATATGGATCCAAATCAGCCCCTTACGGAATAACGCATAAACTAGGGTTTAAGCTTCTGTCACTCTAGCAACCCATCATCTACTTATTACTCCACAGTGCCTTCCCTTAGTCCCATGAATGGTGAAGTGTCATGTAGTTGACGTTCACATAACACCACTAAAGGAAGCAACAACATACATATCATCAAAATATCGAACGAATACCAACATCACATGATTACTTATAACAAGACTTATCCCATGTCCTCAAGAACAAAAGTAACGAATCACAAATCATACTCATGTTCAAGATCAGAGGGGTATTGAATATGCTTGAGGATCTCAATATTATATCTTCCACCAAATAAACCAACTAGCATCAACTACAAGATGTAATCAACACTACTAGCAACCCACAGGTACCAATCTGAGGTTTTGAGACAAAGGTTGAATACAAGAGATGAACTAGGGTCTGAGATGAGATGGTACTGGTGAAGATGTTGATGAAGATTAGTCCTCCCATGATGAGAGGATCGTTGGTGATGTCGATGGCTTTGATTTCCCCCTCCCGAAGGGAAGTTTCCCCGGCAGAATCGCTCCACTCAAAAGCAAAAGTGCTCCTCCCAGGTTCCACCTCGAGACGGCGGTGCTTCGTCCTAAAAGTTTTCTCCTTATTGTTTCTAGGGAAATTGGCTTCATATAGCAGAAGATGGGCACCAGAGGCCTGCCAGGGCCCCCACAAGCTCAGTAGGCACAGCTAGGGGGTAGGGTGCGCCCCCTAAGCTTGCTGCTCCCTGGTGGCGCCCTCCTGGTATTTCTAACGCCAACATTTTTTATATATTCCAAAATAATTCTCCGTAAATTTTCAGGTCATTTGGAGTTGTGCGGATTAGCTATCTTTGTTGTAGCCTTTTCCGGTCCAGAATTCCAGCTCTCAGCAATCTCCCTCTTTATGTGAAACTTGCAAAATAAGAGAGAAAGGGCATAAGAATAGTATCATAAAGTGAAATAATGACCCCAAAACATAATAAATAATAGTACGAAAACATGATGCAAAATGGACGTATCAGGTACCCCTCTGGAAACAAAAGATCGAAGATGGCATTTCCGACGTTTTTATTTCTTTGGTCGTAGGAAATCCATACTATTTAGAGGGGGTCCACATCAGAAGGTGTGGGTGGACTCAAATCACGTACACAAAATACATATTGCACCCACCTTAGCCTTCCTATCCGTTTTGAGGAGAGACTCCTATTTTAACTTGTGTAGGAAAACAACCTAGCGGTTTTACCGCTCCTCTCTGGAGCGGACACTGCTATGCATGGCCAAGTGGCTATGTCGTTGCTTAGTGCGGTTGTATCGCTCCTTCTGTGAGTGGTACTACCAGACCAAGTACCGCTCCAACTATCGCCCGAGGGGTGATTCCCCTGGCTTCGGCAACGGTGCATGGGCGTGGCTGGGCGGTTGTTCTGGTTATTCACGCAATAACTGGTACAACCGAGTGACCAAGCTATTGTACTACTTTGGAAATCATAGCCACACCTGCACACACGGAGGCTGTCGTGGATATGGGACACGGGTACCCTCATGGAGATAGGTTGTGGCCCATCATGGGAGGTGGCCCAGTAGGCTGACTTAAACAGTTTGAATAAGACCCGGACTGTTATCCGGCTTATAATAGAAAAGAGACTAGTCCTAATCCTACTAAGACTCTACATGTAAGCCGGCCCCTTCAACTTATATAAGGAGGGACAAGGCGCCCCAAGAGGGCAGAAGTTAGAAGCTCGGTAATCTCTAGGGCTAGACGCAACTATGTAACACCCCATGTCATTAGCCATAGTAACCACTTTTGATAATGACAAGTCAGCATGATTAACAGTGCCTAATCATCATTTGCATCATATTGCATTTCAACTCCTAAGTCAAAATTCAAATTTAAATGAAAGTGGAAAATAAAAGTTGTACAACATAGAAACTAAAATGTTCAATAAATAGCAAATATTACAGAGACTATTCTAAAATTGTAACCAACAATTAATAAATTAATTAGATGGCTCTAACATTACCAAAACAGCAAGGTTTAATACATTTTATTTAACATAAAATTTGTGTGAACCCCATTTGTCTCCAAACCAATTTTTGGTAGTAGTAGATATTACCTAGCATCTAATGGGCTAGGTCACTAATTTTGTAAAAGTCATTTTGAGGCCTAGCTATTTACAAAACTAAAACTAAAAATAAATAAAAAGACAAAAAAGACAAAACATAAATGAAACAGAAAAATAAAAACAACCCCCCCCGGGCCAACTAGGCCAGACGACCCAGCCGGCCGGCCCACCCCGCACCTCCCCTGGCCTATATGGCCCTTTCCCCCGAAACCCTAAACCGCTAACCACCTCCCCACTCCCTCACCACCCCCGATCCAGTCCCCTCCCCCTCTTCCCCGATCTGGGCGCCCCTCGCCCCGAGCACCGTCGCCCGTCGCCGCCCGTAGGCTTCGCCGGCGTCGCCGGCCGAGGCCACCTCGCCGCCGCCCGCCTCCTCAACCCTCCCTCCCGCGTGGATCCGTTCGGGGGCAATCGACGCCCCCGACGCCCTGCGCCCGCGCCGACGCCGGACCCCGCCGTCACCATCCCCGCCCGTCGCCGGTGTTCGCCTCCCCGACCTCCTCCCCAAGGGTCTTCGTCGAGCCTCGCCGCCCGATCCCCTGCATCGCCCGTGAGCCTCGTCGCTCTCCTCCCCCTCTGCTCCCTACGCCCCTGGTCACCGCGCGCCCACGCCGTCCCGCACGCGCTCAACGCCGCAGCTGGCCGCGCCTGGCCTCGCGCCCGCGCCTCGCCCGCGTCTGCCCGCATCACCGCCGCGCCCGCACGCACGCGCTTCCCGCGTCGTCCACCGCCCGCGCTCGCGCACGCCGTGCGCGCCTTGGCTGCCCCTGGCCACGCCCCGCCGCGTCCTCCCGTGCGCCGGCCGTGCTCGCTCGCCGTTCGCTGCCACCCACTGCGCCAAATCGGGCTGCGCCCGAACCCACTAAGGCCCCAGGGCCACTGCCAGGTGCGGCCGATGCCCCTGTGCCAATGACATGTGGGGGCTAGCCCCCAGAACATTTTAAAAATAAAAGAAAATAAAAATGTAATTAATAAAATTAATAATTAATTAATTAGTGAATTAATTAAGTTAATTAATCCTGTTTAATTAATCTAATTAATTAGTTAGTTTAATTAAACTGTAATTAGGTTAACTAAACCCTAATTAACTAGACAGAGTATGACAGGTGGGACCCACACGTCAGCTTGACCAGTCAACTGCACTGTTGACTGCTGACATTAGCATGATGTCATGCTGACGTCATCAATTACTGTTTTGGATAATGTTGAATTTAAATAAATAATTAAATTCCAAAAATTAATTAAAACTTTAGAAAATCATATTAAATAAACCGTAACTCCAATGAAAATGATTTATATATGAAAGTTGCTCAGAATTTCGATACGAACCCGAATACGTCCTCCGTATTCCTGTCAGATGCCCCTGGCTAGATGAACATGGAACTTTTAGACCGATTTTGATAAATGAATAGTGCCCAACTTTAATTAAATAGATCTGAATAAATTCCTAAATTAACTAAATCCTTTAGTTAGGCAGTAGAACACCTCGGCATATCATTTAGTCATGTCATGCATATTGTTTGCATTTTTGCCGTGAATTTATTGTTTCTCTCCCCCTCCTTCTCTCTCGATAGACGCCAATACCGACGACGCTGCAGCTGGGTACGACTACACTACAGACGAGCAGCCCATTGACGACCCCTCTCTCTTGCCAGAGCAACCAGGCAAGCCCCCCCCCCCCCCTGAGCATCCAGATATCGCCCATTCCATTTCTCCTGCTTGCATTAGATTTTGCTACTGTTAAATGTATGTTCCTATTCTGATGCATAGCCTGCTTTCGAAACCTGTTCATTGTTACCTTACCTGCCTATGATAAATTGTTTAGTATAGGTTGGTAGTGAACCATCAGTGACCCCACCACCTTACCCTTGTTGCCCCTGCTTGACCATCGACGACTCGATCAACGTGATCGTCGACCAGAGACCGACACATCACTTTGCCCCCTTAGTTGTACGACTCTGCATAGTTACTATCGAGTGCCGGGGGTGATACCTCGTAACGCACTCATGATGAATACTCTGCAGCGTAGCTGTTCGGTCGTGGTCATCGAGGGTGATTCCTCCTTCTCCACTTCCGATACGACTCTGTCGTGCAACCCCTCAGTGTGAACCTCGAGGGTGATGCCTCATACGTTCACCCTGATGATTTCATCGAGTGGAATCCACCGAGGGTGATTCCTCGGGGTTTCCCCCTTGATGTTATGACCACACGGTTACTTGACCTTCGTTACAGGCGGGTCGACCCTGATGGGTACCCGCTGGGGATCTATGATGTCGGGTGTGCCAGAAGGGCACTCGAGTGTGATATGGTGGCGGAGCATCGGAGACTCTGATTGCCTCCGCGTGATACTAATTGAGCCTATTGGATTTGGGTGTGTGATCTGAGTGGGTCGACGTGCCCTATACGCACTACCACCGCGCGGGATAATGGTTATGGGGCCCTCTGCGATGTACGTTTCTCCCGAAAGCTCGTCAGACGTCATGATTCACCATGCGGGCTGATTGTCGGGATTGGGCTGGATACTTCACTAACGAGTTCAGTGTCGCGCCTGCACCCCGGCCAGTCTCGCAACGCGCAGGGTGCCCAGGGCGATGGCCCAAGACCTCTGGGTGCATAGGTTAGTCCGGCGTGCTGACCTCTCTGCCGAGCCTAGGTAGGGCGCTGCTTCATGTTGATCTCCCGAGGCCGGGCATTACCCAGCAAGTGTGTCCGGCCAGAGGTGATCGAGCGTGTTGGGTAACAGTAGTGCACCCCTGCAGGGATGAATGATCTATTGATAGTCGGTCCTACGGTAAAGGACGCTCAGTTTGTGTATCCCGTTCTACTACTTGAACTGGATACTTGTTACTTAATTGAAGCTTCGGGATCGCTTTCTCCCTGGGAGTCGAGGAAGGATTTCTAGGCTTGCTTCAACATGATTGCTTAATAAAATGCTATTCTACTCTCTTCTACTGCTGCAAGATGATGGCTTCGTGAAGATGCTAGTCTTCGATAGGACTAGGCCTTCTCTCTATTCTGGCATTTCTGCAGCCCAATCCACATATACAGCCTTTCTCCATTGATAATGTTGCATATGTAGTGTAGATTCTTGCTTGCTGAGTACTTCGGATGAGTACTCACGGTTGCTTTACTTTCTCTTTTCCCCATAACCCCACCTTGATGATACATCAGACGATGGAGCCCCGGAGCCAGACGCCACCTTAGGAGCTTACTACCAGGAGGGTCCAGACGGCACTTATTACTGGATCGAGCCAGCCGACCAGGAGTAGGTTCGGAGGCTCCCAGGCAGGAGGCCTACGCCTTTCGATCTAGAATCGTTGTTTGTGCTAGCCTTCTTAAGGCAAAACTTGTCTAACTATGTCTGTACCCAGATATTATTTGTATGACTGACTTATGTATTTGGATCTTCGGATCCCTGGTCTGTAATATTGTGGATCTCCGTTTATTTGTGTTAGAGTTGTGTTGTGATATTTTCCCGTGAGTCCCTGTGCTTGATCGTGCATGTTTGCGTGTATGATTAGTGCACGATTAAGTCAGGGGCGTCACAAGTTGGTATCAGAGCCGACTACCTGTAGAAAGCCCCCTTCCAATTCCTTGGCCGAAGTTGAGTCTAGACATCGAAAAACTAATTTACTAACTTGGTTGTGTGGCTTACGGGCCCACGTCGCCAACTGGGTGGTATTAGGATCTTTTATTCCTCGTCTATACTCTGGGACTCTGATCTCTCTTCTATTCGGGTTAAATGATTTTACTAATTATAACTCTAGGTTCTCGTAAATACTCTCCCGGAGAGCCCCTCACTGCAGATGATCGCCTGCTTCAACAGAAGATTCCGAAGATACCCTTTGATGTTTCCCGAGACACCTGAGTCCACCGCCTTTGCAAATTCCCTACCGCTGTTATATCCTTATGGATAACTACATACACTTGCCATTCATACTTTCAATCCCGTTGATCTTGTTATTACAAGATGCCCCGAACTGCTCTTCGTTGTTCCGATAATCCTTTGAACTTACTGCCTTATAGTACTTGCCTCATGAATACCCCCTACGGATAATTCCTCACACTCACCGAGTATCCGTTCTTCCCCTTTGTTTCTATGATTCACAAGATACATTGAAATACTATTCGATCTTTCAAAAATCCTTAGCAGCTTATTGCTCTGCGAATACTTGTCCGCTTGCATTATGGATGCTTCCCATATGTCTGGCAATATTCATTAGTATCCTTAACACTGTCATTTTGGTCTTACTGATTCAACATGAGTGCGAATGCATGCAATCATTAGTTGATCCTTTTAAAATTATCTTTCTGGCTCAGACGCCATTTTGAACATGAGATGGTTCTCGACCGAACTAATTGCCGTCGATCGTACCCTTAGGTCTATTCAAGTTACCCATCCTTGATCAGAGCGTCCGCTTCTGATCCTTCGTATTGGAATTCATAATTCCTTTGTTATCTAAGCATCAAATTATTCAGGTGTTCTATAATCCGATGCCCTTGCATTCTTTCTTCTTCTGGTTGAGTACCGATGCTCACATCAGGTCCCTTGTGGACCACCGGATCCATGTTTGGATTTTATCTGATAGCGTCCTTCATATGTAATCACCTTGTGAGTTCTTCCATGATACATAATGCCTTTGGTAAATTGTATCCTCTGCGTTCTCAATCATACTCAGCTTTCGAGCTTGTATAAATTACTCCTGAAGCGTTATATGTTCCTAAGATGCCCCGATGGGTTGAACCTATGCCTTCCCTAATCGGTATGAACTCGAAAAGTTATGCGGGTTATACTCTACTGGCTTTTCGTCATATGAAATTTCAATGTTACAACTTCTTCGAAGGCGAGAAGTGAATGAAAGGTTATGTATCGAAGAAGTGGGAGTCGACCTTGAACCTTTGTGTTCTTGCCCATGGACCCGATGTGGGACTTATCATGAAAGCTTGTTGCAAGAATATTTAATCATTTGAATAATTCTTTCGGTGTCAATAAATTGGATCCCTTGCAGTTATGGTCCCGACCATACTAACCTTATTCATTATATCTGAAGGGAAACCATTCCAGTGCCTCGTCTATTTTTGACAAGATTAAAGTATCTGCTATCGCAAGTCAACGATCCAGCTCAGTTTCTATTCTGATCTCCCTTCGAGTATTTCCCCCTGGTATCCCGATAATATCACGGGACTGCAAATACTTCTTATGAGACTTCGTCAAGTATTCCTTCTCACTGATTCAGTATTCCACGGGTTTTGGGTTGTTTGTCAACTGAGAACATCGATAAGTGAATCGAATCCACCCTGTGATTCAATACTCCTAGTAATGTATTGCTGGGAAATTTAAATTCAACTCCTGTCATTCTTAGCCTGATTGGCTATAGCATCATCGTGCTGATTTTAACTGTGCTACCTGCTCCTCATTCCTGGAGCATAACTTTCGACGATGAGCTAACCTTACGTCGATCTTCATCGTCATATCTTTTTGCCTTGAACAACAAGCTTGATTCCGATTTTTGTGTCGTACCCGTGGTTTCAATAACCTTTGGCTTCATCATTCCTTTGGCTTGATGCCATCGCCGATCGATTACATCTTCATGAAATCTCTCGACAAATGTGTCATAATTATAATCAACATTCCGAGCTCTTCCAGGATATCAATCAAATTCATGATGAGAAATACCATCCTTGCCCCTCGATGATTGTGTTAGTCATCGACAACATTATTGCATTCCTTCCAACACAAAACTTGTTTTTGTTTTGTGTTGTACCTCGAGTTCCTTGCTATCCAACTTATGTTATGTTCTGCGTGGAGTATTACTATCTTTGATGTCAAGAGTGTTGTGAGAATCGCTCCACCTCATAAGAATTCTTGGTATAACGATACTTCTCACCATCCCCCTTCCTTCTTGGTCCCCGTGTTGATTCTAACCGGGATACTAACAAGTGAATGGTGCTGCTTGGATTTTGTACTTCTAGCAACCCCATTGCTATGAAGTTAATGGTCGATAGCTCATTCTTAGACTATTGGATATTGAATCGTCATTCTAACATTGATCATGCTACCTAAGCCCATGTTTCAAGTGCACTTTTCATCCAATGTTTAAATGTGCATGTTTTCCTCGAGCATACATCATTATATCATTTGATCTGACAAATGTTATCTCCTTGTTCACATAATTGTGGAAATCCATCTTTTTGGAAATCTCGGTGAATTGTCGCTGACTCCATCAACCACATCCTCATCTTCTCCATGGTTAATGATGAACTCTTGTTTTGGAACTTGCTTCTATAGTTCATTTCCCGAGAATCTTATAATGCCATCCCATCAATTTGTGTGCACCTTTTCTTCTCAGGCATCCTGAGTCTGAGGTATCCTGACACCAATCAAATCTGAATCTCGGTCAGATATGATGGTTGGAACATATTTTCAAGAGTTATATCCTTGGTCTGTATATGACCCGGTAAGGTGATGTCATGCCTAGCACACCTGGCCGGAGGACCTTTTGTTATAGTTTTCTTTTTAGCAAGGTTATCCATTCTTCCATGAGGAAATTGTAAGACTTATTCTATGAGTTTTCCTGATGGATCATTTGTGTATCCTAAGTCTGATCTTTACCTGATGACCATGTCAATGCTATCTCGAAGCATGTCTGTGGTACTCCGGTTTTCAATAAAAACATTTAAAGCACAATGCTAAGTTTTCCTTAATAATTATCCAAACACCGTTGTATGGGTAATGTCATGAAATTTCTCTCCCCTTACTTAAAGGGTTTTCTATGTTATATCCTGTCATGGATATCATGCTCTGCTTGTCCTTGGGAAGGATATACCCCTGAAATATGTGTTTAAACACATTTTCCTTTCCATTATTCTGATTAAATCTGATAACCACTTTTCCTTTCCATTGGTTTGTTTAAACCCTTATTGTGATCTGTATGATATGATCATGAAATGCTTGAATAGCGGGAAGATCTGTCTTATCCTGAACATCCCATCCGTATTCTTGATCAAGCTGAACGTTGGACTCGTCAGAAGTCAATCAAATTTCTCAAGGTTCAGTGGTCGAATCATTCTGAAGATAAAGCCACTTGGGAACGCGAGGATCGTCTTCGCGAAGAATACCCCGCTTTCTTTCAGTCTTCCTCTTAATTCTCGGGACGAGAATTCTTGATAGATGAGGAGAATTGTAACACCCCATGTCATTAGCCACAGTAATCACTTTTGATAATGACAAGTCAGCATGATTAACAGTGCCTAATCATCATTTGCATCATATTGCATTTCAACTCCTAAGTCAAAATTCAAATTTAAATGAAAGTGGAAAATAAAAGTTGTACAACATAGAAACTAAAATGTTCAATAAATAGCAAATATTACAGAGACTATTCTAAAATTGTAACCAACAATTAATAAATTAATTAGATGGCTCTAACATTACCAAAACAGCAAGGTTTAATACATTTTATTTAACATAAAATTTGTGTGAACCCCATTTGTCTCCAAACCAATTTTTGGTAGTAGTAGATATTACCTAGCATCTAATGGGCTAGGTCACTAATTTTGTAAAAGTCATTTTGAGGCCTAGCTATTTACAAAACTGAAAAAAAAGAAGACAAAACAGAATGAAACAGAAAAATAAAAACAACCCCCCCGGCCAACTGGGCCAGACGACCCAGCCGGCCAGCCCACCCCGCACCTCCCCTGGCCTATATGGCCCTTTCCCCTGAAACCCTAAACCGCTAACCACCGCCCCCACTCCCTCACCACCCCCTATCCAGTCCCCTCCCCCTCTTCCCCGATCTGGGCGCCCCTCGCCCCGAGCACCGTCACCCGTCGCTGCCCGTAGGCTTCGCCGGCGTCGCCGGCCGAGGCCACCTCGCCTCCTCAATCCTCCCTCCCGCGTGGATCCGTTCGGGGGCAATCGACGCCCCCGACGCCCTGCGCCCGCGCCGACGCCGGACCCCGCCGTCACCATCCCCGCCCGTCGCCGGCGTTCGCCTCCTCGACCTCCTCCCCAAGGGTCTTCGTCGAGCCTCGCCGCCCGATCCCCTGCATCGCCCGTGAGCCTCGCCGCTCTCCTCCCCCTCTGCTCCCTACGCCCCTGGTCACCGCGCGCCCGCGCCGTCCCGCACGCGCTCACCGCCGCAGCTGGCCGTGCCTGGCCTCGCGCCCGCGCGCGCCCTCGCCTCGCCCGTGTTTGCCCGCATCGCCGCCGAGCCCGCACGCACGCGCTTCCCGCGCCGTCCACCGCCCGCGCTCGCGCACGCCGCGCGCGCCTTGGCTGCCCCTGGCCAAGCCCCGCCGCGTCCTCCCGTGCGCCGGCCGTGCCCGCTCGCCGTTTGCTGCCGCCCGCTCCGCCAGATCGGGCTGTGCCCGACGCCCGCTAGCGCCCGAACCCACTAAGGCCCCAGGGCCACTGCCACGTGGGGCCGATGCCCCTGTGCCAATGACATGTGGGGCCTAGCCCACAGAACATTTTAAAAATAAAAGAAAATAAAAATGTAATTAATAAAATTAATAATTAATTAATTAGTGAATTAATTAAGTTAATTAATCCTGTTTAATTAATCTAATTAATTAGTTAGTTTAATTAAACTGTAATTAGGTTAACTAAACCCTAATTAACTAGACAGAGTATGACAGGTGGGACCCACACATCAGCTTGACCAGTCAACTGCACTGTTGACTGCTAATGTCAGCATGATGTCATGTTGATGTCATCAATTACTGTTTTGGATAATGTTGAATTTAAATAAATAATTAAATTCCAGAAATTAATTAAAACTTTAGAAAATCATATTAAATAAACCGTAACTCCGATGAAAATGATTTATATATGAAAGTTGCTCAGAATTTCGATACGAACCCGTATACGTCCTCCGTATTCCTGTCAGATGCCCCTAGCTAGATGAACATGGAACTTTTAGACCGATTTCGATAAATGAATAGTGCCCAACTTTAATTAAATAGATCCGAATAAATTCCTAAATTCACTAAATCATTTAGTTAGGCAGTAGAACACCTCGGCATATCATTTAGTCATGTCATGCATATTGTTTGCATTTTTTCCGTGAATTTATTGTTTCTCTCCCCCTCCTTCTTTCTCAATAGACGCCGATACCGACGACGCTGCAGCTGGGTACGACTACACTACAGACGAGCAGCCCATTGACGACCCCTCTCTCTTGCCAGAGCAACCAGGCAAGCCCCCCCCCTTGAGCATCCAGATATCGTCCATTCCATTTCTCCTGCTTGCATTAGATTTTGCTACTGTTAAATGTTTGTTCCTATTCTGATGCATAGTCTGCTTTCGAAACCTGTTCATTGTTACCTTACCTGCCTATGATAAACTGTTTAGTATAGGTTGGTAGTGAACCATCAGTGACCCCACCACCTTACCCTTGTTGCCCCTGCTTGACCATCGACGACTCGATCAACGTGATCGTCGACCAGAGACTGACACATCACTTTACCCCCCTTAGTTGTACGACTCTGCATAGTTACTATCGAGTGTCGAGGGTGATACCTCGTAACGCACTCCTGATGAATACTCTGCAGCGTAGCTGTTTGGTCGTGGTCATCGAGGGTGATTCCTCCTTCTCCACTTCCGATACGACTCTGTCGTGCAACCCCTCAGTGTGAACCTCGAGGGTGATGCCTCATACGTTCACCCTGATGATTTCGTCGAGTGGAATCCACCGAGGGTGATTCCTCTGGGTTTCCCCCTTGATGTTATGACCACACGGTTACTTGACCTTTGTTACAGGCGGGTCGACCCTGATGGGTACCCGCTGGGGATCTATGATGTCGGGTGTGCCAGAAGGGCACTCAAGTGTGATATGGTGGCGGAGCATCAGAGACTCTGATTGCCTCCGCGTGATACTAATTGAGCCTATTGGATTTTGGTGTGTGATCTGAGTGGGTCGACGTGCCCTATACGCACTACCACCACACGGGATAATGGTTATGGGGCCCTCTGCGATGTACGTTTCTCCCGAAAGCTCGTCAGACATCACGATTCACCATGCGGGCTGATTGTCGGGATTGGGCTGGATACTTCACTGACGAGTTCAGTGTCGCGCCTGCACCCCGGCCAGTCTCGCAATGCGCAGGGTGCCCAGGGCGATGGCCCAAGACCTCTGGGTGCATAGGTTAGTCCGGTGTGCTGACCTCTCTGCCGAGCCTAGGTAGGGCGCTGCTTCATGTTGATCTCCCGAGGCCGGGCATTACCCAGCAAGTGTGTCCGGCCAGAGGTGATCGAGCGTGTTGGGTAACAGTAGTGCACCCCTGCAGGGATGAATGATCTATCGATAGCCAGTCCTACGGTAAAGGACGCTCAGTTTGTGTATCCCGATCAACTACTTGAACTGGATACTTGTTACTTAATTGAAGCTTCGAGATCGCTTTCTCGCTGGGAGTCGAGGAAGGATTTCTAGGCTTGCTTCAACATGATTGCTTAATAAAATGCTATTCTACTCTCTGTTGGAAATATGCCCTAGAGGCAATAATAAAATGGTTATTATTATATTTCCTTGTTCATGATAATTGTCTGTTATTCATGCTATAATTGTGTTATCCGGAAATCGTAATACATGTGTGAATACATAGACCACAACATGTCCCTAGTAAGCCTCTAGTTGACTAGCTCGTTGATCAATAGATGGTTACGGTTTCCTGACCATGGACATTGGATGTCATTGATAACGGGATCACATCATTAGGAGAATGATGTGATGGACAAGACCCAATCCTAAGCCTAGCACTAGATCGTGTAGTTCGTTTGCTAAAGCTTTTCCAATGTCAAGTAACTTTTCCTTAGACCATGAGATTGTGCAACTCCCGGATACCGTAGGAGTGCTTTGGGTGTACCAAACGTCACAACGTAACTGGGTGGCTATAAAGGTGCACTACGGGTATCTCCGAAAGTATCTGTTGGGTTGGCACGAATCGAGACTGGGATTTGTCACTCCATGTAACGGAGAGGTACCTCTGGGCCCACTCGGTAGGACATCATCATAATGAGCTCAATGTGATCAAGGAGTTGTTCACGGGATGATGTGTTACGGAAACGAGTAAAGAGACTTGCCGGTAACGAGATTGAACAAGGTATCGAGATACCGACGATCGAATCTCGGGCAAGTATCGTACCGATAGACAAAGGGAATTGCGTACGGGATTGATTGAATCCTCGACATCGTGGTTCATCCGATGAGATCATCGAGGAGCATGTGGGAGCCAACATGGGTACCCAGATCCCGCTGTTGGTTATTGACCGGAGAGTCGTCTCGGTCATGTCTGCGTGTCTCCCGAACCCGTAGGGTCTACACACTTAAGGTTCGGTGACGCTAGGGTTATAGAGATATTAGTATGCGGTAACCCGAAGGTTGTTCGGAGTCTCGGATGAGATCCTGGACGTCACGAGGAGTTCCGGAATGGTCCGGAGGTAAAGATTTATATATGGGAAGTCCTATTTTGGCCACCGGAAAATGTTCGGGATTTTTCGGTATTGTACCGAGAAGGTTCTAGAAGGTTCCGGAGTGGGGCCCACCTGCATGGGGGGACCCACATGAACGTGGGTAGTGGGGGCAAGGCCCCACACCCCTAGTCAAGGCGCACCAAGATTCCTCCTTAGAAGGAATAAGATCATATCCCGAAGGGATAAGATCAAGATCCCTAAAAAAGGGGGATAACAATCGGTGGGGAAGGGAAAGGATGGGATTTCTTTCCTTCCACCTTTGCCAACGCCCCAATGGACTTGGAGGGGAAGAAACCAGCCCCCTCCACCCCTATATATAGTGGGGAGGTGCATGGGAGAAACAGCTCAGCCCCTGGCGCCTCCCTCTCCCTCCCGTGACACCTCTTCCTCCTCCAGTAGCGCTTGGCGAAGCCCTGCTGAAATCCCGCTGCTTCCACCACCACACCGTCGTGCTGCTGGATCTCCATCAACCTCTCCTCCCCCCTTGCTGGATCAAGAAGGAGGAGACGTCTCTGCTCCGTACGTGTGTTGAACGCGGAGGTGCCGTCCGTTCGGCGCTCGGTCATCGGTGATTTGGATCACGACGAGTACGACTCCATCAACCCCGTTCTCTTGAACGCTTCCGCTCGCGATCTACAAGGGTATGTAGATACACTCCCCTCTCACTCGTTGCTAGATGACTCCATAGATTGATCTTGGTGATGCGTAGAAAATTTTAAAATTCTGCTACGTTCCCCAACAGTGGTATCAACACCAGTACTCTATGGGTGTTCGATTCATCACAATGTAACTAGATTATTGACTCTAGTGCAAGTGGGAGACTGTTGGAAATATGCCCTAGAGGCAATAATAAAATGGTTATTATTATATTTCCTTGTTCATGATAATTGTCTGTTATTCATGCTATAATTGTGTTATCCGGAAATCGTAATACATGTGTGAATACATAGACCACAACATGTCCCTAGTAAGCCTCTAGTTGACTAGCTCGTTGATCAATAGATGGTTACGGTTTCCTGACCATGGACATTGGATGTCATTGATAACGGGATCACATCATTAGGAGAATGATGTGATGGACAAGACCCAATCCTAAGCCTAGCACTAGATCGTGTAGTTCGTTTGCTAAAGCTTTTCCAATGTCAAGTAACTTTTCCTTAGACCATGAGATTGTGCAACTCCCGGATACCGTAGGAGTGCTTTGGGTGTACCAAACGTCACAACGTAACTGGGTGGCTATAAAGATGCACTACGGGTATCTCCGAAAGTGTCTGTTGGGTTGGCACGAATCGAGACTGGGATTTGTCACTCCGTGTGACGGAGAGGTACCTCTGGGCCCACTCGGTAGGACATCATCATAATGAGCTCAATGTGATCAAGGAGTTGTTCACAGGATGATGTGTTACGGAAACGAGTAAAGAGACTTGCCGGTAACGAGATTGAACAAGGTATCGGTATACCGACGATCGAATCTCGGGCAAGTATCGTACCGATAGACAAAGGGAATTGCGTACGGGATTGATTGAATCCTCGACATCGTGGTTCATCCGATGAGATCATCGAGGAGCATGTGGGAGCCAACATGGGTATCCAGATCCCGCTGTTGGTTATTGACCGGAGAGTCGTCTCGGTCATGTCTACGTGTCTCCCGAACCCGTAGGGTCTACACACTTAAGGTTCGATGACGCTAGGGTTGTAGGGAAAGTTTGTACGTGGTTACCGAAATTTGTTCGGAGTCCCGGATGAGATCCCGGACGTCACGAGGAGTTCCGGAATGGTCCGGAGGTGAAGATTTATATATGGGAAGTTGTCATACAGTCACCGGAATAGTTTCGGGGGTTATCGGTATTGTACCGGGACCACCGAAAGGTGTCCGGAGGTCCACCGGGTGGGACTGATTTACCCGGGAGGCCTAATGGGCTGTATATGGGAGGGAACCAGCCCCTTGTGGGCTGGTGCGCCCCCCCCCCCCAAGGGCCCATGGCGCCTAGGGTTGGGAAACCCTAGGGGAGGGAGCCTTCCACCTTGCTTGGGGGGCAAGTTTCCCTCCCATGGCCGCCTCCCCTCCCCTCAGATTGGATCTGAGGGGGCCGGCCCCCTCTCCTCTTCCCCCTATAAATAGTGGAGGGGTGGGAGGGAGGCCATACCTCATCCCTGGCGCAGCCCCTCCCCTCTCCAACACCTCCTCCTCCTCCCGCGGTGCTTGGCGAAGCCCTGCAGGAATACCACGCAGCTCCAACTCCACCACGCCGTCGTGCTGCTGCTGGAGCTGTCCTCCCCAACCTCTCCTCCCCCCTTGCTCGATCAAGAAGGAGGAGACGTCTCCGCTCCGTACGTGTGTTGAACACGGAGGTGCCGTCCGTTCGGCGCTCGGTCATCGGTGATTTGGATCACGACGAGTACGACTCCATCAACCCCGTTCTCTTGAACGCTTCCGCTCGCGATCTACAAGGGTATGTAGATGCACTCCCCTCTCTCTCGTTGCTAGATGACTCCATAGATTGATCTTGGTGATGCGTAGAAAATTTTAAAATTCTGCTACGATCCCCAACAGTGGCATCATGAGCTAGGTCTATGCATAGTATCTTGCACGAGTAGAACACAAAGTAGTTGTGGGCGTCGATTTGTCAATCTTCTTGCCGTTACTAGTCTTATCTTGATTCGGCGGCACTGTGGGATGAAGCGGCCCGGACCGACCTTACACGTACGCTTACGTGAGACAGGTTCCACCGACTGACATGCACTAGTTGCATAAGGTGGCTAGCGGGTGTCTGTCTCTCCCACTTTAGTCGGATCGGATTCGATGAACAGGGTCCTTATGAAGGGTAAATAGAAATTGGCATATCACGTTGTGGTTTTGGCGTAGGTAAGAAACGTTCTTGCTAGAAACCTTTAGCAGCCACGTAAAAACTTGCAACAACAATTAGAGGACGTCTAACTTGTTTTTGCAGCAAGTGCTTTGTGATGTGATATGGCCAAAGGATGTGATGAATGATATATGTGATGTATGAGATGATCATGTTCTTGTAATAGGAATCACGACTTGCATGTCGATGAGTATGACAACCGGCAGGAGCCATAGGAGTTGTCTTAATTTATTATATGACCTGCGTGTCATTGAAATTCGCCATGTAATTACTTTACTTTATTGCTAACCGTTAGCCGTAGTAGTAGAAGTAATAGTTGGCGAGACAACTTCATGAAGACACGATGATGGAGATCATGATGATGGAGATCATGGTGTCATGCCGGTGACGATGATGATCATGGAGCCCCGAAGATGGAGATCAAAAGGAGCAAAGTGATAATGGCTATATCATGTCACTATTTTGATTGCATGAGATGTTTATCATGTTTTTGCATCTTATTTGCTTAGAACGACGGTAGCATATATAAGATGATCCCTTACTAAAATTTCAAGAAAGTGTTCCCCCTAACTGTGCACCGTTGCGAAGGTTCGTTGTTTCGAAGCACTACGTGTTGATCGGGTGTGATAGATTCTAACGTTCGAATACAACGGGTGTAAGCCAGATTTACACAGCAATACACTTAGGTTGACTTGACGAGCCTAGCATGTACAGACATGGCCTCGGAACACAAGAGACCGAAAGGTCGAACATGAGTCGTATAGAAGATACGATCAACATGGAGATGTTCACCGTTGATGACTAGTCCGTCTCACGTGATGATCGGACACGGCCTAGTCGATTCGGATCATGTATCACTTAGATGACGAGAGGGATGTCTATCTGAGTGGGAGTTCATTACATAATTTGATTAGATGAACTTAATTGTCATGAACTTAGTCTAAATGTTACATATCTATCTTGTAGATCAAATGACCAACGCTAATGTTACCCTCAACTTCAACGCGTTCCTAGAGAAAAACAAGCTGAAAGACGATGGTAGCAACTATGCGGACTGGGTCCGTAACCTGAGGATTATCCTCATAGCTGCCAAGAAATCATATGTCCTTGAAGCACCGTTAGGTAACCCACCTGCTCTCCCAGCACTGCCAGACGATTTGAACGTTTGGCAGACACGCACTGATGATTACTCCTTCGTTCAGTGCGGCATGCTCTTCAGCTTAGAACCGGGGCTCCAAAAGCGTTTTGAGCATCACGGAGCATATGAGATGTTCGAAGAGCTGAAAATGGTTTTCCAAGCTCATGCCCGGATCGAGAGATATGAAGTCTCCGATAAGTTCTACAGCTGTAAGATGGAGGAAAATAGTTCTGTCAGCGAGCACATACTCAAAATGTCTGGGTTGCACAGCCGCTTGTCTCAGCTGGGGATTAATCTCCCGGATGACGCGGTCATTGACAGAATCCTCCAGTCGCTTCCACCTAGCTACAAGAGCTTTGTGATGAACTTCAACATGCAGGGAATGGAAAAGACCATTCCTGAGGTATATGCGATGCTGAAGTCAGCGGAGGCAGAGATCAGAAAGGAACATCAAGTGTTGATGATGAATAAAACCACTAAGTTCAAGAAGGGCAAGGGTAAGAAGAACTTCAAGAAGGACGGCAAGGGAGTTGCCGCGCCCGGTAAGCCAGCTGCCGGGAAGAAGTCAAAGAATGGACCCAAGCCTGAGACTGAGTGCTTTTATTGCAAGGGAAACGGTCACTGGAAGCGGAATTGCCCCAAGTACTTAGCAGATAAGAAGGCCGGCAATACCAAAGGTATATGTGATATACATGTAATTGATGTGTACCTTACCAGCACTCGTAGTAGTTCCTGGGTATTTGATACCGGTGAGGTTGCTCATATTTGTAACTCAAAGCAGGAACTGCGGAATCAGCGTAGACTGGCAAAGGACGAGGTGACGATGCGCGTCGGGAATGGTTCCAAGGTCGATGTGATCGCCGTCGGCACGCTACCTCTGCATCTACCTACGGGATTAGTTTTAAACCTCAATAATTGTTATTTAGTGCCAGCTTTGAGCATGAACATTGTATCTGGATCTCGCTTAATGCGAGATGGCTACTCATTTAAATCTGAGAATAATGGTTGTTCTATTTATATGAGAGATATGTTTTATGGTCATGCCCCGCTGGTGAATGGTTTATTTTTATTGAATCTCGAACGTGATGTTACACATGTTTATAATGTGAATGCCAAGAAATGCAAGGTTGATAACGATAGTCCCACATACTTGTGGCACTGCCGCCTTGGTCATATCGGTGTTAAACGCATGAAGAAACTCCATGCAGATGGCCTTTTGGAGTCTCTTGATTATGAATCATTTGACAGATGCGAACCATGCCTCTTGGGCAAGATGACCAAGACTCCGTTCTCCGGAACAATGGAGCGAGCAACCAACTTATTGGAGATCATACATACTGATGTGTGTGGTCCAATGAGTGTTGAGGCTCGCGGTGGTTATCGTTATGTTCTCACCCTCACCGATGATTTGAGTAGATATGGGTATGTCTACTTGATGAAGCACAAGTCTGAGACCTTTGAAAAGTTCAAGGAATTTCAGAATGAGGTTGAGAATCAACGTGACAAGAAAATAAAGTTCTTACGATCAGATCGTGGAGGAGAATATTTGAGTCATGAATTTGGCACGCACTTAAGGAAATGTGGAATTGTTTCACAACTCACGCCGCCTGGAACACCTCAGCGTAACGGTGTGTCCGAACGTCGTAATCGCACTGTATTGGATATGGTGCGATCTATGATGTCTCTTACTGATCTACCGCTATCTTTTTGGGGTTATGCTTTAGAGACTGCCGCATTCACTTTAAATAGGGCACCGTCGAAATCCGTTGAGACGACACCGTATGAATTATGGTTTGGGAAGAAACCTAAGCTGTCGTTTCTGAAAGTTTGGGGATGCGATGCTTATGTGAAGAAACTTCAACCAGAGAAGCTCGAACCCAAGTCGGAAAAATGCGTATTCATAGGATACCCTAAGGAAACTATTGGGTATACCTTCTACCTAAGATCCGAGGGCAAGATCTTTGTTGCCAGGAATGGATCCTTTCTAGAGAAAGAGTTTCTCTCGAAAGAAGTAAGTGGGAGGAAAGTGGAGCTTGATGAGATGACCCTCGAACCGGAGAGTAGCGCAGCACAGGAAAATGTTTCTGTGGAGCCTGCACCGGCTAGAGAGGAAGTTAATGATAATGATCATGATCAAGCTACCACTGAACTTCGAAGGTCCACAAGGACACGTTCCGCACCAGAGTGGTACGGCAATCCTGTCCTGGAAATCATGTTGTTAGACAACAGTGAACCTTCGAACTATGAAGAAGCGATGGCGGGCCCGGATTCCGACAAATGGCTTGAGGCCATGAAATCTGAGATAGGATCCATGTATGAAAACGAAGTATGGACTTTGACTGACTTGCCCGATGATCGGCAAGCCATAGAAAATAAATGGATCTTTAAGAAGAAGACTGACACGGATGGTAATGTGACCATCTATAAGACTCGGCTTGTCGCTAAGGGTTATCGACAAGTTCAAGGGGTTGACTACGATGAGACTTTCTCACCCGTAGCGAAGCTGAAATCCGTCAGAATCATGTTAGCAATTGCTGCATACTATGATTATGAGATATGGCAAATGGACGTCAAAATGGCATTCCTTAATGGTTTTCTTAAGGAAGAGTTGTATATGATGCAACCGGAAGGTTTTGTCGACCCTGAGAATGCTGACAAGGTATGCAAGCTCCAGCGCTCAATCTATGGGCTGGTGCAAGCATCTCGGAGTTGGAACATTCGCTTTGATGAGATGATCAAAGCGTTTGGGTTCACACAGACTTATGGAGAAGCCTGTGTTTACAAGAAAGTGAGTGGGAGCTCTGTAGCATTTCTCATATTATATGTGGATGACATACTGCTGATGGGAAATAATATAGAATTCTTGGAAAGTATAAAGGCCTACTTGAATAAGTGTTTTTCAATGAAGGACCTTGGAGAAGCTGCTTATATATTAGGCATCAAGATCTATAGGGATAGATCGAGACGCCTCATAGGTCTTTCGCAATGCACATACCTTGATAAGATATTGAAGAAGTTCAATATGGATCAGTCCAAGAAGGGGTTCTTGCCTGTATTGCAAGGTGTGAGATTGAGCACGGCTCAATGCCCTACCACGGCAGAAGATGTAGAAGGGATGAGTGTCATCCCCTATGCCTCAGCCATAGGGTCTATTATGTATGCCATGCTGTGTACCAGACCTGATGTAAACCTTGCAGTAAGTTTGGTAGGTAGGTACCAAAGTAATCCTGGCAAGGAACACTGGACAGCGGTCAAGAACATCCTGAAGTACCTGAAAAGGACTAAGGATATGTTTCTCGTATATGGAGGTGACGAAGAGCTCGTCGTAAAGGGTTACGTCGACGCTAGCTTCGACACAGATCCGGATGACTCCAAGTCACAAACCGGATACGTGTATATTTTGAATGGTGGAGCGGTAAGCTGGTGCAGTTGCAAGCAAAGCGTCGTGGCGGGTTCTACATGCGAAGCGGAGTACATAGCAGCCTCGGAGGCAGCACACGAAGCAGTATGGATGAAGGAGTTCATCACCGACCTAGGAGTCATTCCAAATGCGTCGGGTCCAATGGCTCTCTTCTGTGACAACACTGGAGCTATTGCCCTTGCCAAGGAGCCCAGGTTTACCAGGCATATCAAGCGTCGCTTCAACTCCATACGTGAACATGTTCAAGATGGAGACATAGATATTTGTAAAGTGCACACGGATTTAAATGTAGCAGATCCGTTGACTAAACCTCTTCCACGAGCAAAACATGATCAACACCAGAACTCTATGGGTGTTCGATTCATCACAATGTAACTAGATTATTGACTCTAGTGCAAGTGGGAGACTGTTGGAAATATGCCCTAGAGGCAATAATAAAATGGTTATTATTATATTTCCTTGTTCATGATAATTGTCTGTTATTCATGCTATAATTGTGTTATCCGGAAATCGTAATACATGTGTGAATACATAGACCACAACATGTCCCTAGTAAGCCTCTAGTTGACTAGCTCGTTGACCAATAGATGGTTACGGTTTCCTGACCATGGACATTGGATGTCATTGATAACGGGATCACATCATTAGGAGAATGATGTGATGGACAAGACCCAATCCTAAGCCTAGCACTAGATCGTGTAGTTCGTTTGCTAAAGCTTTTCCAATGTCAAGTAACTTTTCCTTAGACCATGAGATTGTGCAACTCCCGGATACCGTAGGAGTGCTTTGGGTGTACCAAACGTCACAACGTAATTGGGTGGCTATAAAGGTGCACTACGGGTATCTCCGAAAGTGTCTGTTGGGTTGGCACGAATCGAGACTGGGATTTGTCACTCCGTGTGACGGAGAGGTACCTCTGGGCCCACTCGGTAGGACATCATCATAATGAGCTCAATGTGATCAAGGAGTTGTTCACAGGATGATGTGTTACGGAAACGAGTAAAGAGACTTGCCGGTAACGAGATTGAACAAGGTATCGGTATACCGACGATCGAATCTCGGGCAAGTATCGTACCGATAGACAAAGGGATTTGCGTACGGGATTGATTGAATCCTCGACATCGTGGTTCATCCGATGAGATCATCGAGGAGCATGTGGGAGCCAACATGGGTATCCAGATCCCGCTGTTGGTTATTGACCGGAGAGTCGTCTCGGTCATGTCTACGTGTCTCCCGAACCCGTAGGGTCTACACACTTAAGGTTCGATGACGCTAGGGTTGTAGGGAAAGTTTGTACGTGGTTACCGAATGTTGTTCGGAGTCCCGGATGAGATCCCGGACGTCACGAGGAGTTCCGGAATGGTCCGGAGGTGAAGATTTATATATGGGAAGTTGTCATACAGTCACCGGAATAGTTTCGGGGGTTATCGGTATTGTACCGGGACCACCGAAAGGTGTCCGGAGGTCCACCGGGTGGGACTGATTTACCCGGGAGGCCTAATGGGCTGTATATGGGAGGGAACCAGCCCCTAGTGGGCTGGTGCGCCCCCCCCCCCAAGGGCCCATGGCGCCTAGGGTTGGGAAACCCTAGGGGAGGGAGCCTTCCACCTTGCTTGGGGGGCAAGTTTCCCTCCCCTGGCCGCCTCCCCTCCCCTCTGATTGGATCTGAGGGGGCCGGCCCCCTCTCCTCTTCCCCCTATAAATAGTGGAGGGGTGGGAGGGAGGCCATACCTCATCCCTGGCGCAGCCCCTCCCCTCTCCAACACCTCCTCCTCCTCCCGCGGTGCTTGGCGAAGCCCTGCAGGAATACCACGCAGCTCCAACTCCACCACGCCGTCGTGCTGCTGCTGGAGCTGTCCTCCCCAACCTCTCCTCCCCCCTTGCTGGATCAAGAAGGAGGAGACGTCTCCGCTCCGTACGTGTGTTGAACACGGAGGTGCCGTCCGTTCGGCGCTCGGTCATCGGTGATTTGGATCACGACGAGTACGACTCCATCAACCCCGTTCTCTTGAACGCTTCCGCTCGCGATCTACAAGGGTATGTAGATGCACTCCCCTCTCTCTCGTTGCTAGATGACTCCATAGATTGATCTTGGTGATGCGTAGAAAATTTTAAAATTCTGCTACGATCCCCAACACTCTCTTCTACTGCTGCAATATGATGGCTTCGTGAAGATGCTAGTCTTCGATAGGACTAGGCCTTCTCTTTATTCTGGCATTTCTGCAGCCCAGTCCACATATACAACCTTTCTCCATTGATAATGTTGCATATGTAGTGTAGATCCTTGCTTGCTGAGTACTTCGGATGAGTACTCACGGTTGCTTTACTTTCTCTTTTCCCCATACCCCCACCTTGATGATACATCAGACGATGGAGCCCCGGAGCCAGATGCCACCTCAGGAGCTTACTACCAGGAGGGTCCAGACGACACTTATTACTGGATCGAGCCAGCCGACCAGGAGTAGGTTTGGAGGCTCCCAGGCAGGAGGCCTACGCCTTTCGATCTAGAGTCGTTGTTTGTGCTAGCCTTCTTAAGGGAAAACTTGTCTAACTATGTCTGTACCCAGATATTATTTGTATGACTGACTTATGTATTCGGATCTTTGGATCCCTGGTCTGTAATATTGTGGATCTCCGTTTATTTGTGTTAGAGTTGTGTTGTGATGTTTTTCCGTGAGTCCCTGTGCTTGATCGTGCATGTTTGCGTGTATGATTAGTGCACGATTAAGTCGGGGGCGTCACAAACTAGAGGAGAGCAGGCTTATACGGCGACTCCCTCATGAGCATACGGAATAAGACCTAGCCACAAACGACACGTAGGGCTATTACCGGATGGTGTTTCCCGGGGCCCGAAGCTGTCTAAATCTTGTCTCGTGTGCTAACCCACCTCGATGATCTCCACACGTACTAATCCCCACAATCATCATCGTTGATACCCACTGGTAAACAACAACGACAGTTATCGCCCACCTTGGGGGCGCGTGCGCGTGGGTTCAGATTTCGATGGGTCCAATCTTCATCAACAAACGATGGTGACTCATCGCCGCAACAGCCAGGCGACTCGTGTGCCTGGACTTCTTCAATGGCGCATGCGCGGGGGCTCGACATCAACGCTGCCCTCGTATGCGGCTCATCAAGTTACGACAACTACAACACAGATAGTTTTTCATCAACACCCGTTGCGTACAGATTGCAGGGCAGCAGTAACGTCCGTCTTGTCACCATTGTCAACGGCATCTTAGAAATTATCTTGATGATCCCTTCAATGGAAAGATGTGAAATCGAGTTTTCTAACAGCTGTTCAAATTTCATCAAGTTCCGACGGTTGGATCTCCCAGACCGACTCAAACACCGAGACCATGTCAGAACCCTGACGGAACTCCGCGCGATCTTAGGAAAATAATTATTGAGGTTGACTCGGAAATCAATTGGAAGACCCCTCCGGTGAAATCATGCGGAATACAATTCCGCACCACTCCTCAAAGTTTGAGCCAATTCCAACGGTTAGATCTCCGTCAGCGACGCGCGCACTGCAGCAAGTTTCAAATCTAGGCGAGTTGGCGAATCCAAACCATGAATCCGGTTTCCATCGGCAACACCGTCAACTTCAACTTCTTCGTCGCCGGCTGCGATATACAACTACGTTGTGGGAGACTCACCGCAATGATGTCATGGGTGACTCACGAGGCTTCAACAACAACTCGCCTTGCCGCGGATGACTCATAAGGCTTCGACTCCGACTCACCTCACTGCGGGACGCGCCGGCTCTGTTTCGCCGACTCCATTGTGGTTGATCCCATGGCGGATTAGTTTGACAAGTCGCCCTCAACCTTCCGCCGGCTTATGCCGCATCACTAACAGCTAAGTTACTTTCATGCTTAAACTCATACTTTTTGTTTTCATCAATAAATAAATAAAGTTGTACCTTGAGTTAATCTTGGGGGCTATCGTTTCTTCTCATATAAAGTTGAGTCATAAGGTTACCAAAGAGGACTAGTTGCCATGATGCACGGTACAAACATGGGTACCCTACCTACCAGCGAAATAGTTTGATATTCGTTCTTTAGTAAGTTAGATGCAACTCGCAATCGACCAAGTAGTGCATATGATATTGTCAATCGACTCCGATGCATCAAAAAGCCTTTGTTGACCCTGAACATATTGTATTGCATGAAAAAAGTCTACGCGAAAGCCTACTTAGTCGAGTCGAATGATTAACTAATTAAATAGAAGTTAACAAAATCACTGAAATTTCCATTTAATTTTATTTTATACATCACAAACGGTGTAATGCATTCATGTGTTTTATTTTAGGAAAAAAGAGTCTCAAGCCGACTCCTCGAGTCGCCTCGAGTCTCGGGGGCTATCAATATATTATATAAGATATAATATATATATTATCTATCTATACAATATAATATTATATATCTATGAGTTGAAGAAAATTCAGAAAGACCCAGTCTTGGATGACCCGGCCTGGAAAGACAACCCGACAGCATTATACGTCTGCAACCCGGCAACATCTATGCTCGTGAGTAGCCGGCTTTCGAAGGCTCATCATCCTCGACGCTCATGACCTGGCAACCTCGACGCTTCATGACCCGGCAGTCTCTTCATTCACATTTCGGCATCCATTACATCAACGACCCGGCAAAAAGCTCCGCGTTTGAGGAAGACAAAAGCATCAACAAAATCAAGATCTTCCGCCCGACTCTTTGAGTCACTCGAAAGCTCGGGGGCTATTGTCGTGGATATGGGACACGGGTACCCTCATGGAGATAGGCTGTGGCCCATCATGAGAGGTGTCCTAGTAGGCCGACTTAAACAATTTGAATAAGACCCGGACTGCTATCCGGCTTGTAATAGAAAAGAGACTAGTCCTAATCCTACTAAGACTCTACATGTAAGCCAGCCCCTTCAACTTATATAAGGAGGGGCAAGGCGCCCCAAGAGGGCAGAAGTTAGAAGCTCAATAATCTCTAGGGCTAGACACAAATAGAGGAGAGTCGGCTTATACGGCGACTCCCTCATGAGCATACGGAATAAGACCTAGCCACAAACAGTACGTAGGGCTATTACCGGATGATGTTTCCAGGGGCCCGAAGCTGTCTAAATCTTGTCTCGTGTGCTAACCCACCTCGATGATCTCCACGCGTACTAATCCCCACAATCATCATCAGTTGATACCCACTGGTAAACAACATCGACAGAGGCAGTTGTGCCGGCCCAAGTATCACCCCAACAACCGCCCGGGGGGTGATTTCCCTCGGGTTTGGGTGTGGTACAAGGGCGGTAGATGCACAATAGTTCCGGTTATCAATGGAATAACCGATCGTCACGGCGTTTGTACCGCTCTGGCCATAGTTGCCATGGCTAACTGCGTGCGGAGCTGTTGTACCTTTCCTATGGTATTTTGGGCAAACTTTTATACTTGGAGAGGGACTATTTAAGGAGGGGGCGGGTACTTCCTCCTCCCAGCTACCTCTTGCCTCCATCTCTCCTCCATTAATACCTTGAGCTTATTATTGCCCGATCTCCTTTACTACCCAACCAAGCTCATTTATTTGCTAGGGATTGAGGAAGAAGACCTAGATCTACACTTCCACCAAAGGAAATTTGACCCCCCTGCATTCTATTATGGATCTTGTTACTCTTGGGTGTTTGGACACCCTAGATGGAAGAGGTTACCTAGGAGCCACATTCCATTGTGTTGAAGCTTCATGGTGGTGTTGGGAGCCTCCAATTAAGTTGTGGAGATAGCCCAACCTTGTTTGTAAAGGTTTCGATTGCTGCCTTCAAGGGCACCGCTAGTGGATTCACGACACCTTGTATCGTGCGATGGCATGAGAATCATGGGGTGAGCCATTGTGGAACTTGGGGAGCATCGTGCCTCCATGATGTCCTGCAAGTGCACAGGGTTGTTGTAGCACTTTCTTGACAAGTGAAGTGTCAAACCCATAGGGAGCGAATAGGAAGGCACCACAAACCCCGCAACTACGTCGTCGCTTAACGCAGTTCCGTACGCACCCAAACCGGAGTCTGGAAATAGTTTATTTCAGTCAGTTGCTAGGAACACAAATAGAAAGGGAGTTTTTACTGAACTACAGATGGGAAAGAAAGTACATAAAAAAAGAGGGACTAAACTATGGGAAATGGTTCTTGAGTAGTAAACGTTCTTGAGGGATCCAGAGTCATCACCACAAGTATGATGCTGACAACACATGATAGACATGGCTCTGTACTCGTATCACTAAGCCACTTTATATGATCTCGCGTGGGCGAAGCCAATAAAATCACATCCCCATGCCGGTTACTGCGTACCCTCGTGCCACCACCGTGCTTCCCCACTTCAGTTACCACATAGATGATTAAGGGGAATGAACTCCTGTGGTCACAACATTAAGTTAGGTGTGGTTATCCACTAATCTCTATTGCAATGATTAGGGACGAAGGGAGTTAGGTCCTGTCACTACCTATCTCCTCAACCAGCCTTCACACCAATATGAATTGACTGAAGTCCACTAGGGGCTAATGTTGCACGAGCGCTCTTCACAACACCATGAGACAACCAATACAATTCACATGTAGAGAATAATTGGATTGCTTATTCAATAAAGTACTAATCATGCACGGGTTTATCCAAATCCTTAAGAACTACTATTCGTGGGCCACACCCGGACCAATAATATGGGTCGTAAATGGGCTAAAAGCGGAACGGTCCGTTTATGGGCCCAGAATATAACGAGCCATTAATAGGCTGGAAGACATCACATGCTTAATACTATCGACATGCATAATGGGCCGTTAATGTGCCGAAATACATGACAGGATGAAACGGCCCAATGGATTAACGGGCCACAAATGGGTCGAATGTAACCATGGGCTGAATTTTCCCTAGTAGTAGAACAAGCTGGTAACAGAACAAAAGTAATCGAGGGCCAGGAATGATCCCAAGAATTTATGGGCCCTTAAAAGGCCGAAAGATAACACAGGCTGGAAACGGCCCAACTAAATCATGGGTCGTTAATGAGTCCAATGCCATTTACTATTCTTTATGGGCCTGAATCACCACGAGCCGTTAAAGGCCCAAGAGATAAAAAGGCCTCATATGTGCCATAAGACGTCACGGGCCACACATGGGCGAAAGTGTCAAAGGGTTGGAATGATATTAACGGCCCACATGTCCCCAATGGGTTGAATTCGGAAAGGCCATAACGGGTCATGTGTACCTGAGTCGTAAATGGGCTATATGCAAACATGTCGTTAATAGGCTTTCAATGGGCCAACCCGCTAACTTTTCACCAAGTCAAGTGGGTCGGCCTTTTTAACCTAAATGGGCCATTGTTGGGCCATCCCACATGTCAACATTTCATAGGCGCATCTTCTCCATGGATGGATGCCATCTGTAGCAGCGCAGAGCTGACATGTGGTACCGTTGGTGAAGGAGAAATTAACACGTGGGAAATTGTCATTGGTCATGGCTAATAATGGGTATCGGATCCAAAACCGGCACCCGATAGCTTAACGGCGACCCGTTACGGTGGCTCCCACGTGCGGTTATCCTTGACGAAATCACTTCCATGCTTCCGTGATGATAAATGGATTACTGTCATGCAACACTTTCGTGATAGCACGTGTATGACTATCTTGATTCTCTCATAAAATTGTCATGGATGTACATGCGTGACAGAAAACGTGACCTACCATGACAAACGTGTATTATCATGGAAGTGTTTATTTTGTGGTGATAGTGTGGGATCCCTATCAACTCAATTTGGTAAACAAAAAGGCTACCCAAAGCCTTTGAGGATCCATGACTTCATCCTTAATTTTGGGGCAGGCGGTCAGTGTTTCTCCATGAACCAAATGATATGGAACTAATACATAAGATACACTTCCAAACCATATTAGTACATACAAAATGTGTGTCATCAACACCAAAATATATTAAGTGCATGATTGCATTTTCACCGTGAAGTAGTGACGATGTCCCGGCTAAGGGGCCTCTCACCATGTCGACTCCCAGCTTGGTGGGTTGGGCTGAGGACTCCTTGTCGGTTCTGCCCTGGGCCGCATCGGGGAACCCATGGTATATACAAGGAAGATCCGTAAGACTTGACGTGTACCCCAAGACATTGGATTCGTGGAGGGCTCCACCTCCATGTACGTAGCCGACTAGGATCATGTACCTTAGGACCCTTGGTACTTACATAAACCAAGGGCCATGGCTCATAGGTAGACAAGTTACAACCTCGTGGTAGTTTTCCTGTACTCTATACACACTCCAACACAATAAAACATAAGCAGGACGTGGGGGTTTATCTCCTCAGATAACCCAAAACTAGGTAAAATCATGTGTTCATATTACCATCGTTCCAAGACATCTAGCGTAGGATCCCCTACCCCGAGATCTACCGGATTTAGCTCCGTCAAGTAGGATCTGAGAAAACAAACTACTGGTTAACTAGAGGAGAGTGATTGTACCAACCCCACTCTGTTGTCAATGCACTACTCTCGCAATCTATATGGCAGGTTAACTTTTGTCTTAATATGTTATGAGGCATGTATAATCAAGATGCTATATGAGACCGACTGCCGCCACAATCTATGAGATAGGTTAATATGTTGTAAGCCCATTTATAGGCCAGGAGTGCGACTAATATGCTCCACATGCGGTTTAGGCTTAGACAACCTAGCACCTGTAAGACAATTGGTGAAATTTCTTTACGTCAAACTGACAATTCAAGGCATAATCCATTGTTTGGTTGTGGAGAAGTGTAACTCTTAGCTCTAGGTGGATGCTCAACCTTAACTGGTCTCTATTGAAGATAGTGGTATATCAAAACAAGGTTTGGAATAGAGGACAACACAATGTGCCTATGAGATGTGGTGGGGGATTGTTGAATTATAGGATGGGCTTTAGGCCCATACAAGAAATAATTCCTGGAAAATCGCAAAGGCCCATGTGGGGTATCATGACATGGCGGAAAGTTAGTACCACTCCGGTTTTGGAGGAGAGTTCAGACCAACATATAAGGGACTCTCTTCTACATCCTATTGTAGCGTGTCATGTTTGTGAACGAGCCGACCAGAGCTCAAAATGTCATGTGTGCACTTTATTTTTGCCAGATGGGAACAAATAATTAGTTGGCAATCAAGAATGAGTCATTAACTTGTGTGATACGAATCTGAACTGTTGGATCGTGGTCCGTTGCCAACTCGATCTTGGACCTAACCCCACATCTTCCTATCTGACCTCCTATATACTAGAGGCGTTGCCAACCCTAGCCGTCACCTGATCAGATCACACCTGCTCCGCCTGCTCACGCACAACCAATGTTGTTCCTCTTGCTGTTGTTGCTTCCGACAATCCCATCCCGTCGACCGCGTGACGGCTGAACGGGAGAGCCAGACTCTGAAAACTCCGCCTTTTGTGATCCCGCACCGGGAGCGGGAGAATGGCGATAAGGTTATTGGGGAGTGTTTCGGTGCGACTCCTCATTACTGTTTGTCTTCTTCCTCTACTTTGACGACATTCTCGACCTCGTGACACGGTCGACGCCACAAAGAAGGTTGGCGAACCCTCTTCTGCAGTCGCAGCTTTGACCTTTTTCGATTGTAGGGTATGATATATTCATCCCTTATTTACTAGTTCATGTGGTAGGCATACTTCTTGTTGTCATATATGTTCCTGTTTTATGCGCAGTATGTGCTCACGTATTTGCATGTCAATATGAGATTAGTACCACTAGTGCTATCATCATGGTTTATTTATGGATTAATTTAATCAAAATTGCTAATATACCAACAACAAATGCTGGTTATCTTAAGAACGAAAGATGTTATAATCTGTTTTGTTGAAGATCATATATATAAAAAAAACATTCAAAGCCATAAAGAGAAATGAAGAAGAGCATCCCATCATAAAATGCAAGCATGATGTCACGAGATAAAAAATACTACTACATTTATCGGGATTTTAAAGCAAGCAAAGGTTTTTAGGTCTTCAATTTGAAGAGCAAAACATGTGTTATATGCCACTAGAAGTATATCATTAAGTTAATCGTGGAGTGAAGTTTCTAAACACATGTTTTTGATGGCATATTATGTGGCTAGGAGGTTCCACGTGATTGCTACCACCGTCGTCGGTCCATCCGACGAGGCAATGGCACCATCAACAACGTGGAATAAGATATCCATGCCCTATCCTCGTTTCAGGATGCTGATCGACATTGGTGGAGGGCATGTGGAGCTTCAATCAAGGCTAGATCTTGTACACCTGTTTGTTCTCTGCGTTTTGTCTAAGTGGTCTTTGGCAGCGTAGTTCGGTGGAGTGGAGGCGATGGTTCGTTTTTTATTCGTTCGACGATGCATGATCAACTTCAAGTTCGTCGAGAAGCTAGTGCGATAAGCCCTCTTCGATTTTGTTTCGCCAGGTATGGAATGGTTATCCAACCTCTTCACCACCTTTTCCTCCGGGACGGTAACCCGACCCTCACTTCACTATCATTAGCTTCTTCCGGCTCTCACTAGTGGCTCCATGGCCACTACATCAACAACATGACACTGGCTCCGAGGATGTTATGGGGATCCAGAGGATGCATCGAGCTTTGCTCACGCCGACGATATTCACAAGGACATATGTCCAAAAAGACACAAGGACCTTTTTTTTGCTTTTATAACGGTGGTCATGCGAGGAATGGACAATTTGAATAATGCTTTTGTCTTGTAAAACAAATCTCCAAATGGATGGAGAACAGTGTTAAGTAGAGATACCCCGCGCACTGTTTGTGGGAATTTGTTGATGAAAAAATTCGGGTTGATAACATGAGAATCAAAATTAAAATACATATCACTTATTATATTTGATTTTGTATTTTGTAACAACATTTATTGAATACAAGTAGAATAATTTAACGGAAAACATTTTCCTATGCATATGCATGGTTGAATGTTGTGGTGGGTATTTTCCCATGCATGATTGCATGTTGAGGTGGACCTTATCCCATTCATAATTGTATAGTGAGGTGGAATGCTTGCATGTTGGTATAAATAAGTTAGTGAGGATGACTCTCTTAGGCCAACTCCAACGCAGAGACCCAAGCAAACATGTTTTTCGTCCGTTTGGGTCGTCTAGATGGACACCAACGTCTGTTTTGTCCGTCAACCTGTAGGTCCGCCCAACACGGCCGGCACATTTCAATAATTTGAAATTTAAAATATCTTACATTGCCACCAAAAGCCTCGGTCATACGTTAACTTAACCTAAAAAGGATATAAATAACTTAAACTAAATGGCACCCTATATTTAGTCCTGGTCGTCGTCACCATCGTTGTCGTCCGCTGTGAGGTCGATAAAGGGCGGAGGCTGCGACGAGAACGGCCATGGGATAAGTGGCGCCGACGTGTGCGATGTTGCAGCGGGCGGCACCTACCGAGGCTTCAGCTGCGGCTGCACCACTTGTTGACTCTCCGGTGACCACGTCTCCACGCCCACCCACACAGCCGAAGCCGACACCAACTCCGGCGTGCAGGGCACCTTGGCGTCCACGACTAGGATCGCCCCATCACCGCCTCAAATGGCATGACCGGCTCCTCCTCCTCCTCCTCCACCTCACACTCCACCGGCTCAGGGCCGACGACATCGCCTGTGGCCGAGAAGGCCAGCTGCACTGCCAGGCTCTCCCATTCGGAGAGTTGAGTGAGCTCGGGTAACTCTATGGCCTTTTTGAGGTCCTTGTCCTCCTCCTCGGCGGGAGGCCTCGTCAAACACAAGCTGCGGGTGGTGGACTGGGAGCACTCGTACGCCTACGCGCGAGCGGGGGACTTGGAGCACACGCATGAGGGGAAGCACAGGCGGCGAAGTACGACCGATGCCGCTCGTCGTGGAACCAAGTGTTCCAGAATGGCGAGGTGACGACGTATGTTGGGTCGCGACAGAGATACTTCTGGAGCTGATCTTGACGGCGGTGTATCTCCAGCAGGAGCGCACGACCGGTGGCCGAAAGGGTTGAGGTGTCAATTGTCCGGTAGGTGGACGTTAGGCCACAACACCAGGGTGGCCTCATCCCAGTACTGCTGGCATTGCTCGATGCCGACGTAGATGCGGTGCCGCGGACGGCGCGGCCCCGAGGACTCAGAGGATGAGCCGATCTCGTTAGCGATCTTCCCGGGCTTCCCCAGGACCCACTTCCACGGCATTTTGGCCGGTGGACGGTGGTGGAAAGCGGCGGATAGGGTTTGTCGGTCGTTTGGTCGGTAGAGCAGAGGAAGAAGACCGCGAAGTGCACTGGACGACCTTCCACCGGCACGCGCGGAAATAAAAATACCAGGTGGAGGGGGGACTGGGTGGCTGACATGTGGGGTCCTCCCACACACGTGGATTAAATGGGACCGGTGGTGGTGATTGGGCGGCCGACGCGCGTGCTTGAGGTGGACACCGGGAGGATGCGCAGCGCGTCCGTCTCGTGTCCGCACTCAACCATGATTTTTGGCCTGGCTGATCAAACGGAGATGAAATGATATATACAAGATGTGATCGATTAAATATAGCATGCCCTTAATATTAGTAGGTGAAACTTATCCATCCATTATTGTGGTTATAAGTAAGAAAGATACAAAAGTGTAGACGCCTGAAAAGTTGGGTATCCTGTAGCGGGCGCGGCTACCTCAACCCTGGCTGGCAGGCCCCGTTCAAATTTCGAAACCGCGGATGCGTGAGAGGGAGAAATGAATGGGTACGAGGAAGGATGCGAGAAATGGTTAACGGAAGTTTACCCCCTACTCCTACTCCTACATGTGGCTGTGGACCTCACGATGGGATCATGGGAGTTACCCAGTTTGCCCCTGTCGCCCGTCCTCGTCAGTGGCTGCCAAGTAAATAGAGGTGCGTGGTCGTGGGCTCTCGGGTAATCTGGCGGGGCCTATATAAGGGGAGACGGGGCGCAGTGGTTATAAAATGCGGCCCAAAAAAAACCAAAAGCAGACCAGAAAAATAAATACTCCCTGCTCCAAAGAGAGAGAGAGAGAGAGAGAGACTGGTTTTGGAGAGAGAAAGCGAAGTGGGGAGAGAGAGAGATAAGGAAAGGCAAACCCGTCCGTCGGCTAGAGCCAAGGGGAGAAGAAGGAAGCAACAGCAGACGGCGGCGGCAGCGGCCAAACCCTAGTCTACGTGCTGCGCCGCTGAGGGAGGAGACACGCGTGCGCCACCGGTCGGCGCTAGGAGCTGCAGATCCGCGGCCGGGCCGCCGGAATCGGGGAAGATCCCGCCGGGATGGGTCCGCTTGGGCTGTGACCTCGCTCCCGCCGCCCGTTTCGTCTCCGGGGTTTTCGTCCTGCTAGGGTTCTGAGCTGCTCGTTGGGTGTTTGGTGCGGTTTTTTCGGGGGGCGGTTGGGGCCCTGCGCTTGTTTCTACGGAGATTTGGGAGGGGATCTGCCGCCAAGGCGGGAGTCCTCCCTCGTCGTGAGCGCTGGAGACGCAAGGCGGGATCGGGGGAGCCATGTCGTCGCTCAGCAGGGAGCTGGTCTTCCTCATCCTGCAGTTCCTCGACGAGGAAAAGTTCAAGGAGACGGTGCACAAGTAAGTGTCTCGTCTCGTCTGGTTGATCAAGACAAAGTTTTGGAGCTATCTGGAGTTGTTGAAGCTGTTTTTTTTTTAACCCCCCGTCCATTTTGGTCGCGCAGGTTGGAGCAGGAATCGGGCTTCTACTTCAACATGAAGCACTTCGAGGACCTGGTCCAGGGTGGGGAGTGGGACGAGGTGGAGAGGTACCTCAGCGGCTTCACCAAGGTGGAGGACAACCGCTACTCCATGAAGATATTCTTTGAGATCCGCAAGCAGAAGTACCTTGAGGCCCTCGACAGGTAACTCATATTCAAGCCTCTCCTGCTCATGCTCATTTGCTCAGGATCAACAGCGATTTGCAGGCGCTCAACTCGGTTGCCTTTTGCAGGCATGATCGGGCCAAGGCAGTGGAGATACTCGTCAAGGATTTGAAGGTGTTTGCCTCCTTTAACGAGGAGCTGTTCAAGGAGATAACGCAGCTGCTGACTCTGGATAATTTCAGGTGTGGTGCTAATCGCTCGTCTGGAGCATTTTCGTATAGCAGAATGCTTGTGCATTGTGCTAATGTGGATGTAATTGTGTCTAAATCACAAACAGGCAAAATGAGCAGCTGTCCAAATACGGGGATACAAAGTCAGCCCGGAATATCATGCTCATGGAGCTTAAGAAGCTTATCGAGGCAAACCCTCTGTTCCGAGACAAGCTTAATTTCCCACCATTTAAAGCCTCAAGACTGCGCACGTTGATCAATCAAAGGTGTTTGATTAATTTTATAACAATTTGTACTATTATTTCTAGAGCAAATAAGATTTGACGTGAGTAAGATTCTGTTTAAACTTGTATATAACATAGCAGGCCAGCGCATTTTTTTTCCTAACGGTACCTATAAGATTGGAAATGAGCTGTCACAAAGCTGCTATACTGGGAGGGTTTCCGTTTCTGTTAGTTTTCTTCTGGCTGTGTTTCCATCTTTCCTTAAAATGAGATGGATAAGTGAGAAAAAGAGGTGCGCAGTCTTTACACGGAAACAAACTCGAAGTTTAGCACTTTCACGATGTACAAGGGGTATTTATGATTCTTGATTCTCAATGGTCATGCTCCAAGCAATTAGTTCGGAAATTAAGAGGGGTGATTGTGTAAAAGGCAAACAGAATTAGCATTGTCTAGTGCTTTACCAAATCCTGGTTGTAGTTGTGAGTAGGGAGTTGTCCTGTCCATTTCATAAATGTTGTCAATACGTACTTGGGACATTTGATTGCGTGAACTTTAGGAGTTGACTATTCGTAAGTTGCCTGAATATTTTCCTCATCTGAGTCACATTTCTAAGCCTTTGGATCAACATCCAACCACTCTTACCTCATGCCACTCCAGATATAACATATGGAATGAAAATTGCAGAGTACACTAAAACTGCACCCTTCCAGGTTGTAACTTTGGGCCAACTAATATGCAATTTCAGGGATTTGTGATAATTTCAAACAACTGAGAATTAGCAAAATAACAAGTTTTAGGTACTCATTCATAGCTTCTTACCTTGGTAATATGTTTGATATGATATCTACTTTCAATTTTTTTGGGGGGTCAGTTGGATACTCTGTATGGCAAGTTCTTGCAGAATGTAACAAAGATGTGTAGGTTTGTGACGTGCCATATTTTTTTCTTTCTATTTTTTCTGCATACTGCCTATATTCAACACATGCAATGCTTGGTGTTTGGCTGTTTCCATAATGAAGACCTACAAGGCTTTCAGTATTGCCTTCTCTTGCTTTAGTTTCTTTTGGAGGGTGATGCTAACTGGACTGCTTTGATTTTTTATGTCATGTAGTCTTAACTGGCAACATCAGCTCTGCAAGAATCCTAGACCAAACCCTGACATAAAGACACTCTTCACGGATCACTCCTGTGCTGCTCCTACCAATGGAGCAAGAGCTCCTCCCCCTGCCAATGGTCCTCTTGTTGGACCAATCCCCAAGACAGCTGGATTCCCTCCAATGGGTGCTCATGCTGTATGTATCACGGCTATAGTTCAACATTTTGACTTTTTATATGATCCTATCATTTACTATATTCTCAATCTTGCAGCCGTTTCAACCCGTGGTTTCACCATCTCCAAATGCAATTGCTGGTTGGATGACAAATCCCAATCCCTCCTTACCACACCCTGCTATTGCACAAGGGCCGCCCGGTCTTGTTCAGCCACCAAACACAGGTATCATAAAACTGCAATTCAGCAAAATGGTGTCTGTCACTGTTCCAATGTTGTTTGATTTTTTGTTTGGATGCTCTATTTGTTTGCAGCGGCATTTCTAAAGCATCCAAGGACTCCTACAAGTGCGCCTGGCATTGACTATCAGTCTGCAGATTCTGAACATCTGATGAAAAGAATGCGTGTAGGCCAGCCAGATGAGGTATTTGGGTGAACTTGGACTTGCCATGGTTTCTGCTCTTTACTCATTTCTGTAGTGGATTGATGAAGCAGTTCTGACACCTTAAAAAAACTATATTAGGTGTCATTCTCTGGTGCAAGCCATCCTCCCAATGTTTACAGTCAAGAAGACCTCCCCAAACAAGTTGTTCGCACACTCAATCAGGGTTCTAATGTTATGAGCCTGGATTTCCATCCTGTTCAACAAACTATTCTTCTAGGTACATGCTTCAAACACTTTGCTTGGTTCTTGAATTTTTACTTTGTTAGTGCATATTATGTATTTAATATCTGTTGTAAAACAGTTGGAACAAATGTTGGTGACATCGGGATATGGGAAGTTGGTTCACGCGAAAGGATAGCACACAAGACATTTAAAGTTTGGGACATCGGCTCCTGCACCTTGCCATTGCAGGTCATTATTTGAATGATAAATTCTTGGATCTATTTTATTCCGTGTTGTAGCAACTTCTAATGTGCTGTAAGCCTGTAATTAGCAGCATTCTGACTTGTATTGTCGAGTTCTAATGCATAAAATGTGTTGTTCTTTGTTCAGGCTGCACTAATGAAAGATGCTGCAATATGTGTCAATAGGTGTCTGTGGAGCCCTGATGGAAATATTCTAGGTATGGAAACAGGCAGTTTAACTGCATTATTCAAATACGCGCCATTTTTCAATAAAAAGATAGCATTTGGGCATTGTTTTATGCTCGGGAGTGCATATCATTTGGGCATGCTTCTCTGCTCAGGAGTGTTCTATTCCTTGTCACTTTTCTTGCTTGTCTGTAAGATTGATTCTTTAAGCTTGATTTGAGTCTCAGGTGTGGCATTTTCAAAGCATATCGTTCAGACTTATACGTTTGTTCCTAATGGAGAGTTAAGACAGCAAGCAGAGGTACATGCATATTGATGAGACTATATATCAAATAGTTTTCCATGTACATCCCCATTCGGTCTGTTTGACAACGTGAGGTTTGGATTCGAGCCCTTAGGTGGACAGAGTCCTTAACTCCCCATAATGCCCAAACTAATCCTCATCGCAACCCCTTAAAGGTTTCTGACTATTTGATTCTGTGTGAATCGCACAGATTGATGCTCACATTGGCGGGGTCAATGACATTGCATTCTCTCACCCCAACAAGTCCCTATCAATTATTACATGTGGCGATGACAAACTCATTAAGGTGAGGTTACTCATGATGTCACTGTTTATAGAATGAAAGAGAACATCCTTAGCATGCTTGCACATTTCATTTGCAGGTATGGGATGCTCAGTCCGGACAAAAGCAATACACATTTGAAGGCCATGAGGCTTCAGTGTACTCTGTTTGCCCTCACTACAAGGAGAACATTCAGGTACTTTCTGGACGATTTCACCTCTGCTATTCTTAAGCTATGCTCTGCCATTTTTGCACTGGTACTGTACTTATTGTTTTGGCTGTTATCCATGTTGTCAGGTTCACTTAGTTTAATTTTGGCATCCCAGTCTTGTACTTCAAATTATTTCATTTTTATCATCTGTCTGTGGGTTTCTACAACTTTAGCTTTTCTGCAGTTTATCTTTTCTACTGCCATCGATGGAAAAATCAAGGCATGGTTATACGACTGTTTGGGCTCACGGGTCGACTACGATGCTCCTGGACATTGGTGTACTACCATGTCTTATAGTGCTGATGGTACAAGGTGAGAAGCTTCAAGTGAAAAATTAAGCTAACATGCTGAAGGACGAAAGATCTACATTATACTTCATTTTTTTAGAATTTCACACCCATATAATTTGTATGTTTTGAAATTTCCTTGCAGGCTCTTCTCTTGTGGAACTAGTAAAGACGGTGATTCCCACTTGGTCGAGTGGAATGAGACTGAAGGGGCTATTAAGAGGACATATAATGGCTTCAGGAAACGGTCACTGGGTGTTGTCCAGTTTGACACAACGAGAAACCATTTTTTGGCTGCTGGAGATGAATTCGTTGTTAAATTCTGGGATATGGATAACACCAACATACTGACAACAACAGACTGTGAGGGTGGACTGCCTGTAAGTCTATTTCTGTAGCTTTTATCATGAATGTACGTACCAAGTGTTTTTGCTTACTTTTACTGATTTATCCAGGCAAGCCCGCGCCTGAGATTCAATAGAGAAGGGTCATTGCTTGCTGTTACAGCAAACGATAATGGAATAAAAATACTAGCGAACACCGATGGGCAGCGTTTGCTGAGGATGCTAGAGAGCAGGGCTTTTGAAGGCTCTCGTGGACCTCCTCAACAAATTAATACCAAGGTAATGATGCATATACTTTTCATCAACATTTGCTTGTGTCCTAGGTTCGCTTAGGGTATAAATATTACATTAATTTGGTCCTTCTTTAGGTTTCTTGTTTTTCTGGTATTTGTTTTTGTTTGCTCTATGCTGAAATCTTTATTTGAGCCTGTGACTGTTGCCTACAGTCTTAAGGGACATTTGCATCCAGCTGTATCTGTATGGTGCACACAAGATGAGTTCCAATGATGATTTTGAAACAACTAATTCATTCAACTACTATTTCACTTTAGCCGCCTAATGTTGATTTCTATTTGGTCTGGCAATTACTGAAGATCGCATTAATAAGTGCCATGTACTCACTTCTAATTTTTTAATGTAGCCTCCACTGCTCAACAACCTTGGTTCTGCTTCAAATGTATCTAGTCCTATAGCAGTGAACTCAGAGCGACCTGATAGGATGTTGCCTGCAGTATCAATGAGTGGACTGGTTAGTTCCCGCAGCCTTTCTTGTTCTTCAATACATTGGCTTGCTAAATGTCGTAAACAAATTTGCAGGCATCTATGGATGTTAGCAGAACGCCGGATGTTAAACCAAGAATAACTGATGAATCTGAAAAGCTGAAGACCTGGAAGTTGGCCGACATTGTTGATTCAGGACATCTTCGGGCACGACGTTGTCCAGATACAGCAGCATCTCCAACAAAAGTATGTTGGCAAAGTTGCATAATTACCTTTAGTTATCTGTATGTTTTATTGAGTTATAAATATTGAGCATGCAATTTCAACTTACACATGCAATCTGTTTTTTTAAGGTATAGAAGAGGGTAGTCATATTGTCTGTTTGATATTTGCCTGTAGTTATTATTTCATAAAGGTTTATGTTTAGCCCTCTGTTTGTCAGGACATTTTGATGTATTCTTTAGTTTTTTGCTATATAATTGGCAGTTCACTATTCGCCAAGCAATTTTGTTAATGCTCTGGGCAATGTAAAATTTCTGATGAGTCACATTTTATTTGTTTCCTTGACAGGTTGTCCGTTTGTTGTATACAAATAGTGGGGTTGCACTTCTGTCTCTCAGTTCCAATGCTGTTCATAAGCTGTGGAAATGGCAACGCAGTGACAGGAATCCTAATGGCAAGGTAGACTGAAGTTGTATTTATTCGGATTTCAGTTGCAATCTTTTTTTGCTTGCCTTCTGAATTATCTTTACCGTCTTCTGTTAGTCTACTGCATCTATTTCGCCTCACCTGTGGCAACCAGCAAATGGGATTCTAATGACAAATGACACAAGTGATGGCAACCCAGAAGAAGCAACTGCCTGCATTGCGTTGTCCAAAAATGACTCCTATGTTATGTCTGCATCTGGTGGCAAAGTCTCATTGTTCAATATGATGACGTTCAAGGTAAATGGCTTCTCCAGCATATAGACAATCCCCCCTCCCCCTCTGAACCGACCGTGCACACTTACGGTAATACATCTGACTTTCCTGATTAGATATGTGAAATCTGTCACAGGTCATGACTACATTCATGGCACCTCCACCTGCTGCGACTTTCCTCGCATTCCACCCACAGGACAATAATATTATTGCTATAGGAATGGAGGACTCGACCATTCAAATCTACAATGTCCGTGTTGATGAGGTGTGTGCTGCTAACTTTTGAAACTCACTTGGATTGAATTATCAATGTATCATTGCTTTTAAATAATATGTTTTGTATCTCCTCTTGCTTTGCCCTATTTGATGTATCTGAGAACACTTCGGGTGTATTTAGTTTTAGTCCAAGCTCACCCTACCAAAAAATTGGTTAGCCCAAATTTTGTTCATGGTATTGGTTGCCCATGATTCGTGCAATGTTGGCAAGAAAAATGAACTAGAGTGGATACAATTTTGGTAAGATAGATTTTGGACACAAACTAAACATACCATTACAATTTCTGTCGATCAAAAACCTTCAACCGACACTTCTAAAGACTTGGGAGTCTTTGTCTGGCAACAATTGAATCCTTTCATGTTGGATTTGCACTTAATATTGATTTATTTTGCACTAAATTTTGATTCGAAAGCCATGTGCTAATGTCAACTCCACAAAATTACTTAGGTCAAAAGCAAGCTCAAGGGTCATCAGAAAAAGATTACCGGACTGGCATTTTCTCAATCAATGAATGTTCTTGTATCTTCAGGTGCTGATGCTCAGGTATGATCTTTTATTATGTTATAAATTATTGTACCGGCTAAATGTTCAAATTGCTATGCGGAAGCGGTGCAATTCATGTTCGTCGCATGCCAGGCCATTCATTATTCTGTTTATTATATTTTCTTCTCAAATCATTGATTGATGAAACCAAAATTTGCAGCTATGCGTCTGGAGCATTGATGGTTGGGAGAAGAAGAAATCAAAATATATCCAACCCCCGGCAAATCGCTCTGGTGCTTTAGTTGGCGATACAAGGGTGCAGTTTCACAATGACCAAACACATCTTCTTGTAGTTCATGAGAGCCAATTGGCAATCTATGATGGAAATCTTGAATGCTCGCGCTCGGTTAGTCATGACTAAAATTTCTTATTTTTGTATCTGCTCGTTATTCCATATTCACATTGTTTCTTACCCTAGGTTTATTACTCACTGCATGTCATTGCTAAATATTTTTGAGTGATACATATTTGCTTCCTTCTCCTTTATGGATTATTATTGTTACTGGGCATCTTCATTGATTTCCCCTGTTACTTGATGCAAATGCAGTGGTACCCAAGAGATGCACTGCCAGCGCCAGTTTCGAGTGCAATATACTCGTGTGATGGTCTCCTGGTTTACGCTGGTTTCTGTGATGGTGCTATTGGAGTATTTGAAGCTGAGTCCCTTAGGTTGCGTTGCAGGATTGCACTTTCCGCCTATGTGCCTCCTTCAATATCTAGGTATGCTGCTCAGTGTCACTGCTTGTTTTTGTTTCCATATGTGGTTGCGTTTTGCTTATTATTTCCCCTGTTTGTTAATCCAACAGCGGGGCAAGTGTGCACCCCATGGTTGTAGCGGCGCATCCCTTGGAGCCTAACCAGATTGCAGTTGGAATGAGTGACGGGGCAGTTCATGTGGTTGAGCCGCTGGACGCGGACCCAAAGTGGGGAGTCGCGCCTCCCCAGGATAACGGAGCCCACCCGTCCATGTCATCAGCTCCAGCAGCATCTAACAACCAGGCGTCTGATCAGCCAACGAGATGACTCAGGCCACTAAACAATGGTAGGACTCTAGGAGATAGGGAGAAAGAAAACAGTTAGATTCATGAGACAAGGTGAGGTGATATGTATCAAGTCCACACCATCTCCTTGCCACAGGTGGTGATTGATGATGGCATGTCTAGATTAGTTTTTGGTTCCTGGTTGTTTTTTTGCCCCTAAAATCTTACCTCCTCACCTGGTGCCCCCTTCCTTTGTAAAGCTTTTCCTGCTCCCAGCTAGTGGTGGTTACTTAGAAGCCGTTATTTGTTTTTATTTATGCTCCGTTATTTGTGGGGGTAGCTACTTCTAGTGTAAAATATGCTTGTCATGTTGGATGATGATATTTGCTTCGCTTGTCACTGCCGATTCGATCAGCTATTTAGCTTATTTGATTGATGGAGGATTTGTAGTGTAAAGGGTTTGAAGATGATTTGATCTGACTTGTTGAAATTGGTTGGCACAAGCGGTGGCTTGCTCAGTCCACGTCCATCGCCGACCGACGCTAAGGCCATTTACAATGCGATGCTATTGTCGGGAGCTAAGAAAATCCCAGCGGTCTGGAGTGGGATTCTTTCCTAGGTTCAGGGCATCTCCAAGCGATCTGGAGTGGGATTCTTTCCTAGGTTCAGGGCATCTCCGACGCTATTACTGTATCAAATAAAAGTGGACATGTTGCGAACCAACCTGTGTGGTTGGATGGTTAGAGGGACTGTGGTATCCCTAGCCCACTAGGGTTCAAGTCCTGGTGCTCGCATTTATTTTTGGATTATTTCAGGATTTTCGACGATGCGCATTCAGTGTGAGGAGACATTCCCGTCGACAACGAGGTGGCTACGGTGACTTTGTAAATTTCAAGATGATATGCCGGCTCAGTCTTTCGGAGGTGCTCATAGGGGTAGGGTGGCGTGTGTGCGTTCATAGGGGTGAGTGTATGCGCGTGTATGTGAGCGCTTGCGTCTGTACTGTGTTAAAAAAAAGTGGACATGTTTGGACGTGTCTGTGGACAGCTTCAGGGGAGCCAGTCATCCAACTTGGTCCATCAAATAAAAATGATGCACCAAATAAAAGTGGACATGGCATTTTCATCAATATAGGGATTTTTCCTACATAGCAAAAGTTAAGGGTTTAATTGTTCTAGTCTAAATCTTTGCCGGCCATGGGCATGTCCGTGTCCCACGTCCGACTCTTCACCGGATGTGGGCACGTCCGTCTCTTCGTCGGAGTTCGTAGCCTGGTCGTGGACGTCGCTGTTGGAGGTGAGATAGACGTGGACGGTCCAGACCTCGTGGTTGTTGCGACCCGGCACGAACGATGTGAAGTTGTCGATGTTGGCAGCGTTCTTGTCCGCAATCGCATGTGCTGTCTCGGCTGTGATCTACTCGAAAGGGCAGTCGCACTTCGTCTTGTTGACGCGGAGCCGCCACCGCTCACGACGGATGGCGCAGATGCTACACATAGACTCATATAACGCTGCTGCTTATCCATGATGCCCAAATTCTCAGTGACCATGGCCGCGACGACCTCCTTGTTCGCCTGCTCGTCGACGATCTGGCCCTCTGTGAGCCGGTGCTGCTCGAGGAGCTGCTGGTTGTATCGTTCCTCCTGCAACATCCAAAACACGAAGACCGGCAGAGCCTCGCCTCTGCCATGACGACTAGTTAGTGCCAGCATGAGCTATCCTAATGTCACCTCTTCCAACACGATCTCTTATGAAATGATGATGAATGTCAATATGCTTGGTGCGGCTATGTTGAACCAAGTTGTTGGCGATCTTGATTGCACTCTCATTGTCACATAAAGAGGCATCTCGTTCGTAGTAATACCGTAATCTTTCAATGTTTGCTTCATCCAGCCATTGAGTACAACAACTTGCAGCGGCGACATACTCAGCTTCGGCGGTGGAGAGGCAGACACAATTTTGCTTCTTCAAGGGCCAACTTACCAGGGAGCGTCCAAGGAATTGACATGAACCCGAGGTTGAATTTTGTTTACTCTATTGGAGTTAGGAGTTTGAGAAAATATCACCGGAAAAGTTTCTGAGATAATAGAAATTGTTTCGAGAGAAAACCGGAAGCGTTTCGGGGAAACCAGAAGTGTTTCGGAGAAAACCGGGAAGGTGGAAAAGTTCCTGGGACCTAATAATAATATAAGAGGGCGCCAGTATTTATCGGGACCCCCAGGATTATTCTAGGCGCCATAGGCTGCCATAATATGCTAAAGTCTATAGGGAGCAACCACATGGACCAAGAGGGTCAATAAGGGTGGCGCCTCCTTTGGCTTGCCCTACAAGCTAATGGGGCGGCTAGGAGTTGGAGGACTCCTCCTCCTAGGGTGGCTCCCCCAAGGGAGGGCTTCCCCTCCTCCAAGTCGGCTAGGCCCCCTCCCACACCTATATATATATATTCAAGGGGGCGCTCTCCCCCAGAGACAGAAGTTCTCTCTCTCTCCCCCTCTCATTCCGGGCGCCCCCTCTCTCACAAACTCTAGTTCTCCAGAAAAAGTAGAGCGCCGCCGCAAGGCTCTTCCTCCATCTTCAAGTTCTCCGCCGATGCCTAGCTCTGGACGACAAAGTGCTGCTGGATTGTCGATCTCGTACGCGTGCAATCCGTAGAGAGATCGTGCTTTCGATCTTCGTTTGAGGGACCGTTCAAGGGACTTCAAGAATTGTCTACACCAACTCTTCTTCCGCTGCAACTCGAAGTTGGTAACGATCAGATCTAACCTTGTATGCATCTTCATAGTGATCCTGGGATCTTGATCCGTAGGCTGATTTTTTTGTTTTCTACCATGTTTCCCAACAACATGTCCTTGTATGCCATCATAGTGGTTTCAAAGTGCTAAAAACTCCACGGGAAATTCCGTTCTTGTTCCCTCCGCGCACACCTTCATATCCACACTTGATCATGCTCCAATGTCCATCTCTGTTGTCCATGCTAGGCCCTTCATTTCTAAACAACACAAATGTATCCAATTTAGGCAACATCATATTCTTGTTGGGAAATATGCCCTAGAGGCAATAATAAAGTTGTTATCATCATATTTTCTTGTTCTTGATAAGTGTTTACTCTCCATGCTATAATTGTATTGATCGGAAACTTAAATACATGTGTGGATACATAAACAAACACCATGTCCCTAGTGAGCCTCTACTAGATTAGCTCGTTGATTAAAGATAGTTAATGTTTCCTAACCATAGTCATGAGTTGTCATTTAATAATAAGATCACATCATTAGGATAATGATATGATGGTCTGACCCAATCATAAGCTTAGCATCTGATCGTGTCACTAAGTTCAAATTGCTATTGCTTTCTTAATGTTAAGTATCTATTCCTTAGACCATGAGATCATGTCACTCCCTAATATCGGAAGAATGCTTTGTAGGTATCAACCGTCACTTCGTAACTGGGTGATCATAAAGGTGCTCTTTAGGTATTTCGGAAGGTACTAGTTGGGTGGTATATTGGATCGAGACTGGGATTTATCACTCCATGTGACAGAGAGATATCTCTGGGCCCTCTTGGTAATACAACGTCCAAAGTAGCTTGCAAGCATGTGACTAATGTGTTTAGTCACGGGGATATTGTATTACAGAACGAGTAAAGAGAACTTGCCAGGTAACGAGATTGAACTAGGTATGGAGACACTAACGATCGAATATCGGGCAAGTAAAATATCGCGAGACAAAGGGAATGGAATACAAGATTGTTTCAATCCTCGACATTGTGGTTAAACCGATAAAGATCTTCATTGAATATGTGGGAGTCATTATGGGCATCCAGGTCCCGCTATTGATTATTGATCGGAGAAGTTGTCTTGATCATGTCCGCATGTTCTTGAGCCCGTAGGGTTACACACTTAACATTCTATAACGCTAGGGCAGTAATGGGATATTCATAATGGTGAGACCGAATATAGTTCGGAGTGTCGGATGGTTTCCGGGATATCATGAGGAGCTTCGGAATTTCCCGGAGATAAAGTTTCATATAAAGAAAGTGGTTTTCAGGGTTATGCATTTTTTTTGGGATTTTCGGTGTTGTATCGGGAAAGTTGTAGAAGGTTCCGGAGTGGGGCCCACCTGCGTGGAGGGACCCACATGGACGTGGGTAGTGGGGCAAGGCCCCACACGCCTATTCAAGGCGCACCAAGATCCCACCTAAAAGAAATAGGATCATATCCTGAACGGGTAAGATCAGGACCCCTAGAAAAGGGGGATCATGATTGGTGGGGAAGGAAAGGAGGGGATTTCCTTCCCCACTTGGCCGCCAGCCCTAGAGGGTTGGAGGGCAAGCCTTCAACCACCCCACTCCTATATAAAGAAGGGAGGCGCAAGGGGGCATCAGCCCATCCAACCTAAGGCGCCTCCCCTCCCTACTACTCCTCCCTCCTCCTCCACAAACGCTTGGCGAAGCCCTGCCGGAGCTCCACCACCACGTCGTCATGCTCACCTAGACCCCATCTACCTCTCCCTCTCGCCTGCGGGATCAAGAAGAAGGAAACATCATCGAGCCGTATGTGTGCATATCTCAGAGGTGCAGTGCATGCGGTGCTGGATCGGATTAGATCACAAAGAAAGTATGACTACACCAACCACGTTCTTAGAACGTTTCCACTTTTGGTCTACAAGGGTATGTAGACTTCTCCCACTCGTTGCTAGCATCTAGTAGATTAGATCTTGGGTGAATTTGTTGGAGTTTTTTTTTCCATGCAATGAATCCCTTCAATTCTCATTACCAAGAAATGAAAGCACCTGATAATTTAATTGGCGTGCGTGAGCTCTAGTAATTGGCCCAATAGTGTAGTAACAAGATCCGTGGGTGTAACTATGGTAGGGATGTCCTCACTAAGACGTTACTTCATTTTCCTTGTTGGGAGTGGACTTTCCCCTAGTGGCCTTTCCACTCACAACCTTCTCACCACCTTTGTCCTTGCCTTTATCGTTGTGATCTTCATGCACAAACGCAACCTTTTGAGGACTTGCAACCTTTTGAGGAGTGACATTCTTCGTCTTTCTTGAACTTTGGGTCAAATCCCAAGTCCCTATTTTGCAAACACCTCCTTATGTTGACTCAACACTTCACTAAGGCTATTCTAAGCTGGGATGCATGACATTATATATTCCCTTCTCAAGTTGGGATCTCAACCTTTTGTCACCTTCAATGAGATAGGCTTGATCACAAGTATAGCTAGTGGCACAAGCGTCAACACTTGTAAGTATAGGAGCGTTGACCTTAACAAGAATGTCTAGATGAGTAAGTCGAAGTCGCTCATGGCACTCACACGTTTGGCGAGCTCCTCCTTAGCCTTAAGAGACACGGCAAGGAACTTAAAATACATCGAGAGAGAAGGAAAAGCTACTTTGACTTGTCTCTTGGAAGTAGTTAGTGTTGGAAAATGTGATAGAAAAAAAATCGCCATGCGATCACCCAGGAACAATATGAAGATGCATAAACAGTTTGGATCACGAGGTTACCGGCTCCGGAGTACAGCGGAAGTAGACGAGTCGGTGTAGATCGTACTTGGAGTCCCTCGAACCATTGATGAACGACCCCGCTAACCGCCCATGAATGATCCCTCGAACGGAAGACCTAAAGCATGGTCTCTCTACTTGGTTGCAAGCATACAATATTCACGATCCGGTCGCGCTTCACCGTCCAGAGCTAATCGTCGCCAGAGAATTAGAGGGAAGAGATTAGAACCACACTGGACTTCTAATTATGTGGATTATAGGATCTAGTTCAAGCTCTAATTGATCAACTAGGATCAACTAGAACTTGAAACATAGGAGGCTCCAAAAGTTGTGTGTCCAAATAGCACCAAAATCTCTAGTATATATAGGTTGGGAGGGGAGAAGGAGGCGCCACACAAGGGGAAGGATTCACCTCCCCTTGCGCCGGCCCTAGGGGGAGGAGGAGTCCTCCCCCTTGTCCAATTCGGCCTCCCATAGTGGGAAAGGGGGCGCCACCCCTACATGGGCCTTGGTGGCCCAATTCTCCCTCCACTACTTGGCCTTTTAAGACCCGTTGGTATTAAATTAAATATAAAAGCCTCCTAAAAATTACTAGAGCCTTTTATTATCAATTTAACACCACTCAAAACATTTTCCACCTATATATTATTATTACCGATAATACCCGGTATTGCCCGATAAACTCTGAAACCCTTCCGGTGACCCGGAAACGCTTCCGGTTCCTCTTGGAACTATTTCGAATATTAATGAAATAATTCCACAAATAAATCCTTGATAATATTGTCCTACTAACACTCAGCAGATCGTGATTACCTTAAGATTGTGACCCCATAGGTTCGGTAAATCATAGGCATGAACGAAACTCCTTCGTTCAATGACCAATAGCGGAACCGTGGACGTCCATATCGATCGCTATGATTAAACGAATGATATTTGAGTGAAATTTGGTTATCATGTGATGTTCCCTTTGCTTCACGATACTTTACAAAACCCGAGATGCATCGGTATCCTCCTGAGTCATATACATACTCACTATACCGTCATCCACGTTACCGATTTTGTTCTTCTTTCTCGTTGATATGTTCCGGCATCCCTGTGACATAGTCACCTGTGTTTGGCCAGAAGATGATGGATGTCGTCACACCGAGAGGGCTCTAAGAATATCTCTCCATCATAGGAGGAGCAAATCCCACTCTCGAGCTATCTAGTCCCTTGCCAAACTTCCCAATGAACCTATTGTTGAAAATAGGCCCTAGAGGCAATAATAAATTGGTTATTATCATATTTACTTGTTCATGATAAATGTTTATTTCATGCTAGAACTGTATTGACTAGAAACTTAAATACATGTGTGAATACATAAATAACACCGTGTCCCTAGTATGCCTCTACTAGACTAGCTCGTTGATCAAAGATGGTTAAGGTTTCCTAATCATAAACATGAGTTTTCATTTGATACGGGATCACATCATTAGGAGAATGATGTGATGGACAGACCCAACCGTAAGCTTAGTTTCAGATCGTATCACTTAGTTATTTGCTACAGCTTTCTTCATGTCAAATATCTGTTCCTTAGACCATGAGATCATGTCACTCCCGAACATCATAGGAATACCTTGTGTGCTATCAAACGTCACTTCGTAACTAGGTTATCATAAAGTTGCACTACAGGTATCTCCGAAGGTGTCTGTTGATATCTCTGGGATTTGTCACTCCGTGTGACAGAGAGATATCTCTGGGCCCTCTCGGTAATACAACATCACAAGAAGCTTCATGTGAGTAATGAGTTTAGTCACGGGATCTTGTATTACGGAATGAGTAAAGAGATTTGTCGTTAACGAGATTGAACTAGGTATGGAGATACCGACGATCGAATCTCGGGCAAGTAACATATCGCTGGAGAAAGGGAATTGCATACGGGATTAACTGAATCCTCAACATCGTGGTTCAACTGATGAAGACCTTCGTGGAATGTAGGAACCAATATGGTCATCGAGGTCCATCTATTGGTTATTGGCTGGAGAGGTGTCTCGGCCATGTCTGCATGATTCTCGAACCCGCAGGGTCGCACGCTTAACGTTTGATGACGCTAGAGTAGTATTGAGTATTTGTATTGGTGCCCGAATGTTGTTCGGAGTCCCGGAGGATATCTCGGACATCACGAGGAGCCCTGGAATGGTTCGTAGGTAAATATTTATATATGGAAAGTTGTTGTCGGGGTTTCGGGAAAAAGTCCGATTTTTTAGGTATTGTACTGGGAAGTCATCGGAAGGTTCCAGAGGGTTCCGGAGGGGTCCAGAAGTCCTCGGAGGTTTCTACCACGTCCCATAGGGTAGAATGGACTGTAGGGGGGCGTCCTGGCCTTATTGGGCTAGGCGCACCAGCCCCTACAAGGCCCATGCGCCCGGGGTGGGAAAACCCTAGAGGGGAGGGCCCTCCACTTTGCTTGGGTGGCACTCCTCCATCCCTTGGCCGCCACTCCTCCTTGGAGGAGGGGTTAGGGCTGGCCGGCCCCTCCCTCACCCCTATATAAGGATAGGAGGCGCAAGGGGAGGGCTCACCTCTTTGCCTGGCCGCAACCCTGATGTCTACTACACAATTTATTTTTGTAGACTTGTGTTGGGCCTTCAAGTGCAGAGTTTTGTAGGACAACAACAACTTTCCTTCAAGTGGATGACCTAAGGTTTATCAATCCGTGGGAGGCGTAGGATGAAGATGGTATCTCTCAAACAACCCTGCAATCAAATACAAGAAATCTCTTGTGTCCCCAACACAACCAATACAATGGTAAATTGTATAGGTGCACTAGTTCGGCGAAGAGATGGTGATACAAGTGTAGTATGAATAGTAGATATAGGCTTTTGTAATCCGAAAATATAAAAACAGCAAGGTAGTAAGTAGTAAAACGGAGCACAAACAATATTGTAATGCTTAGAAACAAGGCCTAGGGTTCATACTTTCACTAGTGCAATCTCTAAACAATGCTAACATAATTGAATCATATAATAATCCCTCAACGTGCAACAAAGAGTCACTCCAAAGTTCTTATCTAGTGGAGAACATACGATGAAATTGTTTGTAGGGTACGAAACCACCTCAAAGTTATCCTTTCCGATTAATCTATTGAGCTATTCCTATAAGTGTCACAAACAACCATAGAGTTCATACTAAAATAATACCATATGATACACATCAACCAACTCTAATGTCGCCTAGATACTCTAATGTCACCATAAGTATCCATGAGTTGATTATTCGATATGCATCAAACAACTTCAGATTCATAATATTCAATCCAACACAAAGAACTCCAAAGAGTGCCCCAAGATTTCTACCGAAGAAAGTAGGACGAAAACATGCATCAACCCCTATGTATAGATTAGCCCAATGTCACCTCAGGAATCCATGAGTTGAGTGCCAAAACATACATCAAGTGAATCAATAAAATACCACATTGTCACCATGGGTATTCATATGCAAGACATACATCAAGTTTTCTCTTTTTTTTTGCGAGAAAACTTCCAACCTATTCATCTTCAATCATGGCAATACAATGAACACCAGAAATAATAAAAATTACATCCAGGTCCGTAGATCACCTAGTGATGACTACAAGCACTGAAGCGAGCCGAAGGCGAGCCGCCGTCATCGCCCCTCCCTCGTCGGAGCCGGGCAAAACTTGTTGTAGTAGACAGTCGGGAAGTCGTCGTGCTAAGGCCCCATAGGACCAACGCAGCAGAATAGCAACCGCCGCCGATGAAGAGTAGCGTAGATCAGAAGGATCCAACCTGAAGAAACACAAACGTAGACGAACTACGACCAGATCTGAGCAAATCCACCAAGGATAGATCTGTCGGAGACACACCTCCACACGCCCACCGACGATGCTAGACACACCACCGGAACGGGGGCTAGGCGGGGAAGACCTTATTCCATCTTCAGGGAGCCGCCGCCGTCTCGTCTTCCTGAGCAGGACACAAACCCTAACAAAACTTGAAGAAACATATAAAAACAAAGCCCTCCCGCTGGCAAGTGCCGGGATCCACCACGCCGTCATGGCCCTAAGGCCACCGGAGACGAGGCGGACCGGTGGCGGCGCCGATGGGAGGCAAATGAACCCTAAGCTTTTTCTTATACATCAAGTGTTCTCAAATCCATAAAAGTATTCAATCCGATAATAGTGAAACCTCAAAGGTAAAAACGCAATTCATAACAACAAGATAGAGAGGGAGAAACACCATATGATCCAACTATATTAACAAAGCTCGCGGTACATCAAGATCATGCCAAATCAAGAACAGGAGAGAGAGAGAGAGATCAAACACATAGCTACTGGTACATACCCTCAGCCCCGAGGGTGAACTACTCCCTCCTCGTCATGGTGACCATTGATATGATGAAGATGGCCTCTGGTGATGATTTCCCCCTCCGGCAGGGTGCTGGAACAGGGTCCCGATTGAATTTTCATGGATACAGAGGCTTACGGCGGCGGAACTTCTCATCTAGGGTTCTTTTCAGGGTTTTGGGTATTTATAGGAATTTTTGGTGTCGGTCTCACATCAAGGGGGTGCCCGAGGGGCCCACAAGCTCGGGAGGCATGCCCTAGAGGGGGGGGGGGGGGGGGGGGGGGGGGGAGGGCGCCCCCAGGCTTGTGTCTCCCTCAGCCATTCCCTGGCCCAGCTCTGGTGCTCCATGGGTCTCTTCTGGTCCATAAAAGATCACCATAAATTTTGAGCCCATTCCGATAACTTTTATTTCTGCACAAAAAACAACACCATGGTAGTTCTGCTGAAAATAGCGTCAGTCTGGGTTCTAATCAAATCATACCAAAACCATATAAAATTATTATAAACATGGCATGAATACTTCATAAATTATAGATACGTTGGAGACTTATCAGCATCCCCAAGCCTAATTCCTGCTCGTCCTCGAGTAGGTAAATGATAAAAGAAATAATTTATGAAGTGTGAATGCTAGCATAGTGCATAAGTTTGATCAATGATAATTCCAATCACTTTTTCTAGCATCATTATATATCATAAATAGTAGCTCATCTTAGAAAACTCATCATGATAAAGTAGCAATCAATTCACATGTTATGGTTCAAACAATGCATTCTCTTAAAACTTAACAACCTATGTTCTTAGTCACCAAACAATTGCAATTCAACTTATTTTCAACAAAGTCTAAGTAAGAGCTCCACATACTCAATTATAACATAGTCTTCTATGATTGCTAGTACTCAAATCTTATTTTTAGAACAAATGGCATCCATCGCACACAGAGAAAGATAGGGGTTTAATATTTCGCCTCCCAACTTAATTATCATAGAGATAATTGTCAACAATAATAATTCATGATCAAATATATTTGAATGGCCATATATGCCTGGACCTTTCCCCACCACATGATGCTTGCCAACTAGAGAATAATTGAGGTTGAAATGAGAAGGAATACTATTGACTCTTGCATAAAAGTAAATACATAAAGCAGAGGTCGTCATGCGCTTTTTATTTTTGGATGTGCAAGACCTTAATGCAAAGGAACGTCACGTTATAATGCCTGTCGTGGACTTAACACGACAGATGCCCTAGCAAAAGGACTTAGGTGTGGAGCCATCGCAACTAGGTTAGCTTCAAGGGGTTAAACGGGACAAAGGACACAGAGAATTTACCCAGGTTCGGCCCCTCTCAATGAGGTAAAAGCCGACTCCTGCTTTAGGTTGTATTGCTTGGGTTTCGATTACCAGGGAGCGAATACGCTTGACCTAGTTCTCGATTGGTTGTTCCTTGAGTTAAGCCACCGCCGGGTCACCCCTTTATATACACAAGTTGATGCCCGGTGGCTTACAGAGTCCCGGCCGGCTCATACATTACGTATCCGGCTCGGTAACCAACTAAACTTGCCTTACAATATAAGTTAAACATATGGCAGTTCACACCCATGGACCTTAAGTCGCCCTCGGGTCTTGGGCCTTCAACAAGCTTGCTCTATGGACCGCCATCTTCATATCTTCCTGGGCTTCTTCATCATGAGCCGCCAGTGGCATGACCTGGCCCCTCCTGGGCGGGTCATACCCAATAGTTATATCCCCAACATTAGGCCCCATGTTGATTTGAACTTGTTCACATCAATCTTCAGTGCTTGTCTAAACAAACCTTGCATCGTCAACTTTATGAACTTGCTATAACCCGCCATGATGTCAGCTCACAGAATCGTGTTAACCCGCCATGACGTCATCTCGCATTAATTTCGCACGAAGCCCATAACATCTCAACAGATCTTTTATCTTTTAATGGACCTCCCAAAAATCGAGGCGTCCGCATAGCCACATAATGATTTTTTCGGCCTCCTCGATTCCCGCGCATGCCTTTTATCCATCTCCTTATAAATAGGGACAGGGGTCCTTTTCATTTTTCCCCCTTGCCTCCTCATCTTCGTCTTCCTCCTCGCAACGCCCATGGGCGCCCGAGCTCCGCCGCCGTCGACCTCGTCAACTGCCTCAACTCTGGCCGCTGCATCACCCTGAACGAACCAGAGCACCGCGATGCACCGTCGTTGTCCTGCAACATCAGTAAGCACTTCTTTTTCCTCGTAGCAGATCTCCATTAGGGTTAGCCCCAGTTCATCAGGGTTCCTCTCTGTTCTTCTTTGTTCTTCTTCTAGATCGCACGGCTGAACTTGAAGATGACACTGAAAACGCGCAGTAGCAGCGTAGCATCCCTTTTTTCAATTGCAATAGGCACTTTTCTGTATAAGATCCATCCGAACACATGAGTTCTTCCACTGCCCTCACTTTAGGCCTACAATTTATTTTATTTTCTGAACTGTTGTAGATCCAAAATCGTAGCGTCGATCTGTGAAATCTGTTTGTCCATCACTTAGCAAATCCTCACTTATAGATCTGAAATATGGCAACTGTTTGGGCGGCTTAACTGACAAACCGTAACCCGCCATGTACCATTAGTCCCCTTTTAAGCCGCCAATATGTGTATTATCTTCCGGCTTAACACGTTGGCTTTTTATAGCACTTACCTTTGAATCAATAGCCTGCTTAACAGCATAATCTTAAACCGGCAATATTTTCTTCGTAGACCTTCCTCCTCAAAAATGACCAAGACTGTCACCTCATGTAATTGGGTCGCCTCCTGGGTTACCGAGCAAGAACTACTCGAACATGTTCAAGTGGGCATTTTAGCCGCCAAGAATGTCATTCATTGGAGAGCCCCAGGAGCAGAAACTGTCCCCAAACCCAAGGAGGGCGAAGTTGTCGTCTTCATTGATCACATGCTCCGGGGGTTCACTCCGCCCGGTTCAAATTTTTTCCGTGATGTACTGCACTTCTTTCAACTCCATCCTCAAGACATCGGACCCAACTCTGTCACAAATATCTGCAATTTTCAAGTGTTTTGCGAAGTATACCTTCAGCAGGAACCCACTGTAGAACTATTCAGAGAGTTCTACTATTTAAACTGCCAAACTGAATTCACGGATGGGCCCAGCCTAGAATTAGGTGGTATTTCAATTCATAGGCGGAAAGACGCCACCTTCCCAGCCGCCAGACTGTCCAGCCACCCCAAGGACTGGAACCAAACTTGGTTTTACTGTCAAGACACCTCTCCAGAAGGGGAAAATCCTCTGCCGGGTTACCGTGAGGGCACCCTCTCCCCGATCGAATCAGCACAGCAGAGCGGGCCAAATATATGCCCGTCTTTTCAAAGATTAGAGCTTTAATGGCCAATGGTTTGACCGGAATCGACCTGGTTCGATGCTGGGTCGCCTGGAGAATTATGCCCTTAAGCCGCCGCTCCGGCTTGATGTGCGAATACACCTGCGACTTAAATGATCCACAACGCCACTACCAGATACAACTGACTGATGCTGACATTAATGAGATGACCAAGTCTCTGCTGAATGAGAGTTTGGAAGATTGCAGCAAAACTGGACTGAATCCCTTCTGCGCTCTTAACAAGCCGCCAGCTGTAAGCTTTAAATAATTTCCGGTTTAATCATTTCTTTATTAAAACTGTCATCTTATACCCATTTGATTTCTGCAGGCCGATTCTCCTTTTTGGAATAGGAAGCTGCAGGATAAGCCGGCCAAGAAGACCCAGACGAAAACTAAGGCTCAGAAAAAGCCTGCCAAGAAGAAGGCCACCCCCTCCGAGTTATTTAACTTGGATGACGATGAGTCGGAGGTAGAACTTGATTCCCTTGGCTCATTTTTTGTATATCTTATTGACAATGATCATTATCAGGACGACGCAGAAGGCAGCCACGCAGGTGGTGAAGAGGTAACTATCCTTTCCTCCGACTCAGAATCTCTGCCAAGATAGAAAGTTCGTCAAGCAAGCCGGAAAGTAAGGTTTTCTCACCCTTTAGCTTACTTGGATCCCAACTTTATTTTGAAGAAACATCAACATGAAGCTCGCCGCACAACCCGGAACAGCGGCAGTGGGATTCTTTCTTCCGGCTTACCCAACACGCCGGTCCCTCGCAAGCGCCGTCCAGAGGTTTCACAAATTTCCGACTTAGCATATCCAAAAGCGGGCCTTATTCGACAACCCCTTAACCTGTCTGACTCAAATTATCAGGGAACTTCTCATTCCTCCTCCGGCGATTCAACTGGGACTCAAGTTCCCCTGTTCAAAACTGTTCCTGGGTAAGAAACACTTAAGCCTGTTTGCCTTAATATCTTACTCCATTAATGCACTAATCTCATCATGAGTTGTTATTCTCAGTGCCATGGCCAAGCCCAGCAAGAAGCTTAAGGTTAACAAGCTGGCTGAAGATCCCAAGGTTGCTGACCCGGAGAAGCAGACCGTGTCTGAATCCATGCATCAAATTTCAGAAGCGGCTATGGATGACCCGCCACCAGAAGAGCCCCCTGTCACCATGGATACAATGGATGTTGATCCAAAAAATGCTAAGCCGCCCAACCCCGCTCAGCCGGCTCAAGAAGCTGAAGATATCATAGTTACTGGGACGGCTTACACAGCACCAGGTAACCCCACCGTCTTGTCCAAGCACAGCGCAAAAGAGGAAATCTCAGCTGCCGACAAAGGCAAGTGGAAACTGGATCTGGAAGACTATACTCAATTCAATGCCCAGGAGCTTCATGCGGGTTACCTGAACCGCCTCCACACCAGCCGTGACTTTGAAGCCGGCTTGGTTAATCTTATGAAGAATTGTTTGGAGGTAAGTAAAAAAAATTGTCTTATGCACATATCTTTTTGTTAGCCGCCAAGTCTACTAGATATGATAAACTTGAATATGCTGTAGACTTTAAATCTCCTTATTGATCTTGATGTCCATGCCATAGCATGCTGAAAAAAGTTAAATTGGAACTTCAAATAGTAGTGCTCAATTTTGCACCTGTAGCCCCCAAGGGCCAGCTTAATCAGCATGGCTAAGCCGGAACTTTATCACCATAATTAGGAACAAAAAAATCCAAAGATATAGCCCCCATGAGCCGGCCATAGTCATAAGACTTGAAACGGGTCATCATAAAATGGTCTTCAAAAAAGAGCAATGTGCATTAGCCCCCAAGTGCCAAGTAAAATACTGGTATTGTGCTTGGGACTTCAAAAATGATCATAATGCTTCCTATGGTGTTCATGTTGCAGGCTGAATTAAATATGAAGGAATCCCAAGTCAATGATCTGAGAGCCAACATTCAAACCCAACAATCTGAAACATCAAAAGCCAAATCAGAGCTGAAGACTGCTTTGGAAAACATCGAAAAGCTTAAACAAGACTTCAATGCTAATAAAAGCGGCTGGTAGACCGAGAGGGCAGCTCTATTGAAAAGAGCAGAAGACGCCGAGGCTGCCCTTAAGCCGGTAACTGATGAGTTATCCGGTTTAAAATATCAAATCAACAGCATGATAGCGGCCATCTTTGGTAAGTAATAGTGTACTTCAATATTTCTTCATCAATGTTGAACAACCATTGATCCGGCTCATAAATATACTTGCCAATATAGGTTCCAGAAGCTCCAAGCTGGGTGACGATATGCGCATAAAGCTGAAAGCCGTATACACCCTTGTAGAGCAGCTGTACACTGGCGCCCAAGGGGCGATTTCTGCTGCCTTACATAAGAAGCAACCACCTTCCCTTATTAAGGAAGTGTTGGAGAGGCTATCTGTGCTACCACAAAGGATGGAAGAATTAAAATGATCAGCCGCCAGAGCCGGTGCTATCACTGCCTTGAGCCGGGCAAAAGCATGGCAGGCTGAACTTGATCCGGAAGAGATATCAGCCGGCTGTCCCAGTGTTAAAGAAGACGGGTCCCCTTTTAGTGCTGATGACTTCACTGAAATAGTAAGAGCGATGCGTCCCTGGGCAAGCAAACTAGCTGACGAAACGGCCCTCTCCAAGTACCACCCGGTTTATAATGCTGACAACTCAAAGGTGAAGGCGCCGATTCACCAGGCTGTGGATCTTATCCCGCCTACACGTAAGCACACCTTTGCTCCTGACATTGATCCATCAAGTCTTATAGATGACGAGGCTGTGTTTAGAGCTTTGACCGGCATCAATTGGGCTACACCTGACTTCCAGCCAATGGGTAACCAAGAAGAAGAAGAGCCGGTGCAAGATGATCCAGAAGCGTCAACACGTGAAGGCCAAGACAACTGATCCAAGGGCCGGCTTACCATTCACAGTATTGGATGCTGTGTGTATCAAAAAACACTTATTCTTTTGGGCTCAGGGAGCCATGTAATAGTCTAGATGAAAAACTATGGCCTGCCACGCCATCGTGCGTGTTTATTTGCATAACCCGTTTGAGCCGCCGATCTGATGTTGAAGATCTGCCACTTATGCTTATAATATCATCAATCATGTCAACCATATTTATCATATTCCCTGCACACAAGCAGATAACAAGTGCCCTGGCGGTTTACTCCAGGGCGGGTCATAATACCCCATATAAAATCCACTAGTGACTGTATAATCCATAACCAGGGCGAGTTTAACAAAAACCTCATATAGTCATAACAAGTAAATATCATACCTGTGATATTTGTTCATACTGCCGGCTTACCATGCCATATGCAGCGAGGATAACATCCCAAAGACTTAGAGCGCATAACTCCAAGGGCATTATCAAAGCACACTGGCGACTTAAAGTCCAAGCCAGGCCGGGTTATCAAAACTCCAGATAGATTCAAATATGAATCATAAGGATCAAGGCAACATGGCCCGAATCAATTTTAAACCATATATCAATATGGTACAGAAGATGAACCTCAAAAAAGTGTTCAAAGCAAATACAAATCAGAAAAATCAAGGCCTTCATAGGCTGCCAAGCCTCAATATCAAGTGTTATTCAACGGGCCGCACAACCACTGAGTTAATCCTTAATTCAAACCTGTAAGCCGGGCCTCACATGACCAATCGCCGTTTTAACCTTGACAAGTTCAGGGTCTTTATAAGATTGACTGTCAAGAGTACGGCGAGTCATTCCAGGATTACCTGGTCGGAGTGGCAAGCATACAAAGGCAGGATAACCTGGATTTTAGGTGAATACACCTGGCGTCCAAGCCAATTAAAAGGGTAAACAAAGGTCTGTTTCATTAAACAAGAAGCCCCCAAGTAATTTTTCAATCCAGGCGTTCAAGCCGGATCAATAGGATAGTCACAGCTATGCTCAATGAGCAGGAAGCCCCCAAGTAATTTGCAATCAAGGCATACAAGCCGGATCAAGAGGGTAGTCATAGCTATGCTCAATGAGCAGGAAGCCCCCAAGTGACCTTATGAATTGACAACAAAGACTCAGACTCTCAGAAATAAAACGACAGAGGCCCTGAATTATCAGGGATGCCGGCTTTATTATACTAATCATAATATATACATTGGTAGAAATATGTACATCACAAGAGCCGGTGGCTCAGGTGTAATAAGGCTGAAGATGAGCAATGTTCCACGGCCGGCGGGTCTCCTCAGACTTGCGTGAGTCTTTGTGCTCTCGAACATCAATGAGGTAGTATGACCCGTTGTTCAGATTTTTGTTGACCACAAAGGGCCCTTCCCAAGGTGGGGACAACTTGTGCATGTCAGTTTGATCTTGGATGAGCCGGAGCACCAAATCCCCTTCTTGAAAGGTCCGGGTTTTAACCCGACGGCTATGATAACGTCGCAGATCTTGCTGGTAAATCGCCGAGCTAGCCGCCGCAAGGTCACGCTCCTCTTCCAAAAGGTCAAGAGCATCCTAACATGCCTTTTCATTACCATCTTCAACATAAGCCGCCACACGGGGCGAGTCGTAACGGATGTCACTAGGGAGAACTGCCTCTGCTCCATAAACCATGAAGAAAGGCGTGTAACCCGTAGATCTGTTGGGGGTAGTATTGATACTCCATAGCACTGATGGCAGCTCCTCCACCCAACAACCTGGCGTCCTCTGCAAAGGGACCATAAGCCGGGGTTTGATACCTCTCAAGATTTCTTGATTGGCTCATTCAACTTGACCATTGGACTGGGGGTGGGCTACAGATGAAACGTCAAGATGAATATGCTCTTGTTGACAGAATTCTTTCATAGCACCCTTAGACAGATTAGTACCATTATCAGTGATGATACTATGAGGGTATCCAAAACGAAAGATCACCTTTTTGATGAATTGAGCCGCCGTCGCTGCATCACATTTGCTGACCGGCTCAGCCTCAACCCACTTTGTAAACTTGTCAACTGCCACCAGGAGGTGAGTCTTTTTGTCCTTGGATCTTTTAAAAGGTCCAACCATGTCCAACCCCCAGACTGCAAACGGCCAAGTAATTGGAATCATCCTCAATTCTTGAGCCGGCATGTGAGCTCGTCTTGAAATTTTTTGACAACCATCACACTTGCTAACCAAATCCTCTGCATCAGCATGAGCCATCAACCAATAGAACCCATGACGAAAAGCCTTAGCCACGAGATACTTAGAGCCGGCATGTTGACCACAATCTTCTTCATGAATCTCTCGTAGAATCTCACGGCCTTCCTCGGGAGAAACACAACGTTGAAATGCCCCTGTGACACTGCATCGGTGCAACTCTCCATTGACGATAGTCATTGACTTACACCGCCGGGTTATCTGCCTGGCCAAAGTTTCATCTTCAGGTAACTCACCCCGGGTCATATAAGCCAAATATGGAACTGTCCAATCAGGAATAGCATGAAGAGCCGCCACCAAGTGTGCCTCCGGGTCCGGAACAGCAAGATCTTCCTCCGTAGGCAATTTAACTGAAGGATTATGTAACATCGAGGAAAACATTAGGTGGTACCGGCTTACGCAGGGATCCCAGCTGGCTTAAAGCATCCGGAGCCTCATTTTTCCCGCGGTCAACGTGTTCCACTTGATAGCCCTTGAAATGACCAGCAATAGCATCAACCTCTCGGCGATAAGCCGCCATGAGTGGGTCCTTGGAATCCCAAGTTCCTGAAACCTGCTGAGCCACCAAATCTGAGTCGCCAAAGCATCTTACCCGACTTAGATTCATCTCTTTAGCCATCCGAAGACCATGGAGCAAGGCTTCATACTCAGCTGCATTGTTAGTACAAGGGAACATCAACCTTAAGACATAACAAAATTTATCACCTCGTGGGGAAGTCAAAATAACTCCAGCCCCCGAGCCTTCTAACTGCCTGGATCCATCAAAATGAATAATCTAGTATGTGTTATCAGGCTTCTCCTCAGGCATCTGCAACTCTGTCCAATCATTAATAAAATCCACGAGTGCTTGAGACTTAATAGCTGTCCGAGGCATGTATTTCAGACCATGGGGTCCAAGCTCAATGGCCCATTTAGCCACCCGGCCTGTGGCTTCTCTGTTTTGAATAATATCCCCTAAAGGGGTAGAACTAACCACAGTGATGGGATGACCAAGGAAATATTGCTTTATCTTACGGCTAGCCATGAACACGCCGTAAACCAGCTTCTGCCAATGTGGGTATCTCTGCTTGGATTCGATGAGTACCTCACTGACATAATAAACCGGCCGCTGAACCGGATGCTCCTTGCCTGATTCCTTTCTTTCCACAACAATTGCCACACTAACAGCTCTACTGTTAGCAGCCACATATAACAGTAAGGGCTCCTTATCAATAGGAGCTGCAAGGATCGGCGGCTCAGCCAACTGCTTTTTTAATGCCTCAAACGCCTGATCGGCAGCATCACTCCAAACAAAGCGATCTGTCTTCTTCATCATCTGATATAGAGGGATGGCCTTTTCACCCAACCAGCTTATAAACCGGCTTAAGGCCGCAATACGACCCGCCAGACGCTGAACATCATTAATACACACCGGCTTAGCCAAAGAAGTGATAGCCTTGATCTTCTCCGGGTTAGCTTCAATGCCCCTTTCGGAAACCAAAAAACCCAGAAGCTTGCCTGCTGGTACACCAAATACACACTTGGCCGGGTTAAGCATCATCTTGTAGACCCGGAGATTGTCAAAGGTTTCTTTCAAGTCATCTATCAAGGTTTCCTTCTTCCTGGATTTCACAACAATGTCATCCACATAGGCATGAACATTGCGTCCAATCTGGTCATGAAGGCAATTCTGAACACATCGCTGGTAAGTCGCCTGGGCACTCTTGAGCCCAAAAGGCATAGACACATAGCAGAAGGCTCCAAAGGGAGTAATGAATGCTGTCTTCTCCTGGTCCTTAACCGCCATCTTGATCTGATGATAACCAGAGTAAGCATCCAGAAAACTTAAACGCTCACAACCCGCCATAGCATCAATGATCTGATCAATACGAGGGAGAGCAAAAGGATCAGCCGGGCAGGCCTTGTTAAGGTCTGTGTAATCCACACACATACGCCAGGTACCGTTCTTTTTAAGTACCAGCACCGGGTTAGCCAACCACTCAGGATGAAACACTTCAATGATAAACCCAGCCGCTAAGAGCCGGGCCACTTCCTCACCAATGGCCTTGCGCCTTTCTTCATTAAAACGACGAAGGAATTGCTTGACCGGTTTAAACTTGGGATCAACATTGAGAGTGTGCTCAGCGAGTTCCCTCGGTACACCTGGCATGTCTGAAGGCTTCCATGCAAAGATGTCCCGGTTCTCACGGATGAACTCGATGAGCGCGCTTTCCTATTTCAGATCCATATTAGCACTGATACTGAACTGCTTGGATGAGTCGCCAGGAACAAAGTCAACCAGTTTAGTGTCATCGGCCGACTTAAATTTCAACAAGGGGTCATGCTCTGTGGTTGGCTTCTTCAAGGGGGTCATATCTGCCGGGTCAACATTATCTTTGCAGAACTTCAATTCCTCTGTTGCACAAGCAGACTCAGCATAAGCAGCATCACCCCCTTCACACTCCAAAGCTATCTTCCTGTTTCCATGCACTGTGATGGTACCCTTGCGACCCGGCATTTTAAGCTGCAGATAAACATAACAAGGCCGTGCCATAAATTTAGCATAAGCCGGCCGTCCAAACAAGGCGTGATAAGGACTCTTGATCTTGACTACTTCAAAGGTCAATGTTTCAGCTCTGTAATCATTGTCATCACCAAAGGCCACTTCCAACGCTATCTTACCCACAGGATACGCCGACTTACCAGGCACCACCCCATGAAAAATAGTAGAAGACGGCTTAAGATCTTTGTCATTCAAATTCATACGGCGGAAAGTATCATAATAAAGGATATTGATGTTGCTGCCTCCATCCATGAGCACCTTGGTGAACTTATACCCTCCAACCTGAGGAGCAACCACTAAAGCCAATTGACCCGGGTTATCAATCCGGGGCGGGTGATCCTCACGGCTCCATACAATAGGATGCTCAGACCATCGTAAGTATCGAGGGACTGCCGGCTCAACCGCATTCACCGCCCGCTTACGAATCTTCTGGTCTCATTTGCATAGACTCGTGGTAAACACATGATACTGACCACTATTCAGCTGCTTCGGATTACTCTGATAACCGGTCTGCTGCTGCTGATTCCCTTGACTAGGTTGCTGATTAAAACCACCTTGACTGCCTTGGCCTTGAAAACCTGAGCTTGAGCCGCTACCTCCAAAGCCATGTCCGTGAGAGCCGGATCCTGACCCGCCATGCGGGCCATGATTGTTCTGGAAAAATCTGGAATTTCTATACTCCCTCATGATGAAGCAATCTTTCCACAGATGACTGGCCGGCTTCTCTTGCGTACCGTGCTTTGGGCAAGGCTGATTCATCATCGCCTCAAGGTTGAACTTCGGCCCGCCAAACCGGGGCACTGATGATTTCCCCTTGCGATGCTGATTATTACTCTGCGTATTGGTATTAGCCACAAAATCTGAACCGCCGTCCATCTGTTTGCGCTTGCCATTACCTTGACCCGCCGGATTATGCTGCTGTCCCTTTGCATTGCCATTCTTCGTTCCCTTGCCAGCCTTCTCCTCGTCAGACTCAGGGTCCTTAGTACTATCAGAGTCGGCGTATTTGACGAGAGCCGCCATGAGCTCCCCCATATCGTTGGAGTGGCGCTTAAGCCGCCCCAGCTTCTGCTTAAGGGGAAGGAAATGGCAGTTCTTTTCCAACATCAGGACGGCTGAACCGGCGTTGATACTGTCCGATGAGTGGATAACGGCTGAGATCCGGTGCACCAAATTGGTTGTTGACTCTCCCTCACCCTGGACGCAAGAATCTAAATCAAGAATCGACATAGGCTGCTTGCACGTGTCTTTGAAATTTTGGATAAAACGCGTCTTTAATTCAGCCCATGACCTGATGGAGTTAGGGGGCAGTCCTTTCAGCCAAGTGCGTGCCGGCCCATCCAACATCATGGTGAAGTATTTAGCACACGCGACATCATTAACATCCAACATCTCCATGGCCATCTCATAGCTCTCAATCCAGGCCTCTGGGGGCTGATCCGCAGTGTAATTAGGCACCTTGCGGGGCCCCTTGAAATCCTTAGGCAAGCGCTCGTTACGTATAGCCGGCACTAAACATGGCACACCAAGGGTTCTAGAGGTCACTCCTGCCTCTACGGATGCCGATGGGTAAACCAGAGATTGTTGTTGAGCCGACAACTGAGCCGCCAGCTCAGCCTCCCGACGCGCCCTGCCCTGATCCACCAAGGCCTGGACATCGTTACCAGCACGCGGCGGGTCACGCCTACGGGGCTGGTTAGGATGCCGTTCACTACTTGAAACTGCTGGCGAGTCAATATGTCTGCTATAACTCCGGCTTGGACGAGGGGTTGAATGAATCCATTCGTGGCTGTACGAATAAGCCGCCTGTTGAGCCACCGCTGTCTGAAGAAGCTCTCTGGCCCTCCGTATCTCCATTGCAGTTGGAGACTCGCCTTCAACGGGAAGAGCCACCAGTCGCGTAGCCGCAGCGATCATATTGTCTAGAGGGTTAGAATAATGACCCGGCGGTGTCGGAACATGCTGAGGCGGAGTCAAATTTAAGCGAGGCGGGTCCACCGCACGTGGCTGAACTGGCGCTCCAGTCACGGGTGTCTCAACGGCCCGGTTTACCACGGGCGGATCACTGGTCCCTGCCCCAGGCGTGTTGAAAAGGTTCCTAGCCTCATACTCCGTGGGCAGACGGGTTTGGTGCCTCCTCCTCATAACAGCGTTTGAAGCGTTTTGATCCAAGGTGAGCCGGAACGATTCTACCTGAATCCACTGTGATTGTGTGTCCAAGGCGGCTCGCTCTGTTGCCATCCTAGCATTCTCAATAGTAAGCTCTTCCTTGGCCTGGGCTATCTCATCTCGTAGCTTTGCGACATCCACTTTGTGCTGCTCTTGAGTCTCCGGGGTTACCTCTGCTCCCATTAAAGTCGCCAAAGCATCCAACAGCTCAGTTAAAACCTGAGCCGGCGGGCGCGTAGAGCCGCTGGCACCAGCCGTCGCCGCCGCCGTGGAGCTGGAGGTCATAGCCGCAGTAGTCGCCAAACCAAGCATCGATTGCGTGCCAGCCATGAAGATTGTGACCCTGTTCGGCGGCTCATGGGGGTCCGGAATACTGTCACCATCGGAACAGCCCCCAAGCCTGCCATCTTGCAATTGATACATCGAATCGGTCTCACCAGTTGAGGATTCACCATCAGAGTAAATTACCGTCTCTCCCCTGGACTCAGATCCTTCCTCAAGATCCATGCCATGGACGACACCAACAAAGGCGCTTTTCGTGGCGGTTTGAACCTTGGCGGGTCGTGCGCGCTGAGCCATCTCGACGATGTCGGTGCAGGTGTCTGGCTCAGGCACCGACTCCTCGATCTTGATGATGAAGACATGGATTCCGCCAAAGGGGACCCGGTACCTGTACTCGATTGAGCCGGCCTCGGGGCCCCAGCCTGCGTCGTCGATGTAGAGCTTGCCGCGACGACTCTTGGTCATCCAGCGCACAACATATCCCTTGATCCCTGCGAAGTTACCCTCCAAGAACTCGAAACCACCGTGCGCTAGCCCCACAGTGGGCGCGAACTGTCGTGGACTTAATACGGCATATGCCCTAGCAAAAGGACTTAGGTGTGGAGCCATCGCAACTAGGTTAGCTTGAAGGGGTTAAACGGGACAAAGGACACAGAGAATTTACCCAGGTTTAGCCCCTCTCAACGAGGTAAAAGCCTACTCCTGCTTTAGGTTGTATTGCTTGGGTTTTGATTACCAGGGAGCGAATACACTTGACCTAGTTCTCGATTGGTTGTTCCTTGAGTTAAGCCGCCGCCGGGTCACCCCTTTATATACACAGGTTGATGCCCGTCGGCTTACAGAGTCCCGGCCGGCTCATACATTACGTATCCGGCTCGGTAACCAACTAAACTTGCCTTACAATATAAGTTAAACATATGGCAGTTCACACCCATGGGCCTTAAGTCGCCCACAGGTCTTGGGCCTTCAATAAGCTTGCTCTATGGACGGCCATCTTCATATCTTCCTGGGCTTCTTCATCATGAGCCGCCAGTGGCATGACCCGTCCCCTCCTGGGCGGGTCATACCCAATAGTTATATCCCCAACAATGCCCCTTGTGATAGCAACCTTTATTATGCAGTCCATCGCTTTTATTTCTTTACCATCACAAGTTCGCACAACACTTATTTTCCCTTACAATAAAAGATCATATATATTTTAGGAGCAATTTTTATTACTTTTTGTACTGATGAAAACTTACTTGAAGGATCTTATTCAATCCGTAGGTAGATATGGTGGACACTCATGGCAAGAAACTTGGTTTAAGGTTTTTTTTGGATGCACAAGTAGTATTTCTACTTACTATGAATTTTTGTCTAGCAAAAGATCCTAAGCAAGCACCACATGTTGGAGGATCCATAACAATATAACTTCTATGCAAATATACCCATACATAACTCATTAAGTTGTCTTCCTTGTCCAACTTCAACTAATTTGCTCAAGTTTGAAAATAATTAATGGGTATTCACAATCATAAAAGATGTCCAAGATAATATATTTATATGTGAAAGTTCTCTTCCTTATACTAATCATTCATGAATTGCTTGTATGACCAATATTGTGATTGTCAAGCTTCAATAGATTACACTTCTAAACCCAATGTGAAACTAGTACTAGGCATGATACAAGAATATGAAGCACATATAAATACAACTTTATGATATTCAATTCATTCAACAATTTACTTTTAGGATATAAGTGAAGCACAAGAGTAAATGAAAAACTACTCCAAAAAGATATAAGTGAAGATCAAATGAGTAGTAAGCTATGTGAAGACTCTCTCTCTCCTTTAAAAATTTCAGATCTTAAATATTTTATTCAAACAGCAAACAAAACAAAAAAATGACATTCCAAGAATAGCACATCTCATGCGAAGAAGCAAAAACTTAGGCTCAATCGATACTAACCGATAATTGTTGATGAAGAAAGGTGGGATGCCTACTGGGGCATCCCCAAGCTTAGGTTCTTGGGACTTCTTGGAATATTATCTTGGGATGACTTGGGCATCCCCAAGCTTGAGATTTTGTGTCTCCTTAATTGCTCTCATATCACGGTTTCCCTAAATCTCAAAAACTTCATCCACAAAAAACTCAACAAGAACTCATGAGATAAGTTAGTATAAATCAATGCAAAACCTTATCATTCTCTACTGTAGAAAATCACTAAAATTATAATTTAACATTTCATACTAAATGCCTCTGCATATTTAATACTCCTATCCTTAAATAGAATGATTAAACAAGCAAACATATGCAAACCTAACAACAATCTATCTAAACAGGACAGTCTGTAAAGGATGAAGAAAGATTAATACTTCTTTAACTCCAAAAATTATGAAAACTTACCACACTGTAGAAAATTTATCATAGCACACTGTGTAAAAATTTCAAGATTTATCACATTCTGACTTTTCTGAAGAATTCATACAATAATAGAAAACTTTTTGTTTTCAAACAACAACACATATACTTGAAAAATAAGCATGGTAAAGGCTATACTTGACACTTTTATTGAAATAAAAGATGCAAAAAATTATTCTAAATAGAATCAAGCAAATCCTAATAAAATAAAATGACGCTCCAAGAAAAACTCATATCATGTGATGAATAAAAATATAGCTCCAAGTGAGGTTACCGATAATGTTGAAGACGAAAAAGGGGATGCCTTCCAGGGCATCCCCAAGCTTGGACGCTTGGGTCTTCCTTGAATATTACCTTGGGGTGCCTTCGGCATCCCCAGGCTTATGGTCTTGCCACTTATTATTCTCCTCATATCAATATCTCACCCAAAACTTGAAAACTTCAATCACACAAAACTTAACGGAACTTCGTGAGATAGGTTAGTACGATAAAGAGCAAATCATTCACTTTGGTATTGTCAAGACAAGATTCATAATTGTTCTCACACAATTACTAATGTACCCTATAATTTCTACAATTTATATTGACCAATATAAGCCAAAGAAACTATAAAACAAGCAAACTATGCATTGAAAATAGAATCTGTCAAAAACAGAACAGCCTGGAATAATGTGACAACAACCATACTTCTGTAAATCCAAAAACTCTGAAAAATTAGGAAAATGTAGAAAATTTGTATATGAATCATGCGTAAAAAATTCAGAATTTTTCGATGCTCCAGTGATTTTAAACAATTATGTTACTGGGTACAAAAGTTTCTGTTTTTGCACAGAATCAAGTCAACTATCATCCACACTATCCCAAAGGATTTACTTGGCACTTTGTTGAAACAAAAGCTATAAAACATGATTACTAAAATAGCTTAATCATGTGAACACACAAAAATAGTAGGTATAAGTATTGGGTTGTCTCCCAACAAGACCTTTTCTTTAATGCCTTTTTAGCTAGGCATGGTGATTCCAATGATGCTCACATAAAAGTAAAGAATTGAAACATAATGAGAGCATCATGAAACACATGGCAAGAAAATTTAAGCCTAACCCACTTCCTATGCATAGGGATTTTGTGAGCAAACAAATTATGGGAGCAAGAATCAACTAGCATAGGAAGACAAAAGAAGCATGACTTCAAAATTTTCAACACATAGAGAGGAAACTTGATATTATTGAGATATGTAAAAGCATAAGTTCCTCTCTCATAATAATTTTCAGTAGCACCATGGATGAATTCAACAATATAACTATCACATAAAGCATTCTTTTCATGATACATAAGCATATAATTTTTATTGCTCTCCACATAAGCAAATTTATTCTCATTCATAATAGTGGGAGCAAATTCAATGAAATAACTATCATGTGATACTTGATTGGCATAATCCAATTGAAAATTAAAATCATGATGACCATAATTATCATGGGAGCAAATTCATGGTTATCATTATTCTTTATAGCATATATGTCATCACCATAATTATCATAGGTAGTAACTTTGTTGTCATAATCAATTGAAACCTCTTCCAAAAGAGTGGATTCATCACTAAATAAAGTCATGACCTCTCCTAATCCACTTTTATCAATATTGTAATACGATTCAACACCCTCCAAAATAGTGGGATCATTACCTAGAGTTGACACTCTTCCAAACCTGTTTTCATCAATATAATCATCATAAATATGAAGCATGCAATCATCTTAACAAATTTGCACATCAAAACTTGGGGGAATAAAAATCTCATCTTCATCAAACATAGCATCCCCAAGCTTATGGCTTTGCATATCACTAGCATCATGGATATTCAAAGAATTCATACTAGAAACATTGCAATCATGCTCATCATTCAAAGATTTTATGCCAAACATTTTATTGAATTCTTCTTCTACCAATTGAGCACAATTTTTTGCTCCATCATTTTCAAGAAAGACATTATAAAGATGAAGAATATGAGGTAGCCTCACTTCCATATTTTTTGTAGTTTTATTTTATAAACCAAACTAGTGGTAAAACAAGAACTAAAAGATTCCATTGCAAAATCTAAAGATGTACCTTCAAGAACTCACTTCCCCGGCAACGGCGCCAGAAAAGAGCTTGATGTCTACTACACAACTTATTCTTGTAGACTTGTGTTGGGCCTCCAAGCGCAGAGTTTTATAGGACAACAATTATTTTCCCTCAAGTGGATGACCTAAGGTTTATCAATCCGTGGGAGGCATAGGATGAAGATGGTCTCTGTCAAATAACCCTGCAATCAAATACAAGAAATCTCTTGTGTCCCCAACACACCCAATACAATGGTAAATTGTATAGGTGCACTAGTTCGGCGAAGAGAGTAAAACTAAAACTTTTTCGAGAACCCTGAAAACAACTTTCCATATATAAATCTTTACCTCCAGACCATTCCGGAGCTCCCCGTAACGTCCCGGATCCCATCTGGGACCCCGAACAACATTCGGTCACCAACATGCATATCCCAATATTACTCTAGTGTCACCGAACATTTAGCGTGCGGACCCTACGGGTTCGAGAATCATGTAGAGATGACCGAGACACCTCTCCGATCAATAACCAACAGCGGAACTTGGATGCCCATATTGGTTCCTACATATTCCACGAAGATCTTTTATCGGTTGAACCACGATGTCAAGGATTCGATTAATCCCGTATGCAATTCCCTTTGTCCGGCGATATGTTACTTGCCCGAGTTTTGATCATCGGTACCTCCATACCTAGTTCAATCTCGTTACCGACAAGTCTCTTTACTCGTTTTCGTAATACAAGATCTCATGACTAACTCATTAGCCACATTGCTTGCAAGCTCTTTATGATGTTGTATTACCGAGAGGGCCAGAGATATCTCTCCGTCACACAGAGTGACAAATCCAAGTCTCGATCCATGCAAACCCAACAGACACCTTCAAAGATACATGTAGAGCATCTTTATGATCACCCAGTTATGAAGTGATGTTTGATAGCACATAAGGTATTCCTCCAGTATCCGGGAGTTGCACGATCTCACGGTCTAAGGAACAGATACTTGACATGAAGAAATCTATAGCAAATAACTAAAAAATCTGATGCTAAGCTTACGGTTGGGTCTGTCCATCACATCATTATCCTAATGATGTGATACCATTATCAAATGACAACTCATGTCCATGGTTAGGAAACCTTAACCATCTTTGATCAACGAGCTAGTCTAGTAGAGGCATGATAACCCACAAGTATAGGGGATCAATTGTAGCCTTTCTCGATAAGTAAGAGTGTCGAACCCAACGAGGAGCTAAAGGTAGAATTTATATTCCCTTCGAGTTCTATCGACCACCGATACAACTCTACGCACGCTTAACATCCACTTTACCTAGAACAAGTATGAAACTAGAAGTACTTTGTAGGTGTAAAGGCATATGTTTGCAAGATAATAAAGAACATGTAAAGAAAAGATAGGGGCTATTTAGATAAATAAACAATTAAGTTAGTTTTAGTAGAGAGCTTTTTGTCACAAGAAAGTTATTTGTCCCTAGGCAATCGATACCTAGACCGGTAATCGTTATTGCAATTTTATATGAGGGAGAGCCATAAGCTAACATACTTTCTCTACTTAGATCATATGCACTTATGATTGGAACTCTAGCAAGCATCCACAACTACTAAAGATCATTAAGGTAAAACCCAACCATAGCATTAAAGTATCAAGTCCTCTTTACTCCCATACGCAAACAACCTACTTACTCGGGTCTGTGCTTCTGTCACTCACGCCACCCACCATAAGCGAATCATGAACATATTGCAAACCCTACAACAGGGATCCCTCACGCTTGCGCGACATGGAGCGCACCATATGACAGCACCAATAATAAAACATACAACTCAAACCAATCATGATCATCAATCAACCCATAGGACAAAACGGATCTACTCAAACATCATAGGATAACCATACATCCTTGGGAAATAATATATAGTGTTGAGCACCATGTTTAAGTAGAGATTATAGCGGGGAGAAAAGGTGTTACACCGCTGCATAAAGGGGGAGAGAGTTGGTGATGATGGCGGCGAAGTTGTTGGTGTAGATCACCGCCACGATGATGGCCCCGACGGTGTTTCGGCGCCACCGGGAGAGAGGGGGAGAGAGCCCCCTCCTTCTTCTTCATTGGCCTCCCCCCTAGATGGGAGGAGGGTTTCCCCTCTAGTCTTTGGCCTCCATGGCGGCGGAGGGGCGAGAGCCTCTCCGAGATCGGATCTCTCTTTGTTTCCTTCTGTCTCTGCGTTCCTGTTTTCTGGCCTTTCACCGTTTCTTAAATTCCGGAGATCCATAACTCCGATTGGGCTGAAATTTTAACATGATTTTTACTCGAATATTATCTTTCTTGCCGTGAAAGAAGGACATCAACCGCCTTACATGGGCCCCATAAGCCTCCTGGCCGCGCCCAGGGTAGGGGTGCGCACCCCTAGGGCTTGTGGGCCCCTCGGGTATCGTCTTGTGTTGATTCTTTTTCCCAAAAATCACATATATTCCAAAATAAATCTCCGTAAATTTTTATCATGTTTGGACTTTGTTTGGTATGGATATTCTGCGAAACAAAAAACATGCAACAAACATGAACTGGCACTGGGCACTGGATCAATATGTTAGTCCCAAAAAATGATATAAAATATTGCCAAAAGTATATGAAAGTTGTAGAATATTGGCATGAAACAATAAAAAATTATAGATATGATGGAGACGTATTAAGGCATACTAGGGACACGGTGTTGTTTATGTATCCACACATGTATTTAAGTTTCCAGTCAATACAATTCTAGCATGAATAATAAACATTTATCATGATATAAGGAAATATAAATAACAACTTTATTATTGCCTCTAGGGCATATTTCCTTCAGTCTCCCACTTGCACTAGAGTCAATAATCTAGATTACATAATAATGATTCTAACACCCATGGAGTCTTGGTGCTGATCATGTTTTGCTCGTGGAAGAGGCTTAGTCAACGGGTCTGCAACATTCAGATCCATATGTATTTTGCAAATCTCTATGTCTCCCTCCTTGACTTGATCGCGGATGGAGTTGAAGCGTCTCTTGATGTGTTTGGTTCTCTTGTGAAATCTGGATTCCTTTGCTAAGGCAATTGCCCCAGTATTGTCACAAAAGATTTTCACAAAAGATTTTCATTGGACATGAAATTTGATAATAAACATTTTATTATTGCCTCTAGGGCATATTTCCAACAGTCTCCCACTTGCACTAGAGTCAATAATCAAGTTCACATCAACAGGTCCGTGGAAGCAGAACGCTATGGGAGCACAAGAGTTTGCCTTCAGATGCGTGGAACAACAAGTAAGTCTAGGTAGTCATACTCCTTCTTGATGCCCTTGGCAAGCAGGTGCTCGCGAGAATAATGTTGTGTTAGCAGAGTCCAGGAACGGTTCTTTGCTTCCTTCTCATGCAGAAGAATTTGGCGAGTATGATTATGAAGTAAATTCAGCTCAGTCATCAACTCCATCTTTTCCTTTCGATCCAGCTTGATGTGGCTCTCCAATGCCTGCTGTGTGCGAATGTAAATCTCATAAAGAGATGGGTTTTCCTCACGAGGGATTTCAACCCTAGCTTTCTTGACCTTGGGAGCATTTTCAGACACAAACGCAGTGCCAACAGCATCAATAGGTTCCTTCCCTTTTCCAATATCCTTCACCATACGGAGGGTATCATGTACTGGTGGCATGAAAACTTTCAGAATATAAGCCTAGAAGAATTTCTCATTGATGAGCTGCCCGATTGCAAACATGATCCATGGAGCATATGGCTTCAATGATTGAGGGTTGTCAGCTGCATAAGCCAAGTTTTGAATGAAAAGATCAGGAATATCGAACTTAATTCCTTGAGAGATGGCCATAAGTGCATTTCCCACAATGCCATTGTTGGAATTTGGTCTGTTCGTTGGCGTGAGAGTATTACACAGAATGTGAAATATCACTTTGTTGTTATAGGCCAACTTCTTGGGATCAACATCAATGCATTCGTCACCAACCAAGTTGGGATACATCAGAATGTGGAGTTGTGCTTCGGATACTTCTCAATAATGCAGCCTGTGCTCTCTATCTTTTTCAAACTCACATTGAGGAAGATTTATCATGGCCAAAACCTGATTTGCCGAGCATTTGATCTTTTCTCTGCCTGTCATCCATTCGAGAGTCTAGGTTGAGGTTCTTCCAAGCTCTCCTGAGATATACAAAGTGGCATAGCTGAAGGATAATTTCTTTGTTCCAGCCATGATTGAAGCGCATGAATCCTTTCAGGAGGGCATGTTCAATATGCTTGATTGCATGGAGGAAACAGGGCATTTCTTCGAGCTCAGCGAAGTTTAATATCTTGTGATTGAAAATTCTATTCTTGCCGAACATGATCCGAGCATAATAAACAACTTGTTCTTTAGTCCAAAACCTCGATGACAGTGAAGTTCTTTCTCCTTCGTAAGGGCTTGTCCCAAAGAATGCTAGCTTCAAGAGATGAAGCTGCTCATTGAATGCATGACCATTTGGGCCATATTTAGCAGGAAACAAGGGAAATGATTCCTGGGGATTTTTCTGATTTTCTTCATCACTAATTTCCATCGGCTGAACATCATCAGAAGCTGGCATATTTTCATCGATTGGCTTTAGTGGAGCAAGAGGACTTTTCACTTTCTCTGGTGCTGATGGCATTGGGGCACTAGTCTGACCTTCAATTTCTTTTGCTGGAACTCCTTCAGCGGCTTTCTGGTTCTCAGACAGAAGGGCCTTTTCTTTCGATGAACTCTCAACAGTGGGAGGCACGACAACCTCTTCGGACACTTGGGTCACAACAGCTTCTCCTTCGGTCCTGGGGCACAATTGGTGGTACAACTGGTGGTACAACTTGTTCATGAGCCATGGGCTCTTCAACTTTCTTTTCTTCTTGTTCTGGCTGTGAAGCTGAAGAACCAGGAGCAAGATCAACCTCCATCTGACTGGGAGCACCAGATGAGGTTACCGGGGTGGTATTTCCTTGGGAAGCATCTTGCCCCCCCTCAACCTTATCATCTTCCTTGGTGGATCCGGATGGCTCAACATGCATATCCTTCAGAGGCGATGAAACTGCCTTCTCAATCTCAATCTCCTCGTCAACTTTCTCTTCAAAGGCTTGCTGCTCGGGCACGACATTTTCTTCGTCATTCTTGTTCAAAAAAATATCCACCACATCAGGTTCTTGAGCAACTGTGGTAGAAATGATGACTACCGCAGGCTCAACTTGTTGCATGGGTTCATCCTCATGACAAGGGGATGGTGGTATCTGCTACAGTGGAGCACTTGCGTCGACAGGAACATCAGTTGCTACAGTTTGAATACGGTGATCTTTGATAGCCTTCGGCTTATTGGCTCTTGCCTTAGCTTTCTGACGCTTCTCTTCCTGTATTCTTCGTCGAGCAAGATCTGCTTGACACTTAATCTCATCATTTCTTCGATCACAAAGCTGAGAAACATCCATCTTCAGCTTTGAGTGCCATTCGATCTTGTTATTCCTCAAACAGTGAGGGCTTTGGTAATCTCAAGAATCTCCTTGTTCAGCTCTTTCCTTTTTGAAACAGTGCTGGCATCCTTCCTCATTTGCTCGAGGAGTTTGTTATCCTCGACAGCTTGGTTCAGTTCCTTGGTAATCTCTCCCAGCTCAGCGAAGTGTTTTGCTACCAGCTTGGTAACATCATCAGGAAGACCCAAACTGCCCAGATCAGCTGATTTTGTATCATAGGCAACACCTTCAATGAGATCAATGATAAGATCAAAGTCATACTTTAGTTCCTCTGTGGGAGCAAGAACACTTGATTTGGCTTTCTTAATAGAAGCAGAAGCTTTTTCTTCAGGCAATAACTTTCTCTTCGCAGACGGGGCAGCAGAACCCGAAGGTTTATGAGACTGGAGCAGCTGCAAGCCTTGGTGACATCCTCAACGGAGGAGAAACTTTTGCTGGTGAGGGAGTTTGATACGGCTTGTACAGAAGAGCTCGTTGATCATACATTGGAATCCCTTTGGCAACATTATCATCGGAAGAATCATCAGATGGGGAAGAAGTTGCCTTCTTTGATTTTCTGGCAACTGATTTCTTTCTCGAAGCTCGAGGGGAAATAGACTTCCTCTTCTTCTTTTCCTTTCGGGTAGAAGCCTGTTCCTTCTTCTCTTGCACATCTTGTTGAGTCAACTCAACATTTCTTTGTTCCACTTGATTTTTCTTCGAGGCCTTGGCTTCACGCTTGGCCTTGGCTTTTGCTCTCTTTTCCACTTCTTCAGGAAAATCAACAATGGTTTTCCTTGAATCAACATGAGCATTCACAGCAGGAGGTGACCTGACTTTTTCGTCATCTGGACCAAGGCAGCCTTCAGCTATGCAGTCATTCCAGGGTGGAGTGAAAGCGAACAATATTTGATATTTCCTTCGGACATTTTCATGATTGAACCACTTCTTTGCCCAGTGTCGGCGAATTCTTTGCAACCTGTTATTTCTTTCGGTAGCTGTTTCAACTCCAGGTGGAGTTTTGTAAGGCTCGAGATCAGACATCTCAACGGCGGTGTTCCTTTCTCTACCGCGGCCACCCTTCTTGGGATTTCCATCAGAGAACAGGGTCTTTGAATCGGTGATTTTTTCATCCTCAGGCTGACTGTGAGCCGAGAGAATATCATCTTCTTCTTCGTCTTCAGACTTAGATTCAGGTTTCTTCTTCGGAGTCTTTCGCGGCTTAGATGCTTTTCTTTCACCAGCCAACTTTTCTCTTTCAGCCATACGTGGCAGCTGAGGTATTTCTTCTTCAGACCCCGACTGCTCTTCCAAACTATGAGCCATGACCACTCCTAAGAGAAAAACAACAATGCGAGGGAAAACAGGAAGGGGTCATAAACATGCACATAAGCATTTTTGACTGAAGATAACAAATTTTTTGGAAGCAGCCAAGGAATCCATGGTATGTATGTATGCAAGATATCATTGACAGATCTGCAACATGCCCTAAGGCAAAGTGAAAACCTATCTAATCTTTTGAATAAGTCCACATGAACCCTAGATCCAGGATAACTAGCACGAGGGAAAACTACAAACCGCACTAGTTATAACTTGGAGAGGCCTAAAGATCCGCCACAAGAAAAATAAATAACGAGAAATCGCATTGGTAAGAACAACCCTAGAATAGAGGAAAAGACAGAGCTAGCTCTAGATCTGTGCGCCCTAACTTGGCAGCAGAGATTGACTATGGCAATGCGGAGAGAAAGAAGTACCACACTGGCGCGACCAACGACAGCGAGGCTTCACCGGAGTTGCACGGCAAGACACGAAGACGACGCTGCTTCGAGCTCGGGCTTGGGAGGAGAGTGAGAGGGGGTTTGAGGATGAACTGAAAAGGAACAAAGGAAGAAGACGTCTGGAGTATAGCCCAAAGGCGAAACTGCTTCCTCCGAAATCTACGGCCGAAAAACATGGGACGTTCCACATTCAACAGATGGGGTCACGATCATGAGATCGTGGGCATGTGTCAGCCGTTTCCTGCAAAAATCTTGGTAACTGAATGGAAGGCCGAAGGGTTTGAAGAAGGGCAAGCGCCAAAACAGATAAAAGTTTGAAGTTGATTTCATTCGCGACCAAGGACGCCGTATTGAAATCTTCTTCGGATCAAGTTGCATGTTTATGACGAAAAATAGGGATAGGACGAGAAAGAGCAGGGTCCGAAACAAAACACTCAGCCAAACGAAGGAAAACACAAAACCAGAGAGCTCTGAATGAGTTGACATACGGACAGAATGCAAACACAATTGAATAGAAAATACAAAAGAAAACACAATGAATTAGCACCAACAATGTATCTTAGGTTAATAGAAGGACGATAAAAATCCCTGAGATAACATCTGAAGAAAGAGTTAGTTCTTTTTCGCAACCCACACTTGCGTGGGCAACGAGAATCTCATTTTCTTCGTTTGAGCAGTAGCATTCTTTCGACAAGATCTGTGAGACACCTGTGCACTTCAAGAGTAATCATATGAATAAGCATTGAAGTTATTTCCAGATACATGAGTATAATGATTTGAATAGGTACACATGTACTCCTTCCGTCGAAGGTTTGATCGATACCCATTTGAGAGTTTTCCTGAACCATTCCGCGAATGATAATCATTGTCTCGAAGAGAATTACCCTGCATGCTCAAGTTAGCAGTGACAGACATATTTTCAATGATGCATTTCTTCACCCAGATTTGCTTGTTGGGTGAGCCAGACCTGCAGTTAGTCCCAATATATCGAGCGAAAACCTTACCATTCTGTTGTTTGAACAATTTGTAATTGGAGTCATCAGACTCATCAGAAATGGCAGGAATGGAAGAATCATATCCTGACAGAATTGCAGGTTCGATTGTTTTTCTTGTAGCAAGAACCCAACTCGTTCGAGGATATTGCTCGGGAGTCCAGTAAGTTCCATCAACGTTGAGTTTCCTTTTGAAACCCAATCCTTCCTTTCAAGGATTTCTATGCAGTATTGACTTCTTGAGCACATCACAAAGTGTTTGATGCCCTTTTAGGCTTCTTAGCATTCCTGTCTCAAGTATAAGTCCTTTAGCCTGCAATTTTCATCAGCAATAGCAGCATATTCCTCGAAGGAGGGGTTAGAGTTATCATTAGTAACTGCTGCAATGTTCTCGATGATAGCATTAGAGGTTTCAGCATGTGAATCAGCATTACTACGCTCTAGGCATTTTAAGCAAGGAGGATCAAAATCGTCAGGAAGACAATTAGATTGCTCGGCGAAGAGAGAAACTTTTTCTAACACCATCTCGTGATGATATTCTTTCAGTGACACAAGTTCTTGGTTCCTGTTAAGGAGTTCATCTGATAAACTCTCGTAGTCAACTGTAAGGGAATCATATCGATTGGTAATATCATCAATAGTTGAAGAAAAAGCATCTTGCTCTTCGATCAACTTTTGATTCTTCTCCATCTCTTCGACCAGCAATCCTTCGATTTTCCTAAGATTTCTCTCAAGCATTTCAAGCTCATCTTGTTGAGATTTTGCAATCTTAACAAGTTTAGCATAGGCAATGTATTCAGGAGAATATCCATTCATGGATTTTTGGTGTTTTGCTGATACCTGATCCTTAAATGATTTTGCCATGAGACAAAATGTGATTGGTTCATCATCACTTGAGGCATCATCATCGGAGTCTGAATTGAGTGAATCTTCTGAAGACTCATAGGCAATGAAGGCATTGCTCCTTCCTATTCTTCTTTGAAATTCTTTCATCATCTGATTTAGAGTTTGTTGCCTCATCTTCAGAATCCAGGGTTATATCAGCACATGCTCTATTTAGCCGTGATATTCTCTTCATATTTGATTCGATGGTTGCTCTTGCTTTTACATCAGTGACAAATCTCATCAAAGAAGATGAGGAAGGTTCATTTTTCTTCGAGAGCTTAGTATGACGATCCATTCGTGTGAATCCACTGCAGTGAAGGTATTTCCATCTGTTGCTAGGTTTTCCTTCCCAACAGGGATAGTCTGCAATGAGATGACCGAGTTGTTTGCACTTGAAGCACTTCATTTCTTTCGGAGGCAATCTTCTTGACAATTCAGGCACATCAAATTCGTCATCATTTGTGAGGCAGAGTTTTTGCCTTCTGAGATCACTTAGCCTTTCTGTGAGCATTTCAAGTTCCCTTGTGATAGTGTGTTGATTTTCAATGTCTTCTTCTTCTTCTTCTTCTTATGAACTGACATATTGTGAGAGGATTTCTCCTTCACCTTCTGAGGAAGAATCTTGATCTGCATTTTCAAGCTCCATCTTTTCTTCATGAATTGACAATAGCATGATGACCTCTACATAGTGAAGTTCTTCATAATCTGGTCTTTGCTTGATTTCTGCTATGATGGAATTGAAGTATGGATCAAGAGCGCTCAGCAGCTTGTTGACAACAGCTCTATCGGTGATATCAGTCACTCCTCGTTGATGAAGTCTTCCGACAATGTTTGTCAAACTTTCCTTTTGCAGACTTCTAAAACCAGCAAACATGGCACAAAGCATTTGAGTGTGTGGATCTGATGTGGCAATGAATTCCTCGTGAACATTTTTAATGGCATCCTAGAGTTGCTTTGCAGTGTCAAGCTTTCGAAAATGAATAAAAATGTTCTGCGAGATACTTTCACAGATAATGGCTTTTGCTTGAGCATCCAGCTGCAGATTTGCTTTATCAACTGTGTTGGGATTGTTCGGTTGCTGAATAGTGTAGCCATCTTCCACAATCTGCCACAGGTCATAGTTGATAGCTTGAATTCTGATTCTCATTCGTTCCTTCCAGTACAGATAGTCATTTCCATCGAAGATGGGAAATCTCTCAGAGTGCGAGGGTCTACCTGCATACGGCATGCTCAAAACTCCAAGGACGTTACACCTTTAATAAACAGAGATAGGGAGTACCTGCTCTGATACCAATTGTTAGGACCAAGAGTATATCGATCCGAGGGGGGGGGGGGGTGAATGGGGGATTCAAAATTTCTTTTGAAAGTATTGAAACTGATCCCAATCACAACACCGGAATAAATTAAAGGAGGAAATAAACTGAATCAATCTTATTTGTCAGAAGCATATTCCTCGATGAAAGACGTGATAATAATACGAGCATGGGAAATGACAGGTTTAACTACGATGAGAGTAAGGCAACATGCAAGCAGATGCAGTAGAATGAGATACAACATGATACGGGTGGTGAACAATATGCAGGAGGGTACACCGAGGAGAATTTAGAAAGGCTAAACAGAATGATGAAAATGCAATGAGATGAGATACTAAGATAAACTCAAGTGAACAACACAGATACAAATAAGATAGTAAAACTACGAAGAGTGATAACGATCAGGTAATCTATCGACACAGAGCATGAATGAAAACTGCTGAAGGAATTGCAGTGAAGTAGAATGAACCAGTGGTGCTCGATGGCAACAGAGAGATTTGGTAGACCAGTTCACCCTTCTGCCAAAGGGCTACGTCTAGTTGGAGGGGCTGTGACTTAACACGGAAGATAAACTCTCTTCACCCTATTATCCTTCAACTCGAAGCTGATCAGACTTCAGTTGATTTCACTCGTGGTAGATCCTTGTCGGCGATCTCCAAACCTTCGGTCGACCTTCACGAACCACAATCACTCTTGGTTGCTGAAGATCTAGCTCAGTGAAGACAATAACTCTTCAACACTCGAGCGGAAACCTATCCGTCTAGAGAGTGCGCAGCTCTCATGAGTAATAGGTACAAGAACTCTGACTTAGAACTACTGTGATGCTAAACCACTATCTAAGTATGGGCTCTTGATTTTCTCTCGGTGGATCTTAAACTCAAATCACTCAGAGAGGGGTTGCTCAAATCAATCTTCTCAGAAATCTCAAGTGGAGCAGCCGACGGACAAAGTTGGAGTCGAGTGGCTATTTATAGCCGCAGCCTTCCCTGATGGGAAAAGACCAAATTGGACATCGAGAGTAGCCAATGGCCGAATGACACGGGTCCAACGGTCGGATTTAAGCACAACGGTAACATTACTTGCGGAGCAAGTAATGCTAACTCCTCGGTTTGAGACAAATCTCTCGCAGCAAAGAAGATCACAGTCTCTTGCTGGCAAGTATTTGCTCGGAACACAAAGAGATTTCTCTCGCAACTTTCATAGGTTTTGGCTAAGCATCACAGCGGATCTAAGCTTCGAGAACCTATACCCCTCTTAATAGTACGGAGGTCCTATGAATCAAATAAATAGAAGAAGAACAATGAAATGAATACTATGTCTTCACTTTGTCTTCGACTTCCCTTAGCTGCAGTCAATTTCTTCGGACGACCATACCAAAACATATGCTTCGCTTCAGCAGTAAATCTTTGAGGGGATAATTCCTTCACATCAAACATCTCGTCTATATAACTTCATCAGATATAGCTCGTTCTTCTCTGCAATGCAGATATACTTCGGTGAAGTTCCTCAAACTTAGCACCGGAGACATCATTCTCTTCAGTTCTGTATGGACTATTTCTCTCTGTATGCACTAGCAAACAAATTAGTCCATACCTGTTTTTGTCAACAATCTCCAAAACACAAGGTAGGCAGATATTGCGCCAACATAAACAATTTGCATAGAAGTATTGTGTAGAAATTTCAAAAACTGTTGACATTCCAGTAAAAAATGTAAATTCACGCACTACAACCAAAGTTTCTGTTTTTGCACTGCACAAACCAAACAAGCAATCTAATCATCCTAAAGGAAAATCTTGGCACATTATTATAATACAATGGATTTGTACAAGGGGATAATTATTTTTGTTGAAAATTTTCTGTAATTCAAGATTTGCAAAGTTTCCATGGGCATGAACAAAGTTCAAGGAGCTCCCCACTTCAACGGTGCTCGTCTTTCTTACTTTCACTTTTCTTTTTGAAAAGTTTTAGGTTTCCCTCTATATTTTTTTTTGTTTTTAAACTTTTTAAAAACACACAATAAAATAAAATGACTCTCTAAAACTTCCGGGTTGTCTCCCTGGCAGCGCTTTCTTTAAAGCCATTAAGCTAGGCATATAGTGCTCAAGTAATTGATCCACCTGGATCCCAAGGTATATCAAAGTCAATTTTAATTAACAATGATTTGTAATTTAGTAATGAGAAAGAGTAACATATATCATGCAACAACAGAGTCTAACTCTCTTCCTATGCATCGGCATGTCATAAAGGAACAATTCATGCACATCAAGTAAAGGCCAGTACATAGTATAAACAGTTTCTTGCAATTTTATCGTATTGGAAACATAGAGAGACGGAGATGTAGTTCCTCTCTCATAATAATTGCAAGTAGGAGCAGCAAGCACATGCATATTATATTCATCAAAATCATCATGTGCAATGGTAGAACGCAACCCATCAATATAATCCTTAATAAGCACAAACTTCTCCAATATAGTGTAGTTGGGAGAATTCAAAAAGATAATAGGACTTTCATGTGTGGGTGCAATAGCAACAATTTATTTCATAACATAAGGAACTATAGCAAGTTCATCTCCATAAGCATAATTCATATTGGCATCTTGGCCACAAGCGTAGCAAGCATCAATTTCATCAAAAAAGGGATATTTCAAACGAATCAACGGGATCATAGCAATCATCATAGCATTCATCCTTCGGTAAGCACGAAGGGAAATTAAACAATGTATGAGTTGAAGAGTTACTCTCATTAGAAGGTGGGCATGGTCCGCTCTTCCTCCTTTTGTTCTTCGCTCTCCTCGTCATATTTTTCATCCAATGAGCTCACAGTGTCATCAATTTCTTCTTCCATAGATTCCTGCAAAATATTAGTCCCTTCTTGGACATCGGAGAATTTCTTAATAAAAGCATCAATATCGGCATTATATTCATAATTCTCATAGCAATATTTAAGTATAGCATAATTTTTAGGTCTGTAAACAGCATCATCAAAATCTTCATACTTTTCAAACAAAGATTCAATTTCATAAGCACCCTTAAAATCAATGAATTCTTCTATTCGTTCCACATCATAGTAATCATATATACCATTAGCATAAGAAGCTAAGGTTTCATTATCGTTAAATTTGCATGAAAAGGGAAGGTGTGGAGCCTTCATCCTAGAGCAACAAGTATAATCATATCTCAAGCATAGATCCCGAGCATACCAATGCAACATATGACTTTGATCCCATATGAGTTTCCCTTTTTGAGTCAAGCGATAATCCCTAAAGTATTCACATTGATCCAATGTGTCTCCCATTATCAAGTTGAATGAGGTTTTCTCAGGATTATCAAAGTAGTGTTTAATGTTTTCCACATAACGAGCATCGAGGGTTTTAGGAGGTCCCCCATCTCCATGAGTAGCAAGTACACCTAATTTTTTTGGTATTTCGTGTTCCATATCCATAACTAAAGATATAAAACAACTTAGAACAGAAAATAAAATCTACTTAGTGATAAAGCAAACAAGCACACACGAGAATATTCACCCCACGCTATTGCTCCCCGGCAACGGCGCCAGAAAAAGGTCTTGATAACCCACAAGTATAGGAGATCAATTGTAGCCTTTCTCGATAAGTAAGAGTGTTGAACCCAATGAGGAGATAAAGGTAGAATTTATATTCCCTTCGAGTTCTATCGACCATCGATACAACTCTGCGCACGCTAAACGTCCACTTTACCTAGAACAAGTATGAAACTAGAAGTACTTTGTAGGTGTAAAGGGATAGGTTTGCAAGATAATAAAGAACACGTAAATAAAAGATAGGGGCTGTTTAGATAAAGAAACAATTAAGTTAGTTTTAGTAGAGAGCTTTTTGTCACAAGAAAGTTATTTGTCCCTAGGCAATCGATAAGTAGACCGGTAATCATTATAGCAATTTTATATGAGGGAGAGGCATAAGCTAACATACTTTCTTTACTTGGATCATATGCACTTATGATTGGAACTCTAGCAAGCATCTGCAACTACTAAAGATCATTAAGGTAAAACCCAACCATAGCATTAAAGTATCAAGTCCTCTTTACTCCCATACGCAAACAACCTACTTACCCGGGTCTGTGCTTCTATCACTCACGCCACCCACCATAAGCGAATCATGAACATATTGCAAACCCTATAATAGGGATCCCTCACGCTTGCGTGACATGGAGAGCACCATAGGACATCACCAATAATAAAACATACAACTCAAACCAATCATGATCATCAATCAACCCATAGGACAAAACGGATCTACTCAAACATCATAGGATAGCCATACATCATTGGGAAATAATATATAGCGTTGATCACCATGTTTAAGTAGATATTACAATGAGGAGAAGAGGTGTTACACCGCTGCATAGAGGGGGAGAGAGTTGGTGATGATGGCGGCGAAGTTGTTGGTGTAGATCACCGCCCCGATGATGGCCCCGGCGGCGTTCCGGTGCCATCGGGAGAGAGGAGGAGAGAGCCCCCCTCCTTATTCTTCTTCCATGGCCTCCCCCCTAGATGGGAGAAGGGTTTCCCCTCTGGTCCTTGGCCTCCATGGCGGCGGAGGGGCGAGAGCCCCTCCGAGATTGGATCTCTCTCTCTCTCTCTGTTTCCTTCTGTCTCTGCATTCATGTTTTCTGGCCTTTCACCATTTCATAAATTCTCGGAGATCCATAACTCCAATTGGTTGAAATTTTAACACGTTTTTATCCGGATATTATCTTTCTTGCCATGAAAGAAGGGCACCAACTGCCTTACAGGGGCCCCACAAGCCTCCTGGCCGCGCCCAGGGTAGGGGGCGCGCCCCTAGGGCTTGTGGGCCCCTCGGGCATCATCTCGCGTTGATTCTTTTTTCCAAAAATCACATATATTGCAAAATAAATCTTCGTAAATGTTTATCATGTTTGGAGTTTGTTTGGCATGGATATTCTGCGAAACAAAAAATGTGCAACAAACAGGAACTGGCACTGGGCACTGGATCAATATGTTAGTCCCCAAAAATGATAAAAATGTTGCCAAAAATATATGAAAGTTGTAGAATATTGGCATGAAACAATCAAAAATTATAGATACGGCGGAGACGTATGAGGGCATACTAGGGACACTGTGTTGTTTATGTATCCACACATGTATTTAAGTTTACGGTCAATACAATTCTAGCATGAATAATAAACATTGAAATATGATAATAACCATTTTATTTTTGCCTCTAGGGCATATTTCCAACAGTCTCCCACTTGCACTAGAGCCAATAATCTAGTTCACATTGCCATGTGATTAACGCCCAATGAGTTCTAGGGTTTGATCATGTTTTGTTTGTGAGAGAGGTTTTAGTCAACGGGTCTGCAACATTCATGTCCGTGTATACTTTGCAAATCTTTGTGTCATACTATAGATGCTGCTACCACGCTCCAACTGACCGCTCCACCATTCAATATAAATACGTATCCGGTTCGAGACTTAGAGTCATCCGGATCCGTGTCGAAGCTAGCATCGACGTAACCCTTTACGACGAGCTCTTCGTCACCTCCATAAATGAGAAAATGTACTTAGTCCTTTTCAGGTACTTCAGGATGTTCTTGAGCACTGTCCAGTGATCCACTCCTGAATCACTTTGGTACCTCCCTGCCAGACTTATGGCAAGGCACAGACCATGTCTGGTAAACAACATGGCATACATTATAGAACCTATGGCTGAGGCATAGGGAATGACTTTCATCCTTTCCCTTTCTTCTGCCATGATCGGGCTTTGAGTCTTACTCAACTTCACACCTTTCTTCTATCATGATCTTATTTACTAACGTAGTTTGCTTATCGAAAATTTGGCCTACTAAACTTTCAATATGAACAAGTTGAGATTGAAGACCAATAATTTCTTTATTAACATCATCAAGCTGTTTATTGATATACTCTATCATAGTAGATTGCTCTTTAAGTTCACTCCAAAAGAAACTATTATGCTCAAATTGCAAAGACATGAAGCTCCTTGCATTATTTTCAATTTCTTCCAACTTTCTGTCATAAGGATCAAGGTTTTTAGATTGAGACATGATGACAAAGCAAGCAATCCAGCACACAAGCAAACAAAAAGCCAACGAAAAAGCGAATGAAAAGAAGGCAAATAAAAAGGCAAATTTTTTTTTTCTGAAAACGTTTTAGAAGTGGGGGAGAGGAAAACGAGAGGCAAATGGCAAATAATGTAAATGCAAGAGATGAGAGTTTATGATGGGTACTTGGTAGGCTTGATGTAGATCCTCCCCGGCAACTGATACTTCTTGAGCTTGCGTTGGTTTTTCCCTTGAAGAGGAAAGGGTGATGCAACAAAGTAGAGATAAGTATTTCCCTCAGTTGAGAACCAAGGTATCAATCCAGTAGGAGGAGCACACAAGTCTCCAATAATTGCACCTACACAAACAAATAAATACTTGCACCCAACGTGATAAAGGGGTTGTCAATCCCTTAACGGTTACTTGCAAGGATGAGATCTGATAGTGATAGATTAAAAGATAAGTAAAAGTGCAAAATAAAATAAAAGTAAACAAAATTGCAGCAAGGTATTTTTGTGTTTTTGATTTTATAGATCTGAAAACAATATGATAAAAGATAGACCCGGGACCCATAGTTTTCACTAGAGGCTTCTCTCTTGAAAGAAAGCATACGGTGGGTAAACAAATTACTATTGAGCAACTGATAGAAAAGCGCATAGTTATGACGATATCTAAGGCAATGATCATGTATATAGGCATCACGTCCGTGACAAGTAGACCCACTCCTGCCTGCATCTACTACTATTACTCCACACATCGATCGCTATCCAGCATGCATCTAGTGTATTAAGTTAACAAGAACGAAGTAACGCCTTAAGCAAGATGACATGATGTAGAGGGATAGATCCAATCAATATGAAGAAACCCCATCTTTTTATCCTTAAAGGCAACAATAAAAATACATTTCATGTCCCTTTCTGTCACTGGGATTGAGCACCACAAGATTGAACCCATTACAAAGCACCTCTCCGATTGCAAGGAAAATCAATCTAGTTGGCCAAACCAAATCAATAGATCGGAGAGAAATACAAAGCTATACATAAATCATGCATAAAAGAGTTCAGAGAAGACTCAAATAATATTCATAGATAATCTGATCATAAACCCACAATTCATTGGATCTCAACAAACGCACCGCAAAAGAAGATTACATCGAATAGATCTCCAAGAACATCGAGGAGAACATTGTATTGAAGATCAAAGAGAGAGAAGAAGCCATCTAGCTACTAGCTATGGACCCGTAGGTCTGTGGTAAACTACTCACACATCATTGGAAGGGCAGCAAGGTTTATGTAGAAGCTCTCAGTGGTCGAATCCCCCTTCGGCAGAGTACCGGAAAAGGTCTCCAGATGGGATCTCATGAAGACAGAAACTTGCGGCGGCGGAAAAATATTTTTGGTGTGCTCTCTGGTCTAGGGGGAATATTTGGGTATTTATAGAAGAAAATTAAGGTTGGAAGTGCCATGAGGGGCCCACAAGCTTGCCCCCCCTAGGGCGCGACCTTCGAGCTTGTGTCCATCTCGTGGTTCTTCCGGCCTCCTCCCGAAGCTTCCAGGGTGTCTTGTGGTTCAAGAAAAATCGTCAAAAAGTTTCGTTCCGTTTGGACTCCGTTTGGTATTGATTTTCTGTAAAGACAAAAACAAGGAAAAAAACAACAACTGGCATTGGGCACTAGGTTAATAGGTTAGTCCAAAAAATGATATAAAATAGTATAATAATGAATATAAAACATCCAAGATTGATAATATAATAGCATGGAGCAATAAAAAATTATAGGTACGTTGGAGACGTATCAAGCATCCCAAGCTTAATTCCTACTCGTCCTCTAGTAGGTAAATGATAAAAACAGAATTTTCGATGTGGAATGCTACCTAACAAGTTTATCATGTAATATTTCTTTATGTGGTATGAATATTCAGACCCATAAGATTCAAAACAAAAGTTTAATATTAACATAAAAACAATAATACTTCAAGCATACTAAAACGCAATCATGTCTTTTCAAAATATCATGGCTAAAGAAAGTTGTCCCTACAAAATCATATAGTCTTGTTATGCTCCATCTTCTAACACAAAGTATTTATCATGCACAACCCCGATGACAAGCCAAGCAATTGGTTCATACTTTTTAACGCGCTTCAGCTTTTTCAACTCTCACGCAATATATGAGCGTGAGTCATGGATATAGCACTATAGGTGGAATAGAGTATGTTTTTGGAGGTTGTGTGGAGAAGACAAAAAGGAAGAAAGTCTCACATTGACAAGGCTAATCAACAGGCTATGGAGATGCCCATCAATTGATATCAATGCAAGGAGTAGGGATTTCCATGCAACGGATGCACTAGAGCTATAAGTATATGAAAGCTCAAAATAAAACTAAGTGGGTGTGCATCCAACTTGCTTGCTCATGAAGAACTCAGGCATTTAAGGAAGCCCATCATTGGAATATACAAGCCAAGTTCTATAATGAAAAATTCCCACTAGTAATATATGAAAGTGACAAAATAGGAGACTCTCTATCATGAAGAACATGCTGCTAATTTGAAGCACAAGAGTGGAAAAGGATAGTAACATTGCCCCTTCTCTCTTTTTCTCTCTTTTTTTTGTTGGGCACTTCGGCCTCTTTTTTCTTGGGCTCTTTGGCCTCTTTTTTTTCGTCCGGAGTCTCAGCCCGACTTGTGGGGGAATCATAGTCTCCATCATCCTTTCCTCACATGGGACAATGCTCTAATAATGATGATCATCACACTTTTATTTACTTACAACTCAAGAATTACAACTCAATACTAGAACAAAAATATGGCTCTATATGAATGCTTCTGGTGGTGTATCGGGATGTGCAATTATCTAGCGTGACATGTATAAAAAAAATATGAACGGTGGCCAAGCCACAAATACTATGTCAACTATATGATCATGCAAAGCAATATGACAATGATGATATGTGTCATAATAAAATGGAAGGTGGAAGTTGGATGGCAATATATCTCAGAATGGCTATGGAAATGCCATAATAGGTAGGTATGGTGGCTGTTTTGAGGAAGATATAAGGAGGCTTATGTGTGAAAGAGTGTATCATAGCACGGGGTTTGGATGCACCGGCGAAGTTTGCACCACAACTCAAGGTGAGAAAGGGCAATGCACGACACCGAAGAGGCTAGCAAAATGCGGAAAGGTGAGAGTGCGTATATTCCATGGACTCACATTAGTCATAAAAACTCACATACTTACTGTAAAATTTTATTAGCCCTCGAAGCAAAGTACTACTACACATGCTCCTAGGGGCATAGATTGGTAGGAAAAGACCATCACTCGTCCCCGACCGCCAGTCATAATGAAGACAATCAATAATAAATCATGCTCCAATTTCATAGCATAACGAGAGACTATACATGCATGCTTCGGGAATCACAAACCTTAACACAAATATTCTTACTAAACCACAATTACTCACTAGCATGACTCTAATATCACCATCTTTATATCTCAAAACAAATGCAAGGAATCAAACTTCTCATATATTCAATGATCTTCATGAAACTTTTTATTATATTCCTCTTGAATACCTATCATATTAGGACTAAATTCATAACCTAAAAAAATTGCCATACTATTTATAAGACTCAAAATAATATAAGTGAAGCATGAGAGTTCATCAATTTCTTTAAAATATAACCACCGCCGTGCTCTAAAAGATATAAGTGAAGCACTAGAGCAACTACCTAGCTCAAAAAATATAAGTGAAGCACACAGAGTATTCTAACAAATTCATGATTAATGTGTGTCCCTCTCAAAAAGGTGTGTTCAGCAAGGATAATTGTGGCAAACTAAAAAGCAAATATAGCAAAGACTCATATAATACAAGACACTCCAAGCAAAACACATATCTTGTGGTGAATAAAAATATAGCCTCAAGTAATTTACCGATGGATTGTAGACGAAAGAGGGGATGCCATCCGGGGCATTCCCAAGATTAGACGCTTGGTTGTCCTTGAATATTACCTTGGGGTGCCTTGGGCATCCCCAAGCTTAGGCTCTTGCCACACCTTATTCCTTAGCCCATCGAAACTTCACTCAAAACTTGAAAACTTCACAACACAAAACTCAACAGAAAACTCGTGAGATCCATTAGTATAATAAAACAAATCTCCACTTTTAGGTACTGTTATAAACTCATTCCAATTTTATATTTGCATTATATATACTGTATTCTAACTTGACCATGGTTCATACCCCCCGATACGACCCATAGATTCATCAAAACAAGCGAACAACACAATGAAAATAGAATCTGTCAAAAACAGAACAACCTGTAGAGACCTGAATTAAGATCATACTTCTCTAACTCCAAAACTTACTTCACATTTAGGAAGATGTAGGAAATCTGTATATCAATCTTGTGTAAAAAATTCAGATTTTTTCCACGTTCCAGCAAATTTTAACAATTCTGCTACTGGACGCAAAAGTTTCTGTTTTTTCTTAGAATCAAATCAACGATCTTCCAAATCATCACAAAGGTCTTACTTGGCACAAACACTAATTAAAACACTAAGACACAATCTTAACAGATGTATAATTGCATATTTATTGAAAAATAGAAGAAAAAGCAAAATCGTAAAATAAATTTTTTGATTGGTTACTGTAGGGCAAATCCCCACAGCCTCAACATTTTATTCAAACACAGAATACATTATGTACAGAGGTTAGCAAGGGTAACCCAAAAGAGGAAAAAATAGTCTAGCCTACAGAAAAAGAAAGAGAACAAAACTCAAGGAGGGAGGAAGGTTACCCAATGAACCAGGTCCTCCTTATACCTAGCCTTAATTCTATGAGCCAACATAGAAATATCATGAATAAAAGCTCCTCTCCACTGGTTGAAGCTAGGTCTCACATGCCTGAAAACCTTAGCATTCCTAACCAACCAGATGTTCCAGCAAGCAGTAAAAACCACCTCTGCAAAAAAAGGTTTGTTGAAGTCTCTTCTGGCATTAACAACAATCTCACTCATGTCATTTCGAACAGACCAATCAATTTGCAGATAGTTCCACACTCTCTGACTGAATAAGCAGTTGAAGAACAAATGCTCTCTGTTTTCTCTAGTCTACAGAGGACTTAGAACACAACTAATGTCATCATCAATATGCCAGTGCCTTCTCTCCACCATATATTTTGTATTTAGCCTATCCATGATCATCATCCATGCGAACACTTTGATTTTCATGGTACAGGAGCTTTTACAAACCCACTTAAGCAATGGGTTGAAAGATAGATTGGAATGCATAAAAGCATATAACCTTTTAGGAGTGTAAGGTTTATCTGTGCCATGCCAATGCCAGACATCTTTGGAAGAAGACTGGCCATTGTGAGCCTGAAGCAAGTTTTGCAAGGAAGTTAGCTCATTATAAGCCTGCTCAGACAGAGGGAGATTAAACCAGCTGGAAAGATCTGAACATTCCAATCCATCTTTAACAGTTAGGAAACTGTCCTTACAACAAGTGAACAGTCTAGGAAACCTGTTCTGAATAGGCAAAACTGAGTCTCCCAATTTCCACTTGTCAAACCAGAAAAGAGTTGTGTCCCCATGATTAATCTCAACCCATGTCACTTCTCTGAATTGATTAACTAATTTAAGGATGTCTTTCCACCAAAAAGAACCACAGGATGAGGTACCTTGTGGTACAATTCCATGATAATAGGAATTACAGATTAGTTGGACCCATGGAATATCAACTTTGTTCAAGAACTTATGGAGATGCTTCATCAAAAGAGCAACATTTTGTATCCCAAGGTTCATAATTCCTAGTCCACCCTTATCCTTAGGCCTATAAATTAAATCCCAAGCAGCCAAAGAGGGTGCAGGCTCCTGTTTGTTTTTCCTCCACAGGCATTGCCTTTGGATTCTCTGAAGTTGCTTCAAGATACCAGGATTAATGAGTAGACTGTAGAGAAAGAAAATGGGCAGGGAGGAAAGGGCAGAGTTCAAGTATTGAAGTCTGCCGCCTTGGTCAAGGAAGGAAGAGCTGGCAGACATTATCCTTTCCATGCAGTCAACTAGAGGCATAAGATCAGACATCTTAGGCTTTGTAGTGCCCACTGGCAGCCCCAAATAAGTAAAGGGCATCTTCCCAATCTGACAGCCAAAGAGAGCAACAAGTCTGGATGTTTCCTTCTGTGACACATTAATAGGAACAATTGAAGATTTGTGGTAGTTGACATCTAATCCAGTAGATTGAGAGAAGACATGCATCATCTTTTTCAAAGCAAGCAGTTGATTTTCCTCAGCAGGCACAATGATTAAGGTATCATCAGCATATTGAACTACAGGGTAGTCCTTGTCATGGCATGGAATGGGCAATTGAAGCTTCCCCCTGTGATGCATATCATTGACAACTGATTACAAAAGATCTGCTGCAAGGACAAAAAGCAAAGGAGAAACAGGGTCACCTTGCCTCACACCTTTTTTACACATCAACTGCTTGCCAGACACACCATTTAGCAGCACAACAGAAGTGCCAGAAGTTCATAGCTCCTTGATCCAGTTGATCCACTTGTTATTGAAACCTTTATGCTTCATGATTTAAAAAATAACAGAGTGCTCAATGGAATCAAAAGCCTTTTCAAAGTCCAACTTAAGAATCAAGATTGGCCTCTTGGATTGATGACATTGGTGGAGATATTTCAATGTCCAACCAATGCAATCCTGAATAGTCCTAGTTTTGATGAATCCATACTGGTTCTTATGAATGTAGTCCAGGATGATGTCGTGGTATAACACGGCCACCTATGGGACCATCGGCCCCTTGTGGTTCGGCAAGGGGGAAGAGCACATTGCACAAAGAGCGGAGAGCGTAGAGCAGCACGACAGCGATGACACGAGCAATTTTTACCTAGGTTCGGGCCACCGCGAGGCGTAAAACCCTACTCCTGCTTTGGTGGATTGATGAAAGGACCATGGTGGAGGCACAACACTCTAGCCCGGCAAGGTCGCCTTGGGACGAGAGCAGCTACGCGCGTATGAGTGTACAAGGGTCCGAATCCTTTCTAAGGTTGCCATGGCCCTCCTTTTATAGGTTAAGGGGTTACCACAATGGCAAAACAGTATTTATCCAGTGATTAGATAGCCATAGTGCTATCATACCTAACTCTGCAGGCAGGACAGGGTGCATTAAATGCACCGCTTAGTGTCACATCGCGAGGGAGCCCGGCAAGCCTTGCCATGCCATTCGTCCACCTTCTCGCCTGCCTGCATGATACGCCTCTGGATGGGTGTCATTTGGGGGTGATTTTCCTTAGAAATGGCTGCCACCTGCCATAGAACAGCCACTTAATCACTTGGGGGCTCGACACCACACTGGGAGGTGACTTGCGTCGTCGTGAGGTGGAGTGGTGGTGTCTTGGTGGGGTGATCCGCCCTTGACGCCCCCGGCAAGCTTGCCGAGGGAGGCTTGAGACTTGTCTTCGGGATGACCTCGACCTTGCCAGGCTCGCCTGCCTGGCAAGGGAGGTTTTTCCTTAGTGATATCATGCTTCCTTGGCTTGTGATAACCCACAAGTATAGGGGATCGCAACAGTTTTCGAGGGTAGAGTATTCAACCCAAATTTATTGATTCGACACAAGGGGAGCCAAAGAATATTTGCAAGTATTAGCAGTTGAGTTGTCAATTCAACCACACCTCGAGATTAATTATCTGTAGCAAAGTGATCAGTAGCAAAGTAGTATGCTAGTTTTGATAGTAGTAGCAACAACAATAGTAACGGCAACAGTGATAGCAATGATTTTGTAGCAAGTGCAACAGTTACAATAGCAGTAGTAACTTAGCAAGAACAATATGAGAGAAATTCGTAGGCATTGGATCGGTGAATTTATTGGATGATATTCATCATATAACAGTCATAACCTAGGGCGATACGGCACTAGCTCCAGTTCATAAATATAATGTAGGCATGTATTCCGTAAATAGTCATACGTGCTTATGGAAAGAACTTGCATGACATCTTTTGTCCTACCCTCCCGTGGCAGCGGGGTCCTATTGGAAACTAAGGGATATTAAGGCCTCCTTTTAATAGAGAACCGGAACAAAGCATTAACACATAGTGAATACATGAACTCCTCAAACTACGGTCATCACCGGGAAGTGTCCCGACTATTGTCACTCCGGGGTTGCCGGATCATAACATGTAGTAGGTGACTATAACTTGCAAGATCGGATCTAGAACATAGATATAATGGTGATAACATAAACGGTTCAGATCTGAAATCATGGCACCCGGGCCCAAAGTGACAAGCATTAAGCATGGCAAAGTCATAGCAACATCAATCTCAGAACATAATGGGTACTAGGGATCAAGCCCTAACAAAACTAACTCGATTACATGATGAATCTCATCCAACTCCTCACCGACCAACGAGCCTACGAAGGAATTACTCACTCCCGGTGGGAGCATCATGGAATTGGCGTTGGAGAAGGGTTGGTGATGACGAAGATCTAAGATCCCCCTCTCCGGAGCCCCAAACGAACTCCGGATCTGGCCTCCCGATGAAGAACAGGAGGTGGCGGCGGCTCCGTCTCGTGAAATGGGATAATTCTTTTTCCCTGATTTTTTTCTTAAAATATGTGATTTTATAGTTTAAGGGTTGAAGTCTTCGAGGCCACCAGGTGGGGACAACCCACCTGGGCGCGCCTGGAGGGGGGCGCGCCCTGGTGGGTTGTGCCACCTAGGTGCCCCCCTCTGGTGGTTCTTGGCTCCAGAAATTCTTATTTATTGAATAAAAAAACCTCGCAAAGTTTCGTTCCAATCCGAGAACCTTTATTTCTGCACAAAAACAACACCATGGTAGTTCTGCTGAAAACAGCGTCAGTCCGGGTTAGTTTCATTCAAATCATGCAAATTAGAGTCCAAAACAAGAGGAAAAGCATTAGGAAAAGTAGATACGACGGAGACGTATCAACTCCCCCAAGCTTAAACCTTTGCTTGTCCTCAAGCAATTCAGTTGATAAACTGAAAGTGAAAAAGAAAAACTTTTACGAACTCTTTTGCTCTTGTTTACACAAATAAGCTTAAGTAGCACCCAGGTTTTCAGCAAGGATTATAACTAACCATGTCGACAATAACTCTTAAAAATTATATTAACACATAACAATGGCATAATCAACTAGTGAGCAATAATAAGTTATCTCAAAGAATCAACACTTTGTCAAAGCAACCATGATATAATATGACAATAGTGGTATCTCGCTAGCCCTTTTTGAGACCGCAAAACATAAATGCAGAGCACCTCCAAAGTTCAAGCAGCGACTAAACATTGTAATTCATGGTAGAAAAGATCCAGTCATGATGCACCCAACATTAGCTACACACAATGCATGAGGATGACAATAGTGCTCTCAGGTTCTGGCGCTTATTTGAGAAGGTGATGACACAACATAAAAGTAAATAGATAGTCCCTTCGCAGAGGGAAGCAGTGAGTTGTAGAGGTGCTAGAGCTCAAGTTTTAAAACAGAGGTAAATGAAAATTTTGAGAAATGCACCCTTCTTATTTACTTCGCGACCATTAGTTATCGGTATCTCCCATGCTAAACACATTAGTGGCGGTTCCCAAGTGATAAAAGTAAAGGTTTACTCCCCCTCCACCAACAATCACACTCCACGGCTTGTCCGAAATAACGGGTGCCGTCCATACCAACAACATCCTGGGGGAGTTTTGTTTAATTATTTGCAATTTGAATTCGGGACTGGGAATCCCTATTACCGCCCCTCTCGTGCAAGGACGAGTGAATAAACACTCACCATGAGAATAACCCGCTTAACATGGAAGATACTAACTACCTCCTGTCGCTCTATGAACAATCCAGGCACACAAAAAAGGATATTTATTTGAAGTTTTTTTAGAGGTGGCACATGCAAATTTACTTAGGACAGCAGGGTAATACCGCATATAGGTAGGTATGTTGGACTCATCTGGAATAACTTGGGTTTCAGGGTTTTGATGCACAAGCAGAATTCCCACTTAGTACAGGCGAAGGCTAGCAATTAGGTTGAGAAGCGGCCAGCTGGAGAGCGAAAACGGTCATGAACATGCATTATGCATAAGTAACATTGGATACTAGCATGAGTAGGATATGAACACCATGAGCATAAATATCATAGAGGCTATGTTGGTTTTGATTCAACTACATGCATGAACATGTGCCAAGTCAAGCCACCCAAACATTCAGAGGAGGATCCATATCATCATGCTACATCACAATTATTTTAACGCAATGTTGACATCCAAGATAAAGCATTATCCACTCCTAGCTACTTAAGCATGGCATGAGAAACTATAATCTCTAAGGGTCATTGCAAACATGTTTGATCATAATAAGCTGAATCATGGATACTAGGTTAAACATATTTACAAAAATAGAACAAGTTGAGTTCATACCCGTTTCTCTCTGCCACAGCCAGTTCATCAAATATCGTCATTATTGCCTTTCACTTGCACGACCTAATGATATGAAAATAATAATAGTGCAAGAGTGCCGTGGACTAAGCTGGAATCTGCAAACATTTTATTCAAAAAGAAGAAAACAAGGTAATACGGGCTCTCTGTTAGATCAACAACAATGCATATGAGAGCCACTCAACATTTTCATTGTGGTCTTCTCCTCGGTATGACTCAATAAAAAGAAATTCAGAGAAACACATTGAAATATTTTTGGAGTTTTTTGGTTTTCTGAAAGAAAGCAAATTTAAGAAAGGGAAAACAAAAACGAGAAAAACTATTTACACGGGAGAGCTCCCAACAAGCAAAAGAAGAACAAGGAAATCTTTTTGGGTTTTCTTTTTAAATACTACAGCTAGTTATACTAGAAAGAAGCAGGAAATATTTTTGCATTTTCTCAAAGTTTTTTTAAACACACAAGAAGAAGGCAAGAAAATAAATCTAGCATGGATAATACAATGAAAAAGTGTGGACACCGACAACTGGAATGAAATGTGTGAACTTGAATGTAATGTCGGTGGAAATACGTACTTCCCCAAGCTTAGGCTTTTTGGCCTAACTTGGTAATCTCCATCAGTAGCCTGCATAATGGTCGGAGTGATAGCTCACGGAGGCTCTAGGTGCAGATGTCTCAGCCCGTCGTGCAGCCACAACTGCCGCGTTATGTGCTCGGGCCTCGCTCTCAAGAACATAATATCTTCCCTTGCTGTGAACATCAAAGAGAGCAGGTGCAGGCAAAAAGGTGTCCACGACAGACCTTTTATTAAACAACAGGTTATAAGTAAAATTATGGGGTTCACCACTAAGGATCTTATGACGTTTCATAGCATCAAAGTCAAGGTATTGCATGGGTAAGATGGGGTCATAAGGCCAAGGTGAAACACCTAGCTCTCTTGCTAAGCGCGTGGCGTAAATCCCACCATAAAAATATCCACTACCAGCGTTGTGTTGCAATCTACGTGCCACTATCGCTCCAAGGTTATAACTTTTGCACCGGTGAGAGCGGTGCGGATAAGGCTCAAGTCTGGAGCACAAAGTACTACAATCTTGTTTGCCTACAATTCATTTTCCATTAAATAGTGCGAAGTATTGGATTGAGGGAAAATGAATGCTCTTTATTCTACCTTGAGTCACTCCTCTAGTCTCACCATAGCATAGGCTAGTCAAGAATATCTCAAACTCCGACCTCGGTGGCTCGTCTAATGAACCCCAAAATGGAATTTTGCAGTGATTAGAAAATGTCTCTAGAGGTATAGTAAATGAATTGTCATATAGTTTAAATGATACTCTGGACTCACGAGGATGGAATTTAAATTCTTTGGTAAATGATTCAGTGAGGCTGAGGTGTTGGTTGCACTTATCTGCAATGTAGGGACCGAGCTCGGCATTGTGAACATATTGCTCAAATTCTTCTTTAATGCCCACACGCACCATATAATCGTTGCATGGCCATAAACATGATTTGGTGGCGGCATCTCGAATGGAATTTTCACTTGGCTCAACATAAGACCGGTGAACGGAGCTGCTACTAGAAGATGCCTCCGAGGACCTCCGCCTCGAATAACTCCTTCCAAAGAGGTTCATCATATTCGCGTACAATTTTCTGAAAATTTTTGGGTCACAAATTTTTATCAACAAAACTTTACAAAATTGATAGCAACTACTCATAGGGATGCATAGAGGCCATATCAAGCATTCAAACTACTTAGAACTCTAAGAATTCAACATGCAAGCTCATCTACAGCAGCACCAAGAGTCACTAATTATTCTAAATATAAACCACTAAAGCAAAAACTAATTGGACCAATGGAGGAGTCACATACCAAGCAACAATCCCCCAAAACAGTTTCGGAAACGGAGCTTCGAGCAAAGAGATCGAAATCCGTGGGTTTGAGAGCAAGAACATAAGAGAGAGAGAGCAATGGTGATTTTTTTCTGGAGGTAGGCGATGATATGGAGTGAAGGGATAAGTGAGGGGGCCCACGTGGGGACCACAACCCACCAGGGCGCGCCTGGGGGTGCTGGCGCGCCCAGGTGGGTTGTGCCCACCTGGAGCACCTCCCTCTGATGTTATTTGCACCAAAAATTCTTAAATATTCAGAAAAAAATTGTATTAAATTTTCAGAGCATTCTGAGAACTTTTATTTTTGGGTCTTTTTTTATTGCACGGAAAACTCAGGAAACAGGCAAGGCATAGCATTTTATTTTATTTAACTAATAAAAACAGAAAACAAAAGGTGGGGACAGAAGGTAGTGCTCACTAAATTCATCAACTTCATACCTCTAAAAAATGATTCATTAATAAGGTTGATCAAGTCTTATTATCAATCACTTCCGATTAGCATGAAACCGAAGAACTTATGTAAAACACTAAGTTACCTCAATGGGGATGTGAATGTCCCCAACAATAAGTATTTCATATTTCTTTTTGGCAGTAGGTAGAGGTAGTTGAAAACTTCCAATAGTGATCGTCGGAGATTTTTCAATAACATTAATACCATTCACTTGGAATTGTTTCTTCGGGAAGTGCACCGTATGTTCATTACCATTGATATGAAAAGTGACCTTGCTTTTCTTGCAATCAATAACAGCCCCTGCAGTATTCAAGAAGGTTCTACCGAGGATAATCGACATGTTGTCGTCCTCGGGCATCTCAAGTATAACAAAGTCAGTCAAGATAGTAACATTAGCAACAACAACGGGCACATCCTCACAAATACCGATAGGTATGGCAGTTGATTTATCAGCCATTTGCAATGATATTTCAGTAGGTGTGAGTTTATTCAAATCAAGTCTTTTATATAAAGAGAAAGGCATAACACTAACACCAGCTCCTAAATCACATAAAGCAGTTTTCACATAATTTCTTTTGATGGAGCAAGGTATAGTTGGTATTCCCGGATCTCCAAGTTTTTTAGGTACTCCATCCTTAAAAGTATAATTAGCAAGCATGGTGGAAATTTCATCTTCCGGTATTTTTCTCTTATTGGTGATGATGTCTTTCATGTACTTTGCATAAGGAGGCATTTTTAAGATATCAGTCAAGCGAGTATGCAAAAAGACTGGCCTCAGCATTTCAGCAAAGCGTTCAAATTCTTCATTTATCTTTCTTTTTGGTTGACTTAGGTGGAAAGGGCATAGGTTTTTGAACCCACGGTTCTCCTTCCTTACCGTGTTTTCTAGCAACAAAGTCTCTTTTATCATATCTTTTATTCTTAGTTTGTGGGTTATCAAGATCAGCTGCTGGTTCTAGCTCAACATCATTATCTAGTTCTTTATTATTTGTTTGAGTATCTTCATGAACCTCATCATTGTCTTTTTCATTTTCAGAAGGTGGGTGTTCACTACCAGATTGAGTTTCAGCATCAGAGATAGAGACTTCATTATCATTATCAGGAGGTTTTTCAACTTCAGGTTCACTAGAGGCATGCAAAGTCCTATCATTTTTCTTCTTCTTTTTCTTTTTAAAAGGACTAGGTACATCTGTGTCAACTCTTTGAGAGTCATGTTCAATTCTTTTTGGGTGTCCCTCAGGATAAAGTGGTTCCTGAGTCATTCTACCTCCTCTAGTCATTACTCTAACAACATGATCATTGATATTATTATTCATTTCATCAATCAACTCTCTTTGAGATTTAGCAACTTGTTCTAATAGAGTTTGAACCATAGAAGCATGTTTTCCCACACCTCTAACATCATTTGAGATTCTAAATAACAAGTCACTCAAGCGAGCAATCATATCAGAATTGTATTTCAATTGTTTCATAACATTTGCATTGAAGTGATCTTGTTTTCTAATGTAATTATCAAACTCATAAAGGCATTGACTAGGATGTTTATTATAAGGAATATCACCTTCATCGAACTTTAGTAAAGAATTTACCTCTACCACCTTAGGTGGTGGTGGTGTTTCAAGCCCATGTATTTTTTCGATAGGTGGTAAATTTTTAACATCCTCTGCTTTAATAACTTTTTCCTTCATGGATTTCTTTGCCTCTTGCATATCTTCAGGACTGAGATATAAGATACCCCTCTTCTTCGGAGTAGGTTTGAGTGGTGGTTTGGGAAGAGTCCAATCATCATAATTTTTTAATATGTTATTCAATATAGGAGAACTAGGTCTAATACGTGTTTCAAGATTTTCAGTTTCAAGCTCTTCATCAGTTTCAACAATTTCATCAGTTTCAGCATTCTCAAAAGCCTTAGTTCTAGCAAGTTGTTCATCAAGAAATTCACCTAGTGGCACATTATCATCAAGCAAGGTACTAGCATCATCATGAGTAGCATTCATAGCAGAAGTAGCATCATCAATAACTTGCGACATATCAGAATTGATAGAATGTGGTGGTGTTGCAAGTCTACTTATAACAGAAGGTGAATCTGAAGCGGAGCTGGATGGCAGTTCCTTACCTCCCCTCGTCTTAGAGGAAAAAATTTTAGTATTAGCATCCTTCAGATTCTTCATAGTGATAATTTGATAATAATCTCAAGTGACTCAACAAATATAGCTATGCTCCCCAGCAACGGCGCCAGAAAAAGGTCTTGATAACCCACAAGTATAGGGGATCGCAACCGTTTTCGAGGGTAGAGTATTCAACCCAAATTTATTGATTCGACACAAGGGGAGCCAAAGAATATTTGCAAGTATTAGCAGCTGAGTTGTCAATTCAACCATACCTGGAGATTAATTATCTGCAGCAAAGTGATCAGTAGCAAAGTAGTATGATAGTTTTGATAGTAGTAGCAACAACAATAGTAACGGTAACAGTGATAGCAATGATTTTGTAGCAAGTGCAACAGTGACAATAGCAGTAGTAACTTAGCAAGAACAATATGAGAGAAATTCATAGGCATTGGATCGGTGAATTCGTTGGATGATATTCATCATATAACAGTCATAACCTAGGGCGATACGGCACTAGCTCCAGTTCATAAATATAATGTAGGCATGTATTCCGTAAATAGTCATACGTGCTTATGGAAAGAACTTGCATGACATCTTTTGTCCTACCCTCCCGTGGCAGCGGGGTCCTATTGGAAACTAAGGGATATTAAGGCCTCCTTTTAATAGAGAACCGGAACAAAGCATTAACACATAGTGAATACATGAACTCCTCAAACTACGGTCATCACCGGGAAGTGTCCCAACTATTGTCACTCCGGGGTTGCCGGATCATAACACGTAGTAGGTGACTATAACTTGCAAGATCGGATCTAGAACATAGATATAATGGTGATAACATAAACAGTTCAGATCTGAAATCATGGCACCCGGGCCCAAAGTGACAAGCATTAAGCATGGCAAAGTCATAGCAACATCAATCTCAGAACATAATGGATACTAGGGATCAAGCCCTAACAAAACTAACTCGATTACATGATGAATCTCATCCAACTCCTCACCGACCAGCGAGCCTACGAAGGAATTACTCACTCCCGGTGGGGGCATCATGGAATTGGCGATGGAGAAGGGTTGGTGATGACGAAGATCGAAGATCCCCCTCTCCGGAGCCCCAAACGGACTCCAGATCTAGCCTCCCGATGAAGAACAGGAGCTGGCGGCGGCTCCATCTCGTGAAACGCGATAATTCTTTTTCCCTGATTTTTTCTCCAAATATGTGATTTTATAGTATCAGGGTTGAAGTTTGCGGGGCCTGCAGGTGGGGACAACCCACCTAGACGCGCCTGGAGGGGAGGGGGCACCCTGGTGGGTTGTGCCCACCCAGGTGCCCCCCTCCGGTGGTTCTTGGCTCCAGAAATTCTTATTTATTGAATAAAAAATCCTTGCAAAGTTTCGTTCCAATCCGAGAACCTTTATTTCTGCACAAAAACAACACCATGGTAGTTCTGCTGAAAACAACGTCAGTCCGGGTTAGTTTCATTCAAATCATGCAAATTAGAGTCCAAAACAAGAGGAAAAGCGCTAGGAAAAGTAGATACGACGGAGACGTATCAGCTTGTCTTGGTCTTCTTGATCCGCCCTTTGATTCATCGAAGGGCTATATCTTTTGCTTGGCCTCGTTTTGGATGTTGTAACCTTGCCCTTGAGCCTGTGTATAGTCTGGGCAACATACACCAGGGTTTGTTGCACCGACAGGAGCCCCCGGGCCTGGTCCGAACGCGCTGCCGAGCGTCGTTGGGGTAGGCCCTGTCCAGTACACAGGTGAAGAGTTTGTGGTAGCTCATCCCTGAGATTTTCTTTGCTTCTTCATTAACCTATGCTTGAGTCAGTTTCCGCTTTTCCGCGCGTCGTGCGAGACGTTACGAGGGAGCTGAGAGCCACGATCCGTGGGCCACCCACGTCCAACATTCACGAGGCGGTAACTGCCATTTCACTAGCTTCTCCGCTTCTGGCGTTTCTGCCACGTATGCTGCATGCACTACGCAGGGTTGGTGGCGGACGCGGGGAGCGTGAAAATTTGCGCCATGGCAGAAAACCAAGTGCCATGGATTGGCGCAGGGGGTCGGTCTTGATTCCATGAGCTGTTGATGGCGCGGGGGAGCCGGATTGGCAGAGAGGGGCGGTTGCCTCCCTTGAGTGAGGAGCCAGCCCCCGGCCCTGTTTGCCTATAAAAGGGGACGCGGGCGGGGTGCTGGCTCACACCCGTATCCTCCTTCTTTCTTCTGACATTGCTCCCTCATCATGGTGAGGGGAAGAGGGCGTAGCGGCACTCCAGTAGTGGCGACGAGGGCCTCTGCTCGACAGCGCCTCCCTCCTCCCCTTGGGGACACAGAAGCGGAGCCCGCTGCGAGAGGAGGCGGCAGAGGACGAGGTCGTGGTCGCCGCGGCACTTGGGGTCAAGGGGGACGAGGTAGCGCTTTGATCGCACCTCCTCCTGCTGCCCAAGATCCTAATGAAGGCCATGTCGGGAACCAACCGCTGGAGTTCATTGTCAAGCTGCGAGGACCCCCGCGCAGCCGCCTTCGGCTTCCTACCCCATTCGCAAGGGTGATGGAGATCGAGCAGCCGCCGGGGTGGTGATGGAGATCGAGTAGCCACCGGGGTTGAGGCTGCACATGAGGGGCTATTGTAACGGCAGCATGCGGGCGGACGTAGAGTTCCCCGCTCCTCATGTCATGCTTCTTCGGCATGGTTGGAAGACTTTTGCTTGTGCCCATAGCTTGGTGGCCGGGCACGTCCTTCATTTCAAGTTAATGGATGCCACCCTGCTCTTCGTCAAGGTCTTCGAGTGCTCAGGTGCTCGCTTAGGGTGCTGCGCGGAGAGCTCGACCGACGACGAAAGCTCCTCCTCGAGCGATAGCGATGAGGTGGACAGTGACGGTGCCGACGGAGAGGACGATGGCTCTGACTCCGGCTGAACACCAGCCGCACCGTCACCGTCAGGCGGCAGCACCATCATCTGCACCTGCACCTCCTCTCCGGCAAGGCGATTTGCCGGGGAGTTGGATGTGGAGGTGTGGATGGTGCCCCCGGCTCCTCCAGCAGCCTTCCAGCTGGGCCCCGGCAGGCTTCCTCGCGGGCTGCGGCTTCGTTCACCCTGCCGCGTCCTGCTGGCCCTGGTGGCGGTGGCCAGGGGGTCATCTCCGCCACTCTCTTCACCATCACCTTCGCCCGCACCCTCTCGATCTTGTCAGGCTCCTTGTCATGGGGCCTGACGAGGTCAGGCTGGGCTTCTGCCCAGGCACTCCTTTTTCCCTCTTCGCTTCCCGCGGTAGTTCCTAGGAGGAGAGGGACAAGAAAGGGATTATGGGGCACTTATCTTTTTTCAGTCTAAAATATGTAGGCATTTGCCAAACTTTAGTCTAAAATATGTAATCTGTTTTATCCATGTTTGTGTTTTGTAAGATCTGTACTTGCTTATCAGCATATTAATGAAAAAGACAAGCCTTGCAGGGTACTTGTGCATGTGTCATGTCCATGCAGAGGCAAGATGCCTCTATACGTTTAAGTAAACAAGTTTTCTCCGGCAAGCTATCTTGCCGGTGCCTTTCATTTGTTGCCGCGGGGCTTGGCTTGCCGGGCACAAAACTACGGAAAGGGACCAGCTCCTCGTCGAACCCCCTCCGTCAAAGGCCACTACAACCACCCTGACCGAAGCAACGTTCGGGACGCAGGATGGGAGCACCTATGCTTCGAAGGTGACGAGGTTTTCATATACACAAGCTTTCACCTTACAGAACATGTATGGATAAGAAATAACTTATCTGCTTGGCTTGTCGGGGACTGATATGTAGGCTTGTCTTCATTTTTTCTCTTTGGGACCAGGTCCACGGCAAGAAACCTGCAGCTTAGTGCAGAGGAAAACAATGCTACATGTGCCCTGATCTACATGATCATGCTATGCTCATGTTATGCTTATGCATGCATGCAAGTTTTAGGGGCCCCAAGCGCTTCGTTTATTTATCTGCTGCTCAGGGTCTACGCCTGGCTTTGTACAAAGGGTTACATGCAACATCGGCAAAGCTTGTACAAAAGGGTGGCTGCCGGGCAGGGTCCGACAGCCGCGCCTTACGGGTAGAACTTACGGAGATGCTCAATGTTCCATGAGTTTTGCAACTAAATGCCATCTCCGGTCTCCAGACGGACTGCACCGGGTCTAGTGACTCGTACTACCCGGTAAGGGCCTTCCCACTTTGGCGTCAACTTGTTCGCACCCTTGGCGGACTGAACGTGCCTAAGGACAAGGTTGCCTTCCTCAAAGCTCCGGGCATGAACCCTGCGGCTGTGATAGCGACGCAGGGCTTGCTGGTAGCGTGCAGCACACGTAGCAGCCCGGAGACGGTTCTCCTCAAGTAGCACAACATTGTCACGCCGGTGCTATTCTTGCGCCACTTCATCGTAGGCAAGCACTCGAGGTGACCCGTATATGAGTTCCGTGGGGATCACTGCTTCTGCCCCATAGCCTAGGGAGAAGGGAGTCTAGCCGGTAGCTTGATTTGGTGTCGTTCTGAGGGACCAAAGAACCATCGACAGCTCGTCGATCCATCGCCTGCCACACTTCTGCAGCCTATCAAATGTTCTTGTCTTGAGTCCTCACAGCACTTCAGCGTTCACCCTCTCAGCTTGTCTGTTGCTTCTGGGATGAGCAACAGAGGCAAATGAGACCTTGCTTCCGAAGGCATGAACGTATTGCATGAAGGCGCGGCTTGTGAATTGGGTGCCATTGTCAGTGATGACTCTGGCTGGTACTCCGAAATGGCACACCAATCCTTTCAAGAACTTGATAGCTGACTGTGCGGTCACCTTCCTCACGGGCTCCACTTCCGGCCACTTTGTGAACTTGTCGATGGCGACGTACAAGAACTCAAAGCCCCCGGTAGCACGGGGGAAGGGGCCCAAGATGTCGAGCCCCCAGAACGAAAAGAGGCCATGACAAAGGGATCGTCTGGAGAGCTTGAGCAGGTTGATGGATTTTCTTGGAGTGGAACTGGCAGGCTTCACAACTGGTGACTAGCTTGATTGCATCTTGGAGGGCCATGGGCCAGTAGAAACCCTGTCAGAAAGCCTTTCCGACCAGGGCCCTTGATCCAATATGGGAGCCGCACATGCCTTTGTGTATCTTCGCCAGCAGCTCCTTCCCTTCTTCCCGGGAAACACACTTCAATTTCACACCGTTGGGCCTCCTTCTGTATAGTACGTCATCGACGAACTAATACATACTGGCCCTCCGGGCTACTCTTTCAGCTTCTTCTTGTTCTTCGGGAAGTTCTCCTGTTTGGAGGTAATGGACTATGTGCCATGCCCAAGTTGGAGCCTGAGGCTCGACAACAAGGATCAGCGGTACCTCCTCATTCGTGGGAGCGCATGCCTCAACCGCAAGAATCGGAAGTTCGGCGGGAGGGTGTTGCTCGCCAGGCGAAGTGGAGTTGTTCCCGCCAACCTCTCTGCCGGGGGCTTCAGGAAACTCTGCCGGGAGAGGCTTGCCGGAGTCCAGTTTTCTCCTCTTTCTGGCCATTGTTGCTGGGGATACGGAGGGATGAGTCAGGTGGAGAACAAAAGTCCCTGGTTCCACAGGAAGCTTTTGCCCATCGCACTTTGACAGATGATCAGCTATGCTGTTTTCCGCACGGGGTACATGCTCAGTTTGCAATCCATCAAAGCGCTCCTCCAGCTTTTTCACTTCCTCCACGTATGCCTCCATCAATGTACTTTGATAATCCTTGTTTACTTGCCTCACCACAAGTTGTGAGTCTCCACGAATGATCAACTTCTTGATTCCCAGTTCTGTTGCGATCTTGAGCCCGGCAAGGAGTCCTTCATATTCTGCAGTGTTGTTGGTAGCCTTCTCCCGGGGGAAATGCATTTGAACCACGTACTTGAGGTGCCCCCCAGGGGGTGCGACGAGAAGCACGCCAGCTCCCGCACCTTGTAGGGAGAAGGCACCATCAAAGTACATGATCCAATCTTGGGGCGCTTCCCTGCCGGGGATAATTGTCTCCGGTGTTTCTTCATCTGGAGTTGGTGTCCATTCTGCAATAAACTCCGCCAATGCTTTGCTCTGAATAGTTGACGTGCTCTCAAACTTCAAACCAAAGCTTGATAACTCCAAAGCCCACTCCACTATTCTGCCAGTGGCCTCAGGGTTCCTCAGTATGCGTTGCAAGGGGAAGCGGGTAACAACCGTGATCTCATGGGCTTGGAAGTAGTGGCGCAGTTTCCTTGAGGCCATGATGAGGCCAAAGATCAACTTTTGCACGCCAGAGTACCTTGATCTAGCCCCATGCAGTAGGGAGCTGACAAAGTACACTGGCCGCTGCACCACCTTCTTCCTTGCTGCGATCCTGGAATTGTCTCCGCTGCCCTGCTCCTCTTTGTTCTGATCTGCATCTGACCTTGCCGGGATGAGTTCACTTTCCTCTCCAGAGGGGACGGTAGTTGCGGCTGCTCCTTCATCTACTTCCCTCCATGCCACCAGCGCTGCACTAACCACTTGATTGGTTGTCGCCAGGTACAGCAGCAACGGTTCTTGTGGTTTAGGAGCGACTAAGGTGGGAACAGAGGAAAGGTAGGTCTTCAAATCTGCAGCGTCTGCCTCCGGGGTCCATTCCATGGGCCCTGCCTTTTTCAAGATTTTGAAAAATGATAGGGCGCGCTCGGCGGACTTGGAAATGAACCTGCTTAGCGCGACAACACATCCAGTCAAACGTCTCACGTCTTTAACTGTCTTGGGTGCTTGAATCTGCTCGATTGCCTTGATCTTGTCGGGGCTGGCCTCTATCCCCCAGTGGGACACGAAGAAGCCAAGTAGCTTGCCGGAAGGAATGCCAAACACACACTTCTCCGAGTTCAGCTTCAAGTTGATCTTGCATAGATTTGCAAAGGTCTCTTCCAAGTCTTGAATGAGGGTTGATTTGTCCTTGGTTTTGACCACTATATCGTCCATGTAGGCTTCAATATTCCTGTGCAGCTGGGACACAAAGCCAATCTGTACTGCTCTTGCAAAAGTGGATCCAGCGCTTTTTAACCCAAAGGGCATCCGTACAAAACAGTACGTGCCACATGGGGTTATAAACGCGGTCTTCTCTTCATCTTCCTTAGACATGAAAATCTGGTGGTACCCGGAGTAGGCATCCAAGAAGGAAAGTAGGTCGCATCCAGAGGTGGAATCCACAATCTGATCGATGCGTGGCAAGGGGAATGGGTCCTTCGGGCATGCTTTATTTAGGTCTGTGAAATCTATGCAAAGCCTCCACTTCCCATTCGCCTTGCGCACCACCACAAGATTCGCCAACCAAGTTGGATGCAATACCCCTCTGACCAAACTAGCAGCTTCGAGTTTCTTGATCTCTTCGGCAATAAACTGTTGTCGCTCCAAAGCTTGCTTTCAGACCTTCTGTTTGACTGGCTGGGCATGTGGGTAGACAGCAAGGTGGTGCTCGATTACCTCCCTGGGAACACCGGGGATGTCAGATGGTTGCCAAGCATACACATCAACATTCGCCCGCAGGAAGGCAATGAGCGCGCTTTCCTATTTGTCGTCGAGGGTGGAGCTGATAGTAAATGTACCATCAGCGCCAACTAGCCCTGTTGGGACCTTCTTCACAGCGGGCGCGGCAACCTTTGATCTCTTGCTATTGGAACTCTCCGGCAAGTCATCAACAGGCGCAGCGCACTCCGGAGCGGCGCGCTTCCCGGATTCTTTGCTGGCATCCTTGCTAGCTTTCTTCCCTCTCTTGCTTTCCTTGGCAGGAGCGGTAGCTTCCGCGGCCTCTGCGGCGACTGCTTCTCGGTACATCTTATCCACACATATAATTGCGTCCTTCTTGTCTGATGGAATGGAAATGACGCCCATTGGCCCTGGCATCTTCAGCGTGTTGTAGGCATAGTGGGATGCCGCCATGAATTTTGCCAGGGCTGGGCGACCAAGGATTCCATTGTATGGCAGGGGGAGGTCAACCACATCAAACATGACCTTCTCAGTCCGGTAATTTAACCCCCCCCGAACGTTACCAACAGCGTGATCTTCCCCTTAGGACGACTCCTGCCGGGGTTGATCCCTTGGAAAGTACCAGTGACCTTGAGCTCTTCATCTGCTATCTGGAGCTTGCTGATGACCTTGGGAGAAATCAGATTCAACCCGGCCCCGCCGTCAACCAACATCTTTGTGACCTTGAGGTTGCGGATCATTGGTGAAACCAACAATGGCAAACACCCTACCGCGGTGGTGCGGCCAGGGTGATCCTCTTCATCAAAGATGATGGGCTTGTGGGACCACTTGAGTGGCTTTCGAGAATCTGCCGCTGGCTCCACGGCATTGACCTCACGTGCCCACTATTTAAGCTGGCGGTGAGAGGAATGCAAGGATGCACCCCCGTCAATGCATAGGGCGTCAGTGGCCTTCTGGAACTCCTGCTCACTAGTTTCCTCTTCATCTCCTTCATCACTCTCGTCATCGCATTCCTTCTTCTCATGGCCTCTGGCAGGCCTCCCCTGATACTAAGGGGCCTTGTCGGGGCGACCTCCTCTGCCGCCTCGGCCCTTTCCGCCAACGCCATCTTGATCTCCCTCTTTGTCTCGCTTCTCGTACTCAGCCTTCTGCTTCTTGACGAGTTGCTCAACCTGATGACACTCTTGAAGATCGTGTCCTTTGGTTCGATGGATCTTGTAGTATGGCCCGTCAGCCTTCCCAGCCTTCTCGGCAGCCGCGGCTTCCCAGCAATCAGTGCACGCGGCAACTTCCTTGCCGGGAGCCTCGGTCTTGGCCTTCTTGCCGGTACCAGGAGTGCTCGGTCCTTCAACAGCTAGCACTGCTTTATCCTTGCACTTCTTGTTGCGTTTTTTGTTGTTCTTCTTCTGATCGGCGGCGTCGTCGTCGTCCTCTGAGTCAACGTTGACGCCATCCTCTTCACCGGGGAGACGCCTCCCCTCCTCTGTTCGGGCACACTTATCCGCCAAAGTGTACAGCTCATTCACAGTCTTGGGCAACCGGACATTCTTCTTGGAACGTATCCTGCGGTTGCGTACGTTGGACTAGAATGCAGCTATCACCACTGCTGGGTGGATGTCTGGAATGTTCCTGTGCACCCGGCTGAACCTCCGCATGTATTTCCGCAAACTCTCTCCTTCCTTCTGTGGTAGGAGCTGCAAGTCACTGGGCCACCCTGGTTCTTGATGACCGCCCGTGAAGGCGCCAACAAATTCATGGCACAGGTCAGCCCAGGTCGAGATGGAGTTCTCCGGCAAGTGCATCAGCCACGACCTCACATTTGGCTTGAGTTCCAAAGGGAAGTAGTTGGTGAATACCTTCTCATCTCTTCCCCCGGTGGCTTGAACAGCAATGGTGTAGATGCTCAAGAACTCTGCCAGGTTCAATCTTCCATCGTACTTTTCTGGTATCTCTGGCTTGAACATACGGGCAGATGACCAACGGACTTGTCGCAGCTCACGAGTGAAGGCAGGGCACCCAATCTCGAAAGGCAGGTATCCGTCTTCACCGGGCATGGGCTTGTTGACATCGGGGCCATTGCACCTATCAGACTGGCGGCGGGTTTCGCGACGTCGTTCGATGGTGACGCGCGCGTACTCCCTCCGTCTGTCTTTCGGGACTCGTCGCTGGTCTCGACGTGCCCGGGGATCATATGATGCCATCGATACATCGTCGGGCTCTTGGCCGTGTGGCTCTGGCTGTGGCCCCTGCACTGGCTACTACGAAGGGGATTGCACCGTGGGGGTGGCCCCTTCGGTACGGCCAGTGGCTCGGGCTGTCGTCGCCGCCTGTGGAGGCCGCGGCGGGCCTTCCCGCTGTGACCCTCCCGCCTCAGCGAAACCAATCAAGCTCTGAATGGTGGCCCTCCACTCATCCATCTGATCGGCCACCGGCGGAGATCTCAACAGGAGTTGGGCCCGCGCCATGGCTTCCGAAGCAGTGTTTGGCATAGATGACGACGTAGATCGCGACGTCGCCTGGCTTCTGGCGGCGCCGGTAGTGATGGCGCCATGCTCTCGTCGCCGTGAGCCAGTCGCCAGGGTGGCATGGTGACTAGGTGGATGCGCTTGAGGATCGGCGGCCCCATTCGGCGCACAATCTCGGCTAGCTTGTCCTGGGGGTGTCGCGTGTCCTGTAGTCGCACCCGCAGCGGGGGCGGCTAGAGGGTTGCGGTTCACCCCAGAGTGAGCGCCATCGGTGTGGTTGCATCCCTCAATGGGGCGGAGAGGTGGAGATGGAACAACCTCTCCACCCGCATCTTGTGTAGCATGGCCGCTGGGATGCTGTTGACGCCATCCTTCTCCGGCGCCTCCCACTCCCGTTTCGGCCGCAGGGGGAATGGTGACGCCGCCGCCTGCGCCGGCCATGTCCCCCATAGCGCCCATGTCCCCGTGCGCCTCCGTAGCTCCCACGGCATCAGCGGCCGCATGCAGAGGATCCTTCAAGGTGGACAGGTGAGCTGCTGCACCGGGCTTTTTCTAGGGCACCATGGACGATGAATCCGTTGATGAGGAAGACGATGATGAAGATGACGCTACTTACACCCTCGGGTTCGCGCAAGCGCTTCCCCCTACCTGGCGCGCCTAAGATGTCGTGGTATAACACCGCCACCTATGGGACCATCGGCCCCTTGTGGTTCGGCAAGGGGGAAGAGCACATTGCACAAAGAGCGGAGAGCGTAGAGCAGCACGACAGCGATGACACAGGCAGTTTTTACCCAGGTTCGGGCAGCCGCGAGGCGTAAAACCCTACTCCTGCTTTCGTGGATTGATGAAAGGACCGTGGTGGAGGCGCAGCGCTCTAGCCCAGCAAGGTCGCCTTGGGACGAGAGCAGCTACGCACGTATGAGTGTACAAGGGTCCGAATCCTTTCTAAGGTTGCCACGGCCCTCCTTTTATAGGTTAAGGGGTAACCACAATGGCAAAACAGTCATTATCCAGTGATTAGATAGCCACAGTGCTATCATACCTAACTCTGCAGGCAGGACAGGGTGCATTAAATGCACCGCTTAGTGTCACATCGCGGGGGAGCCCGACAAGCCTTGCCGTGCCATTCGTCCACCTTCTCGCCTGCCTGCGTGACACGCCTCTGGACGAGTGTCATTTGGGGGTGATCTTCCTCAGAAATGGCTACCACGTGCCATAGAACAACCACTTAATCACTTGGGGGCTTGACACCGCACTGGGAGGTGACTTGCGTCATCGTGAGGTGGAGCGGTGGTGTCCTGGCGGGGTGATCCGCCCTTGGCGCCCCCGGCAAGATTGTCGGGGGAGTCTTGAGACTTGTCTTCGGGATGACCTCGACCTTGCCAGGCTCGCCTGCCCGGCAAGGGAGATTTTTCCTTAGTGATATCCTGCTTCCTTGGCTTGTCTTGGTCTTCTTGATCCGCCCTTTGATTCCTCGAAGGGCTATATCTTCTGCTTGGCCTCGTTTTGGATGCTGTAACCTTGCCCTTGAGCCTGTGTATAGTCTGGGCAACATACACCAGGGTTTGTTGCACTGACAGATGAACTCTTGGAACATATTAGCAGCAATCTTGGAAAGGAATTTAACACCCAGACCAGTCAAAGAAAGTGGTCTGTAGTCCCCAACTGACTCATGAGCAAGCTTTTTGGGTATCAGAGTAATATAAGAGGCATTAAGGTTTGCAAGCTGAGCCTTTTCATCATAAAACTCTTGAGCAAGGTTATAAAACTCCTTGGAAATTACATTCCAGCATTTTTTAAAGAAAAATCCATTGTAGCCATCTGGCCCAAGTGCTTTGTCAATGGGCATGTGTTTCACAACTTCATTAATTTCCCCAACTGTAAAAGGCTTGGTCAGAGCATCCAAGCCAGGCACTAGTTTGATTAAAGAACTAAGATCAAATCCCATGTTAATACCCCTAGAGGTTCCCATTCTTCCTTTGAAAGTAGACCAAATGATGCCCTCCATCTGACTATGATCTAAAACAGTGGATCCATCTAGCAGCTGAAGACTAGCAATAGAATTCCTCCTAAATCTCTCAGTTGCCATGGCATGAAAGAATTTAGTGTTCTCTTCCCCCACCTTGATGTACCCAATAGTACATGTTTTCTTCCAGTATAGAGATTGTAAGTGCAGAAGATGCTCCACATGGAGTTTGACAAGTTTCCTAAAGTTGAACTCCTGTCTGAAGAGTGGTCTCAACTCCTCTAAATTATCCAGTATAACAATCACCTTGTTACACTTAGAAATGAGGGTTTTAAGCTTTGAGATTCCAAGTTTCTAGTGCTTCAAGTCTTGCCTTAAAGTCTTCAACTTATCAACAATGATGGCAGTGATATGAGTTTTCCTAGAGGGCTTATCCCATGATTTTTTCACACAGTCAAAAAAAAAACCTCCATCTGAACCCAGTAGTTCTCAAATCTAAAAATGTTGCACTTGGGAATAGAGGTTTTAATAACCGTCACACATGGCACATGATCAGAAGCAGTTCTAGCCAAAGGCAGGACTTCAGTAAAAGGATAGCAGGAAATCCAATTAGTAGAAGTAAAAAACCAGTCCAATTGCTCTAACAAAGGAGCATCCTACATATTAGACCAAATGAAAGATCTCCCTTTCAAGGGAAGCTCAAGGAGGCCCAAGTGCCCAATGATCTCATTAAAAATGAAAATATCATTAATGTCACCTCCAGGTAAATTTCTATTTTCCATTGATCTGATGAAATAAAAATCACCTAACAGAAGCCAATTATCTTCTAGAGGAATATTCAGATGATACAACCAGTTAACAAAAATATCCCTGGGTTCACCTTGGCAAGGACCATACACATTTACCAGTGTCCATTGCTCATTGTTGTGTTTAGATGTAAAGTTCACCACCACAACAAAAGATTGCACCTCAACCAACATCCCAAACAGCACAGAAGAATTCCATACAACAAGAATTCCACCAGATGACCCCACCGCAGGTGCAAAGGCAAAGGTGTCGAAATGTTTAGGGCAGAAGGCCCTAATGTCTCTCAAGTCAAAATTGCTGCATTTGGTTTCTTGGAAGCAAGCAACCACACATTAACTTTCTTCCATTTTCTGCCTGACAGCACGCTGCCTAGCAGGTGAGTTCAGTCCCCTAACATTCTAGCAAAGAACACTCCAGCTTCTATAGATTTTATGATTCATGGGACAGAACAAAATATCAGCAGAGAAGCACTACATAGCAGGGCTTCATACAAAGAAAGTTTTAACTACAACAGAGGTCCAAGTGCAAGATTATTACAACCATGTCGAAGTTCAAATAGTTTAATATAGTAGATAAGAGCATCATTAAGCCAGGAACAAAACATAAGAGCACAGTTAGGGGCTGGCCAGACCCAACAGCCAGTAGGCCAGCTAATCATCAGAAGAGGTCGAGGTGTCTTCAGATGGATCAGCCATAAGCCGCTCCATAGTCATCTTCTCAGGTGCAATGCCCAAGTCCTGGCCAATCTGGTGGATCGTATTGATAGGCGTAGGCGGTGGCACACCTCCGAGATTTGAGTCACCATATTCCACATCATCTGAAGGAATTGCCACAAAGGGCTTACACCTGGGTTTCTTCTTCTTAGGCTGAGATTGCAGCTCCTGGAAGACTTGTTTATAACCATCTCGTTTAACTGATCATCTGGTGCAGTGATGAACATAAGTCCCCACTAATGGCGTGGGTGCCAAAGTCTTCCGACGTCTGCCCTTCTTAGCATTGCATTGGGCAGAAAAGGAGAAAGCTTCTTCCTCAGATGGCTAGGCAATCACAGGAGCAGCAGGTTCCATGTTCAGACCTGAAAGATCATTATCCTCTGCAGACAAGTTAGTCACAGGAAAGAGATTTCTAGCCACGAGCCTGGGCTTTGCCTTGTTGGCTAAAGGCACCTGCCTCCTTTGAAGATCAGAGAGCACTTGAACATTATCAAATGCAAAAGCCTAATTTCTCTTTGACAGAACAATGGGCTCAAGAGATAAGGATGGCATGGGCACTGGTTTGCACTGCATGGGACATACCTGTAACAACGTGCTAAATGTTCTCCTCCATGCAAGCTCAGGTGGCAGAACAGGACCATAAACCACTCTCACAGCAGCAAGCATAATAAGATCAACCTGGAATAGAGGAGGTTGATATGGAACAATTTCCCAAGCATTTGGATCAAACTGCAGCGGCTCTACATTGACCACAATCACTGGATCATTCATCTGCACTTCTTCATTCACTAGGGCATTCATCTGCACTTCTGAATTAGAGAGGATAGGCTGATCAATCACCATTGATTCTTGATCTTGCACTGGCTGATTGTCCTTTTGGTCAACATGTTTCTCTTCTTCATCCCCCCAATGGGCATGGCCCCAATTATCTCAAGCCACATGGTCTAGCATGGGAGGTGGGACTCGGGGAAGATCGTTCCAACCAATCATAGTGTATGGAGGCAGAACAAAATTGTGAACATCAGGTATGAACTCTCCTGGCATTGGGTGAGGGTTGCCATCCAGTGGCATAGGATCCTCAACTTCAGGCATTTGGTCTGCAAAGTTAGCTCCGAGGATGTAGCATGGTGCTGTCCACGGAACCTTAGCTCCACCATATGCAGCATAGTCCGTGAAAACCACATCACGGGGGACCATGATGTCTTCAGGGAATGAAGCAAAAACTATGGTTGTTGGGATATAACTCCGAGGTGAGACCCGCCCAGGAGGGGCCGGGTTACATCGTTGGCGACTTGTTGTGAAGAAGGCCCAAGAGGTCCAAGACCTATGGATGGTGGTTCATAAAGCAAGCTTACTGGAGGCCCAAGACCTGGAGGTGATTCAAGACACAAAGGTGTGAGCCATCCGAGGCTAACTTGCTCTGTAAGGCAGGTTTAGTTAGAAACTGAGCCGGTCATGTTGTGTGAGCCGGCCGGGACTCTGTAAGCCACCGGGCATCAACCTGTATATAAAGGTGAGACCCGGCGGCAGGTTAACTCAAGAAAACAAGCGATCGAGAACTAGGTCAAGCGTATTCCCTCCCTTGTAATCGAAACTCAAGCAATACAACTAGAAGCAGGACGTAGGCTTTACCTCATTGAGGGGCCGAACCTGGGTAAACTCCTTGTGTCTTTTGTCCATTTAACCCCTTCAAGCTAACCTAGTTGCGATGGCTCCGCACCTAAGTACTTTCACTAGGACATCTGCCGTGACAAAACCACGACAGTTGGCGCCCATCGTGGGGCCAGAGCATGGTGGTTTTGAGTTCTTGAAGGGCAACTTTTCAGGGACCAAGGGATACACCGTGGGCCGGATAACTAAGAGCCGCCATGGCAAGATCTACATCGACGATGCTGGCTGGGGTCCTGAGGCCGATTCAATCGAGTATGGGTATCGGGTCCCCTTCGGCGGAATTCAAGTCTTCATCGGCAAGATCGGTGAGTCGAATCCTGAGCCGGACGCCTGCACCGACGCCGTTGAGACGGCTCAGCGCGCGAGACCCGCCAAGGTCCAACCTGCCCGGAAGTGTGCATTCGTCGGCTTTATCCATGGGGCAGATCTTGAGGAAGGTTCTGTGTCCGGTAGAGAGACGGCCATCTATTCAGGTGATGAGTCTTCAACCGGCGAGACCGAGTCAATCTATCAACTGCAAGATGGTGGGCTTGGGGGCTATTTCGATGGTGACAGTATTCCGGACTCCTATGAGCCGCCGAGCAGGGTTGCTATCTTCATGGCCGGTACGCAACAGATGGTGAATTCGTCGACGGCCATGGCTATGACTTCTGGTTCAACGGCCGCTGCGACGGCCGGGGCGAGTGGCTCTGCGCGCCCGCCGGCTCAGGTTCCATCTGAGCTCTTGGATGCTTTGGCGACTCTATTGGCTGCAGAGGTAACCCCGGCGACTCAGGCAAAACATAAGGTGGAAGTTGCAAAGCTGCGGGACGAGGTAGCTCAGGCTAAAGAGGATCTTAATCCTGAGAATGCCAGGATGGCAACAGAGCGAGCTGCGTTAGAGCCTGAGTCACAACGGATTCAAGCAGAAACTTTTCAGTTAAACTTAGATCAGAATGCATCAAATGCTGTTCTTCGGAGGAGACACCAGAGTCGCCTACCTCCGCAGTTTGAGGGGCGAAACCTCTTTACTACACCTGGAGTAGGGACGAGTAACCCGCCCGGTGTGATCTGGGCTGCGGAGGCACCCGCAACTGGGGCGGCGGCTCAGCCCCGCATCGCTGACCCGCCCCGTTTGAATGTGACCCCGCCTCAACAAGTGCCAACACCTCCGGGTCATTATTCTAACCCGCTAGATAACATGATTGCTGCGGCTTCACGGCTGGCGGCTCTTCCGGTTGAAGGCGAGTCCCCAGCTGCGATAGAAACTCGGAACGCCGTGCAACTTCTTCAGACGGCAGTGGCTCAGCAGGCAGCTTACTCATATAGCCGTGAGCGAATTCATTCAACTCCACGCCCTAGTCGAAGTTATAGCCGGCGCATTGAATCGCCAGCAGTTTCCAGTAGTGAGCAGCGCCGTAACCCGCCTCATGGGCATGACCCGCCACGTGTTGATAATAATGTTCAGGCCCTGATGGATCAGGCCAGGGCACGGCAAGAGGCGGAGCTGGCGGCTCAGTTGGCGGCTCATCAACAGCTTCAGCGTAACCCTTCGACGTCTGTAGAAGCCGGGATGACTTCCAGGACAGTGGGTGTGCCATGCTTAGCGCCGACTCTTCGCAATGAGTGGTTGCCTAAGGACTTCAAGGGCCCTTGAAAGGTGCCCAATTACACAGCTGATCAACCTCCTAAGGCTTGGATTGAGAGCTATGAGCTAGCCATGGAGATGTTAGACGTTAATGACGCTGTGTGCGCCAAATACTTCACCATGATGTTGGACGGGCCAGCTCAAACCTGGTTGAAGGGATTACCCCCTAATTCTATCAATTCATGGGCGGAGTTGAAAGCGCGTTTTATTCAGAATTTCAAAGACACGTGCAAACAACCTCTGTCGATCATCGACTTAGACGCTTGTGTCCAGTGCGAGGATGAGTCAGCCCACCATTGGGTTCATCGAGTGTCCACCGTTAGTCACTCATCGGATAGCATCAACGCCGGTTCTGCTGTCCTAATTCTGGAGAAAAATTGCCGTTTCACCCCTCTCAAGCAAAAGTTAGGGCGGCTTAAGCGTCACTGCAATGACATGGGAGAGCTCATGGCGGCTCTCATCAAATACACCGACTCTGACAATACTAAAGACTCGGGGTCTGATGAGGAGAAATCCAACAAGGGGAAGAAGAACGGCAATGGAAAAGGACAACTGCAAAATATGGCGGGGCAGAACCAAGGTAACAATGGTAAGCGCAAGCAACATGGCGGCGGGTCAGATTTTGTGGCCAATACAAATGCGCAGAATGACGGTCAGCGCCATAAGGGAAAACCACAACCCCAATTTGGAGGACCAAAGTTCAACCTTGAGGCGATGTTGAACCAGCCTTGCCCAAAGCATAGTCATCCTGATAGACCGTCGACTCACATGTGGAAAGATTGTTTCATCATGAAGGAGTATAAGAGTTCCGGCTTTCATCAGGACCACCACAACAATAATGGCCCGCACGGCGGGTCAGGATCCGGCTCGCACGGGCCCGGCTTTGGAGGTGGCAGCTCAGGTTCCGAATTTCAAGGTCAGGGCAATCAGGGCAATTATAACCAGTAGCATAGTCAGGATAACCAGCAACAGTAGTCAGGGTATCAGAGTAATCCAAAGCAGCTTAATAGTGGCCAATATCATGTTTTCACTACTAGCCTGTGCAAGTGAGATCATAAGGTTCATAAACGTGCGGTAAGTGCAGTTGAGCCGGCAGTGCCTCGGTACTTACGATGGTCAAAGCAGCCGATTGTATGGAGCCGTGAAGATCACCCGGTCCCGGTTGATAATCCGGGTCAGCTGGCTTTGGTGGTAGCCCCTCAGGTTGGAGGCTACAAGTTCACTAAGGTGCTTATGGACGGAGGCAGCAACATCAACATCCTCTATTATGATACTTTCCGCCGTATGAATTTGACGGACACAGATCTTAAGCCGTCTTCTACAGTCTTTCATGGGGTGGTGCCCGGTAAGTCAGCTTATCCAGTTGGTAAGATTGCTTTGGAAGTAGCTTTTGGCAATGAACATGATTACAGGGGAGAGACATTAACCTTTGAAGTGGTCAAGATCAAAAGTCCTTACCATGCTTTGTTTGGACGGCCGGCTTACGCCAAGTTTATGGCACGGCCTTGTTACGTATATCTGAAGCTCAAAATGCCGGGTCGTAAGGGTACCATCACAGTCCATGGGGATAGAAAAATAGCTTTGGAATGTGAAGAAGGTGATGCTGCTTATGCTGAATCTGCATGTGCTACAGAGGAGCTGAAGTTTTATAAAGATAATGTTGACCCGACGGATATGACCCCTTTGAAGAAACCAACCACAGAGCATGACCCTTTGCTGAAGTTTAAGTCGGCAGATGACACCAAACAGGTTGATTTTATCCCTGGCGACTCATCTCAGCAGTTCATTATCAGTGCTAATATGGATCCAAAATAGGAAAGCGCGCTCATCGAGTTCATCCGTGAGAACCGGGACATCTTTGCATGGAAGCCTTCAGGCATGCCGGGTGTACCGAGAGAACTTGTTGAGCACACTCTCAATATCGATCCCAAGTTTAAACTGGTCAAGCAGTTCCTTCATCGTTTTAATGAGGAGAGATGCAAGGCCATTGGAGAAGAGGTGGCCCGGCTCTTAGCAGCCGGGTTCATCATTGAAGTTTTTCACCCAGAGTGGTTGGCTAACCTGGTGCTGGTACTTAAGAAGAATGGCACTTGGCGTATGTATGTGGATTATACAGACCTTAATAAGGCTTGTCCAGCTAATCCTTTTGCTCTTCCCCGCATTGATCAGATCATTGATGCTACGGTGGGTTGTGAGTGTTTGAGTTTCTTGGATGCTTATTCTGGTTATCATCAGATCAAGATGGCAGTTAAAGACCAAGAGAAGACGGCTTTCATCACGCCTTTTAGAGCTTTCTGCTATGTGTCTATGCCTTTTGGGCTCAAGAGCGCCCAGACGACTTATCAGCGTTGTGTTCAGAATTGTCTTCATAACCAGATAGGACGCAATGTTCATGCTTATGTGGATGATATTGTTGTGAAGTCCAGAAAGGAGACTCTGCTAGATGATTTGAAGGAGACCTTCGATAACCTCCGGGTCTACAAGATGATGCTTAACCCGGCCAAATGTGTTTTTGGTGTGCCTGCAGGCAAGATCTTAGGTTTTCTGGTCTCTGAGAGAGGTATTGAAGCTAACCCAGAGAAAATCAAGGCTATTACTTCATTGGCTAAGCCTGCGTGCATTAATGATGTCCAGCCTTTGGCGGGTCGTATTGCAGCTTTAAGCCGGTTTATAAGCCGCCTGGGAGAGAAGGCTATTCCTCTGTATCAGATGATGAAGAAGACAGATCATTTTGTCTGGAGTGATGCTGCCAATGAGGCGTTTGAGGCGCTTAAAAAACAGTTAGCTAAGCCGCCAGTTCTTGCAGCTCCTATTGAGAAGGAGCCCTTACTTTTATATGTGGCTGCTAACAGCAGGGCCGTCAGCGTGGCGGTTGTAGTGGAAATGAAAGAGACAGGTAAGGAATATCCGGTTCAAAGGCCGTCTTATTATGTCAGTGAGGTCTTAATTGAGTCTAAACAGAGATACCCACACTGGCAGAAGCTAGTATATGGGGTGTTCATGGCCAGTCGCAAGTTGAAGCATTATTTTCTTGGCCATCCTATTACTGTGGTCAGCTCTGCTCCCTTAGGCGATATTATTCAAAACAGAGAAGCTACAGGCCGAGTGGCCAAGTGGGCCATTGAGCTTGGACCCCATGGTTTGAAATATATGCCAAGAATAGCTATCAAGTCCCAAGCTCTTGTGGATTTCATCAACGACTGGACAGAGTTGCAGATGCCTGAGGAGAAGCCTGATAATACGTATTAGACTATTCATTTTGATGGGTCCAGGCAATTGGAAGGCTCGGGGGCTGGAGTTATTTTGACTTCCCCACGAGGTGACAAGTTTTGTTATGTCTTAAGGCTGATGTTTCCCTGTACTAACAATGTAGCTGAATATGAAGCCTTGCTTCATGGCCTAAAGGTGGCCAAAGAGATGAATCTAAGCCGGGTCAGGTGCTTTGGCGACTCAGATTTGGTGGCTCAGCAGGTCTCTGGCACTTGGGATTCTAAAGACCCACTCATGGCGGCTTATCACTGGGCGGTTGATAATATCGCTGGTCACTTCAAAGGTTATCAGGTGGAGCATATGGATCAAAGGAAGAATGAGGCGGCCGATGCTTTGAGCCGACTTGGGTCACAGCGTAAGCTGGTGGCCCCTAATGTTTTTCTTGATGTGTTACATAATCCTTCAGTTAAGTTGCTATGTGAAGAAGATCTTGCTATTCCTGACCCGGAGGCGCAGTTAGTGGCGGCTCTCCATGCCATCCCTGATCGGACGGTTCCTTATTTGGCTTATATGACCTGGGGAGAGTTACCTGAGGATGAAACTTTGGCCAGGCAGATAACCCGACTGTCTAAGTCTATGACCATTGCCAATGGCAAGTTACACCAATGTAGCGTCACAGGCGTGTTCCAGCGCTGTATTTCTCCTGAAGAGGGCCGTGAGATCCTAAGGGAGATTCATGAAGGAGATTGTGGCCATCACGCCGGCTCTAAATCTCTTGTGGCTAAAGCTTTTCGTCATGGGTTTTATTGGTTGACGGCTCATGCTGATGCTGAAGATCTGGTTAGCAAGTGTGATGGCTATCAGAAATTTTCTAGACGAGCTCATGTGCCGGCTCAAGAATTGAGGATGATTCCAATTACTTGGCTGTTTGCAGTCTGGGGGCTGGATATGGTTGGACCTTTTAAAAGGTCCAAGGACAAAAAGACCCACCTCTTGGTGGTGGTTGACAAGTTTACCAAGTGGGTTGAGGCAGAGCCGGTCAGTAAGTGTGATGCGGCAATGGCGGTTCAATTCATTAAGAAGGTGATCTTCCGTTTTGGCTACCCTCACAGTATCATAACTGATAATGGCACTAATCTACCTAAGGCGCTATGAAAGAGTTCTATCAACGAGAACGTATTCGTCTTGACGTGTCATCAGTGGCTCATCCGCAGTCTAATGGTCAAGCTGAGAGGGCCAATCAGGAAATCTTGAAAGGCATAAAACCCCGGCTTATGGTTCCATTGCAACGCACGCCAGGTTGTTGGGTTGACGAGTTACCCTCAGTAATTTGGAGCATTAATACTACTCCTAACAGGTCAATAGACTATACACCTTTCTTCATGGTCTATGGGGCAGAGGCGGTTCTTCCAAGTGATATCCGTCATGACTCGCCCTGGGTGGCGGCTTATGTTGAAGCTAATAATGAAAAAGCACATCAGGATGCTCTTGATATGTTGGATGAAGAGCGTGACCTTGCGGCGGCTTGCTCGGCGATATACCAGCAAGATCTGCGTCGCTATCATAGCCGCCAGGTTAGGACCCGGACCTTTCAAGAAGGCGACTTGCTGCTCCGGCTAATCCAAGATCAGACAGACATGCATAAGTTATCCCCACCTTGGGAAGGACCTTTTGTGGTCAGCAAAAACCTGAACAACAGGTCATACTACCTCATTGATATTCGAGAACACAAGGATTCACGCACATCGGAGGAGGAGACCCGCCGGGCGTGGAACATTGCTCATCTTCGGCCTTATTACACCTGAGCCACCGGCTCTTATGCTGTATATACTTTTCTTCAGTGTACATATTATGATCACTATAATAAAGCCAGCATCCCTGATAATTCAGGGCCTCTGTCATTTCACTTCTACGAATCCAAGCCTTTATTGTTTGTTCATAAGATCACTTGGGGGCTTCCTGCTCAATGAGCATAGCTATGCTTACCCTCTTAATCCGGTCTACCTGCCATCCTATTGGTCACTTGGGGGCTTCCTGCTCAATGAGCATAGCTATGCTTACCCTCTTGATCCGGCCTACCTGCCATCCTATTGGTCACTTGGGGGCTTCCTGCTCAATGAGCATAGCTATGCTTACCCTCTTGATCCGGCCTACCTGCCATCCTATTGGTCACTTGGGGGCTTCCTGCTCAATGAGCATAGCTATGCTTACCCTCTTGATCGGCTTATATGCCAGGTGTAAACACCAAATTCCGGGTTATCCTGCCTGTATGTCATTGTTACTCCGCCTAGGTAATCCTGGAATGACCCACCGCACTCTTGACAGTCAATCTTTTAAATAAGACCCTGAACTTATTAAGGTTAAAACGGTGGTTTGTCATGTCAGGGCCGGCTTACAGTGAGCTAGGATTAACTCAGTGGTTGTGTGGCCCATGAAAGCACTTGAGTTTTAGGCTTGGCGGCCTATGAAAGCCTTGTTTTTCTGAAAATTTTGGATTTATATCCTTTTTTCATATTAACATATGGCTTTGAAATTCAGGCCATGTAGCCTTAATTCTATGACTCATACTTGAGCATATTGGGTTAATAACCCGCCATGATAAGTAGACTTTAAGTCGCCAGGATGATTCGCCTGGAATAAATTCAAATCATGATCTTTCATGTGTACGGGTTAAAACCCATGTTGGATTACAATCATTACAGCATCATTATGATATCAGTCTACAGGTATGACTTTGCATATTTGAATAGAGATTTAGGGTTTTTCTAACCTGCCCTGTCCTTGACTTTAAGTCGCCGGTATCAATAGCCTTTAGTCTTTTTTATCAAAGACTATTATATTAGGGTTTTTTCAAAGATATTTGTGACCCGCCCTGGGGTAAACCGCCAGGGCATATGCTATTTCCTTGTGTACATGAAGTATGATGATGCTTGATTTGATCCACATAACTGATAATATTATACGCACAAGTAGCGGGTGATAAAAATCAAGCTCGGCGGTTTAAACATTCAAAGGATACCACACGCAAGATGGCATGCCAGATCATTGTTTCAACTAGCCTATTACAAGGTTTTCCCAAGCCCACCAGATTAAGAGTTTTTCAAAAGAAATTCTACGCCGTGGTTTGAGAGCCGTCCCTTGGATCAGCTGTTTTGGTCCTGGCGAGTTGAAGCCTCTGGGTTATCCTGCGCCGGTTCTTCTTCTTCGTCCATCGTCTGGAAGTCAGGTGATGTCCAGTCGATGCCAGTTAAGGCTTTGAACACAGTTTCATCATCTATAAGTGTGGACGGATCAATGTCAGGAGCAAAAGTATGCTTACGTATTGGAGGAATAAGATCCACAATCTCATAAGCCGGCGCTTTCACTTTGGAGTTCTCCATCGTGTAAGCCGCCTGGTACTTGGACAAATCCATCTCTTTAGCCAATTTGCTTGCCAGTGGGCGCATCTCCTTTACACATTTGGTAAAGTCGCTTGCATCAAAGGGAGACCCATCTTCTTTGAGACTCGGACAGCCAGTGGCCATCTCCTCTGGGTCTAACTCCGCTTGCCAAGCTTTGGCCTGGCTCAAAGCAGTGATGGCACCAGCTCAGGCTGATGATTGCTTAATCTCTTCAATTTTCTAGGGCATGACAGATAGTTTGTCCAGTACCTCCCTGATGAGTGAAGGTGGTTGTTTACTATGCGAGATAGCTGCTATGGTTCGCTGAGTGCCTGTGTACAACTGCTCCACCAAAGTGTAAACCGCCTTTAGCTTCACCAACATGTCTTGGCCAAGGTTGGCACTCCTGGGGCCTATTAAATGAGGGCACAGATAAGTCGCCATGCGGGTTACAAGTTAAAAATTGGAAATGGTTAAAACATCCCGAAGTACTTACCAAAGATAGCAGCTGTCATATGTGAAATATGGCGTTTTAAGCTGCTCAGTTCTGCAGTGGTCTCTTTCACAGAAGATTCAGCAGTCTCTGCTCTTTGCAATAAGGCGGTTTTTTCCTTTTCCCAGGCGGCTCTCTCTGTGGAGAATCCGATTTTAAGCTTCTCGTTCTCTTTCAAGCTAAACTGAAACTTGGAGTCAGCCTTGCGTGTTTCAGCTTCTTGATGCTCAAGCCTGGTCTTTAAATCGACCAACTGGGACTCAGCCTGATTCAAGGCCTCCTGCAAGTCAGAGGTAAACAGTTATAAACATATTTGTCAGGACACAATCTATATACAAGTCTCAAGCACATTGCAAGCAAACCACTTGACACTTGGGGGCTAATGTGTGCAGAAGCTCTTTTTTGTATTTATATTTTTTGAGATCCGGCTCATATTTATCAAGATTAGCCGGCCCATAAGGGCTATGGTCTGGAGTTCTTTCAAAATAATGGAAATGATCCGGTTCATCTTTGTCAAGATAAGTCGGCCCATGAGGGCTATGGTTTGGAGTTTTTTCTTTCGAGGTAATGAAAATGACCCAGTTCATCTTTATCAAGATAAGCTGGCTTATGAGGGCTATCACTTTAGAGATTGCTATCACTTTAGAGATTGCAGAAACATATGAAAAAGTCTTAACCCTACTCAAATATATCTTTTCCTATGGATAAGACTTGAGGGCTGGATGGCTATATATGCAAAGGAAACAAATGTTCATACCTCGTATTTCTGTCGCAATGTCTTGACTAAATCTACCTCCAGATCACGACCAGTATGCAGCTGGCTCAGATAACCAGAGTATAATTCACTGACGCCGAAGTGTGAGTAATTTGCAACATCAAATCTGGCCTTGCTCTTTTCAATTAACCCTTCTTTGGCAGAATGCTTGGCCAGAATGGTGGGGTTCCTGGGTTCAGCGTAACCAGTGCCAGTAATGATGACATCCTCAGTAGTTTTTTGCGAAGGAGGCTCTTCAGCAGGTTTTATGGGACTGGGCGGCTTAGCGCTGGATGGGTCAACACCCATTGGATCCATCGTGACATCGTGAGTCTCTGGTGGCGGGTCATCAGCAGCAGTCTCAGGGGTTTGATGAGAAGCTTCAGATATGGTTTGTTTCTCCGGCTCAGTAACCTTGGGGTCTTCGGCTGGCTTGTTCATCTTCAATTTCTTGCTGGGTTTGGCTATACCGCTGAAAGTAAGACATATGAAGATGTTAATATATTAGTTGGTAAGGTGTTAAAAAACAAAGAAGTCAAATGTTCTCACCCAGGGGCAACTTTGAAGAGAGGTATCTGAGTTCCAGTAGAGTCGCCGGAGGATGAGTGAGAGGTTCCCTGATAATTTTAGTCGGAAAGATTAAGTGGTTGACGGATAAGACCCGCCTTGGGAAAGGAGATGATCAAATTCTGCGGCACCTCTTTTCGGCGTTTGCGAGGGGCCGGTGTATTGGGTAAGCCGGCATGAAGGTCTCTCCCTCCGCTGTTCCGGGTTGTACGCCGAGCTTCATGCTGTTGCTTCTTCAAAATGAAGTTTGGATCCAAGTAAGCTAAAGGGTGAGAAAACCTTACTTTCTGGGTCACGTGCCGAATTTTCTGTCTTGGCAAAGGCTCTGAGTCGGAGGAAATAATAGTTACCTCTACAACATCTGCCTGGCTAGTCTCCGCGTCATCCTGAGAGGGGTCAGCGTCAATAAGATGTACAAAAAAGGAGCCAAGGGAGTCAAGTTCTACCTCCGACTCATCATCCAGAGTAAATTGATTTGTTGCATCTACTTTCTTCTTGGCGGCTTTCTTGGGAGCTTTGGTCTTTCCTCTAGCCTTTTTGGCCGGCTTATCTTGAAGCTTCTTGTTCCAAAAGGGAGAGTCGGTCTGAAGAAAGCAAGATAATAAGGCAAGTGCAGCATATGAGAGTAATGAATAAAGTAAAAAGGGCTTCAACTACTTACATCTGGAGCCGGGTTAAGAGTATAGAAGGGGCTCAGCCCCGTTTTGCTGCAGTCTTCTAGAGTTTCTCCAAGTAAAGACTTGGTTATTTCGTTGATGTCCTTCTCTTCAAGGGGTATTGAGTTGTACCGCAAGGGGTCATTCACATCGCCTGTGTATGTGCACATTAAGCCGGGGCGGCGGCTTAAAGGCATGATTCTCCAGCTAACCCAACATCGGACCAGGTCAATACCGGTCAAGCCGTTTGCCATCAAGGCTCTTATCTTAGTAAAAGTGGGTCCATATTTGGCTCGTTCGGCAGAGCTGATCCGGTCTGGAAGTGGGTGCCTGGGGTTGAGCCGGTGAATATGGAAACCCGGCAGAGGATTTTCACCCGCCGGAGATGTGTCTTGGCAATAAAACCAAGTCTGGTTCCAGTCTTTAGGGTGACTGGGAAGTGCAGCTGCAGGAAAGACGGCGTCTCTTCGCCTCTGGATAGAAATTCCACCAAGTTCAACGCTGGGCCTGTCTGTCATCTCTGTTTGGCGGTTCAAGTAGTAATACTCTCTGAAGAGGTCAACGCTGGGATCCTCTTGAAGATATACTTCACAAAAGACTTGAAAATTGCAAATATTGGAAACTGAATTGGGTCCGATGTCTTGAGGGTGAAGCTGATAGAAATTTAGGACGTCAAGGAAGAATTTTGAGCCGGGCGGTGAGAAGCCTCGGAGCATATGATCAGAGAAAACTATAACTTCTCCTTCCTTTGGTTGAGGTGGAACCTCAGCCCCTGGAACCCGCCAATGGATGACATCCTTAGATGGTAAAACGCCCATGGCAACAAACTCTTGGAGAGTCTGTTCTGTGACATTGGAAATGACCCAGTCGCAGGAGGTGACAGTCTTAGTCATTTTGATCCGGTGAGAACCTAGAAAATAAATCATGGCGGGTCAAATTTGTGATGATGAGCCGCCCGATGGTTGAGCAAAGTAAAGTTATTATGCAAACTTGGTTATATGCAAGGATTGGTAAGCCGCTTAATGGTTGCAGAAAGGAAAATAGCATGGTTAAACCGGCGAGGTACGAGCCGGATAATGTCAAGCCTGGATAAGTACTGGCGGTTTAAACAATTTATTTGGCGAGTTACAAAGTATTATTTGAGCTGCCCATACAACAGTGGTCGAGCCGATGGTCACAAGATCTGGGGATTGGATAAATTTTCACTAAGTGCTAAACAAACAAGTTTCACATATTCTGCCTATAATTTCGGATCTACGGCCGTTACAGAAATAGGAGAAAATTACTAGCCCTAAAAACAGGGGACGAACCACAAGTGTGGGGAGTGAATCTCAACAGCAGCAAGTGGATCCGTGTTTGATGGCGGATATTAAAGGGGAGTAAAGCGTGACTTTAGCATCGCGTTTTGGTCCTACTAAGGTGGCGTGGTCGATGAACTATAGACAAGGGTGATGAACACCGACGAACACCAAAGAATGGCAAAAACCCTAATGCAGATATGAGGAAAAAGGAGATGGGTACCTGGAGATGCTGATAAACAGCGGAGGGGCACCGCCGTTTTCTGGTCGAGGCCAGGTTGATGCAGTCGACGGGGGCGGCAGAGCTCTGGAGGCATCGGTCGTCGTGAGGAATAAGAAGCGGCAGAAGCAGGGGTAAAAATGAAAAGAAGGCCCCCTGCCCCTATTTATAAGGAGGTGATAAGATGGCATGCGCGGGGACCGAGGAGGTAAAATGATTATGCTAAGCAATGCAAGCGCCTCGATTTTCGGGAAGCCTATTAAAGATAAGGATCCGTTGAAGATATTCTGGATCTTGTGCGGAATTAATGCACATGAGGTCATGGCGGGTTATGGTGATCTGCATAAGATATTAGCACCGGTACGGATTGTTAAGTGAAGGAGTGAAGATTGATATGAACAAGTTCAAATCAACCTGGGGCCTAATGTTGGGGATATAACTCCGAGGTGTGACCCGCCCAGGAGGGGCCGGGTTACATCATTGGCGACTTATTGTGAAGAAGGCCCAAGAGGTCCAAGACCTATGGATGGCGGTTCATAAAGCAAGCTTACTGGAGGCCCAAGACCTAGAGGTGATTCAAGACCCGAAGGTGTGAGCCGTCCGAGGCTAACTTGCTATGTAAGGCAGGTTTAGTTATAAACAGAGCCGGTCATGTTGTGTGAGCCAGTCGGGACTCTGTAAGCCGCCGGGCATCAACCTGTATATAAAGGTGAGACCCGGCGGTGGGTTAACTCAAGAAAACAAGCGATCGAGAACTAGGTCAAGCGTATTCGCTCCCTTGTAATTGAAACTCAAGCAATACAACTAGAAGCAGGACGTAGGCTTTACCTCATTGAGGGGCCGAACTTGGGTAAACTCCTTGTGTCTTTTGTCCCGTTTAACCCCTTCAAGCTAACCTACAATGGCTCCGCACCTAAGTCCTTTCACTAGGACATCTGCCATGACAAAACCACGACAATGGTCCTGACAAGGTAAGGATCATCACTAACCCAATGCTAGAATTTCCCAAAAGTGTTAACCACAGCTCAAATGTTCTCACTAGTTCTTAAATCCAAAGGGATGCCAAGAAACATGAGGCACCCGTCCCTGAAACCATGTGTGCCTCTATAACCAACTCCTTCATCATGCTTAAAAAACTGAACAAATCTATCTTTGCCAATCGGCTGAGGAGGCAGTTTCAATAGAGGAAAATGAACCCCAACATCTCTAAGCTAAAAAAGACCAACTCCACATACCCAGGGCTGAGCAGATCGAACTAGAACCCCTCTGTTTTCCAGAAAATCAACAACATCCTCTCTAGTAGGACCAACCTGATCAAGTGGAGGTAGGGGCATAACCTCAGCAACCATGAACTCCTCATGGCGGCGGACAATGGGCGATGGAGGCGTGACGTATGTCTTGGGCAACCGATTCACTCCACCATCGATGATACGATGGCCAGCCGGCACATAGCAATGCGGTTCGAGAGCAAAGACCGCCATGGAGGAGTCAGCTGGTGGTGGAGACAAGGGCAATGGAGGTGGTGAAGTAGTCGGAGGGGAGCCTGATGGGTTTTTTTGGAGAAGAACATCAATGAAAAGATGGGATGGCTCTGTCAGGGGAGCATTAAGAGTCCCTTGCTGCTGAAACAGAGGAGGCGGCAGCTTCAAGGCCGGTATTGGGAACCAGAGGAGACGGAGCAATTTTTGGCTTCCAAAACAAACCCTTCTCCAGTGCAATCTTTTCACAGTCCCTGCGATTGTGGCCCACGCGAGAACATGCCAAACAGACAAGAGATAGAGGACAATTTTTTTTCAAAATGGCCAGACTGAGAGCATTTTTGACAAGTAAGGATTTTGTCTACCATATTATCAACCATGTCATTAAAAGCATTGCTGGCCTCCTGCGTGGATGGGATATCCTCTAAAGGCCCATTAACTAAGGCAGAAACATCTAGGACTAACTCAGAACCAGGAGCAGACGGCCCAACATGATAAAAGTTCGAAGCCCCACCAACAAGATCGTGTGAAGATGACGGCCGAGCGCGTGCGTGACGGTGAACAAGAATCGCTGGAGTGCCTACCGTGCCAAAAACAATAGGCGGCGAGGCCACCGTCCAATTTGGCTCAGCAGGGGAAGGAACATTAATAATGACTCGCTCATGATCCAAAAGCTCGTAGCCAGTCGACTCAATAGTGTCAATGCAATCAGCAGTAGCAGGATATCTATATTCCTTGCACACATTGTAGTTCTGAAAAGTTGCAAAAGATAACTTTTTGCGAGCAGATGAGGCCGACTTGAAGGACGATTTTGAAGGAGGTTTGCGCATAGCTATGAGACCAAGAGCAACTTTGTCTTTTGATGGGCTAAGAAGAATCCATTCGGCATCACATTCATTCCTCCAGATTTTAAGCTCACAGACCCAATTAGGTCCTCCATTCCCCCACAAATAAAAAAAGCATTTGAATTGAGGGCAAGAGAAGGAGCGTAAATCCACAATGTAAAACCCAACATCCTTGCATGAAACATTAAAGTTGAATACCTTGTCACCAATGGCCGAAACCAAGAACTCAATGGCAGATCCACCCAAGGTAGATTCTAACGCTGCCACCACTGAATCTTCATCAAGCCGGAAATCATGCCGGCTAAAAGATACCACCAAAGTGAATGATCCCCGATTCTCCATAGGATGCACCGAAAGACCAGAAGCCTTGAAAATCTCATTTGCAAAAACTCTAACCCTGGAGAAATCCAGGCCAAGGGTAGATCCAGAAGATGACCCCATCACCATGGGTGTTGATGAGTAGATCAAGAGATGCCGAAGAGGTTGATCGGTGAGGAAAACCAAATTATTGGCCGTGGAGGGAGATCGCCGGCGGGCTAGGGTTTAGTGGTGGGTGCCTGGTGGGGGTGCCATCCATGTGGCATAGGGAGTAACCGTTGAGGGATTTCCACCAACTACATAAAATAAAATTGGGTTGCCTCCCAACAAGCGCTATTGTTTTACGCCCCTAGCTAGGCATATTGCATAGATCTAGGTATTGTCATCTTTGGTATTCAATCCATAAGTGGCCCTAATAATAGATTCATATGGCAACTTAATTTTCTTTCTTTGAAAGTGGTCCATGCCTTTCCTTAATGGAAATTGTAATCTAATGTTTTGTTCTTTCATATCCATAATTGCACCAATCATTCTAAGGAAAGGTCTACCAAGAATTATGGGGCATGTAGGATTGAAATCAATATCGAGCACAATAAAATCTATGGGCACATAATTCCTATTTGCAATAATAGGAACATCATTAATTCTTCCCATAGGTTTCTTAATAGTAGAATCCGCTAAGTGCAAATTTAAAGAACAATCATCAGGTTTATGGAAGCCTAGCACATCACATAAAGTTTTTGGAATAGTGGAAACGCTAGCACCCAAATCACACAAAGCATTGCACTGATAATCTTTAATATTAATTTTAATAGTAGGTTCCCATTCATCATATAACTTTCTAGGGATTGAAACTTCCAACTCAAGTTTTTGACCTCCAAAAGAGTGGGCTCATCACTAGTTAAAGTTTGACCTCGCCAAACCCACTTTTATCAATTTTTTCATTAAGATCTTCACCCTCCAAATTATTGGGACACCTTCTAGCTAAAGTTGACTCCTCTTTAGTCCATTCTTTATCAAGTTTTATATTAGAAAAAACAGATTCAATAGGAGTCACACCAATCACTTTAAGATCTTCATCATGATTCAAAGATTCAGGTTTAACAACCATCTTATTTACTAACGTAGTTTTCATATCAGAAATTTGGCCTACTAAATTTTCAATATGAATGAGTTGAGATTGAAGACCAACAATTTCTTTATTAACATCATCAAGTTGTTTATTGATATACTCTATCATAGTAGATTGCTCTTTAAGTTCACTCCAAAAGAAACTATTATGCTCAAATTGCAAAGACATGAAGCTCTTTGCATTATTTTCAATTTCTTCCAACTTTCTGTGGTAAGGATCAAGATTTTTAGATTGAGACATGATGACAAAGCATACAATCTAGCACATAAGCAAACAAAATGCCAACAAAAAAGCGAACGGAAAGAAGCTAAATATTTTTGTGTTTTATTGAAAATGTTTTAGAAGTGGGGGAGAGGAAAACGAGAGGAAAATGGAAAATAATGTAAATGCAAGAGATGAGAGTTTATGATGGGTACTTGGTAAGCTCGATGTAGATCCTCCCCGGCAATGGCGCCAGAAATTCTTCCTACTACTTCTTGAGCTTGTGTTGGTTTTTCCCTTGAAGAGGAAAGGGTGATGCAGCAAAGAAGAGATAAGTATTTCCCTCAGTTGAGAACAAAGGTATCAATCTAGTAGGAGGAACACACAAGTCTCCAATAATTGCACCTACAAAAAAAAAACAAATACTTGCACCCAACGCGATAAAGGGGTTGTCAATCCCTTCACGGTTACTTGCAAGGATGAGATCTAATAGTGATAGATATAAAAGATAAGTGAAAGTGCAAAATAAAATAAAAGTAAATAAATTGCAGCAAGGTATTTTTGTGTTTTTGATTTTATAGATCTGAAAACAATATGATAAAAGATAGACCCGGGGGCTGATACGTCTCCAATGTATCTATATTTTTTGATTGTTCCATGCTATTATATTATCCATCTTGGATGTTTTATATGCATTATTATGCTATTTTATATCATTTTTTGGGACTAACCTATTAACCTAGTGCCAAGTGCCAGTTGTTGTTGTTTTTCCTTGTTTTTGTCTTTTACAGAAAATCAATACCAAACAAAGGTCAAACGGAACAAAACTTTTTGACAATTTTTCTTGTACTACAAGACACCCTGGAAGCTTCGGGAGGAGGTCAGAAGGGCCATGGATTGGAGACAAGCTCACAGGATGCGACCTAGGGGGGCTGCAAGCTTGTGGGCCCCTGTGACTCCTCTAACCCTAATTCTTCTTTTGTAAATACCCAAATATTCCCCATAGACCAGGGGGCACACCAGAAATACTTTTCCACCGTCACAAGTTTTTGTCCTCGTGAGATCCCATCTGGAGACCTGTTCCGGTACTCCGCGGAGGGGGATTCGATCATGGAGGGCCTCCACATCAACCTTGCTACCCTGCCGATGATATGTGAGTAGTTTACCACAGACCTACGGGTCCATAGCTAGTAGCTAGATGGCTTCTTCTCTCTCTTTGATCTTTAATACAATGTTCTCCTCGATGTTCTTGGAGATCTATTCGATGTAATCTTATTTTGCGGTGTGTTTGTCGAGGTCCGATGAATTATGGATTTATGATTAGATTATCTATGAATATTATTTGAGTCTTCTCTGAACTCTTTTATGCATGATTAAGATAGCTTTTTATTTCTCTCCGATCTATTGATTTGGTTCGGCCAACTAGATTGATTTTTCTTGCCATGGGAGAGGTGCTTTGTAATGGGTTCAATCTTGCGATGCTTATTCCCAGTGATAGAAGGGGACATGACACATATTTGTATTGTTGGCATTAAGGATAAAAAGGTGGGGTTTATTCATATTGATTGGATCTATCCCTCTACATCATGTCATCTTGCTTAAGGCCTTATTCCGTTCTTGTTAACTTAATACACTAGATGCATGCTGGATAGCGGTCGATGTGTGGAGTAATAGTAGTAGATGCAGGCAGGAGTCGGTCTACTTGTCATGGACTTGATGCCTATATTCATGATCATTGCCTTAGATATCATCATAACTTTGCGCTTTTCTATCAATTGCTCAACAGTAATTTGTTTACCCACCATATGCGTTCTTTCAAGAGAGAAGCCTCTAGTGAAAACTATGGCCCCCGGGTCTATCTTTTATCATATTATTTTCAGATCTACAAAATCAAAATACCAAAAATACCTTGCTGCAATTTATTTACCTTTACTTTATTCTGCACTTTTATTTATCTTTTATACCTATCTCTATCAGATCTCATCCTTGCAAGTAACCGTGAAGGGATTGACAACCCCTTTATCGCATTGGGTGCAAGTATTTGTTTGTTTGTGTAGGAGCAACCATTGGTGACTTGTGTGTTCCTCCTACTGGATTGATACCTTGGTTCTCAACTGAGGGAAATACTTATCTCTACTTTGCTGCATCACCCTTTCCTCTTCAAGGGAAAAACCAACGCAAGCTCAAGAAGTAGCAGGAAGCATTTCTGGCGCCGTTGCCGGGGAGGATCAACATCAAGCCTACCAAGTACCCATCATAAACTCTCATCTCTTGCATTTACATTATTTGCCATTTTCCTCTTGTTTTCCTCTCCCCCACTTCTAAAACGTTTTCAGAAAAACACAAAAATATTTACCTTTTTATTTGCCTTCTTTCCGTTCGTCTTTCTGTTTGCTTTTTATTTGGTTTTTGTTTGCTTGTGTGCTAGATTGGTTGCTTTGAAACTATCATCATGAGTGATTTTGGTATGGCAGAAACAGATGATGGTAAAACTCCTAAAATTGGACGTTCTGCTAATCTGGATGCCAAAACATTCGTTTTCGGACAAGGGAATGTTATAGGAAAGAGTTCTATCCAAGAATTCTTTAATTGCGTTGGAACTTTGACTTGTGATGATGCTCCTATACTTAAAAGAACTAAAACTTATGTAGAAGCTATTTCAGCACTTGTTCTTAAGCTTGAGAAAAAAATTATTCGCACTCATCCTACCTTGCAAAGATTGTTTTATGAGTTGCCTGTTATAAAAGATCTTAGAGCTAAGAAGATAGCCACCCTTGTCCTTATAAATGAATTTGATTACATAGTACGAGAAGCTAGGGAGATCTTTTATTTTTATGGTATGAACTGTGAAAAACCGGAAATAGATGAGAGACTTTACAACAATGATTATTTATTAAGACATTTGCTTGGCAACGATCGCATTTTTTATGAAAACCTTAAAAAGGAAGTTCCTGTTTTGGATATGATCCAACAAGTTTTCAATGATGTTAATCAACAATATTCTTGGATTGTAGACGGTAATCAAAGGGGATATGTAGAGGGACAACTTGATAATGCTAAAATTTCTATGGATGGTGTGTTTCAAGTTATATTTGAAAAACCTCCCGACAAAAACACACCTACGGGATTGAATACCAAAGATGACAATACCTAGATCTATGCAATATGCCTAGCTAGGGGCGTTAAACAATAGCGCTTGTTGGGAGGCAACCCAATTTATTTTATGTTTTATGTTTTTTCTTCTGTTTTTCAATAAATATGCAATTATACTTCTGTTATGATTGTGTTTTAATCTTTTAATTAGTGTTTGTGCCAAGTAAGACCTTTGGGATGATTTGGAAGATCGTTGCTTTGATTCTGAGAAAAAACAGAAACTTTTATGTCCAGTAGCAGAATTATTAAAATTTGCTGGAATGTGGAAATTTTTAGAATTTTTACACAAGATTGATATACAGATTGCCTATGTTGTCCTAATTTTTCAGAATTTTTGGAGTTACAGAAGTATGATCTTAATTCGGGTCTTTACAGACTATTCTCTTTTTGACAGATTCTGTTTTCATTGTGTTGTTTGCTTATTTTGATGGATCTATGCGTACTATCGGGGGGGGGGGGGGGGGGGGGGGGGGGTGGGGGGGGGGGGGGTATGAGCCATGGTGAAGTTAGAATACAGTAGATATAAGTGGAGATTTGTTTTATTATACTAACAGATCTCATGAGTTTTCTGTTGAGTTTTGTGTTGTGAAGTTTTCAAGTTTTGGGTAAAGTTTTGATGGACTACGGAATAAGGAGTGGCAAGAGCCTAAGCTTGGTTATGCCCAAGGCACCCCAAGGTAATATTCAAGGACGACCAAGCATCTAATTTTGGGGATGCCCCGGATGGCATCCCCTCTTTTGTCTTCAATCTAACGGTAAATTACTTGAGGCTATATTTTTATTCACCACATGATATGTGTTTTGCTTGGAGCGTCTTGTATTATATGAGTCTTTGCTTTATTTGCTTTTTAGTTGGCCACAATCATCCTTCCTGTACACACCTTTTGAGAGGGACACACATTAATCGTGAATTTATTAGAATACTCTATGTGCTTCACTTATATTTTTTGAGCTAGGTAGTTGCTCTAGTGCTTCATTTATATCATTTAGAGCACGACGGTGGTTGTATTTTGAAGAAATTGATGAACTCTCATGCTTCACTTATATTATTTTGAGTCTTATAAATAGTATGGCAATTTGCTTAGGTTATGAATTTAGTCCTAATATGATGCGTATTCAAGAGGGATATAACAAAAACTTTCATGAAGATAATTGAATATATGAGAAGTTTGATTCCTTTCATTTGTTTTGAGATATAAAGATGGTGATATTAGAGTCATGATAATGAGTAATTATGGTTTAGTAAGAATATTTGTGTTAATATTTGTGATTCCCGAAGCATGCACGTATGGTCTCTAGTTATGCTATGAAATTGGAGCATGATTTATTTTTTATTGTCTTCCTTACGAGTGGAGGTCGGGGACGAGCGATGGTCTTTTCCTACCAATCTACCCCCCTAGGAGCATGCGTAGTACTACTTTTCTGCAAGGGCTAATAAACTTTTGCAATAAGTATGTGAGTTCTTTATGACTAATGTTGAGTCCATGGATTATACGCACTCTCACCCTTCCGCATTTTTCTAGCCTCTTCGGTACCGTGCATTGTGCTACTTCTTGAGCTTGCATTGATTTTTCCCTTGAAGAGAAAAGGGTGATGCAGCAAAGTAGAGATAAGTATTTCCCTCAGTTAAGAACCAAGGTATCAATCCAGTAGGAGGTACAAGCAACTCCCCAATAGATGCACCTGCACAAACTAACAAACACTTTCACACAACGCGAAAAAGGGGTTGTCAATCCCTTCACGATCACTAGCAAGACTGAGATCTAATAGGGATGGATATAAAAGATAAGTAACACAACGTGAAAAAGGGGTTGTCAATCCCTTCACGGTCACTAGCAAGAGTGAGATCTAATAGGGATGGATATAAAAGATAAGTAAAAGGAAAAATAAAGAAAATATAAATAAATTGGAGCAAGGTATTTTTGGGTTTTTGGTTTTATAGATCTCAAAATATATGATGAGAAATAGACCCGGGGCCATAGTTTTCACTAGAGGCTTCTCTCTTGAAAGAACACATACGGTGGGTGAACAAATTACTCTTGAGCAATTGATAGAAAAGCGCAAAGTTATGACGATATCTAAGGCAATGATCATGAATATAGGCATCATGTCCGTGACAAGTAGACCGACTCCTGCCTGCATCTACTACTATTACTCCACACATCGACCGCTATCCAGCATGCATCTAGTGTATTAAGTTAACAAGAACGGAGTAATGCCTTAAGTAAGATAATTTGATGTAGAGGGATAGATCCAATTAATATGGTAAAACCCCCATATTTTTATCCTTAATGGCAATAATACAAATACGTGCCTCGCTACCCCTACTGCCACTGGGTGAGGACACCGCAGGATTGAACCCATCACAAATCACCTCTCCCATTGCAAGAAAAACCAATCTAGTTGGCCAAACCAAATCGATAGATCGGAGAGAATTACAAAGCTATCTTAATCATGCATAAAAGAGTTCAGAGAAGACTCAAATAATATTCATAGATAATCTGATCATAAATCCACAATTCATCGAATCTCAACAAACGCACCGCAAAAGAAGATTACATCCAATAGAACTCCAAGAACATCGAGGAGAACATTGTATTGAAGATCAAAGAGAGAGAAGAAGCCATCTAGCTACTAGCTATGGACCCGTAGGTCTATGGTAAACTACTCACACATCATCGGAAGGGCATCAAGGTCGATGTAGAAGCCCTCCGTGATCGAATCCCCCTCCGGTAGAGTGCCGAAAAAGGCCCCAAGATGGGATCTCATGAGAACAGAAGCTTGCGGCGGCAGAAAAGTAGTTTTGGTGTGCCCTCTGATGTAAGGGGAATATTTGGGTATTTATAGAGCAGATATTAGGGTTAGGAGAGCTGCGAGGGGCCCACAAGCCTAGGGTCGCCCTCCTAGGGCTTGTGTCCGCCTCATGGTTCTTCTGTCCTCTTCCCGAAGCTTCGTGGTTGTCCAAGAAAAATCCTCAAAAAGTTTCGTTCCGTTTGGACTCCGTTTGGTATTGATTTTCTGTAAAAGACAAAAATAAGGAAAAAAACAGCAACTGGCACTGGGCACTAGGTTAATAGGTTAGTCCCAAAAAATGATATAAAATAGCATATTAATGTATATAAAACATCCAAGATGGATAATATAATAGCATGGAACAATCAAAATTATAGATACGTTGGAGACGTATCACATTGCCCTTACTCACCTTGAGTTGTGGTGCAAACTTCGCCGGTGCATCCAAACCCCGTGATATGATATGCTCTTTCACACATAAGCCACCTTATATCTTCCTCAAAACATCCACCATACCTACCTATTATGGCATTCCATTTTATTATGACACATACCATCATCGCCATATTGCTTTGCATGATCATATAGTTGACATAGTATTTGTGGCTTGGCCACCGTTCATATTTTTTATACATGTCATGCTAGATCATTGCACATCCCGGTACACCGCCAGAGGCATTCATATAGAGTCATATTTTTGTTCTAGTGTCGAGTTGTAATTCTTGAGTTGTAAGTAAATAAAAGTGTGATGATCATCATTATTAGAGCATTGTCCCATGTGAGGAAAGGATGATGGAGACTATGATTCCCCCACAAGTCGGGATGAGTTTTCGGACAGAAATAATAAAAAAAGAGGCCAAAGAGCCCAAAATAAAAAAAGGGAGAGAAAAAGAGAGAAGGGACAATGTTACTATCCTTTTCCACACTTGTGCTTCAAAGTAGCACCATGTTGTTCATGATAGAGAGTCTCCTATTTTGTCACTTTCATATATTACTAGTGGGAATTTTTCATTATAAAACTTGGCTTGTATATTCCAATGATGGGATTCCTCAAATGCCCTAGGTCTTCATGAGCAAGCAAGTTGGATGCACACCCACTTAATTTTCTTTTGAGCTTTCATACACTTATTGCTCTAGTGCATCCATTGCATGGCAATCCCTACTCCTTGCATTGACATCAATTGATGGGCATCTCCATTTCCCGTTGAGTAGCCTCGTCAATGTGAGACTTTCTCCTTTTTGGTCTTCTCCACACAACCTCCAGCATCATATTCTATTCCACCCACGATGCTATATCCATGGCTCACGCTCATGTATTGCGTGAGAGTTGAAAAAGCTGAAGCTCGTTAAAAAGTATGAACCAATTGCTTGGCTTGTCATCGGGGTTGTGCATGATAAATACTTTATGTTAAGAAGACAGAGCTTGACAAGATTATATGGTTTTGTAGGGATAACTTTCTTTAGCCATGATATTTTGAGAAGACATGATTGCTTTTTAGTATGCTGGAAATATTATTGTTTTTATGTCAATATTAAACTTTTTTTTGAATTTTGTGGATCTAAATATACATGCCACATTAAGAAAGATTACATGATAAACATGTTAGGTAGCATTCCACATCAAAAATTCTATTTTTATCGTTTACCTACTCGAGGACGAGCAGGAATTAAGCTTGGGGATGCTTGATACGTCTCCAACGTATCTATAATTTTTTATTGTTCCATGCTATTTTATTATCCATCTTAGATGTTTTATATGCATTATTATGCTATTTTATATCATTTCTTGGGACCAACCTATTAACCTAGTGCCAAGTGCCAGTTGCTGTTTTTCCTTGTTTTTGTCTTCTATAGAAAAGCAATACCAAATGGAGTCCAAACTTTTTGATGATTTTTCTTGGACTACAAGACACCCTGGAAGCTTCGGGAGGAGGCCAAAAGGGCCATGGATTGGCGACAAGCTCAGAGGGCACGCCCTAGGGGTGGCGCCCTGCAAGCTTGTGGCCCCCCGTGGCTCCTCTAATCCTAATTCTTCTTCTATAAATACCCAAATATTCCCCGTAGACCAGGGGTCACACCAAAAATACTTTTGCACCACCGCAAGTTTCTGTCCTCGTGAGATCCCATCTGGAGACCTGTTCCGGTACTCCGCCGGAGGGGGATTCGATCATGGAGGGCCTTTACATCAACCTTGCTGCCCTTCCGATTATGTGTGAGTAGTTTACCACAGACCTACGTGTCCATAGCTAGTAGCTAGATGGCTTCTTCTCTCTCTTGATCTTCAATACAATGTTCTCCTCGATGTTCTTGGAGATCTATTCAATGTAATCTTCTTTTGCGGTGCGTTTGTTGAGATTTGATGAATTGTGGATTTATGATCAGATTATCTATGAGTATTATATGAGTCTTCTCTGAACTCTTTTATGCATGGCTAGATAGCTTTGTATTTCTCTCTGATCTATTGATTTGGTTTGGCCAACTAGATTGATTTTTTTGCCATGGGAGAGGTGCTTTGTAATGGGTTCAATCTTGCGGTGCTTATTCCCAGTGACAGAAGGGGACATGACACGTATTTGTATTGTTTCCATTAAGGATAGAAAGGTGGAGTTTATTCATATTGATTGGATCTATCCCTCTACATCATGTCATCTTGCTTAAGGCATTACTCCGTTCTTGTTAACTTAATACACTAGATGCATGCTGGATAGCGGTCGATGTGTGGAGTAATAGTAGTGGATGCAGGAAGGAGTCGGTCTACTTGTCACAGACGCGATGCCTATATTCATGATCATTGCCTTAGATATCATCATAACTTTGCGCTTTTCTATCAATTGCTCAACAGTAATTTGTTTACCCATCGTATGCGTTCTTTCAAGATAGAAGCCTCTAGTGAAAACTATGGTCCCAGGGTCTATCTTTTGTCATATTATTTTCAGATCTTCAAAACCAAAAACCCAAAAATACCTTGCTGCAATTTATTTACCTTTACTTTATTTTACACTTTTATTTATCTTTTATACCTATCTCTATCAGATCTCATCCTTGCAAGTAACCGTGAAGGGATTGATAACCCCTTTATCGCGTTGGGTGCAAGTATTTGTTTGTTTGTGTAGGTGCAACCATTGGTGACTTGTGTGTTCCTCCTACTAGATTGATACCTTGGTTCTCAACTGAGGGAAATACTTATCTCTACTTTGCTACATCGCCCTTTCCTCCTCAAGGGAAAAACCAACACAAGCTCAAGAAGTAGCAGGGGCCATAGTTTTCACTAGAGGCTTCTCTCTTGAAAGAAAGCATACAGTGGGTAAACAAATTACTGTTGAGTAGGTGATAGAAAAGCGCATAGTTATGACGATATCTAAGGCAATGTCATGTATATAGGAATCACATCCGTGACAAGTAGGATGACTCCTGCCTGCATCTACTACTATTACTCCACACATCGAACGCTATCCAGCATGCATCTAGTGTATTAAGTTAACAAGAACGGAGTAACGCCTTAAGCAAGATGACATGATGTAGAGGGATAGATCCAATCAATATGAACAAACCCCATCCTTTTATCCTTAATGGCAACAATACAAATACATTTCATGTTCCTTTCTGTCACTGGGATTGAGCACCGCAAGATTGAATCCATTACAAAGCACCTCTCGCATTTTAAGAAAAATCAATCTAGTTGGCCAAACCAAATCAATAGATCGAAGAGAAATACAAAGCTATATAAATCATGCATAAAAGAGTTCAGAGAAGACTCAAATAATATTCATAGATAATCTGATCATAAACTCACAATTCATTGGATCTCAACAAACGCACCACAAAAGAAGATTAGATCAAATAGTTCTCCAAGAACATCAAGGAGAACATTGTATTGAAGATCAAAGAGAGAGAAGAAGCCGTCTAGCTACTAGCTATGGACCCGTAGGTCTATGGTAAACTACTCACACATCATCGGAAGGGAAGCAAGGTTGATGTAGAAGCTCTCCGTGGTCGAATCCCCCTCCGGCAGAGTACCAGAAAAGGTCTCCAGATGGGATCTCATGAATACAGAAACTTGCGGTGACGGAAAAGTATTTTTGGTGTGCCCTCTGGTCTACGGGGAATATTTTGGTATTTATAGAAGAAAAATTAGGGTTGGAAGTGCCATGGGGGGCCTAAAAGCTTGGGGGTGTTCACCCTTAGGGCGCGTCCTGCGAGCTTGTGGCCATCCCGTGGCTCTTCTGCCCTCCTCTCGAAGCTTCCAGGGTGTCTTGTGGTCCAAGAAAAATCGTCAAAAAGTTTTGTTCCATTTGGACTCCATTTGGTATTGATTTTCTGTAAAGACAAAAACAAGGAAAAAAACAGCAACTGGCACTGGGCGCTAGGTTAATAGGTTAGTCCCAAAAAATGATATAAAATAGCATAATAATGTATATTAAACACCCAAGATTGATAATATAATAGCATGGAACAATAAAAAATTATAGATATGTTGGAGACATATCAGATATTCTTGACCGCTTTCCAGTGATCTACTCCTGAATCACTTTGGTACCTCCCTGCCGGACTTATGGCAAGGCACAGATCAAGTCTGGTACACAACATGGCATACATTATAGAACCTATGGCTGAGGCATAGGGAATGACTTTCATCCTTTATCTTTCTTCTGCCATGGTCGGGCTTTGAGTCTTACTCAACTTCACACCTTGCAATATAGGCAAGAACCCTTTCTTTGAATGATCCATTTTGAACTTCTTCAAAACTTTCTCAAGGTATGTGCTTTGTGAAAGTCCTACTAAGCGTCTTGATCTATCTCTATAGATTTTGATGCCCAATATGTAAGCAGCTTCACCGAGGTCTTTCATTGAAAAACTCTTGTTCAAATATCCTTTTATGTTTTCCAGAAATTCCATATCATTTCCAATCAACAATATGTCATCTAGAAGGTACAATTAACTCATCAAGTTCTACTTTCCTCCCACTTACTTCTTTCGAGAGAAACTCCTTCTCTAGAAAGGACCCATTCTTGGCAACAAAGATCTTGCCCTCGGATCTGTGGTAAAAGTTATACCCAATGGTCTCTTTAGGGTATCCTATGAAGACGCACTTCTTCGCTTTGGGTTCGAGCTTATCAGGATGAAGCCTCTTGATATAAGCGTCGCATCCCCAAACTTTAAGAAACGACAGCTTAGGTTTCTTGCCAAACCACAACTCATACGGTGTCATCCCAACAGATTTAGATGGTGCCCTATTTAAAGTGAATGCGGCTATCTCTAATGCATAACCCCAAAATGATAGTGGCAAATAGATAAGAGACATCATAGAACGCACCATATCCAATAGAGTATGATTACGATGTTTGGATACACCATTACGTTGTGGTATTCCAGGTGGCGTGAGCTGTGAAACAATTCCACATTGTGTTAAATGCATACCAAACTCGTAACTCAAATATTCACCTCCACGATTAGATCGTAGAAACTTTATTTTCTTGTTACGATGATTCTCCACTTCACTTTGAAATTCCTTGAACTTTTCAAATGTTTCAGACTTGTGTTTCATTAAGTAAATATACCCATATCTACTCAAATCATCTTTGAAGGTAAGAAAATAACGATATCCACCGCATGCTTCAACACTCATCGGACCACACACATCGGTATGTATTATTTCCAATAAGTCACTAGCTCGCTCCATTGTTCCGGAGAACGAAGTTTTAGTCATCTTGCCCATGAGGCATGGTTCACATGTCTTAAATGATTCATAATCAAGAGATTCCAAAAGTCCATCAACATGGAGTTTCTTCATGCGCTTTACACCAATATGATCTAAGAGACAGTGCCACAAATATGTGGTACTATCATTATTAACTTTGCATCTTTTGGCATCAATATTATGAATATGTGTATCACTACGATCGAGTTTCAACAAGAATAAACTATTCACAAGGGGTGCATGACCATAAAAGATATTACTCATATAAATAGAACAACCATTATTCTCTGACTTAAATGAATAACCGTCTCGCAATAAACAAGATCCAGATATAATGTTCATGCTCAACGCAGGCACCAAATAATAGTTATTTAGGTTTAAAACTAATCCCGAAGGTAGATGTAGAGGTAGCGTGCCGACGGCGATCACATCAACCTTGGAACCATTTCTGATGCGCATCGTCACTTCGTCCTTAGCCAGTCTTCATTTATTCCGTAGCTCCTGTTTCAAGTTACAAATATTAGCAACCGAACTAGTATCAAATACCCAAGTGCTACTACGAGCACTAGTAAGGTACACATCAATAACATGTATATCAGATATACCTTTGTTGACGTTGCCAGCCTTCTTATCTGCCAAGTACTTGGGGCAGTTCCGCTTCCAGTGACCATTCCCCTTGTAGTAGAAGCACTCAATCTCAGGTTTGGGTCCAACCTTGGGTTTCTTCACGGGAGCGGCAATTGTCTTGCCATTCTTCTTGAAGTTCCCTTTCTTTCCCTTGCCTTTCTTGAAACTAGTGGTTTTTCTAACCATCAACACTTGATGCTCCTTCTTGATTTCTACCTCTGCGGCCTTAAGCATCGCAAAGAGCTCGGGAATCGTCTTCTCCATCCCTTGCATATTATAGTTCATCACAAAGCCCTTATAGCTTAGTGGCAGTGACTGGAGAACTCTGTCAATGACCGTGTCATCTAGAAGATTAACTCCCAATTGAGTCAAGCGGTTGTGAAACCCAGACATTCTAAGTATATGCTCACTAACAGAACTGTTCTCTTCCATCTTGCAGCTAAAGAACTTGTCGGAGGTGTCATACCTCTCAACCCAGGCATGAGCTTGAAATACCAATTTCAGCTCCTGGAACATCTCATATGCTCCATGGTGCTCAAAACGTCATTGGAGCCCCGGTTCTAAGCCGTAAAGCATGGCGAACTGAACTATCGAGTAGTCATCAGAACGTGCCTGCCAGATGTTCACAACATCCACAGACAACGCTGGAGGGGGTGCGGCACCTAGTGGTGCATCAAGGACGTAAGCCTTCTATGCAGCAATGAGGATAATCCTCAAGTTACGGACCCAGTCCGCATAGTTGCTTCCATCATCTTTTAACTTAGCTTTCTCTAGGAACACATTAAAATTCAAGGGAAGTAAAATGCGGGCCATTGATCTACAACACAATTTTTGCAAAGACAATTAAGACTAAGTTCATAATAATTAGTTCAGTTAATCAAATTACCAATGAACTCCCACTTAAATCAACATCCCTCAAGTTGTCTAAGTGATACATGATCCAAATCAACTAACCCATGCCCAATCATCACGTGAGATGGGGTAGTCATCAATGGTGAACATCTCCATGTTGATCATATCTACTATATGACTCATGTTCGACCTTTCGGTCTCCTGTGTTCTGAGGCCATGTCTGTACATGCTAGGCTCGTCAAGTTTAACCCAAGTATTCTGCATGTGTAAAACTGGCTTACACCCATTGTATGCGAACATAGAGTCTATCACACCCGATCATCACGAGGTGCTTTGAAATGATGAACTTTTGCAACAGTGCATACTTAGGGAGGACACAATTTCTTGAAATTAAGTGAAGGGATCATCTTATAATGCTACCGTCGTCCTAAGCAAAATAAGATGCATAAAAAGATAAGCATCACATGCAATCAATATGTGACATGATATGGCCATTATCATCTCGTGCCTTTGATCTCCATTTCCAAAGCACCGGCATGATCTCCATCATCACCGGCATGACACCATGATCTCCATCATCGTGTCATCACGTGGTCGTCTCGCCAACTATTTCTTCTAGAACTTTTGCTAACGCATCGCGATAAAGTAAAGCAAATACATGGCGATTAATAAATTAAAGACAACCCTATGGCTCCTGCCGGTTTCCAAACTCATCGACATGCAAGTCGTGAACCTATTACAAAACATGATCATCTCATACATCAACATATATCAATGGTGAACATCTTCATGTTGATCATATCTACTATATGACTCATGTTCGACCTTTCGGTCTCCTGTGTTCTGAGGCCATGTATGTACATGCTAGGCTCGTCAAGTTTAACCCAAGTATTATGCATGTGTAAAATTGGCTTACACCCGTTGTATGTGAACGTAGAGTCTATCACACCCGATCATTACGAGGTGCTTCGAAACGACGAACTTTTGCAATGGTGCATACTCAGGGAGAACACAATTTCTCAAAACTAAGTGAAGGGATCATCTTATAATGCTACTATCGTTCTAAGCAAAATAAGATGCATAAAAAGGATAAACATCACATGCAATCAATATGTGACATGATATGGCCATTATCATCTCACACCTTTGATCTCCATCTCCAAAGCACCGGCATGATCTCCATCATCACCGGCATGAAACCATGATATCCATCATCATGATCTCCACCATCGTGTCGTCACGTGGTCGTCTCCGCCAACTATTGCTTCTACAACTATTGCTAACGCATAGCGATAAAGTAAAGCAATTACATGGCGATTAATAAATTGAAGACAGCCCTATGGCTCCTGCCGGTTGCCGTACTCATCGACATGCAATTCGTAAACCTATTACAAAACATGATCATCTCATACATCAACATATATCACATCATGTTTTGTCCATACCACATCACAACATGCCCTGCAAAAACAAGTTAGACTTCCTCTACTTTGTTGTTGCAAATTTTACGTGGCTGCTATGGGCAACTAGCAAGAATCGTTCTTACATACGCAAAGCCACAACGATGATAATCAAGTTGCTTTTTAACCTTCTACAAGGACTGCCTTGGTCAAATTAGATTCAACTAAAGTAGGAGAGACAGACACTCCCTAGCCACCTTATGCAAAATAAGTTGCATGTCAATCGGTGGAACCGGTCTCATGTGCGAGGACATGTAAAGTTGGTCCGAGCCACTTCATCCCACAATACCACCAAATCAAAATAAGACAATTAAGAAATTTGAGCATCAACATCCACAACTCTTTTTGTTCTACTCGTGCATATACATCTACGCATAGACCTAGCTCATGATGCCACTGATGGGGAACGTTGCATGAAAATAAAAAAATCCTACGAACACCCAAGATCTATCCAGGAGAAGCATAGCAATGAGAGGGGAGAGTTTTTCTACGTACCCTCATATACCATTAAGCGGAAGCTAATATCACATGGTTGATGTAGTCATACTCGTCACGATCCAATCGCGATCCAAACCGATGAAGTACCAAACGGATGGCACCTCCGCGTTCAGCACATGTACGACTCGATGACGTCTCCTCCTCCTTGATCCAGCAATCGAGGGAGGATAAGTGGATGGGATCGCCGGCAGCATGATGGCGTGACGGTGATGGTGGTGGAGTGATTCCGTCAGGGCTACGCCGAGCGCTACCGAAACAACGAAGACGGAGGAGTTACGAAGTAACGGGAGAGAGAGGGGGCCAAGGGCTTGTGTGTCCTCTTGGGGGCACCCCTCCCCTCGATATATAGGTGGCGGGGCATGGTGGCCAGCCCTCCAAGCCCTAGGTGTGCACCAAGGGGGAGGAGTTGGACTTCTAGTCCAATTCCCTCCTTTTCCATACACAGGTGGACTTTCCAACTCTCCCAAGCCACATGGGCCTTGAGGGACTTGTGCGCCTGGACCAATAAGGCTAGGGAGACTTCCCTCATACAATTCTGACCCTTGGGATGTGGTGGAACCCTTGGTGGACTTCCGGACTCCTCCGTAAGTTTCTGGAACCTTCTGGAAGCTTCCCGGTAAAATACCGAAAAAACTGAAACTTTTTCCGGAACCCTGAAAACAACTTTCCATATGTAAATCTTTACCTCCGGACCATTCCGGAGCTCCTCATGATGCCCCGGATCCAATCCGGGACTCCGAACAACATTCAGTCATGAACATGCATATCCCAATATTACTCTAGCGTCACCGAACATTAAGCGTGCGGACCCTACGGGTTCGAGAATCATGTAGACATGACCGAGACACCTCTCCGGTCAATAACCAATAGCGGAACCTGGATGCCCATATTGGTTCCTACATATTCCACGAAGATCTTTTATCGGTTGAACCATGATGTCAAGGATTCGGTTAATCCCGTATGCAATTACCTTTGTCCGGCGATATGTTACTTGCCCAAGATTGGATCGTTGGTATCTCCATACCTAGTTCAATCTCGTTACTGACAAGTCTCTTTACTTGTTTCTGTAATACAAGATCTCATGACTAACTCATTAGCCACATTTGCTTGCAAGCTCTTTACGATGTTGTATTACCTAGAGGACCCAGAGATATCTCTCTGTCACAGGGAGTGACAAATCCCAGTCTCGATCCATGCCAACCCAACAGACACCTTCAGAGATACCTGTAGAGCATCTTTATGATCACCTAGTTATGAAGTGACTTTTGATAGCACAAAAGGTATTCCTGTGATATCCAGGAGTTGCACGATCTCATGGTCTAAGGGACAGATACTTGACATGAAGAAAGCTATAACAAATAACTAAACAATCTGATGCTAAGATTACGTTGAGTCTGTTAATGATGTGATCCCGTTATCAAATGACAACTAATGTCCATGGTTAGGAAACCTTAACCATCTTTTATCAACGAGCTAGTATAGTAGAGGCATACTAGGGAGATGGTGTTGTTTATGTATCCACACATGTATTTAAGTTTTCGGTCAATACAATTCTAGCATGAATAATAAACATTTATCATGAATGGGAAATATGATAAAAACCATTTTATTATTGCCTCTAGGGCATATTTCTAACAATTTCCCCCTCGGGCAGTGTGCCGGAACAGGGTCCCGATTGAGTTTTTATGGATATAGAGGCTTGCAGTGGCGGAACTTCTCATCTAGGGTTCTTTTTGGGGTTTTGGGTATTTATAGGAATTTTTAGCGTTGGTCTCACGTCCGGGGGGGGGGGGGGGGGGCTGAGGGGCCCACAAGCTCGGGAGGCGCGCCCTATGGGGGCACCCCCAGGCTTGTGGCTCCCTCAGCCATCCCCTGGCCGAGCTCCGGAGCTTCGTGGGTCTCTTCTGGTCCATAAAAAAACACCGTAAATTTTCAGCCCATTCTGAGAACTTTTATTTCTGCATAAAAAACAACACCACGGTAGTTCTGCCGAAAACAACGTAAGTTCGGGTTAGTTCTAATCAAATCATACCAAAACCATATAGAATTTTTATAAACATGGCATGAATACTTCATAAATTATAGATACGTTGGAGATGTATCAAGCCCCTCCCTCTCCTTCCACCTCCTCGTCCCCGTACCGCTTAGCGAAGTGCTGCCGTTGCTCCACCACCACCATCACCACCATGCCGTCATGCTGGTTGTGATCCCATCTACTTCTCCCCTTTTGCTTGCTAGAGCAAGGAGGAGGAGAAGTCACCAAGCCGCACATGTGCTAAACTCGGAGGTGTCGTCCGTTCGGCGCTAGATCATGATTGGATCACGAAGAGTACGACTACATCAACCGCGTTATATATGCTTCCATTTTCGGTCTACAAGGGTATGTAGACACACTCCCCTCTTGTTGCCTGATGATACGTCCATTTTGCATCATGTTTTCCTACTGTTATTTATAATGTTTTTGATCAATATAATACTTTGTGGAGCAATTCTAATGCCTTTTCTCGCTTAATTTGCAAGATTTACATGAAGAGGGAGATTGCCGGCAGCTGCAAATCAAGACCTGAAAAAGTTATGTCAGAGATACCTATTCTGCACATCTCCAAATGAGCTGAAATTTCACGGAGAATTATTTTCGAATAGATAAAAAATATTTGAGAAAAGAAATACCAGAGGGGGCCACCTAGGTGCCCACAAGGCACCAGGGTGCGCCCACCCCTAGGCCCCCCCGCCCCCCTGGCGCGCCCTGGTGGCTTGTGGGGCCCCAGACCAGCTCCGGTGCCCATCTTCTGGTATATAAGCCCATTTTACCTAGAAAAAAATAAAGAGAGGACTTTCGGGATGGAACACCACCGTCTTGAGGCGGAACCTGGGCAGGAGCACTTTTGCTTTCCGGCGGACCGATTCCACCGAGGAAACTTCCCTCCGGGAGGGGGAAGTCGAAGCCATCGACATCACCAACAACCCTCTCATCATGGGAGGACCAATCTTCATCAACGTCTTTACCAGCACCATCTCATCTCAAACCCTAGTTCATCTCTTTTATTCAATCGTTGTATCAAAACCTCAGATTGGTACCTGTGGGTTGCTAGTAGTGTTGATTACATCTTGTAGTTGATGCTAGTTGGTTTATTTGATGGAAGATTAAATGTTCAGATCCTTGATGCTATTCAATACCCCTCTGATATTTACAATGAATATGATTTGTAAGTAGTTACTTTTGTTCTTGAGGACATGGGAGAAGTCTTGTCATAAGTAATCATGTGAATTTGGTATTCGTTCGATATTTTGATAATATGTATGTTGTTGCTTCCTTTAGTGGTGTCATGTGAATGTCGACTACATGATACTTCACCATCTTTGGGCCTAAGGGAAGGCATTGTGGAGTAGTAATTAGATGATGGGTTGCTAGAGTGACAAAAGCATAAACCCTAGTTTATGCGCTATCCCGTAAGGGGCTGATTTGGATCCATACGTTTCATGCTATGGTTAGATTTATCTTAATTCTTCTTTCGTTCTTGCGGATGCTTGCGAGAGGGGTTAATAATAAGTGGGAGGTTTGTTCAAGTAAGAACAGCACCCAAGCACCAATCCACCCACATATCAAATTATCAAAGTAGCGAACGCGAATCAAACAAAGATGATGAAAGTGACTAGATGAATTTCCCGTGTGTCCTCAAGAATGCTTTGCTTATTATAAGAGACCGTTACAGCCTATCCTTTGATATAAAAGGATTGGGCTACCTTGCTGCACCTCAGTTACTATTGTTACTTGTTGCTCGTTATAGATTATTTTGCTATCAAACTATCTGTTACCGATAATTTCAGTGCTTGCAGATATTACCTTGCTGAAAACCGCTTGTCATTTCCTTCTGCTCCTCATTGGGTTCGACACTCTTACTTATCGAAAGGACTACAATTGATCCCCTATACTTGTGGGTCATCAAGACTCTTTTTTGGCGCCATTGCCAGGGAGTGAAGGGCCTTTGGTAAGGAAACACTCATATTACATGCTGAAATTTACTATAACTTGATACTATGGAATACAATCCTTCGAGGGGTTTGTTAGGGGTATCTTCACCCCGACCACAGGCACAAAGAGTTTACCCTCAACCTAATGCACCTACTAAAAATGTTTATTATGAGATTCCTTCGGGTATGATAGAGAACTGCTAGCTAATCCTTATGCAGGAGATGGAATAGTGCATCCTGATATGAACTTAATCTATATGGATGAAGTTTGTGGATTATTTAAGCTTGCAGGTTTATTCAAATATGGAGTTAAGAAGAAGGCTTTACCTTTATCTTTGTAGGGAAAGGCATTGACATGGTATAGTCTATGTGATGATATTGGAATGTGGGATTGGAACCGACTGAAATTGGAATTTCATCAAAAGTTTTATCCTAAGCATCTGGTTCATCGTGATCAGAATTATATATATAATTTTCGGCCTCGTGAAGGAGAAAGCACCGCTCGAGCTTGGGGGAGGCTTAAGTACATGATGTACATATGCCCCAATCATGAGCTCTCAAGGGAAATTATCTTACAAATTTTTTATGCTCGGCGATCTCATGATGATCGAACCATGCTCGATTCTTCTTCTACTGGTTCCTTTATGAATAAAACTATTGAATTGAGATGGGATCTTCTGGAAAGAATTAAACGCAACTCTGAAAGTTGGGGACTTGACAAACATAAAGAGTCAGGTATAAAACTTGAGTTTGATTGTGTTAAATCTTTTATGGATACCGATGCTTTTCACAAGTTTAGCACTAAATATGGACTTGACTATGAGATAGTAGCCTCCGTTTGTGAATTATTTGCTACTCATGTTGATCTCGCTAAGGAGAAGTGATTTAAATATCGTCCCCCTATTAAAGAAAAGATTGAGGAACATGTTATAGTTAAAGATAAAACTATCATTTACAATGTTGATCTAGTTGTACCTACTGCTTATATTGAGAAACCACCTTTTCCTGTTAGGATTAAGGAACATGCTAAAGCTACAACTGTGGTTAATAAAAGTAATATTAGAACACCTACACCCTCTAAACAATTTAAAGTTGAACCTAATATTGCTACAGTTAAAGATCTCTTGGTCGATAATATTGATGGGCATGTTAGTTACTTTTGCGATGAGGCTGCTAGAATTGCCAAACCTGTTAGAAATGAAAAAGATATGCTAGATAAGAATAAACTCATAGTGGCCATGCATGTTGTTTCTGTTAAAATTGGATATCATTGCTATCATGGTTTATGTGACATGGGTGCTAGTGTTAGTGCTATTCCTTGTACTCTATATCAAGAAATTATGAATGATATTGCACCTGCTAAGATTACAGATATTGATGTCACTATTAAGCTCGCAAATAGAGATACTATTTCACCGCTTGGGATTATTAGAGATGTTGAAGTCTTGTTTGGTAAGATCAAGTACCCTACTGATTTCTTAGTACTTGTCTCTCAACAAGATAATTTTTGTCCCATTATATTTGGTAGACCTTTCTTGAATACCACTAATGCTAAAATTAATGGTGTCAAAGAAAAGGTTAGAGTTAAATTTTGTGATGTATCTCATGAATTCAATTTCTCTAAGTTTAATAGACAACCTCATGAAAAATAATTGTCTAGTAAGGATGAAATTATTGGTCTTGCTTCTATTGCCGTACCTCCTACAGATCCGTTAGAACAATATTTGCTAGACCATGGAAATGATTGTCAGTGTACCAAGTATTGGGCCACTAGTACCCCGTACTTGTGCACGGGCAGTTGTAGCCATCCTCGCGGCAAGGCTTGCCGGGGAACAGTTCGAGGTTGATTCAAGCCACCAAAGAAATCATCCAGTCAGAGATCTGAGGATCAGCAGATAAGAAGAGCTGGAATCCGAAGGCCAGCTTCCCCGGCAAGATCTTGCCGGGGTGGCCTGCGGAGCCCGGCAAGGATCGGCGCCCGGCAAGGCTTGGCGCCCGACAAGGTTTTGTTGCTGTGCCACCGCTCCAGCACAGCGACAAACCCGACATTCTGGGTCCTTCTTTGGATGCGTGGCGACGCGCCAGTGGAGGAGAGCTTAAGCGGTGCTGATGGGATGGCCCCCTTTTTCCATCCCCAAGAAAGTGAGGAGACCTAAACGGACACCTCACAGTGCATTAAATGCGTTCGTCCTAGTCCGTCAGGGGTTAGGTATGATAACCCTGTAGCTACTTTACACCTCAATGTATGTACATTTTGCCACTGTGGTGACCCCTTGATGGTATAAAAGGAGGCCCACGGCAACTGCTACAGGGGAGGAGGACTTCTGGCCCATTCTGCATGCGTAGCTGCTCTTTGAACGTACTGTTCACTGCAAGCGCTCCTGGAGGCTGGGCTCAAGAACACTAATAAGAACACAAGGCAGGAGTAGGGTTTTACGCTGATCAGCGGCCCGAACCTGGGTAAAATCTTCCCGCGTCGATCGTTGGTTCTGCTCTTTGCGCATACCTCTCCCCCCGCCGAATCGTAAAGGGGTCCCTTAGGATTCCATAGGTGTCGTGCCCCAACATCCATGGCGCGCCAGGTAGGGGGATTGAAGGTTGCGTGAACCTGATCTAGTGATCGGCGCCTCAGTTTCTTCATCATCTTCATCATCATGCCACCCAAGAAGAAGAGCGCTGCGACGGCACAACCGTCCACGTCCGTTTTGCCTACGCCTTCGCATACGGGCGATGGCGTGGGTGCAGAAGGAAGAGGACTAGAACCCCCACGGCGTTCTGGTGATCCGAGCCAGGCGAGCGGCATCGTTCGCAGTGGCAGCGGCAACCTGCACGCCGCTGGATCCAGAGACGAAGCTGTGTTGCCTACGGGTGGCACAATGAATTCCAGAGATCGGAGGATGCCTGCTGGAGCTCCCGCGCCGACGCAAGCATCACGACCTACCCAGGTCGTGCACGATGAGCGACATCATGGCGCTGGAGGTTCAGGGCATCCCCATGGAAAGATTCCTGTGCATCGATCCCAAGATGCGCGGGATCAGCATGCACACCGAGCTGCCGGCGGAGGTGGTGCGCGGTCGCGTGACCGTGGTGGTGCTCCTTCTAACATGCCTAGGAGTCAGAGCACCTCACATACCTCGCACCTGTCGCCGCCGCCTACGCCAGCAGAAGCCTTGGCACGTGCGCAGCTGCTCCTCAATTTCCCTCCTGCCCCGGAGAAAATGGAGGAGTGGCGAGCTACTATCCAGAGCCTTATTGGCTTCGCCAACAAAGATGGGCCGCAAGAGGCAGGGCCCTTGCAGCGAAGGCCCATCGATCCGGCGCGAGCCGATGGGGAGAAAACCGGAGGTGGTGCAACCATGGTGCACTCCCCTCCGCGGCACCAGCGGTGGCCGACAACCCAGCAGGTCGACCGCCGTGAAGAAGTTTCCACGGCGTCGTTCGATCCACGGATGCACCACGATCAGCGTCAAGTTCTCCAGGAACGAGGCAAGGAGGACGCTCGAACTACCATCGAGCGGCGACGGGAAGCGCGCTATCAGTGTGATAAGGGTGCAGGGCCGGCTGTCGACGAGCCTGCGCCAGGGGACGTAGGAGACTTGCCTTATGAGGTAGGGACTCCTGCATTTACCCGTGAGCTGCGGCAAGTCCAGTGGCCCAATTCCCGAACCTTCAAGCCGGAGGTCCCGGAGAAATATGACGGTAAGACCCATCCCTCAGAGTTCCTGAGCATCTACACCATTGCGGTGCAGGCTGCCGGGGGCCAAGATGACAAGATACTTGCCAACTAGTTCCCGTTGGTGCTCAAGCCCAACGTCAGGTCGTGGTTGATGCATCTGCCGGAGAATTCTATTTATTCTTGGTCAGCTCTGTGCCATCAGTTTGTTGGCGCCTTTATTGGAGGCCACCAAGCTCCTGGCCAAGAGAGTGATTTGCATATCATCCCTCAGAAGGAGGGCGAGTCCCTGCGCAAGTTTATGCAGAGGTTCAGCCGGGTGCAGTACAATATTCCTGACATTCACCCTGCCGCTGTCATTAGCGCGTTTCATCAGAATGTGCGTAACGCAGAATGCGGGAAGAGCTGGCAATGAACAAAGTCAGGAGTATTGCCGAGCTTTACGCTTTGGCCGACAAATGCGCTCGAGCTGAAGAGGGGAGGAAACTCCCTGGCGAGGCTGTTGGCGCGGCGGGCAAATCCGAAGATGAAGACGCCGCGACCCCGTCAAGGAAAGGCCGGCGGCAAAACAGGAAACGCGGAGGCAAGGCCGTGCTTGCTGTCGAGGAATCCGGCAACCCCGGCGCCGCCAAGAAGGCCAAGGTTGGTGACCCCGGCAAGGATCTTGCCGGGTGCCCTTCCTGTCAGGCCTTGGCGGCTGCCGACAAGTCGGAAAGCTCCGGCAAGCAGTATTGCAAGATCCATCGCACCAAGGGCCACGATCTCTAGAATTGCCGGCAAGTTGAACAGCTTGCCGAGAAACAGAGGGCCGAATATGAAAGGCGAGATAAGGAGAAGGCCCAAGATGGTGCTGACGGATCCGGCAAGAAGCGCGGTGGCCGAGGGGGGCGCCGCGGCAAGGCCAAGCAACAGAAGGATAGGCCCACTTGGGGCCGAGACAAAGAAGAAGATGATGAGTCCAGTGAGCAAGAATTCCAGAAAGCTACAGAGGCCATGTGTATCGATGGAGGTGCCTCGCTGCATTCTTCCCATCGTCGACTCAAATAGTGGGTCCGGGAAGTCAATGCAACAGAGCCATCACCAGATGCATGTAGGCCCCTGAAGTGGTCCAACACGCCTATCGTTTTCGACGCCGAAGATCACCCTGATCGCACAACTGCGGTCGGGTGCTTGCCATTGTTGGTCTCGCCAACAATTCGCAACCTCAAGGTGACAAAAATGCTAGTTGACGGTGGGGCCAGGCTAAACCTAATCTCACCGGATGTGCTCAAGAAGCTCCAAATTCCTGACGAGGACCTCGAAGAAACGGGTATGTTTCAAGGGGTCAGTCCGGGAAGAACCCAGCCCAAGGGCAAGATTACGCTGCCGGTGACATTTGGTAGCGAGCTCAACTACAGGACCGAGAAGGTAGGGTTTGATGTCGCCAAGATCCCCATGTCATACAATGGGATCCTTGGTCGGCCAGCGCTGGCTAAGTTTATGGCGGCATCACACTACGCATACAATGTTTTGAAGATGCCCGGGCCGTTGAGCGTTATCACCATCCATTCCGATAAGAAGGATGCGCTCATCTGTGCCGACCAACTTTACCGAGAGGTAGTTGCAGCACCTGCCATCAAGGCATCTGCTCCTGCCGCTGGAACTCCCGGGGGGAAGAAGAAGACCGGTAAGAACCTTGGCGCGAACTCCGGCAAGCGCACCTCCTTGGAGTGCTGCGCTTCCGTCGAGGATGCACCAGAGAGTTCCACCGGCAAGAACAAGAAATCCAAGGCTGCTCCGCCGGAGACCAAGAAGGTGCCCGTCAGGGAGGACGGAATGGGGGGAACTTTCACCATAAGTTCCACCCTAGATGACAAATAGGAAAGCGCGCTCGTTGCCTTCCTGCGGGCGAATGTCGACGTGTTTGCATGGCAACCGTCTAACATCCCCGGTGTTCCCAGGAAGGTAATTGAGGACCACCTTGCTGTCTGTCCTCACGCGTGGCCCATCAAGCAGAGGGTCAGGAAGCAAGCCTTGGAGCGGCAAGAATTCATTGCCGAAGAAATCAGAAAGCTGGAGGCGGCAGGATTGGTCAAAGGAGTGCTTCATCCAACCTGGTTGGCCAATCCGGTTGTAGTGCGAAAAGCGAATGGGAAATGGAGGCTTTGTATCGATTATACAGATATCAATAAAGCCTGTCCAAAAGATCCCTTTCCCTTGCCGCGCATCGACCAGATTGTGGATTCCACCGCTGGTTGTGATCTCTTGTCCTTCCTTGATGCCTATTCAGGGTATCATCAGATTTTCATGGCGAAAGAAGATGAAGAGAAGACCGCATTTATCACCCCATGTGGTACGTATTGTTTTATACGAATGCCTCTTGGGTTGAAAAGTGCTGGTTCGACATTTGCGAGAGCAATCCAAATTGGTTTTGAGCCTCAACTCCATAGAAATATGGAGGCGTATATGGATGATATGGTGGTCAAAACCAAAGACAAAGCGACACTCATTCAAGATTTAGAAGAAACATTTGCAAATCTGCGCAAGATCAACTTAAAGCTCAATCCTGAGAAGTGCGTGTTCGGTGTTCCTTCCGGCAAGCTCCTCGGATTCTTTGTATCTTGCCGGGGAATCGAAGCGAACCCCGACAAGATCAAAGCTATCGAGCAAATTGAAGCGCCGAGACGCGTCAAGGATGTGCGTCATCTTGCAGGCTGTGTTGCTACTCTAAGCAGGTTTATTTCCAAGTCTGCTGAGCGTGCCATGCCCTTTTTCAAAATTTTGAAGAAGGCAGGTCCAATGAAATGGACTCCAGAGGCGGAGGCTGCGCTGCAAGATTTGAAGAAATACCTTTCCTCTCCGCCGACGCTAGTCGCGCCTAAACCACAAGAGCCGTTGCTGCTGTATCTGGCAGCGACAAATCAAGTGGTTAGTGCTGCGCTAGTGGCGCAGAGAGAGGCTGATGAGGAAGCGACACCAGCGGCAGGACCGTCAGATGACGCGGCAGGATCTTCCCCGGCAAGGATTGATCCCGGCAAAACAGGATCTGTGCAGTCAGAAGGACCATTGCAGAAGAAAATGGTGGTGCAGCGCCCAGTCTATTTTGTCAGCTCTCTTTTACAAGGAGCTAGGTCAAGATATTCTGGCGTGCAGAAGTTGCTTTTCGGCCTTCTTATGGCCTCGAGGAAGCTGCGCCATTATTTTCAAGCACATGAAATCACCGTCGTCACTCGCTTTCCGCTGCAACGGATTTTGCAAAATCCAGAAGCAACCGGCAGGATCGTGGAGTGGGCATTGGAGTTGTCGAGCTTTGGCCTCAAGTTTGAAAGCACTTCGACAATTCAGAGCAGGGCCTTGGCAGAGTTCATTGCGGAATGGACCCCAACGCCGGACGAAGAGGTTCAAGAAACAACTCTCCCCGGCAAGGAAATCGATCAGCAATGGGTTATGTACTTTGACGGGGCTTTCTCGCTGCAAGGCGCCAGTGCTGACGTGCTGCTTGTCGCACCCACCGGAGAGCACCTCAAGTACATAATCCAAATGCATTTCCCCCGGGAGAGTTCAACCAACAACACTGCAGAATACAAGGGTTTGCTTGCTGGTCTTAGGATCGTGGCAGACCTTGGTATCAAAAAGCTCATCATCAAAGGCGATTCACAACTTGTTGTTAGGCAAGTTAACAAGAGTTATCAAAGTTCATTGATGCAAGCCTACGTGGATGAAGTGAGAAAAATGGAAGAGCACTTTGATGGTCTGCAAATGGAGCACGTTCCTCGTGCCGAGAACAGTGTTGCTGACGACCTGTCAAAGCGTGCCGCCCTCAAGTTGCCTGTGGAACCAGGAACTTTTGTGCTCCAATTGACTCAACCATCCGTGGCGCCATCAATGCGGAAAGAAAAGAGAAGAAAGTTGAACTCTGGTCAGTACTTCCCGGCAGAGCTCCCGGGAGCCGCCGGCAAGGAAGTTGCCGAGATCGACGACATGCCTGCCGGGGAACAACAGGCTCTAGCAGGGCCTCAGGCCCTTGCTGTCGAGACAAACGTTCCCCCGGCGGAGGAGATGCCTTTAGTCCTAGCCGTCGAGCCTCAGGCTCCAGCATGGGCGCAACACATTGTCCATTTCCTCCAAACAGGAGAACTCCCGGAGGAACAGGAAGAAGCGGAAAGAGTAGCCCGTCTGTCTGTTATGTACAAGTTCGTCGATGACGTCCTGTACAGAAAGAGACCAAACGGTGTGAAATTAAAGTGCATTCCTCGGGAGGATGGACTAGAGCTGTTGGCAAAAATACATGGAGGCATATGTGGTTCTCACATAGGATCAAGAGCACTTGCCAGGAAAGCATTCCGGCAAGGTTTCTTTTGGCCTACTGCTCTCCAGGATGCAACTACACTAGTCACCAAGTGTGAAGCGTGCCAGTTTCATTCGAAGAAATCGCATCAACCAGCTCAAGCTCTTCAGACAATCCCTCTCTCCTGGCCATTTTCGGTCTAGGGGCTCGACATACTGGGCCCTTTCCCCCACGCTACCGGGGGCTTTGAGTACTTGTATGTTGCTATCGACAAGTTCACAAAGTGGCTGGAGGTGGAAGCAGTGAGGAAGGTGACAGCACAATCAGCCGTCAAGTTCTTTAAAGGGATAGTTTGCCATTTCGGTGTACCCAACAGGATCATCACCGACAACGGCACGCAGTTCACAAGTCGCACATTCATGCAGTACGTCCAAGACCTTGGCGGCAAAATTTGTTTTGCCTCTGTTGCTCACCCGAGAAGCAACGGCCAAGCAGAGAGGGCCAATGCTGAAGTGCTGCGCAGTCTCAGGACCAGAACCTTTGACAGGCTGAAAAAGTGCGGAAGACGCTGGATTGATGAGTTGCCGGTGGTTCTTTGGTCAATCAGAACGACACCAAATCGAGCCACCGGCTAGACGCCCTTCGCTCTGGTCTACGGAGCGGAAGCAATTCTCCCCACGGAACTCACGTACGGATCACCTCGAGTGCTCGCTTATGATGAGCTTGAGCAAGAGCAACTGCGGCAAGATGACGCTGTGCTCCTTGAGAAGAATCGTCTTCAGGCTGCTGTGCGGGCTGCACGCTACCAGCAATCTTTGCGCCGCTACCATAGCCGCAAAGTTCACGCCCGAAGCCTTGAGGAAGGTGACCTTGTTCTTCGGTGGATTCAGTCCGCCAAGAATTCAAACAAGTTGACGCCAAAGTGGGAAGGCCCTTATCGGGTAGAACGAGTCACCAGGCCCAGCGCTGTCCGCTTGGAGACCGAAGATGGCGTTCCAGTGAGCAATTCCTAGAATATCGAACATCTTCGCAAGTTCTACCCATAAGGCGCGGTTGCCGGGAGCTCCCGGCAACCACCCTTTTGTACAAGTCTTGCCGGCAAGGCATGTGATCCTTTGTACAAAGCCAGGCGCAGACCCTGAGCACAGATGAATAAATTTAAGTGTTGTGCATTCCCTTATTGATTCCCATGTTCATATTTATATATGCATGTTTGTCTAAGATGTTGTATGACACCTACTCCCGGTAAGTTCTAACGAACCGCCAAGGTTTCATATCTTTATTTTCTCTTCTTTCTTTTTCTTAAAAGACAGAAGGATTCCTCGCGTGCACATTTGCGGGGGGGGGGAGGGAGATATGATTACCAGTTGGCGATGTTCGGAATCGACGCTTGCCGGAGGAAGGATAGCGACAGAAAGTTAAGTTCTAAAAACTTAGAACAAGTTTCTTTTATTGCAAAGTTATTTCCTTGGACGATTCCGACTCTTGTATGGAAAATCTGCACGCGAAGGAACCCTTGTTGTAATCAGTTGCGCCCTTATTTTGTTTCGAGTCCGCTCAACGATTTAAGTGGCTGCACTGAGAATGCCAAGGAGTCTTGCCGGCCGCTGCGCCTCCAGCAGGCTGCTGAAGTCCCGCACCCAGTGCTCGCGGCAGGTTGCGCGCCGGCAAGTTTTTCAGTAAGTGTAGGGTGAACTCCATACATAAAGGAATCAGACAAGGAAAATAGCAAGCATGAACCTAAACATAGGCGAGTTATATTACTTTAATGATTTGCCGCAATTCTAACTTGAGACTTAATTGTCTTTGACATGGAATGACGACGGCAAGAAAAGGGGGAGCACTTAATCTCTGCGCTGGCCTTCGATCCTTTTGATGGAGTCCACCTTCTCAAGGATAGGCGCGATACGTTCTTCGAGTGCCTCGACATTTGCGTCCTTTGGCAGATGGCCGAGCGCGTTGGAGAGATCGATGCCGGGATTGCTGTGCACCACCTTGATAAGCACCTTGCGAAGGACGGCCCGGCAAAGCCGGCGAGTCTCGTTGGCCAATTGGGTCGCCCGGCTAGACTGGAGCAACCTTAAGGCGTCGATGATGCTTTCAAAGAACATCGTCAACCTGGCACTTGAAGATATCCTTTCCTCGGAAGAATACCTGAAGTTTGACAGGCCCATGGTTGACAGTTCTGCCGTAAGCTTCTCCGCAGCGGCGATGAGACGTCCAGTCCAGATCTCCACCCCCTTCTTGTAATCGATTTGGGCGGCGGCAGCGCTCTTGAGCAGGTTCCTCTCTCCCTGGAGATCCTTGAGTAGAGCCTTCTCACGGGCCTTCCCGGCCTCGAGAGACTTCTGCAATGTGGTCAGCTTCAATTCCAGAACTGCAATAGCATCAGCCACAGAGGAGAGCTGCTTGGTTTTGTTAGACAGGGCAACTTGCATCTCCGCCAAGGTGTGGAGGGTTTTTTTTCCCTATCACATTTGAGCGTCGAGAGCTCCTTGCCGTGCTCTTCGAGATCTACTTCCAGCTTCTTTACCTTGTCGCTCAGCTCGTTCTTGGCGGCCTCTGCAGCTTCGGCAGCATCGACGGCCTCCTTGAGCTTGACGGCGTGACTTGCAGTCAGAGCTTCGAGCGCCTCTTTGTGTTTTTGCTCCAGCTCCTGGGTCCGCCGCGCGACAAGCTTCTCGATATCTTCATCTTTGCTACGAAGCTTGGCGGCGAGCGCCTGCTCACGTGCGGTGAGATCTTCCTCGTGAGCATCAAGAGCAACGCGGCGCCCCGTTAGGAGGGCATCTTCGGCAGCGATTCTTTGAGTAGCTTCATCCCGCGCCTTCTCCATGTCAGATAGCTTCAGGAGGATTTCTGTCCACTGTTGGCTCACTTGTTCCCGGCCAGCAGTCAGCTCTTGGAGGGCCTCGGCGTACCAGACTTGCATTTGTTCGACGCGCCTCTGGAAATCTGCTTCGGCCGCCTCGACAGCTGCCATTCTGGAATCCGCTTTATCTTTCCGGGCGCGGTGGAGAGCCTGGAGCTTGCGGAAATTCTCGTCCATGGCCTGAAGGAGCTGATCCTCTTCAGATTTGCCGCTGCTAGTGCTGGGATCGTCAACAACCTCAAGCCCAGTAGCAGCGATGATTTCTTCGTCAAAGACTTCTCCTTCGGCTGGTACCCCAATGCTTGCCATCCCCGACAAGTTGACAAACAGGTTCTCGCCAACCTTGAGATATTTGCTGGATGAAGGGCCTTCAGATGTTGACGGTTGGTCTTCAGCAACCGCCTCACCAGTGGGAGGGGGCTCCGTGGCCGGTGTAGCGCCTGGCGCTCCTGCGGCAGGAATGCCATCAGTACGGTCATCAGTCTCCCTGTCGCCCCCTTCAGTAGACTCTTTGGTGGGTTCCTCCTGTGCAGTCTTGGCGGCCTCCTCGCCAAGAGCACCACCGGCCTCGATAGTGGCGTCCTTGGCGGCCTCGCTGGCAGCGATCCTGTCTGCTTCGGCAGTGGCATCCCTGGCAGTCTCCTCGATGACAACATCGACGTCCATGTGTTCCATCACAGGAAACTCTAGAGGACAAAGGAGGGAAACAGAATAAGATCAAGATTGAAGTTCAAAGGAACCAAAGACAGAGAGATAAGGGAAAGAGTAACAAGCGTTCTGAGGGAATCGATTACCTGCGTCGAGCTGTTGAGAGGTGGCCTCGCCCCTCCCAGCAACTTCGGTTGCCGGGGGAGGGTTGCCGGTGTCCATGCTTGCCGGCTCCTCCTCAGTTAGGATGGGCTCGTCGGTAGGATCTCTTGCCGCGGACGTGCTTGTGGGCGGCGTGGTCGATGGAGGTGGCACGACGGGGACGTCTTCCGACAATTCTCCTTGTTGCCGTTCTTCTCCTGCGAGCCCAAAGATATCAGCGGCAAGAATAGAAACCTCAGAGCCCGCCAGCGGAAAAAGAACAATGAACTTACGCTGGGGGCTGCGCTGGGGGCTGCGTTGAGGGCTGAGCTCCGGGCTGACGATGACAGTTTCTGGCACGCTCGTGGAGCCTGCCGGGGGCTCGTCGCCCGTGGAAGTCTTTGCCCTCTTCGTCATCCTCTCCAGCAAGATTTTTGCATCACTGCAGAGACAATATAAACAAGTCAGCGAGGTTGATCCAAGATTGGAAAATAAAGGCTGTGGCAAAGCACTCACTCTTCTTCTTCCCGCTCCGGACTAAAGCCGGAGATGTCGAAATCGGCCTCCGTTGCGATATCTATGTGGGAAGGCGGAGGAGGGGTCCTAGGTCACCTGGCTGTGGCAGGCGCCGGGGCAGCTTCCGGTGCAGTAGTGCGAGACACCCCTGCCGCTCCAGCAGTGGCCGCTGGTGTGGGTCTCGCGCGCCGCGCAGGTTGCTGACGAACCCCTTGGCGCGGTGCAGTCTTGCCAGCCACTTTCTTGGCGGGAGCCTCGCCGCTCAAAAAAGGCTGGCTTGCCGGGATGCCAAATGCAGCCTTCCGAAGAACACACTTCGTCTTCTTCGGGGCTAGGAGCTCTTCTTGCGGTTCTTCTTTGGCCGTGTCCTCGTCGGACGAGCTCTCAGCTGCTGTGCTGCTCTATTCCCCGGCAGCTTTGTCCTTCCCGGCAGGTTTTACCTCCACTACTACCTCTGCGTCGCTGGTTTCCCATTCTGTGAAGCCAGCGCTGCCGGCCTCCGCAGCAAGATTTTCCTCCTCCACCCTAGTAGCAATGTATGCTACTTCTTGGTCAGTGGTGGCTCGGATGAAATCTGCCTCTTCCTAGACGGGCCTCTCCGTCAAGTTATCAAAAAACTTCTATGCTTCCTCCTCGGTTGGCTCGGCCCAAGTCGCGTCAAGACCATGGGCGTTGAACATCGCCATGAAGGCGATGATTGACCCCAGAGCAGAATTGTTGCACAAAGGGATAATCCTTGCCGGCAGCCGATGCTTGTCATCGCGCTGGAACAGCTTTTGACGGAGAGCGCCAAGTTGCATAGTAGTCAGATTATTATTCAACCCGGGGCGCAATCTCATGATGTCTGCCGCATTTCAGTACTCCCAAGCTAGCCTTCCCCTGTTCTGCAAGGGGGCGATGCGGCGGCGGAGAAAGTCGAAGCCAATCATCTCCATTGTCAGCCTGGCAGCTTTCAGGCGGAGAATCCTGGTGGTGGCAATTGTGAGCTTTTCGTCGTCAGGGCAAGACTGCTCCAGCCACTGCCGCGGACCGCCTTCTGTTTCCAGGGCAGACAAAACGGATGGGGATCTGCTTCCTTGATCCAGCACCATTCAGCTCACCATTTGTCCCACTTTTCACGGTAAACTCCTTCTGGGTATATTTCCTTATTCCAAGCCCTTGGAATCCAGGCGATAGAACCAGAGAGGGCCTCTCCTTTTTGGATGCGGGGGAAGAAGTAATGGCGGAAAAGGGTAGTGTTGGGAATCACTCCAGCAAAGTTTTCACAAAGATGGGCAAAGATGGACATGCACAGTACCGCATTCGGCGTGAAATCGAGAAGATGAAAGCCGTATGTGTACATGATATCATTGAAGAAGTCGGAAAATGGGGGGCGGAGCCCGCAATAGAAATACGCAGCGAAAAAGGGGTATCTGTCCGACCCACTTTTGGAACAAGAACCTGGAATCACGCGTGTGGCGGGATGAGCCTGCGTCTCCTTCGCCCACATGCATTGGTACCGCCTCTTCAGAGCTTCTGCATCGAGCGACGGGGCAAAGACGGCATACTTCTTCCGCATCTTCACTAGTTCACTCTCCGGGACATCGGCTTTCGCCTCCTTGCTCTTGCCTTTGCTGGCCTTGGGCGGCATGGCGGCTGTGAGGGCGGAAGCCGGGGGTGAAACGAGCATGGAAGCGGTGGGCGGAAGAGGGAAAGCTTCGCTCTGAGCTCGAGAGGAGGAAGGCGTGGCGACGGCCAGATTGAGAAGAAAAGGGGGTAAATAGGCTTGTGCCTCTGCGGCTTCTCCTTTTTATGGGGAAGGAGCGGGGCCGCCTCTTTTACTCCCCAATGTTAATGCGCCTCTGCAGGCGCGTTGCAGTCGTAGCTTTTGAGGCACGCTTCCCATGTCGTGTGTTCGGCGCGCGTAGTGGGGGGCACAGTAAACAAGATATTTACGAGCAGTTAATCCTCTGCCACGCGTGCCCGTGCACTGTTTGGGCCTAGCCCAACAATGCCTCGCACTCATGTATGGCCTAGGCCCGGGGGCTCCTGTCGGTGTACTAAGTATTGGGCCACTAGTACCCCGTACTTGTGCACGGGCAGTTGTAGCCATCCTCACGACAAGGCTTGCCGGGGAACAGTTCGAGGTTGATTCAAGCCACCAAAGAAATCATCCAGTCAGAGATCTGAGGATCAGCAGATAAGAAGAGCTGGAATCCGAAGGCCAGCTTCCCCGGCAAGATCTTGCCGGGGTGGCCTGCGGAGCCCGGCAAGGATCGGCGCCCGGCAAGGCTTGGCGCCCGGCAAGGTTTTGTTGCTGTGCCACCGCTCCAGCACAGCGACAAACCCGACGTTCTGGGTCTTTCTTTGGATGCGTGGCGACGCGCCAGTGGAGGAGAGCTTAAGCAGTGCTGATGGGATGGCCCCTTTTTCCATCCCCAAGAAAGTTAGGACACCTAAACGGACACCTCACGGTGCATTAAATGCGTTCGTCCTAGTCCGTCAGGGGTTAGGTATGATAACCCTGTAGCTACTTTACACCTGAATGTATGTACATTTTGCCACTGTGGTGACCCCTTGATGGTATAAAAGGAGGCCCACGGCAACTGCTATAGGGGAGGAGGACTTCTGGCCCATTCTGCATGCGTAGCTGCTCTTTGAATGTACTGTTCACTGCAAGCGCTCCTGGAGGCTGGGCTCAAGAACACTAATAAGAACACAAGGTAGGAGTAGGGTTTTACGCTGATCAGCGGCCCGAACCTGGGTAAAATCTTCCCACGTCGATCGTTGGTTCTGCTCTTTGCGCATACCTCTCCCCCCGCCGAATCGTAAAGGGGTCCCTTAGGATCCCATAGGTGTCGTGCCCCGACAATGATATGCATATGAATGAAAGAAATGAGATAGACAAGATATTCTTTGATCAAGCACCTATCCTTAAACATAATTTTCCTGTTAAAACTCTTGGAGGTCCTCCTCCACCAAAGGGTGACCCGGTGTTTGAGTTAAAGAAATTACCTGATACATTGAAATATGCTTATCTTGATGAAAAGAAAATATATCCTGTTATTATTAGTGCTAACCTTTCAGAGCATGAAGAAAAGAGATTACTTAAAACTCCGAGGAAGCATCGTGCCACTATTGGATATACTCTTGATGATCTTAAGGGCATTAGTCCCACTCTATGTCAGCACAAAATTAATATGGAGCCTGACGCTAAGCCAGTTGTTGATCATCAATGATGGTTAAATCCTAAGATGAAGGATGTGGTAAGAACTGAAATATTAAAGCTTCTGGATGCAAGTATAATCTATCCCATAGCTGATAGTGGAGTGGTAAGTCCTGTTCATTGTGTTCCTAAGAAAGGAGGTATAACTGTTGTTCCTAATTATAAAAATGAACTCATTCCACAAAGAATTGTAACTGGTTATACGATGGTAATTGATTTTAGGAAATTAAACAAAGCTACTAGAAAAGGTCATTACCCCTTGCCTTTTATAGATCAAATGTTAGAAAGACTATCACACACACTTTTGTTTTCTTGATGGATATTCTGGTTTCTCTCAAATACCTATGTCACAAGAAGATCAAGAGAAAACTACTTTTACTTGCCCCGTTGGAACTTATGCTTATAGATGTATGCCTTTTGGTTTATGCAATGCACCTGCCACCTTTCAAAGATGTATGGCTGCTATATTCTCTGATTTTTGTAAACAAATTGTTGAGATTTTCATGGATGATTTCTCCGTTTATGGGGCTTCTTTTGATGATTGCTTAAGCAACTTTGATTGAGTTTTGCAGAGATGTAAACAAACTAATCTTGTCTTGAATTGGGAAAAGTGCCACTTTATGGTAAATGAAGGTATTGTCCTCGGGCATAAAATTTCTGAACGAGGCATTGAAGTTGATAATGCTAAGGTTGATGCAATTGAGAAAATGCCATGTCCTAAAGATATTAAAGGTATAAGAAGTTTCCTTGGTCATGCTGGTTTCTATTAGAGATTCATTAAAGAGTTCTCTAAAATTTCTAGGCCTCTTACTAATCTCTTGCAAAAAGATGTTCCATTTGTTTTTTATGATGATTGTGTAGAAGCCTTTCAAACACTTAAGAAAGCCTTAACCTCTGCACCTATTGTTCAACCACCTGATTAGAACTTACCATTTGAAATTATGTGTGATGCTAGTGATTATGCTGTTGGTGTTATTCTAGGACAAAGAGTTGATAAAATTAAATGTTATCCATTATGCTAGTAAAATTCTAGACAGTGCTCAAAGAAATTATGCTACTACTGAGAAAGAATTTTAGTAGTTGTGTTTGCATGTGATAAATTCAGATCTTACATTGTTGATTCTAAAGTAATTGTTCACACCAATCATGCTGCTATTAAATATCTTATGGAAAATAAAGATGCTAAACCTAGACTCATTAGGTGGGTTCTATTGCTACAAGAATTTGAATTGCATATTATTAATAGAAAGGGAGCTGAGAACCCCGTAGCTGGTAATTTGTCTAGGTTGGAAAATATTCTTGATGACCCACTACCTATTGATGATAGTTTCCCTGATGAACAATTAGCCGTTATAAATACTTCTCGTAATACTCCTTGGTATGCAGACTATGCTAATTACATCGTTGCTAAATATATACCACCTAGTTTCACATACCAACAAAAGAAAATGTTCTTCTTCGATTTAAGACATTACTTATGGGATGACCCACATATTTATAAAGGAGTAGATGGTAATAGGGAAAGAGGGGAGTTTTAGGGGCATCCGATCGCCATCGAACGGCTCCGGGTCAATCAGATGGTCTGAGATAAAAAGGTCACGGGAGTCCAATAAATAAACTGAAGATGTTTGGGGATGTTCGGGGATGATCCGAGCCCATCGGTCATGACTGAGCGGTTTAGGTTCGAGAAAGTTTTCAGACGCACGCGATGTGGGTCTGTGGGCTATGCAGAGAGACAAGACGATCACGTGCAAGTGTGTGGTTGGTCTCAGAACGGACAACGACAACAAAGGAGAGAACGACAACTACGAATGGATGCAAATTGTAAAAAAATGACAGCAACGGGGTGCCGATGCAATGCGAATGATGCCATGATGAAATGCAACAAGCAAATAATTAACACGGCTATCTCAAAACATGGAAGGCATCTAGATCATTGGTCTCGGGCTGTTACATTATCCTAGTGAGGAAAAAGGATGATGTAGACAATGAATCCCCCACAAGTCGGGTTGAGTCTTCGGACTTAAAAAAAGAGGCCAAAAAGAGCATAAAAAGGGAAAAAAAGGAGAAAACAAAAAGAAAAGAGAAAAAGAGAGAAGGCGCAATGCTACTATCCTTTGACCACACTTGTGCTTCAGAGTAGCACCATGTTCTTCATATAGAGAGTCTCCTGAGTTATCACTTTCATATACTAGTGGGAACTTTTCATTATAGAAGCTGGCTTGTATATTCCGATGATGGGCTTCCTCAAATGCCCGAGGTCTTCATGAATAAGCAAGTTGGATGCACACCCACTTAGTTCCGGTTGATCTTTCATACACTTATATCTCTTAGTGCATCCGTTGCATGGCAATCCCTACTCCTCGCACTGATATCGATTGATGGGCCTCGCCATTGCCCCTTGATCCGCCGAGTTGATGCGAGACTTTCTTCCTTTTTGACTTCCCTTATTGATCTCTAATAACCCACAAGTATAGGGGAACAATCGTAGTCCTTTCGATAAGTAAGAGTGTCGAACCCAACGAGGAGCAGAAGGAAATGACAAGTGGTTCTCAGCAAGGTATTTTCTGCAAGCACTGAAATAGTCGGTAATAGATTGTTTGATAGCAAGATAATTTGTAACGAGCAAATAACGGTAACGGTAAATAATGTGCAGCAAGGTAGCCCAATCCTTTTGAGGCAAAGGACAGGCCAAAACAGTCTCTTATGATAAGCAAACCGTTCTTGAGGGTACACGGGAATTTCATCTAGTCACTTTCATCATGTTGGTTTGATTCGTGTTCACTACTTTGATAATTTGATATGTGGGTGGACCGGTGCTTAGGTGTTGTTCTTACTTGAACAAACCTCCTACTTATGATTAACCCCCTCGCAAGCATCCTCAACTATGAGAAAAGTATTAAGATATAATCTAACCATAGCATTAAACTTTTGGATCCAAATCAGTCCCTTATGAAATAGCGCATAAACTAGGGTTTAAGCTTCTGTCACTCTAGCAACCCATCATCTAATAACTACTCCACAATGCATTCCTTAGGCCCAAATACTGTGAAGTGCCATGTAGTCGACGTTCACATGACACCACTAAGGGAATCACAACATACATATCATCAAAATATCGAACACATATCAAGTTCACATAATTACTTGCAACATGACTTCTCCCGTGACCTCAAGAACAAAAGTAACTACTCACAAATAATAATCATGCTCAAGATCAGAGGGGTATTAAATAGCATAATGGATCTGAACTTATAATCTTCCACCAAATAAACCATATAGTAATCAACTACAAGATGTAATCAACACTACTAGTCACCCACAATCACCAACTAAGGTTCCAGTACAAAGATTGAACACAAGAGATGAACTAGGGTTTGAGAGGGGATGGTGCTGTTGAAGATGTTGATGGAGATGGCCCTCCCAAAGTTGGGAGAGTTGTTGGTGATGACGATGACGATAATTTCCCCCTCCGGGAGGGAAGTTCCCCCGGCGGAATCACTCCGCCGAAGGACAAAAGTGCTCCTGCCCAAGTTCCGCCTCGAGACGGCAGTGCTTCATCCCGAAAGTCCTCTCCTCATTCTTTCTAGGTCAAAATGACTTATATACCAGAAGAGGGGCACCAGAGGTGGGCCGAGGAGGGCACAACCCACTAGGGCGCGCCTGGGCTTCCTGGCGCGCCCAGGTGGGTTGTGCCCACCTGGTGGGCCCCCTCTGGTAGTTATTTGCTCCAATATTCTTCATATATTTCAAAACAATTCTCCATAAATTTTTAGCTCATTTGGAGATGTGCAGAATAGGTAACTCTGACGTAGCTTTTCCAGGTCCAGAATTCCAGCTGCCGGTATTCTCCCTCTTTGTGTAAACCTTGCATATTATGAGAGAAAAGGCATTAGAATTACTCCCAAAGAATTATTATGCATAAAAACATTATAAATAACAGTGGAAAAAACATGATGGAAAATGGACGTATCAATCTCTATCACCATATTCTATTCCCCCCATAGTGCTATATACATGGCTCACACTAATGTATTGCGTGAAGTTGAAAATGCTAAAGCGCGTCAAAAAGTATGATCCAATTGCTTGGCTTGTCATTGGGTAGTTCATGATTAGTGTCTTTATGCTAGGAAGACTAAGCATGAGAGGCTATATGATTTGTAGTGGTAGCGTTCTTTAGCATTCTTTATTTTGAAGGGCATGATTGTTAGTATGCCTGAGTATTGATGTCTTTATGTCAAATGATAGACTATTGCCTTGAACCACTCATATATTAATATTCATATCACGATTTGATTACATGATCAAGATTATGATAGGTAGCATTCCACATCAAAATATATCTTTTTTATCATTTACCTACTCGAGGACTAACAGGAATTAAGCTTGGGGATGTTGATATGTCTTCGCCATATCTATAATTTTTGATCGTTTCATGCCAATATTCTACAACTTTCACATACTTTTGGCAACAATTTATATGATTTTCTTTGACTAACATATTAATCCAGTGCCCAGTGCCAGTTCCTGTTTGTTGCATGTTTTTTCCCGCAGAAAATACATATCAAACGAAGTCCAAATGTGATAAAATTATACGGAGATTTATTTTGGAACTCTCAGTTTCTCTAGATCTTGCTTCCTTTGAAGATAATCATAGGAAAGCTTCTCATGATCAGCTGAGAGGGTTTCATGACGACTTGCAAGTTCCTCATACTTAACACGAAGACTTTTTATGTCTTCGATTAAGGACTGAGTTTGATTCATTTCCTCGTCCAACAGGTCATCACTTTTGTCTAGCAATTTTTGAATCTTTTCCATAGCAGTTTGTTGCTCAATTGCAATTTCAGCAAGAGTTTTATAGCTGGGTTTGGATTCACATTCAGAATCATCTTCGCTAGAGGTCTGAAAGTAAGCATCGTGTGAGTTTACCTTAGCACCTCTTGCCATGAAGCAGTAGGTAGGAGAGAGTCATCGTCATCATTGGCTTCAGCGTCGGCGACATGGCCATTGTCTTCAGTGTTGAAGATGGACTTGGTGACGAATGCCAAAGCTAGAGCCAGGCTTGCAACGCCTGAATCAGACTCCTCCTCAGACTCCACCTCCACCTCCTCAGAAGCAGACTCCTCCTCTGAATCCATTTCCTTGCCAATGAAAGCACGAGCCTTACCAGATGAGTTCTTCTTGTTAGATGAAGACTTTGAAGATTTCTTCTTCTTCTTCTTATCGTCATAGTCATATTCCTTGATCTTCTTATTTTTCTTGGCTTACTTTTCCCATTGAGGACATTCAAATATGTAATGACCCGTCTTCTTGCATTTGTGGCAGGTTCTCTTCTTGTTATCACGAGTGGAAGCCTCAGCATTCTTGGAGCTGGATTTTGAAGACTTTTCGAAGTGATTCTTCTTGGAGAACTTTTGGAATTATCTCACAAGCATTGCTAGTTCTTTGCCTAAGTCTTCGGGATCATCAGAACTGCATTCAAAGTCTTCAGATGAGGAAACAACCTTTGCCTTCAAAGCACGATATCAGCTGTAATTGGGACCATAGATATCTCTCTTCTCAGATAGCTGGAACTCATGTGTGTTGAGACTCTCAAGTATGTCAGACGGATCAAGATCTTTGAAGTCAGGACATTCTTGGATCATCAGTGATAGGGTGTCAAATGAGATGTCAAGTGATCTCAATAGCTTCTTCACGACTTCATGCTTGGTGATCTCAGTGGCGCCAAGAACACGAAACTCATTTGTGATATCAGTAAGACGGTCGAAGTGAGCTGGACATTCTCATTGTCATTCCTCTTGAATCGATTGAAGAGATTGAGAAGCACATCGATTCTTGAGTGTCTCTGAGTAGAGACGCCTTCATTGACCATGGACAGCCAGTCCCAGACAAGCTTCGCAGATTCCAGTGCACTCACACGGCCATACTGCCCTTTGGTCAGATGACCACAAATGATGTTCTTGGCATTTGAGTCCAGTTGCGCGAATCTCTTGACATCAGCAGCGGTGACACCTTGACCAACTTTTGGAACGCCAGTCTTGATGACATACCAGAGATCGTTATCAATGGCTTCAAGATGCATTCACATCTTATTCTTCCAGTAGGGGTAATTAGTGCCATCGAAGATGGGGCACACATCGGAGACCTTGATTATCCTTGTAGTCGATATAGCTAAAACTCCAGGTGGTTAAACCGAATCACACAAAACAAGGGAGCACCTTGCTCTGATACCAATTGAAAGTGCTAGTTATCGACTAGAGGAGGGTGAATAGGCAATTTTTATGAAAGTCTTCAATACATGCAATGTCTTCGAAGACAGACAACCAAATAACACCTACACAGTATGCAGCGGAATATAAACTACACTAGCCATGCCATAGTCAATGAAATAGTACAAAGTAAACACGAAGACAGATAGCAGCGAGGTAGAGCGGGTCAGAATAGAAATACAGTATGAAACCAAATATGCAATCAGAGAATGTCTTCACACTATGAAGTCAAATAGGGCAGGGAAGCAATGACTTCACGAGACAGAACAACAAGTAAGGAGTGAAGAGATTGAACCAATTGCTTGACGAAGACAAGGATTTGGTAGACCAATTCCAGTCGCTATGACAACTGTACGTCAGGTTAGGGAGGCTGAGATGAACTTAGAAGACCACGTCTTCACCTTATTCCCCTTGAGCTAAGGTCACTTAGTCCTCGCTCAATCACTCTGGTAAGTCTTCAAGATAGACTTCCAAACCTTCATAGACTTTGTTCATCGGCGATCCACAATGACTCTTGGATCCTCAAAACATGATGCCTAATCGAATGGAAGATCACAGTCTTCAAGTGTTATAAGTCTTCAGATCACACGGACAGAAAGACTTCAGTGATGCCAAACACTCTTTGGGCTCTGGGTGTTTTGGGCTTTGTCCTCGCAATGATTCTCTCTCAAAGGCTTCGGAGGTGGGTTGCTCTCAAACGACAAAAGCCATGCACTAACTCTGAGCAGCCACCAATTTATGGTGTAGGGGGTGGGCTATTTATAGCCAGGAGGCAACCCGACATGATATGTCCGAAATGACCCTGGGTCATTGGGGAACCGACACGTGTCCAACGGTCAGATTTCAAACACACGTGGCAGCTTGACTTGGGCTACAAGCAAAGCTGACTCTTCCAACTCTGGATAAGATTTTCTCTCATTGTATTCACTCAAAGACATAGGATTTTGGTTGAGCATCATGTCAGTCTTCTGACTTTGTTCACCTGGACCCCACTTGACAGTTCGGTGGTTCCTATGACTCAAGAAAGAAGAAAATGAAACTACGAAAGAAACTACGTCCTCGCACTCTATTGACTTCAAGTGAATGTCTTCACACGTCATTATCTTCGACGTGAATGTCTTCACGAACCACCATTGTCTTCAATGTCTTCATACATTTTTAGGGGTCATCTCTGATGGGTAAATCGAGTCAATGAGGGACTTCTACCTGTGTTCTCCTGTGAATCTCACAAACACATTAGTCCCTCAACCACGTTTGTCATCAATACTCCAAAACAAACTAGGGGTGGCACTAGATGCACTTATAGGATTCCTACTCGATGTAACCGTCAAGGTCAACTTGGTGGAATCACCCTCGAAGGGTTCACACTTGAGGTGTTGCATGACAGAGTCGCTATCGGGAGTGGTGAAGGAGGAATCACCCACCTTAGACCACGACCGACTAGCTGCACTACAGAGATCTCATCAGAAATGCTATACGAGGTATCACCCGCGAAACTCGATAGTAACTCTGTAGAGTCATACAACTAAGGGGGGGGGGGGAGGTGGGGGTGGGGGGGGGTGAGGTGATGTGTCGGGCTCTGGACGTCGATCACGTTGATTGAGTCATCGGTCATAAAGCGGGGGCAACAGGGACAAGATGAGGGGTCACTGATGGATCACTATCCAACCTATACTAAGCATATAGGACAAGCAGGTAGGTAACAATAACAGTTTACATAACCAGGCTATGCGTCAGAATAGGATCAATCAAATACAATAGCAAATTCCAATGTAAGCATGAGAGAGAAGGAAATGGGTGATATAGGAATGATCAAGGGGGTTTTGCTTGCCTGGAAACTCTGCAAATAGATATGGACCCTCGACGGTGAAGTAGTCGATAACTGGATCAACAACGGTCTCAGGGTCTACTGGAAAGAAGTAACGAAGGGGAAACACAATAAATAACAGAGCAATCAAATGCATCACAAAGCATAACATGGAAATACGCTGTACTAGGGATGACCTAACGCAGTGCTACATGTTACACACAAAGCGGGAAAATATATGTGAATATTTCCCCAGTCTTAGGCAGTTATCGAACAGACGAACCGGAGGGGAAGGTTCCATGTTTGTTATGTTAGAGTCATGTGACAGGTATGTGGATGGCACATTCGGATTCGTCTCATTTTTCTGATCATTTTTCATACATAAATTATTTTCATCGGAGTTACGGTTTATTTTCTATTAATTTTCAAAATTTTAAACATATTCTGAAAATTCCTAGAATTATTTTAATTCAAATTAAAAATAGAATATACCTACCCACTGTGGGCTAGCCATGGTGGATGACAGGTGGGGCCAAGGGGCCCAGTTGACTGGGTCAACTGCATAGTCAGCAGGTCAACAGAGTCAATGTTGAGTGGATCAAAAGGTGCAGTGGGGTCCATCTGTCAGTGTCTGTTTCTTATTTAATTGGTTAATTAAAAGAAGGACCCCACATGTCAGCGTCAAAGGGTGGGTTAGGTGGAATTTTCAATACTAATAGGGGATGAGCTACAGATGCGCGCGCACGGAGGAGTACCGGTGGCCACGGCGCTCCGCCGGCAGGCGGCAGCGGCCGTGAGAGAGCGGCGACATGCACGGGGCAGGTGGAGGGCACGTCGCGAGCGATAAGCAGCCTTGGTGGGCACAGTGGCTGGCGCTCATGGGCAGACGCAAGGGCGGCCAGGGGCTCGCAGCGTGAGCGGCCAAGGCACGGACGGCGGCGGCCGAGCCGAGGGCCAATGCGAGCGAGGTGCAGCGGGGGCCTAGGGGCAGGGGCGCGCACGGGTGGCGCAGTACGTGCAGGCGCGCGCGGCCAGGGGGCGGCCTGGGTGCGCGGGCGTGCGGAGCTCTGTGCGAGCTTGAGGACAGCGGCTGAAGGCGGTGTTCGAAGGGATAGAGGCATCAGGCACAGATTCGCCGAACTAGTGAGCTAGGCAGTGTCTACGGGATGCCCTGAGTGCGATGATGGCCTTGGTTGCAACTGGGACGGGCTATAGCGATGGTATCGAGCATGACGGTGGTGACATGGGCACGACCCGCGCAAGGTTACGACTACGGCTAGCTACGGCATGACCTATGGCTTGGATTCAAAGGGGATATGAGAGGGCGCTCACGAGGGTGCTCGTAGGGGTCTCGGGGAAGCCGAGGAAAGTCGAGTTCAAGCAGATCGACGACGAGTTGCCGCGTCGGTGTTGGGGAAGATGGGGTTGATGATGAGGCTTGACGGCTTCCCGGCTCGGACCTGAGGGTGTAGACGAAGAATATGATGATGGCGCTCCTCCTGGGTAACTTTGCATGGCTCGGGGACGACCTTGGCTGTGACATCGATGATGGCGCGGCGGCGACCACGCTCAGGCGACAAAACACAGAGAGGGAGAGGGCGAGTGAGGAAAACCAAGGGAGGCTAGGGTTTGGGGGAGGGGTGCAGCGGTGTTTTTATCCTCCCCACAACGCAGCAGAGGCGCAGGTGTCAGCCATCCACGGCATGGCCATCGTGGATGTGCGCCACGTCTTGCCTCCTGCCTCACTCTGTACAGTACAGAGGAAGAAGGGGATATGACGTGGGCTAGGCTAGCTTTTGGGCCTTAATTGCACAATAGTGGAACTCTTTTATTTCTTTTACTTCCGTGTTCTAGTTTTGTTCCTTTTTTCTATTTTAATTTGCTACTAAATGAATTTAGTTAAAGGTGAAAAGTGGTACATAAATATTAGGCAACATATTGGAGAGGCCCACAAAGTTTGAGGTCAATTGTATTTGTATAAATATTCGTTTATACTAGAATGGCCAAATTAAATGATGTGGGACCACAAAAATAATTGCCACAGGCAATTTGGGATCCAAATGTAGTTGATACTATTTCAACCAATACTTGGGGATTTTTATGCATGTTGTAAACATTTTTATTTCACTGCTCAAAGATATAATAATTTGACTTGCAATTTAAATTTAAATTTGGCTTTGGTTTTTATCATGTGGCACTTAAGCTTGCAAAACATGGTGACAAGGCATCATTGGCATGTGGTCACTGTAGCATGACACTGGGGGTGTTACAAATCTCCTCCACTACAAGAAATCTCGTCCCAAGATTTAAGAGGTGGGGTAAGGGGGAAAGTTCTAGTTACGCTATTCTAACGAGTCTTCTCGGTCTCTGTTGCTCTTATCGAAGAGGTTGATCCCTTTCATTGATGTCTTCATTTCTCTGCTTCAGGTCATCATGATGAAGTCATCATCCTTTCTTCGGGAACTCCATCGTATGTACGAATAGGGTAGAAGGGGGAAACTATAAGGATAGATGTATGGAAGGACTGATATTCGGTTGAACAAATGAAACACACCAATAGCAAAGTAAGAAGGTACAATAAGAATTTTCAAGCGGCTAGGCAATCGTTCGATGCCAAAACCAGAGTGTGGAAAGGGTTCACAGCAACAGGGAATAATATTGCATCTAATACGAGAATAGATCACTAGGAAGGTGGCTTGTGAATTACATATGAAGCCAAGCGCGAGGAATAACTTTGGGAACAGGGATGTACATGAGAGTCAGGTTTCGGTCCTGTGGAACTGTTGTTTGTGTGGATTAAGAGTAGGAAGAACGATGACATCTTGCATGGTCAAGATAGCATGGCATGTCAGAGGATAGCTTGTCATCTTTGTCGGCAACAATATCGGTACCACGGGCGGGGGACGAAGAGAATCATTTTCTTGCTCGCAATGTGAGGTGGGCCAATAGGCAAAGTTCTCGTCCATCGGTGGTTACCGGAATGTCAGCAACAATAGTAACATGGTCTTATTGACAGAGTTGTACACCGAGGTGCTTACTTAAGCAGGGATTTATTACTACTTATATCATATAGATCACAAGAAGGGTTAAACAAACCAATGGAAAGGAAAAAGTGATTATCAGATTTAAATAGAACAATGGAAAGGAAAATGTGTATACACGAGTATTAGGTGTATCTCCTTCCCAAGAGCAAGTAGAGCGGGATAATCATGACAGGACTGCAAGTAGATAACCATCTAGGGAAAGGGGCGAGGAAACTCATGATGTTACCCATACAATGGTGTTTGGATAATTGATCAAGAAACATTTAGTATTATGCTTCCAATGTTCTTATGATGTTTAAGTACCACAGTCATGCTTCGGGATAGCATTGACATGGTCATCAGGTAAAGGTCAGACTTTGGATACACAAATGATTCATCGGAAACAACTTATAAAATAAGTCATACAATTTTAGCAAGGAAAAGATAAGGATGTGGTCGACGGGCTCAGCAACAATTCATCGAGATTTCCATAAACATGGATTTCCACAATTAAGTGAACAAGGTGATAGCGTTGAACACACCAAAGTATATAATGAAGTTTGTTCAAGGAGAACATCCACAATTAAACATTGAACGAAAGTGCACCTGGAAATATGGACCAAGTAGCATGATCAATGTTAGAATGGTTATTCAATAACCAAAAAGACCTAGAATGAAACTATCGAGCATTCACTTCAAAGCAATAGGGTTGCTAGAAGTTTTGAATTCACACATCATAGTTCAATTGTCGGTATTCCGGCTAGAAACAACACGGGGACCAAGAAATGAACGGACATGCCAAGAAGTATTACTATATCAAGAATGCTTAAGAGGTGGAGCAATTCTCACAACATCCTTGACATAAAAGATGGTAATACTCCAAGGTAGAACATAACATAAGTTGGATAGCAAGGAACTCAAGGTACAACACAAAACAAGAACAAGTTTTGTGTTGGAGGGAAAGCAAGAATGTTGTCGATGTTAACACAAATCATCGAGGGGGACAAGGATGGTATTCCTTATCATGATTTTGATTGATATCCTAGAAGAGTTCAGAATGTTGATGATGATCACGACACATTTGTCGAGAGGTTTCTTGAAGATGTAATTGATCATCGACAACATCAAGCAAAAGGAATCATGAAGCGAAAGGTTATCAGAACCATAGATAAGATTGCAAGCTCAGAAACGAAATTGTCTTTCAAGACAACCAACATGATGTTGAAAGCTCGATGTAAGATTAGTGTACTATTTGAATTGGGTTCCGGGGATGAAGGACATAGATAGCATGGTCAAGCTTCAGCATGACGATGATGATTTAGACAATCGACTGGGAATGACATGATCGAGTACAAACTCATAAGCAATGAAGATTACTAAGAGTTATTGGATCACAGTGCGGACATAATTCACTTATTGGTGTTCTCGAGTGACTAGCAACTCAGAACCCGAGGAAAAATTATAATTGGTGAGAAACAATACTTGTTGCATAACTCATAAGAATTAATGTAGTTCTGTGATATTATCGGGATAACAGAGGGTAATACTCAAAGGTGGAGCAGGATTGAGGTTGGACAGATGTATTGATCTGCAGAAGACAAGTACTTTAACTTGTCCAAGAAATGGGATCAAAGAAGAACAATATGGTCAGATCCACGATTGCAAATGACCAAACCACAGATACAAGATCAAATTATACCAAGGGAATAATTATTATTACGAGAAGCTTTCATGATAAGATCTACATCGTGTCCATGGGCATGAACACAAAATTCAAGGTCGACTCCCACTTTTTCAATGCACAACTTTTCATTAACTTCTCGCCTTCGAAGAAGTTGTAGTGTTGAGAATTTTATCTGGCAAAACACCAGAAGAGTATGACTCATGAAGACTCTCGGGTTCACACGGATTAGGGAAGGCATAGGTTCGACCCATCGGGGCATCTTAGGAACATATACCACAAACTTCAAGAGTAAATAACACAAGCTCGATAGTAGAGCATGGTTGACAAAAGCAGATGATACAATTTACCAAAGGCATTATGTATCAGGGGGAAGAACTTCACGAGGTTTTTGAATGTTAAGGACACTGTCGGATAATAACCCAGCAATGGGTCTGGTGGTCCACAACGGAGCTGATGTGAGTATCCGTACTCAATCAGAGAAAGAAAGAATGGAAAGGCATCAGGTTATGGAATCATATAAATAATTCAATGCTTAAATACAAAGAAATGATGATTTCTAGATCGGTGTATCAGAACCAGATGCGCGGATCAAATATTAGTAAGTTGAATAGACTTAGGGGTATAATCGACGACAATTTGATTAGCCGAGAACCAGCTAATTTTTAAAATAACGTCTGAGCCAAAAGTATAATTTCTAAGGATCAATTGATGATTGCGAGTATTCGTAAAATATCAAATCGAAGGCTCAAAATAACGATGACAAAGGAGACTAATGGATATTGCTAGATATATGGAAGTAACCATAATGCAGGCAGGCAAGACTTTATAGAGGAATAAGTTGCAGAGGATTCTCGGAAGATCGCATAGTATTTCAAAGTATCTTATGAAACATACACTGGTAAAGCGAGCTGCTATACAAATGGTTTTTAACCCTTTTCCGCGATGGCATTTTGAACCGTCGCATAGTGAGTGTGGGCAATAGGGAGGTCCTTCCCACACGACCCACAAACTATTGAGGATAGGCCCTCCGGTCACACACGCTAGGCAAAATGAGCTCATGTGCGACGGGCGAGCGATCAAATACAATAATACAGGCCCAATCGGTTCCAATCGTAAGTACATCCCACACAGTCAGTCCCAGACAAACGTTTTTGTTTGTATGTACATTCCATATAGTCAATCCAAGGAATACATTTCCGTTTGTATGTACATCCCACACAATCAATCCAAGAAGTACGTTTCCATTTGTATGTACATCCCACACAGTCAATCCAGGGAAAACGTTTCCACTCACACGTACATCACACACAATTTTCCCCGTTAAATCATTTGTGATAGCGTTGCCATTGCAGATGATATTTACAATTTTATCATTTGCATTATTGAATGCATCATACACGGTGCATAGAAGAGACTGTGTGGCATTGGCTGTCCATCACACACACTTTTTATATGGAAAACATTTGTGCTAGGTGGCCTAACGCAAATAGTTTTCAAGAGGAAGTCGTGTGTGATTGTTCATTGATCCAACACATTTTCTTCCTAGAAACTATGTGCGTTGTCTAAGGTCATCGCCCACGGTGTTTTCTCAATAGCCGTTTGCAATAGAAACCCCAATTAGCAGGCTAATTGGCCTATTATTAATAATCCATTTATTAATCAAATTGACATTTCATATTAAGCACACAATATATTTCATTTTTGTATTAAGGAAGCATGATTTAATAATTGAAATACATCAGAGTACAACATCGTATAGCTTCAGCACTCAGTTACACCATATAGGCATATAGCTAGCTACCCCATTACACAAATACTCCAGCACCAAGTTTCACATGCAACATCTATAACCTTTCGAAATTAGCATCATAGACGGTACATAGACAGATGAATCTCATCTGGAAAACTGTTGAAGTGGAAGGCAAATATTGAGCCTCCATTAATGTTGAAGATCTTTTCAACTTTAGGCCAGTGCCTGTGGATGATTGATTGTCCATCCTTTTGTCCTCTTCAGGAAGAGTTCAATATTTTACCGTGGGTGTTGTATGAATACCTTCCTCGCCTCCTGACCATACAGGTGGTTTGAGAGGCAATCATCAGTGAACTGCTTTGGAAAGGCCTGAAAACAAGCATATGCATAAATATCTTCTCTAGATTTGAAATGGCGCAAAGGAATAAAAAAGACAAGGTATAATAGTTAGTACTGTCCTATAGTGAACTGATGTCTTCTTCATTGTGCAGACAAAGATCTTATTGTTTTTTGTCGCTAATTTTTTTATCCTAACAATCTTTCTGAGTTTCTTGACTTGACTGATATTCATGGACAACTCATTTCCCCATATGCAAAAAGGGTCGAACAGTGGGTCAAAACATCTGATAGCAAGACCTACATGCGCAAGACCAAATTGTTAAAAACCTAAATATTAGAATGGTTCCTGCAATTGCAAAATAATGTGCTATTAGACAAAGGACCATGCATGTGCAAACCTCGATTGTAAACCTTAGTGCTTCCCATTTTTTCCCTGCAACACATATAAGGTAGTTAGTGATCAGGTTAAGTGAGGGTTGGCATGCTATCAGTAAAATATGTTGATGAAAAATAAACACATTGCAGATTCATCAGATTAATTCGAGCCACATGGAAAAGCCATTTATCCAAACCAAGCATGATTAAGAACTAGGAAATATAGCAATTATATATGTTTTTCATGTATTAAGTGCAGCCAAATTTGATTTATTCCTCACATGCATAATAATACAAAATTGTAGCCACAACAATTGGACATCGCATTGCAGAATTGAACCAAGTAGTTAACTAAACACCACAACAAATGAACCAAACATTAACTGAGCACCACATTGCACAATATAACATACTCCTAATAGAAGATCAGACAGTTAACCAAACCAAGCGTGCTTAACAACTTGGAAATATAGCAATTGTATTTGTTTCTCATGTATTTAGTACAGCCAATTCGATTTATTTCTCACATGGTAGACAATAAAAAAATGCACCCACAAAAATTGAACATCGCATTACAGAATTGAACCAAATAGTTAACTAAACACCACAACAAATGAACCAAACATTAACTAAGCACCACATTGCACAATATATAACATACTAGAAGATCAGACAGTTAACCAAACCAAGCATGCTTGACAACTTGGAAATATAGCAATTGTATTTGTTTCTCATGTATTTTGTATAGCCAAATTCGATTTATTTCTCACATGGAAGACAATACAAAATTGCACCCGAAAGAATTGAACATAACATTGCAGAATTGAACCAAACAGTTAACTGAACACGACAACAAATTAACCAAACAGTTAATAAGTGAGCACCACATTGCATGACATATAGAACATATACACTAGAGGAACAGACTGCATGGTAAAAGTACATAGGATAATTCACTAGAATTTGTTAAGGAAAGGCAGGAGCAGCACATGCAATGGGTAAACCGAGCATGCTTAACCGGTGTAGCTAGCTAACTGAACATAGGTCCTTATAGTGAGCTAATAAGACAAGCTACTCCTCATCGTCAGAGATATCGATGATGATTGGCTCCTTGGACATTGTAGGAACGAAGTATGTCTACCAGAGGGGGGGATGGGAGTTTTAAAATTTCTTTCGAAATATCAAAACTCTCGGAACCCAGTAGCAGAGCGAATGTAAACTAAGAACAGTGAGTGAGTAAAAACTACCGAATGGAAACTAAGAGCATGCATCGAGACAAATCACATGGTTGAAACAGATCGAATGAAAAGAGGAGTAGTAGCTGTAACCAGTGATGCTCAATGGTGACAAGGAATTTGGTTGACCAGTTCGTCCATCTGCACAAGGACTACTTCTGGTTGGAGGGGTTGTGACTTAACACGGAAGATAAACTCTCTTTACCCTATTCTCCTCGACAATTGGTTCGTCAACCAATGTCGATTACTCATGGTAGATACTTGAGGTGATCACCGAACCTTCATAGACTTCTTCTTAGAGAACCACAATTACTCTTGGTCTCTGAAGAAATTGACACCTAACCGACTAGAGAGTTTGCTGCTCTCAAGAGTAATAGGCGGAGCGTACTAGACTTAGATTCAAGTGATGCTGAACCACTATCTAATTTTTTGGCTCTAGGGGTTTTCTCTCGGTGGGTTTTAAACTCAAATCACTCTGGAGAGGGGGTTACTCAACAATCTTCTCACAATCAAACGGAGCAGCCACCGGACAACGCCGACGCGGGGTGGCTATTTATAGTCGCACCCTTCCCTGGCAGGAAATGACCATTTTGGACATGTGGTCCAGCCAATGGCCAACCAACACGTTTGCAATGGTCGGATTTCAAAGAGAAACAATAAAATTACTCGAGGACCCAGTAATGCTAACTCCTCGATCAGAGACAAATCTCACGCAGCGAAGAAGATCACAGTCTCTTGCTGGCAAGTATTTGCTCAGAACACAAAGAGATTTCTCTCGCAACTTTCATAGGATTTGGGCTTAGCATCAGAGAATCAAAGCTTCGAACGCTACACCCCTCTTAATAGTATGGTGGTCCCGTGACTCAATAAAGAGAAGAGAAACAGCGAAATAAATGCTACGTCTTCAATCTTCTCAGTCACAGTCACTTCCTTCGAACAAGCACCGAACCAATTGCTTTGCGTCAACAATTTTTGAGGGGTCACTCTTGTTATCATAATCTTCGATGATAACCTTCACTGCCACACAGAGGATTATCTTCGTCATTTGAATCAAACTCCTCGTGTTTCGAGGGACCTGTTACTCTGTGTGCACTAGCAAACACATAAGTCCCATATTGTTTATGTCAACAAACTCCAAAAGATAAGAAGGCAGATTATTACACCAACAATCTCCCCCTTTTTGGATGATTGTTGACAAAACAGATAACCATCAAACTGAAGATAGATAAATGAAAAGTAATTTGAACAAGAGTGAATAAGTGTTACTTTGCTTGATGATGAAATAGACTCCCCCTAAATGTATGCAGGGATAAAGATATGAGATTAATTCTTCTGCAAATTTTGAAGTATACAGAGGAAATTTCAATCATTTGAGACAATGATTCGCACTGATGACATATAATCCATCGAGATCGTAGTGCAATCATTCATAACTTCCGATAACAATTCCACCTACAAAAAAAATGCTTCGAGAGAAATGGTGTAGCAGGCGGGGTTATTAACATTACAACACATAAGTTTTACAACTTAGAACAGATAGGCTAAAACCAAAAGTTTTAGACTGGCACGAAACCAAACCAAAGAAACACAGAAAGCAAATCTATCGAGACTCGATGTAATTCTCCCCCTTTTTGTCAACTAGTGTAAAAAAGGTGATGAATAACATGAGTGTCAAAGCGCAGAACTTGGTTCACTCGGCAGCATCTCCAGAAGAACTGTCCGAGGTGATTTCATTTTTGGAAGTAACTGGACTGACTTTGGCTTCAACAGCAGCAGATTTTCCTTCAGTGATAACAGCTTGGGGCTGAGAAGAGGATGGCATATCTGGAGCAGCCTCATGAGGAACACGGGAAAACACATTTCCTTCGGCAGGTTTCACAGTTGGAGAGGTGGCTTCAGATTCTTTGAGCAGTTTGCGAAGCTTGATATGCAGAAGATTAGTGGTTGGCTCTCGAGTAGGTAGAGAAGGAGTACGTCGATCTTGGAAATCTTCAATGGAGAAGCCTTTATCAATATAATCATAGAGCTCTTTAAGATTGACATTCAGGAGTTGTCGCTCGGTAAAGAACTTGCGAAGTAATTTCCAGAGCCACTTCTTGTTTTCATCTGCAATTAGATGCATGATTCTTGTTCGGTTGTTGAGAGCATTTAGCTCAAAGGCAAGGTGTTCTTTCTCTCGTCGATCTTCAGCAATGTGCTGCAGCAGCAGTTGTTGTGTACGCAAACTGACTTCAAGTTGTTATGGAGGTGGAAGCGAAGTCTTTCGGTCGCGTTGAGGCAGACGTGGCCCGTCGAATGTTTTGTGATAATCCTGAGGGCTTGAAGCGGGCAATTTACCCGAAGAAATATCTTCTATAACTTGCAAAGTATCGCGAATAGGAGGTATGCAGCTTTTGTGACTTTGCTTCGCCAGATACATTGTGCGCATAACATGATAAACCACTATCTGGATCCAGGGCGCATAAAATTTGACGCAGTTGGGATACTGAGCGGAATCCTTCAGTATGCGCAGAAACATATCCTCAACATCAAAGATATACCGCTCAGAAATTGCATAGATGACATTCCGAAGAACATCTGAGATGGATTTGTCTGTGCTCATCCCGGTTAGAGGGCAAATGGTGTAAGAGAGCATATGATATAGAGTCTGATTCTCGAAAGTTAAATGCTTAGGCCTGGGAGGACCAGTGTAATCACGAATTTTTTTCTTCATCCATGGTGCACCAAAAAGTTTCATCTGAAATGACATCAATGTTGTGCACTCGAATTTCATGGGCACCATGCTCAAAGCGAGGGAAATGGAAGTGCGAGACAAAATCCGTCGAGGTGCATTTGATGTGTTTTCCTTCGGTCATCCATTCCATGATCCAGTTTGAGCTGTCAGATTCATCACCAGAGATGTATAGTGTAGCATAGAACTGAAGAACAATCTCTCTGTTCCAAGGATGTTCGAATGAAAATACATTGGTGAGGCAGAAATCTTCTAGATCTTGCAGCAACTGATTGAAGCAGCCAATATTCTTCATAGCTGGGATGTCCGGGTATACATGCGTGAATATCTTCTTGCTGTCATAGAGGACCCAAGTGTAATAGATTGCCTGTTCCTTTTCCAGAAGCGAGGCGATTCAGAAGTGCGTGACCCATCATACAGACTATCTTGAAAGAACTGGGGATGCACATTCCGATTGAAAAGAGGTCCTTTGGGGCCAGCTCCTGCCGAGAACAAAGGCAGTTCTTCACGAGGGTATGGGTATTTGAATTCATCTTCAGGAGTGATAAATTCATCACCATATACCACTAAGTCAGTATGGCAAGCAGAAACAAAATTTTGTTCGGAGGGACCAGCTTCTTGTATTTTGGGCGCTGTGTCGATAGACAACTTGAATGGTGATCGAACTGGTGGAGCAACAGAGGGATTTGCAGAGCCAGTAGGCACTGGGACAAATTCCTTCATTTTAGGCACTGGGGCCGAGTCACGCACTGGAGGTGGTTGAGGTTGTTCCTCGGGAATCTGTTGTTGCTGAACAGTTGGAGGGACCGAGACCTTTGGCGAATCATGAACTAGAGAAGCTTGGGGCTCAGAGCGAAGGAATTCACCTTCCTCAAAAACATTTTGCTGAGATGAAATATCGGCTTGAACAGGGGAGGCCAGAGGCACTGGTTCAGTTGATCTTGGTGAGGGAGGAGCATCCAAGACTTTGACTAGGGGCGGCGAATGAATAGCTGGCTTAGGAGATTTTTCTTTCTGAGGTAGAGCATCTGGTCGTTCAAGTGACTTTTCTTACGGAGCAAGAGGAACATTCTTCTTCGCAATTTTCTTTCGACGCCTCTTTGTTTGCTATGCAGATTGATCAATATGGCCCTTAAAAAGATCATCATAGTGAGTAACTTTTGCTTGATGCTCAGAACAGATCTTCTGAACAATTTCATCTAGATCCGTGTGAAAACGCAACCTTCTGTGTCGGAGAAGAGTCAGGGCACGGTTGATATCCTTGTAGGAATCTTCGAGTGCTTTGATGACAAATTTTGATGAAGCAGTTTTCATTTGATCATCAAGCTCATTTAGTTTGGAAGAAAGTGTGTTGATTTCAACTGCATCTTCTCTCATTTATGCAACAATAGTAGTGGCCTGAGAAATAACTTCAGGAGGGATAGGCAAAGAAGCCACATCACCATCGAATGGATTGTCCACAAACTTATCAAGCTGTTCCATGATGAACACATGATTGTAGTAGTGAGGAGCATCAGTCTTTGCAGTTGGAGCAGTTTGTACTGGAATTTGCTCGGAGGGAGGTTTAGAAGCCAATGGCTGAATCAATGTTGGAGCAAATTTAGTAGCCTTTTCCTTCGGAGCAATAGCTTGAGGAGCACTTTGCTTGGTAGTAGGTGCCTTGATTTTCTTCTGCTCAGGCTTGGGAATCCGTTCGCCTGGCTTTGCAGTACTCACAGGGGCGTCAACTACCAAATCCTTTAGATCGATTGCTTCTGGATGAGGAGTCAAATTCACATGCTGTTGCATAGTGACAGTTGTAGGTGGAGTTTTCCAGTCAGTGATCTTCTTCGGTGCAGTAGGAACCCGAAGATCAGGCAGCACCGTTGAAGTGGTGATATTCACTTGCTCGCTGAGAGTAGCATCAACTTCATCTTTTGTGAGCGGGGGATCATCTTTATCAGAGGAATCACTTCTGCCTGATTCAGCTGCTCTTTTCTTTGGAGCACTCTTTCTCTTAGATGCAGCAGAACTGGGATCATGCTTGCGTTTAGAGCGACCTTCAGATTTGTCTTTGGCCTTTTTCTTCATCATATCTTCTTGAAGAAGGCGATGACTTTCTTCTTCACGAGCCTTTTTCTTTTCTTCCCTTTTTGGTCGCTTGATGGCATTCTTTTGACGCTTAGCAAGCTCATCAGGATAAGATTCGGGAGTGCGAAGGGAAGAATCATGAGCATTTGGTGGTGGCGGCGGTCTCTCCTGGGGATCAGTAGGTTTGAGGAGACCAATTTCTCGACAATCACCCCATGGTGGATGAAATGCAAAGTTCTGTGAAAACCGAGGGTGAATAAGTTCATAATTGAACCATTTGCGCACCCAGTGGCATCGAATCCATTACAGACACTTATCTCTGTGATGCTTTGTTTCTCCGAGAACAGTGTTATACCAATCATGGGAGATGTATTCAGTTGTGTTTGCATATGGTTGTCTGCCACCCTTGTTCTTCTTCGGAGCATCTTCTTCTTGCTCATCAGCATTTTCCTCAGTTCTCTTTCTCTTGCTGGTTGCTGGGCCTATCATTGGGCCCTTTGCATTTGGAGCTTTGGATTCATCTGTTGTGCCCAAAATGACATCTTCTCCATCAGCCATGCTCATTGGTCGAGCAGAATCCTCAACTGACTGCATACACCTGTGAATAAGGATAGATGCGAGGGGAAATGGGGACAGGGTTACGAATGCTCACAGCGAAGATTTTGCGAACGAAAACATTTTGAAGAGGAATTAGATGCAGACTTTGAGAAATGTTTTAAATGAAAGAAATGTGTAGAATGAACTAGCAGGTTCAAAGAATATACTAGTCAACGTGCTAAGCATTCCATTCGTCGAGACATAACACAAACCCTAGATCTGAAAAAAATTCGGATGCGAGGGACAACTACAAACCACATCCGCACAAGTTACCTAGCAGTAAGGATCTGATAAATGCGGTAAATTCATGATATTTCTACCGCAGAAGAACTCGAATGAGATAGAAGGAAGAACGAGTTCGCACTACACATACCCTAACTCGGTGATGTGCAGCAGCTACGACGGCGCGGGGAGGAGGATGATCCGTGGCGGCGAGGGATGACTCCGGCGACCTCTTTCCGGCAGCAAAGCGGCAAAGACGATCGACGACATCGAGCTCAAGGAGGAGCAGTGCAATAGGGATTCAGAAAGTGATGGAGGCAAAGGTGAGAAGTGGATGAGGGAGCGGTGGCAATGCGGTTTATATACGCGAGGAGAAATAACCGCATCGGGTGAATCAAATCGGACGGCTATCGTGAAAGGACTTTTGTGATTCAATGGTTCAGGAAGAATCGCAGTTGATAAACAACACGTGGCAACCGTCATCAAAGATCGTGGTCCTGACTTGGACAGGAAACCCCAAATTTTGGACGGCTTTCGCCAAATCGAATTAAGTTCGTAACGAACCTTTAACATGGTCAAGGACACCAGATAAAGTTTCGGTACCAGATGAAATTGAGCATTCATAACAGAATAGCATAGAATGGAAGAGATATAATAGAGGGAAAACAGGGTCCTAGGCATTTCACTCAGAGAAAGAAACGCAAACACCCGAGAGAAAAGCTATGAGTGAAATGCATTCGGACTAACACAAAATCCTTCAACCGAAAGGCAACTCAACAAAGGGAAATCGTGGTGGTGTGACCCACCGTATAAGAACTGTATGACCCCGAGCATCGCACAATTATCGTGGCACCCGGTTAGTCTAGTTCTTCATTAATGTATTCACTCTCAGAAAGAAAATTTCACTTTGTCAAAATTTTCAAACTCTTTGAGTGTTGTGCACCCATTCCTTCTAAGAAGTGGAGGTGTTGGTATGGGTGCCGATTCCAGCTTACTGCACGTTTGCAGAATCTAGGATATTTAGCTCACATCGTAACACACAGAATCTTTTCTCATCGAGAGGCTTGGTGAAAATATCAGCAAGATTATCTTAAGTGTTGACATGACTGATAACAATATCCCCTCGAGCAAGATGACCACAAATGAAATGATGTTAGATGGCAATATGCTTGGTGCAAGAGTGCTACACTGGATTGTGTGCAATTTTGATCATACTCTCATTATAGCAGTAGAGAGGAATATTCTTGATCTTGATGCCATAATCCTTCAGAGTCTGCTTCATCCATAATAATTGAGTGCAACAAGCACCAGCAGCAATATATTCGGCCTCAGCCGTAGAGAGAGATACACAATTCTGCTTCCTTGACGACCAACATACCAAAGATCTACCAAGGAAATGGCATGTCCCCGAAGTAGATTTCCTATCAACCAGGTCACCTGCGCAATCTGGGTCTGAATATCCAATGAGATCAAACTGTGCTCCCTTAGGATACCATAAACCTAAGGTGGGGGTGTGAGCCAAATATCTCAGAATATGCTTGACCGCTTGGTGATGCGATTCTTTTGGTGCAGCTTGATAGTGGGCACACATACAAACACTCAACATAATATCAGGTCTGGATGAACATAAGTAGAGTAAAGAGCCAATCATCGAACGATAAGCCTTCTGATCATAATCCTTACCGTACACATCTGCGTCCAGCTTACCATTCATGGGCATTGGAGTTTTGTAGCCCTTTAGTTTGCAATCTTGCATTTTAAACTTTTTCAGACAATCTTTCAGATATTTCTCCTGAGATATGAAAATTCCATTGTCCTGTTAACGAATTTGCAGTCCGAGAAAGAACTTAAGTTCACCCATCATAGACATTTGATATTTCTCGGACATCATTCGTCCGAACTCCAAGCTGCAAGCATTGTTAGTACAACCAAAAATAATATCATCCACATAAATTTGACACACGAATAGATCACCATCAACAACGCGTGTGAATAGAGTGGAATCAGTGGATCCTGGCTTGAACACTTTGTCGAGCAGAAACCTCTTCAAGGTATCATACCAAGCTCGAGGGGCTTGCTTCATCCCATATAGAGCATTTTTCCACCTGAAAACTTTGTTAGGAAACTGAGGATTTTCAAAGCCAGGTGGCTGCCTAACATAAACTTCCTCATCAATTTCACCATTGAGGAAAGCACTTTTCACATCCATTTGATAAAGCAGGATATCATTGTAGTTTGCATAAGCGAGAAGAATACGAATTGCCTCAAGGCGAGCAACAGGAGCATAAGTTTCGCTGAAATCAATACCTTCTACCTGTGTATACCCTTGAGCATCGAGACGTGCTTTGTTTTTGACAACAATGCCATTTTCATCTTGCTTATTCCAGAATATCCATTTTGTGCCAATGATATTGTGCTTCTTAGGATTCGGCTTGTCGACCAATTCCCATACATCATTCAATTCAAATTGCACCAACTCTTCTTGCATGGCATTCATCCAATCGGGATCATTCATGGCTTCTTCATACTTGGTAGGTTATGTCAATGAGACAAACGAGAAACTGCCACGGTAGTTAGCCAACTGAGTGCAAGAACGAGTTGTGGGTCGATAACCTGGATACTCGAGATCGTCGAGAATTAATGAAGGGTCAACTCGATTACCGACACGAGGAAGAGGATTTTCATCTTGATGGTCATTTTCATTTTCCTTAGCATCAGCATCAGGATTAGCATTTATATCGCCAGTTTCATCAGGATTGGCATTTTGATTGGCATCTGCATTCTGGTTGCCATTTGTGTTCGAAGAGGCATTTTCTTCGGCGGTGGCTTGGCGTGTTCTGCTTCGAGTCAATGGGGTGTCATCATCGGAAGATTCAGGTACATTTCCTTCAACTGGCCTGACGCTCCCAATGGCCATTTGCCGAATTGCATCCAAAATCGATGGTTCATTTATCACAGTAGGCAGGTTCTCATTTTGGGAGCCATTAGATTCATCAAACCACACATTTACCGTTGCCATAACTTTCCCATGGTGAGAGTTATAGACACGATAAGTATGCGAGTTCCAGCCATAACCAAGAAGAAAACCTTCATGTGCCTTAGGTGCAAACTTGGAATTATGATTCATGTCACGAATATAGCAGGGCGCACCAAAAACACGTAAATAAGAAACATTTGGTTTCTTGCCAGTGATAAGCTCATGTGAAGTTTTCTTAAGGAACTTGTGAAGATAAATATGATTCACAACATGACAAGCAGTATTAATAGCATCAGCCCAGAAGCGAATATGAGTTTTATACTCACTAAGCATTGTTCTCGCCATTTCAATGAGAGTTCTATTCTTTCACTCAACAACTCCATTCCGTTGGGGAGTGTATGCGGCAGAGAACTCATGAGTTATACCATTTTCGTCGAGAAAGTCTTCGATATGAGTATTTTTGAGCTCAATACCATTATCGCTTCTGACATGCTTAATTCACACATCGTATTCATTTTGGCCCTTCTTGGCGAATCTTTTGAAGATGTCTTGAGTGCAAGTTTTGTCTTCGAGAAAGAATACCCAAGTGTAACAAGAGAAATCATCAACAATAACCAGACCATAATGACTGCCTCCGAAACTCGCATAGTTTGGAGGTCTGAATAAATCCATATGAATAATTTCCAAAGGTCTTGTAGTGGTCATGACAATCTTTGGTGAATGATGCTTCTTGGCCAATTTACCGGCCTCACATGCAGCACAAAGACGATCCTTGTCGAGTTTCACATCAGGAATGCCACGTAGATGATTTTTCTTCACGAGAGTCTGTAAATTTCTCATACCTGCATGACCAAGTCTTTGGTGTCACAGCCATCCTTCGGTTGCTTTTGCAAGCAAACAAGTTTGGACTGAAGGACCCTTAGAGAAATCCACAATATATAAATCATCCTTTCTATTTCCCTCGAAGACGAAGGAATTGTCAGAGGCCATAAATACAATGCATTTGGATATGGAAAATAGAACTAGCATGCCTAGATCACAAAGCTTGCCAACTGACATGAGATTGAATCCAAGAGACTGAACAAGTAAAACATCATCAATGCTCTTATCTTTGGAAATAGCAACTTTACCTAACCCAATTACCATTCTTTTGTTGTTGTCGCCAAAAGTGATATACTTTAGAGATGAAGCAGTTAAGTTGGGGTCGATAAACAACGACTTGTCTCCGGTCACATAACTAGTGCATCCACTATCCATTATCCATTCGGTACACCCGGAGACATAGTCCTGCAGAAGAATTAGGCTTTCTTAACCACCCACATCTTTGCAGGTGGCTTTGAAACAAGAGAGCGAGCAGGATATGATTTCTTTTGGTAACCATAATAGTTACTCGAACCAGTGTGAGCATAATTGAAAGAATAGGCATTGAAATTCTTTCCAGACGAATGAGTATAGTGGTTGAATGAGGTATTCATGTACTCATTCTGTCGAACTTCTTTACGAGTATTTTCTGCCTGCATGGTTATACATTAGTAATAGGCAAAGTGTTGATAGTTTTCATTGGCACCCAGATAGCTTTCTTTGCGGGACCATTTCTGCTGTTTGGTCCGACATAGCGAGCAACAGTCTCACCACGTTGGTTTATGAACAACCTATAGTTGTCCAGAGAATCATCATGAGAATATTCAGGAATGGGAGAGTCTTATCCCGAAAGCAAAGCTGGATCGAGCGTTTTGGTCTTGGCTGACTGATACGTCCATTTTGCATCATGTTTTCCTACTGTTATTTTTATTTTTTTATGCATAATAATGCTTTTTGGAGTAATTCTAATGCCTTTTCTCTCATAATATGCAAGGTTCACACAAAGAAGGAGAATACCGGCAGCTGGAATTCTGGACCTGAAAAAGCTACGTCAGGCTACCTATTCTGAACAACTCCAAATGAGCTGAAACTTCATGGAGATTTTTTATGGAATATATAAGAATTATTGGAGCAAATAACTACCATAGGGGGCCCACCAGGTGGGCACAACCCACCTAGGCGTGCCAGGGAGCCCAGGCGCGCCCTGGTGGGTTGTGCCCTCCTCGGCCCACCTCCGGTGCCCCTCTTCTGGTATATAAGTCATTTTGACCTAGAAAAAATAAGGAGAGGACTTTCGGGATGAAGCGCCGCCGTCTCGAGGCGGAACTTGGGCAGGAGCACTTTTGCCCTCCGGCGGAGCGATTCCGCCGGGGGAACTTCCCTCCCGCAGGGGAAAATCATCATCATCATCATCACCAACAACTCTCCCATCTTGGGGAGGGCAATCTCCATCAACATCTTCAACAGCACCATCTCCTCTCAAACCCTAGTTCATCTCTTGTGTTCAATCTTTGTACCGGAAACTTAGATTGGTGCTTGTGGGTGACTAGTAGTTTTGATTACATCTTGTAGTTGATTACTATATGGTTTATTTGGTGGAAGATTATATGTTCAGATCCATTATGCTATTAAATACCCCTATGATCTTGAGCATGATTATCATTTGTGAGTAGTTACTTTTGTTCTTGAGGTCACGGGAGAAATCTTGTTGCAAGTAATCATGTGAACTTGATATGTGTTCGATATTTTGATGATATGTATGTTGTGATTCCCTTAGTGGTGTCATGTGAAAGTTGATTACATGGCACTTCACCTTATTAGGGCCTAAGGGAATGCATTGTGGAGTAGTTATTAGATGATGGGTTGCGAGAGTGACAGAAGTTTAAACCCTTGTTTATGCGCAACTTCGTAAGGGACTGATTTGGATCCAAAAGTTTAATGCTATGGTTAGATTTTATCTTAATACTTTTCTCGTAGTTGCGGATGCTTGCGAGGGGTTTAATCATAAGTAGGAGGTTTGTTCAAGTAAGAACAACACCTAAGCACCGGTCCACCCACATATCAAATTATCAAAGTAGCGAACACAAATCAAACCAACATGATGAAAGTGACTAGATAAAATTCCCGTGTACCCTCAAGAGCGCTTTGCTTATCATAAGAGACCGTCTTGGCCTGTCCTTTGCCACAAAAGGATTGGGCTACCTTGCTGCACTTTTGTTACCACTACCGTTACTTGCACACATTACAAATTGTCTTGCTATCAAACTACTCGTTACTTATAATTTCAGTGCTTGGAGAGAATATCTTGCTGAAAACCACTTGTCATTTCCTTCTGCTCCTAGTTGGGTTCGACACTCTTACTTATCAAAAGTACTACGATTGATCCCCTATACTTGTGGGTCATCAAGGATCTTTTTTGGCACCGTTGCCGGGGAATGAATCGCTCTTGGTAAGTGGAAATCGGTAAGGAAAAATTATTACTACGTGCTGAAATTTATTGTCACTTGTTACTATGGAGAACAATCCTTTGAGGGGTTTGTTCGGGGTATCTTCACCTCGACTGGAACCACAATTAGTTACCCCTCAACCTACTGCACCTACTAAAAAGATTGGTTATGAAATTCCTTCGGGTATGACAGAACAACTGCTAGCTAATCCTTATGCAGGAGACGGAACTGAGCATCCTGATATGGATTTGATATATGTGGATGAAATTTATGGATTATTTAAGCTTGCAGGTTTACTCGGAGATGAAGCTAAGAAGAAGGTTTTCCCTTTATATTTTAAGGGAAAAACATTGGCATGGTATAGGCTATGCGATGATATTGGATCCTGGAATTGGAATCGATTGAAATTGGAATTTCACCAAAAAAATTATCCTTTGCATCTAGTTCATCATGATCGGAATTACATATATAAGTTTTGGCCTCTTGAAGGAGAAAGTATCGCTCTAGCTTGGGGGAGGCTTAATTCAATGTTATATTCATGCCCCAATCATGAGCTCTCAAGAGAAATTATTATTCAGAATTTTTATGCTTGGCTTTCTCGTGATGATCAATCCATGCTCGATACTTCTTGCACTGGTTCCTTTATGAAGAAGACTATTGAATTCAGGTGGGATCTTTAAGAAAGAATTAAACGCAACTCTAAAGATTGGGAACTCGACGAAGGTAAAGAGTCAGGTATTAAGCTTAAGTATGATTGTGTTAAATCTTTTATGAATACCGATGCTTTTCAAAAGTTTAGCACTAAATATGGACTTGACTCCGAGATAGTAGCCTCCTTTTGTGAATCATTTGCTACTCACGTTGACCTCCCTAAGGAGAAGTGGTTTAAATATCACCCACCTATTAAATAAGAAATTAAAGAACCAGTAAATGCTAAAGATGAAACTATTATCTATAATGTTGATCCAGTTGTTCCTACTACATATATTGAAAAACCACCTTTCCCTGTAAGGATAAAGGAACATGCTAAGGTTTCAACTATGGTCAATAAAAGTTATATAAGAGCACCTAAACCTGCTGAACAAATTAAAGTAGAACCTAGCATTGCTATGGTTAAAGATCTCTTGATAGAAGATATATATGGGCATGTTATTTACTTCTGTGATGAAGCTACTAGAATTGCCAAACCAAATGAAAAAGATAAACATAGACCTATTGTTGGCATGCCTGTTGTCTCTGTCAAAATAGGAGATCACTGTTATCATGGTTTATGTGACTTAGGTGCTAGCGTAAGTGCTATTCCTTTTACCTTATATCAAGAAATTATGAATGACATAGCACCCGCTGAAATAGAAGACATAGATGTTACTATTAAACTTGCTAATAGAGACACCATCACACCACTTGGGATTGTTAGAGATGTTGAAGTTTTGTGTGGGAAAATAAAATATCCTACTGATTTTCTTGTTCTTGGTTCCCCACAAGATGACTTTTGTCCCATTATCTTCGGTAGACCTTTCTTAAACACCGTTAATGCTAAAATAGATTGTAAGAAACAAACTGTCGGTGTTAGTTTTGGTGTTGAGTCTCATGAGTTTAATTTTTCTAAGTTCAATAGAAAACATCATAAGAAAGAATTGCCTAGTAAGGATGAAATAATTGGTCTTGCTTCTATTGTCGTGCCTCCTACTGATCCACTAGAACAATATTTGCTAGACCATGAAAATGATATGCATATGCATGAAAGAAACGAAATAGATAAAATTTTCTTTGAACAACGACCTTTGCTTAAACACAATTTGCCTATTGAAACACTAGGAGGTCCTCCTCCACCTAAAGGTGATCATGTGTTTGAATTAAAACAATTGCCAGACACTTTGAAATATGCTTATCTTGATGAGAAAAAGATATATCCTGTTATAATTAGTGCTAACCTTTCAGAACATGAAGAAGAAAGATTATTAAAAGTTCTGAAGAAGCACCGAGCTGCTATTGGATATACTCTTGACGATCTTAAGGGCATTAGTCCCGCTCTCTGTCAGCACAAAATTAATATGGAACCTAATGCTAAACCCGTTGTTGATCATCAACGACGGTTGAATCCCAAAATGAAAGAAGTGGTAAGAACTGAGATATTAAAGCTTCTGGAAGCAGGTATAATCTATCCCATAGCTGATAGTAGATGGGTAAGTCCTGTTCATTGTCTCCCTAAGAAAGGAGGTATTATCGTTGTTCCAAATGATAAAAATGAACTGATTCCACAAAGAATTGTTATTGGTTACAGAATGGTAATTGATTTTAGAAAATTAAATAAAGCAACTAGAAAAGATCATTACCCTCTACCTTTTATTGATCAAATGTTAGAAAGACTTTCCAAGCACACACACTTTTGTTTCCTTGATGGATATTCTGGTTTTTCTCAAATACCTGTCTCACAACCCGATCAAGAGAAAACCACCTTTACTTGTCCTTTTGGAACTAATGCTTATAGACGTATGCCTTTTGGTTTATGCAATGCACCTGCTACCTTTCAAAGATGTATGACTGCTATATTCTCTGATTTTTGTGAAAAGATTGTTGAGGTTTTCATGGATGATTTTTTCATCTACGAAACTTCTTTTGATGATTGCTTAAGCAACCTTGATCGAGTTTTGCAGAGATGCGAGCAAACTAATCTTGTCTTGAATAGGGAGAAGTGCCACTTTATGGTTAATGAAGGTATTGTCTTGGGACATAAAATTTCTGAATGAGGTATTGAAGTGGATAAAGCTAAAGTTGATGCAATTGAGAAAATGCCATGTCCTAAAGATATCAAAGGTATTCATAGTTTCCTTGGTCATGCTGGTTTCTATAGGAGATTTATTAAAGAATTCTCTAAAATTTCTAGGCCTCTTACAAATCTTTTACAAAAGGATGTTCCATTTGTTTTTGATGATGATTGTGTAGAAGCCTTTGAAACACTTAAGAAAGCCTTAATTTCTGCACCTATTGTTCAACCACCTGATTGGAACTTGCCTTTTGAAATCATGTGTGATGGTAGTGACGATGCTGTTGGTGCTGTTCTAGGACAAAGAGTTGATAAGAAAATAAATGTTATCCATTATGCTAGCAAAACTCTAGACAGTGCCCAAAGAAATTATGCTACTACTGAAAAATAATTTTTAGCAGTTGTGTTTGCTTGTGATAAATTTAGATCTTACATTGTTGATTCTAAGGTGACTGTTCACACCGATCATGCTGCTATAAAATATCTTATGGAAAAGAAAGATGCTAAACCTAGACTCATTAGGTGGGTTCTCTTGCTACAAGAATTTGACTAACATATCACTGATAGAAAAGGAGCTGAGAACCCCGTAGCTGATAACTTGTCTAGGTTAGAAAATATTCCTGATGACCCACAACCTATTAATGATAGTTTTCCTGATGAGCAATTAGCTGCAATAAATGTTTCTCATAACACTCCTTGGTATGCTGACTATGCTAATTATATTGTTGCTAAATACATACCACCTAGATTCACTTACCAACAAAAGAAAAAATTATTCTATGATTTAAGACATTACTTTTGGGATGACCCACATCTTTATAAAGAAGAAGTAGATGGTATTATTAGATGTTGTGTACCTGAGCATGAACAGGGACAAATCCTACGAAAATGTCACTCCGAAGCTTATGGAGGGCATCATGCGGGAGACAGAACTGCTCACAAGGTATTGCAATCTGGTTTTTATAGGCCTACTCTCTTCAAGGATGCCCGTAAGTTTGTTTTATCTTATGATAAATGTCAAAGAATTGGTAATATTGGTAAGCGTCAGGAAATGCCTATGAATTATTCACTTGCTGTTGAACCATTTGATGTTTGGGGCTTTGATTACATGGGACCTTTTCCTTCCTCTAATGGGTATACACATATTTTGGTTGCTGTTGATTATGTTACTAAGTGGGTAGAAGCTATGCCAACTAGTAGTGCTGATCACAACACCTCTATTAAAATGCTTAAGGAAGTTATTTTTCCTAGGTTTGGAGTCCCTAGATATTTAACGACTGATGGTGGTTCACACTTTATTCATGGTGCTTTCCGTAAAATGCTTGCTAAGTATGATGTTAACCATAGAATTGCATCCCCCTATCATCCTCAGTCTAGTGGTCAAGTTGAACTTAGCAATAGAGAAATAAAATTAATTTTACAAAAAACTGTCAATAGGTCCCGAAAGAATTGGTTTAAGAAATTAGATGATGCACTTTGGGCTTACAAAACAACATATAAAAATCCAATGGGTATGTCTCCTTATAAAATGGTTTATGGAAAAGCTTGTCATTTACCTCTTGAGTTAGAACATAAAGCATATTGGGCAATTAAAGAACTCAACTATGATTTCAAAATTGCCGGTGAAAAGAGGTTATTTGATATTAGCTCACTAGATGAATGGAGAACCCAAGCTTATGAAAATGCCAAGTTATTTAAAGAAAAGGTTAAAAGATGGCATGATAAAAGAATCCAAAAGCATGAGTTCAAAGTTGGAGAATATGTTCTTTTGTACAACTCTTGTTTTAGATTCTTTGCAGGAAAACTCCTCTCCAAATGGGAAGGACCCTATGTTATCGAGGAGGTTTATCGATCTGGAGCCATCAAAATAAATAATGCCGAAGGTACTAACCCGAAGGTTGTCAATGGGCAAAGAATAAAACATTATATCTCAGGTATGCCCATTAATGTTGAAAGCAATATTATCCAAACTATGACACCGGAAGAACACATAAAGGAAACCTTCCGGAACACTCCAGAATCGTGAAAAAGAGGAGGTACGTGATACGGTAAGTAAACGGACTCTGAAAAATCCACAAAAATATTTTCTGTTAGTTTTGGAATATATTAAAAATTAGGAAAATAAGAAACAACCAGGAAGGCACCCCTAGTGGGCATAAGACACCAGGGCGCGCCTGGCTTGCCAGGCGCGCCCATGTGGGTTGTGCCCACATCGGGTACCTTCCGGACTCCGTTTTTCTCCCATTTGCTTGTTTCCCAAGATAAAAAAAATCTTTATATACCCCCCGAACCTATTGACCACCGTATCGCGGAGAAATCCTCTGTTTTCTTTTCTTGCTGTTTTCTGACAGATCCAATTCACCATGGCCGCTTCAAGCTCCTCCAAGGACAAGTTTTTCGAGAACGTCATCAACCCATATTTGCAGGAGGTGATGCAGCACCCTCAAGCCATGTGTAACATCCCCAGATGTTAACCCTGTCATCAAGCTAATTAATATGCCAAGTCATCATCATTTGCATTGCTTAATCATAGTGGTTAAACAACTCCATTCAAATTCCCCCTTTGAAATCAATTCAAATTCAAAGTGCAATTTGAAATTGCTCAAAAGTTGCTGGAAAATTGTACATCCTTTAGCAAATATTCCAAAACAATTTATTGTTCAGGGAAACAACATCACCTATTTGCTAAAATGAATAGTATCAATTAACCCAGTGCAATTTCAGCATTTTTAAATGATATTCTATTTATGAAAAATCCAATCAGATTCAAATAATCCTCAAACTCATTGTGGCAGTGTATAAAAGTGCTCTGGAATTTATGGACCAAGTTCCATAATTTTCCTAAGTTAATTTTGATGCCCAAACAATTCTTTTCTTTCTCTGTTAACTAAACAAAAGAAAAACAGATAATAAACAGAAAAATAAAATAAGAAAAGGCCTACACTACTGCGGCACTGGGCTCTAGTGCACAATAGCGTGTGGCCTAGTCCAGCCGGTCGTCGTCCTCCACTCGCACGCGTCAGCGCGCGCACGCCTCCGATCGCCAAACGCCGCGCTGTCGTCCATCCTGCGGCTCCCCGACACCGATAAAGTCACCCCCGAGCTGCTCTCGCTCTCCCCGAAACCCTAGCCCCCTCAGATCCCTCTCCCTCACTCGCCTTCTTCCTCCCCCGCTAGCACCCGATGCCGTCGCCGCCATGACTCGTCATAGCCGTGGCCTCTGACCTCGCCGCACCTCGTCTCCGTGCCGGATCGACACACCATCCTCAACTCCTTATTCTGCGTCAACCAGAGAGAGACGGGAGCCACCACTGCGAGCCTGATGACCCCTCCTTCCTCCTACGGTCGTCTTCATCGTCGCCGTCGATTCGCCAATGTTGCGCTTCCCCGAGCACACTTTCGCACATCTGTAGGCTCATGGTGAGCTGCCCCATCGATCCCTCCTCTCCTCACTCTCTCTCCGTAGCCGTAGCTGCCATCCCCGACGAGCTCCGAGCCCACCGCCCCCTGTGCTTGTCGCCGGCGCTGTTCCGGCGACCAAACGGCCCCGCACGCGTGCCCGTTCGCTTCGACGCATCGAGTAGGCCTCGCATAGCCCCTTTGCCCCTCGCACGCACGCTGTAACGCCAAACCCAAGCTCAACCGAACTCCGGCGCCGCCTCTCGCGGACATTGAGCTCGCCCCCGACCGCCTTCACCCCTGCCGTGGCTCCCAATCGACGCGGTGCTCGACGCCCGTTCGAATGCGACCAGAATCACGCAAAACGGAGCACCGTAGTGAATTTCCAGCGGACTCCGGTGAAGTTCCGGCCGTCGTCGCTGCGTTCTGCCTCACCGGCGCCGGCGTCCGATGTGGCCACCTGCGGCCCAACCCCAATGTCACTTCCCGTGGGCCCCTGGCCCCAGTTGACCACGTTGACCGTGGTCAACTGTGCTGACTGGGCACACTGTGCCTATGACATGTGGGGCCCCTACGATTAATTAGGCTAATTTGAAATTAAATTAAACCGTTAATTAGTATAGCCACTGGCAAGTGGGTCCCGCAAGATAATTAGGTTAGTTTAAATTAATTAACCACTGTTAATCAGTCCAGTCACCGACCAGTGGGACCCACTGGTCAGAGTTGACTGGTCAGGGAGACTGTTGACTGCTGACATCACTCCTACGTCATGCTGATGCCACCTAACACTATTCTGGATAATTTCGATTTAATAAATAAAATAAATTCTAGAAATTGTCTAAAACCTTTGAAAATTCATAGAAATTAAACCGTAGCTCAGATCGAAAAACTTTATATATGAAAGTTGCTTAGAATGACGAGATGAATCCGAATATACCTTCCTCATACCTGTCCCATGCCTCTAGCATGATGAACATGGAACTTTCCCCTCCGTTTCATCTGTCCGATAATCACCCGGACCTGGGAGAACACTCCCGGATAATTTCCCGCTCGCACTAACTTGCGTAGTACTGCATTAGGGCACCTCTCGAATAACGTGCTGCCATGCCATGCTTCTGTGATTACCTTTGTCTGCCTTTATTTATTGTTTCTTCCCCCTCTTCTCTTTCGATAGACCTCGAGACCGATGATGACCCGATGATCGTCTACCTCGTCGAAGACCCGTTGGTGTTTGCAGAGCTTCCAGGCAAGCACCCCCCTTGAGCATGCCTATATCGCCTATTCTCTTCTCTCTTGTGCTTGCATTAGAATTGCTACTATTTGTAGCGATCCGACCTCAGATGGTCAAATCTCTGTGTTCAAGTGTCATCCCTGGATTGGTAATGCTGACACACACAGTACTCGAAGGATTTATAACAGAGTGCAATCACACACTTATTACATCGAATGTCTCAAAAGAGAACTTGTTACAATAAATATGGCTTAAGGCCATCTAAGAAAATAACCGCGGAAGGCTTGGAAGACAAAGTGAGTCCATCAACTCCAACGGCATAGCTGAGTGCATGACAACGACCTAGTGCACCTTACTCTTCGTCTGAAAAGTCTGCAACATGATATGTTGCAGCCCGAAACAGGTCAGCACATGGAATATGCTGGCAATATAACACAATAGAGCAAGGAATAGAAAATTGCTATCACTACATGCATATTTGGCTGATGGAAAGCTCTAGGGTTATGTTGTTTTGCGAAAAGCCAATTTTTTCCTACATCAAAGGAATATGTTTTATTTAACTATCATGGTAGTTGTTAAACATTGAGAAGGTAAATCCCCATCTCAATCCCAATTAAAAGTAATCATTAAACCCAACAAATTAATTTAGAGTGATGAGATCAAATCAATAATTCAAGTACCAGATACTCAAGATGTCCATAACTGGGGACACGGCTAATCATGATTAGTTTATACACTCTGCAAAGGTTTGGGCACTTTTCCCCACAAGACTCGATCTCCTCCGTTGGATTTCTCGCACTACATGGTGTTTGAGAAACGGATGACCGAGACACAGTCTTTCAGAAGCATTTACTCTTTACTCTGGGTAGACAGTTACACCTACTTTCCCCTACATCTGCTAGCCTACCACTGAAAGAGGTCATGTAACAATACTCAACTATGCTAGAGCCCATAATAGCTTGTGGCTGCACACGGAAGTTTCTAGCATGAATAATTTTATGATCCCTTTGAGCCTGGGTGGCGAACCAAAAAGACAACACTGGTATATCCCCAGGTGCCTGCAACCAATCCACCCAGCTGTGTATTTAAGTAGCCACCTTAAGTTAACCATTAATTAACAATCTCACATCTGTCATGGATACACTCAAACCCAATCCACGTCTACGAGCATAGCATGGCAATATAAGCATAACGTGGAAGTAACTCCCAAGGGTTTTATAATAAAGGGCAATAGGTTCTACCTCATCATCTACTTCCCAATACCCACAAGTTAATCACATCCTAATCATGTAGTGTTTGAGGATTGAAACTAATGCATAAAACTGGGTATGAAAAGAGTATGATCAATGTGTTACTTGCCTTGCTGACAATTTGCAAACCCTAGAGACTCGTAGTAGCACGCTTCGCACTCCGGGAATTCTATCGTAAACAAGCAATAGCATACATAAGCAATCAAGCATAGATGCAAGGGTAAAACTCAAATAAGAAGATCAAATCTGAAAGTTCAACTGAAGAGATTCGATCTGCAAAAAGAATCAATCGAATCGGAGCTACGAGACTGAAACTACGGTCAAAAGAACTTCGAAAACAAATCTGCTTGAAACCAAATTTTAAATTGTCAAAATCATGTTCAAATTGATTAAACAGAAAGAGGGGTTCGAGACGAAGATTTTGGCGTTGGTTTCACTGGATTTGGACGAACGGTTTAGAAACGGAGAGGGTTTGAAGATCAGGGGCTAATCTGCGATAAAAATAATCATGGATAGGTCCCTGGCAGAAAAAGAAAAACCTAACGAACGAACGTTCGCTAAACAGATCTACAGAACGAAAACGTTCACTAAAACTTCCTAAACAGAAAATGTTCGCTAAATAATGAAATAATAAAAATAAAACCGATCTAAAACGAAAAACCGAAACTAAAAAAAAACCGAGGTGGTTTTTACCTAAACTGGAAAAAAAACAGCGGCGAGATCCGGCGGCTCCGGCGGCTTCCAGCGAGGGCGGCGGGCTCCGCGGCGGCGGCGCGGCTGCGCGGGGCGAGGCGCGGGCGGCGGGGTGCGGCGCGGCGGCTACGGCTATGAGCGGCGGCGCGGCTGGCGGCGGGCGGCGGCGCTAGCATGCGGCGGCGGTGGCGCTGGCTGCGGCGGCGGTGTGGCGAGACGAGGGGGGCGGCGGCATATAAATGCCCGGGGGGCTGGCTTGGACGAGGGGGCGGCCATGGGAAGTCCGGCTCGGACTCCCTCGGGGTCCGTGCGGCGGCGGGACTCCCGCTTGGGAGGAAGGCGGCGGCGGCCTGGCTCGGCTGGGCCTTCGGCCGGGCCTTCGGCCCAGTCGAGCGAAAAGGTTTTAAAAAAAAAAATAAGAATCCGCCGAGAAAAAATCCTAAATAAAAATATAAAAAAATCTAAAAATGCCAAAAACAATTTTTGCCTTCTAAATAAAATATTTAGAACAAAGTGAACATTTTCTTGGCCTAAAAATGCAATTTTGAAAAATGCATATTTTTCTAATTCAAATAAAATAGCAATAAAATCCAAATAAAATTATTTATTTGGTTTTAACATTTTTCCTCCAATATATCATTCATTTTGGAGAAGTCATATTATCTCCTCTCATATGTTTTTAATATGAAATATTTTGGAGAGAAAAATAAATAAAACCGAAATGATCCTCTTTTCAATATTTGAGAAAATTCAAATATGAAAATAATAAAATCTCTAACTCTCTCCGTGGGTCCTTGAGTTGCTTAAGATTTCTAGGATCACAAACGAAATACAAATAAAATATGATATGCATATGATGACCTATGTATAACATTCCAAATTGAAAATTTGGGATGTTACAAACCTACCCCCCTTAAGATGAATCTCGTCCTCGAGATTCAGGTTGGCTAGAAAATAGGTGTGGGTGGTCTTTCCGTAGGTCTTCCTCTCATTCCCAGGTGGCTTCATCCTCGGTATGGTGGCTCCACTGAACTTTGCAAAACTTGATAACCTTGATGCATGTAACTCTGCTGGCAAACTCGAGAATCTTGACGGGTTTCTCCTCGTAGGTCAGATCACTATCCAACTGAATTGCTTCCAGGGGTACTGTATCTCTCAGAGGAATGTCGGCCATCTCTGCATGGCACTTCTTCAACTGGGAAACGTGAAACACATCATGAACTCCTGATAGTCCGTCGGGTAACTCCAACTTGTAGGCCACCTCTCCCATACGTTCCAAAACTCGGTATGGACCTACAAATCTCGGGGCTAACTTTCCCTTGACTCCAAAGCGTTCAACTCCTCGCAGAGGTGACACACGAAGATAGGCTCTGTCTTCGATTTCAGTGGATGTAGTGTTCGACACCGACGGCCACATGTATCTCGCACCGACGATACTTGCTATTTAGGGTTCCATCGACAATGACCCCCTAACCCGCTCGTCCCCGGGTAAACTAAATAGCAACTACCATCGGTGCAAGTTACATGAGGCGGTCGGCGTTGAACACTAGATCCACATCCCACAAGTGAAGCCAGTGCCCGGCGTCCCGCAACAATAGTTCTGGTGGCCGATGACGGTCGAACACCTTGGCGAATTTGTCTGGCAGCCTCTGCCATGAGGATTAAAGCCAAGTTTTGAAATTTCAAACAACCAAACCGACTTGAGTCAGTTTGGGTGTTTCAAGTTTCAACACTTGCCTTTTAATCGTCATCGCAGAGGCTGCCAGACAAATTCGCAATGGTGTTCGACCGCCATCGATGCCGAGAACTATTGCTATGGGACGCTGGACGCCGGCGTCACTTGTGGGACGTGGATGTAGTGTTCGACACCGACGGCCACATGTCGGGGTCGGGGTGTTGTGCCGGGGTGTGTGTCAGGTTCGTCGGGTGTCAGGTGTGTCGGGGTCGGGGTCGGGGTCGGGGGGTGGGTCGGGTGTGGGTCAGGGGTGTCGGTTGGTCGGGGTCGGGGTGTGGGTGTCAGGGGGTTGGGGTCGGGGTGTCGTGCCGAGGTGTCGGGGGTCGGGTGTCGGGGGTCGGTGTCGGGGTATCGTTTTTCCTTTCTTCGTTTTCGTCTCATCTCGCTCAGCGGGAGAGGCGGCTCGGCGGCGCGCCACGCGCGGGCGCGCGGCTGGCGGCGGCTCAGGCGGCGGCGGCGGCGGCGCGCGGCCGTGCGGCTGCGCGGCGCGTGGGGCGGCGCGCGCCGCCGCCGCCGCCGCCCAGCGGCGGCGGCGTGGCGGGGCGGCTGTCGCGCCTGTCGCGGCGGGGCGGGGCGGCGGGCGGCGGCTGCCCTGCCGCCGGTGGCCGCCGCGCCGGCGAGGCGGGCGAAACGAAAAACTATCTAAAAGAAACTAAACTAAAATAAACTAAAACTAAAACAATCTAAAATAACTAAAACTAAAACTAATCTAAAATAAACTAAACAAAACTAAAACTAAACTAAAACTATAACTAAAACAGAAACTAAACTAAAAGAAACAAAAAAAAAAACTAATTAAACAAAAAAGGGGAGGAGCTCACCTGGTGGAGGGGGGCGGGGCGCGGGGGGGCCGCTGGAGGAGGCGGGACCCGGTGGAGGGGGAGGTGGACGGCGGGCGGGACGGGGCGGGGATGGCGACAGGGCGGGGACGGCCGCGGCGGGACGGGGCGGGGACGGCCGCGGCGCTGCTGCCCGACGTGTGGAAGAGGTGGCGGGGTCGCGGTGGAGGTCGGGGAGGGGTGCGGGGGGCGGGGGCGGGGTATGCGGACGGGGTCGGGGCGGGGGCGGGCGCGTGTGGGTGGGGGGGGAGGGGACGGAGGGGAGGGGGCGGGGGGGGGGGGGGGGCGGGGGGCGAGGGGGGGGCGGGGCGACGTGGAAGGGGCGGCGGGGGTGCGGTGGAGGTCGGGGGGCGCAGGGGAGGGGTGCGGGGCGGCGGGGCGGCCGGCTACGGCAGACGGGGTCGGCGGCGGCGGCGCGGCTGTGGGTGGGGAGGAATGAGAGAGTGGAGAGAAGAGAGGGGGGCGGGACGGCCGTTAACGTACCCGCCTCTTTGCCATCAGCCAACGGTCGGTAAAGTTTCTTTGCCATCCGCTTGCGGACGTCAAAGAGGTGGGGCCGGTGGGCTTGAGTTGGTTAAACAATAACTGGACCCACCCACCTCTTTGCCCTCTGCTAGCGGACGGCAAAGATTCTTTGCCGTCAGCCAGCGGACGGCAAAGAACAGGCTGATGGCAAAGACTTTGTTTGCCATCAGCCACATCTTTGCCGTCCGTTTTCTTGTGGCTGACAGCAAAGACCTTATTTGCCGTCAGCAAGCGGACGGCAAAGAATTAGCAGACGACAAAGAAGTGGATTCCAGTAGTGTTACTCTTTACTTCCCCACTTAAATCTCGGGACGAGATTTCTTATAGTGGATGAAATTTGTAACATCCCCAGATGTTAACCCTGTCATCAAGCTAATTAATATGCCAAGTCATCATCATTTGCATTCCTTAATCATAGTGGTTAAACAACTCCATTCAAATTCCCCCTTTGAAATCAATTCAAATTCAAAGTGCAATTTGAAGTTGCTCAAAAGTTGCTGGAAAATTGTTTATCCTTTAGCAAATATTCCAAAACAATTTATTGTTCAGGGAAAAAACATCACCTATTTGCTAAAATGAACAGTATCAATTAACCCAGTGCAATTTCAGCATTTTTAGATGCTATTCTATTTATGAAAAATCCAATCAGATTCAAATAATCCTCAAACTCATTGTGGCAGTGTATAAAAGTGCTCTGGAATTTATGGACCAAGTTCCATAATTTTCCTAAGTTAATTTTGATGCCCAAACAATTCTTTTCTTTCTCTGTTAACTAAACAAAAGAAAAACAGATAATAAACAGAAAAATAAAATAAGAAAAGGCCTACACTATTGCGGCACTGGACTCTAGTGCACAATAGCGTGTGGCCCAGTCCAGCCGGTCGTCATCCTCCGCTCACAGGCGTCAGCGCGCGCATGCCTCCGATCGCCGAACGCCGCGCTGTCATCCATCTCGTGGCTCCCTGGCGCCGATAAAGTCACCCCCGAGCTGCTCTCGCTCTCCCCGAAACCCTAGCCCCCTCAGATCCCTCTCCCTCGCTCTCCTTCTTCCTCCCTCGCCAGCACCCGACGCCGTCGCCTCCATGGCTCGTCGTAGCCGTGGCCTCTGACTTCGCCGCACCTCGTCTCTGTGCCGGATCGACGCGCCGTCCTCGACTCCTTCTTCTGCGTCAATCGGAGCGAGACAGGAGCCACCACTACGAGCCCGATGACCCCTCCTTCCTCCTACGGTCATCTTCATCGTCGCCGTCGATTCGCCACCGTTGCGCTTCGCCGAGCACGCTTTCGCACATCTGCAGGCTCACGGTGAGCAGTCGCATCGATCCCTCCTCTCCTCACTCTCTCTCCGTAGCCGTAGCTGCCATCCTCGACGAGCTCCGAGCCCACCACCACCCGTGCTCGTCGCCGGCGCTGTTCCGTGACCAAACGGCCCCGCACGCGTGCCCGTTCGCTTCGACGCATCGAGTAGGCCTCGCCTAGCCCCTTTGCCCCCTCGCACGCATGTTGCAACGCCAAACCCGAGCTCAACCGAACTCCGGTGCCGCCTTTCGCCGACGTTGAGCTCGCCCCTAGCCGCCTGCACCCTTGCCGTGGCTCCCAATCGACGCGGTGCTCGACGCCCGTTCGAATGTGACCGGAATCACACAAAACAGAGCACCGTAGCGAATTTCCAGCGGACTCCGGTGAAGTTCCGGCCATCGTCGCCGCGTTCCGCTTCACCGGCGCTGGCGTCCGACGTGGCCACCCGGGGCCCAACCCCAGTGTCACTGCCCGTGGGCCCCTGGCCCCAGTTGACCACGTTGACCGTGGTCAACTGTGCTGACTGGGCACACTGTGCCTATGACATGTGGGGCCCCCACAATTAATTAGGCTAGTTTGAAATTAAATTAAACCATTAATTAGTATAGCCACTGGCAAGTGGGTTCCGCAAGATAATTAGGTTAGTTTAAATTAATTAACCACTGTTAATCAGTCCAGTCACTGACCAGTGGGACCCAATGGTCAGATTTGACTGGTCAGCGAGACTGTTGACATCACTCCTACATCATGCTGACGCCACCTAACACTATTCTGGATAATTTGGATTTAATAAAAAAAATTCTAGAAAATGTCTAAAACCTTTCAAAATTCATAGAAATTAAACCGTAGCTCAGATCGAAAAACTTTATATATGAAAGTTGCTCAGAACGATGAGACGAATCCGAATATACCTTCCTCATACCTATCACATGCCTCTAGCATGATGAACATGGAACTTTCCCCTCCGTTTCATTTGTCCGATAATCACCGGGAGCTGGGAGAACACTCCCAGATAATTTCCCGCTCCCACTAACTTGCGTAGTACTGCATTAGGGCACCTCTCGAATAACATGCTGCCATGCCATGCTTCTGTGATTACTTTTGTCTGCCTTTATTTATTGTTTCTTCCCCCTCTTCTCTATTGATAGACCCCAAGACTGATGATGACCCGATGATCGTCTACCTCGTCGAAGACCCGTTGGTGTTTGCAGAGCTTCCAGGCAAGCACCCCCCTCGAGCATGCCTATATCGCCTATTCTCTTCTCTCTTCTACTTGCATTAGAATTGCTGCTGTTACTGCTTTACCTATTCTGATGCATGACCTGATTTTGTAACCTGCTTTTGATAATTACCTTCTTATCCTAAATTGCTTAGTATAGGTTGGATAGAGACCCAAGTGACCCCACTTGTTCCGGTTGCCCCGCTGGATCATCGGAAGACTCGACGACCAGGCCCCATCACCGCACATCACATCCCCTTTATCTGTACGACACTGCAGCGTTACTACCGAGTGCTGAGGGTGATACCTCGTAAGCACTTCCGATGTTAACTCTGTGGAGTAGTTACTCGGTCATGGTCATCGAGGGTGATTCCTCCTTCACCACTTCCGGTAACGACGCTGCTGTGCAACACCTCAAGTGTGAACCCATCGAGGGTGATTCCTCCGAGTTCACCTTGACGTTTACATCGAGTAGGAATCCAACGAGGGTGATACCTCGGATTCCCCAGATGTTATGGACACACCGATACTTGGACTTTACAACTGTTACTTGGAAAGGCGGGTCGACCCTGAGGGGTACCCGCATGAGCCTAAGTGGCGAGTGATGTGGAGTTGGGTTGACCTGGACGGTACCCGAAAGATAATTACGAGGCGTGGCCGGGCATTCTTAGCGCTTGCCGCAAGTCCTCAAGACGGGGTGACGGGGTCACATCGATCGTGAGTCTCTTCTCATTACCGCACACCCCCAATACACTAACGGTTTGGATATTTGATCCGAGTGGGCCTCTGGCCCGATAGCACTAACCATCACGTGGGAACAGTTATGGGCACTCTGCATCGTATGCATCAGCCGAAGCTTAATGGACGTCAGTGACTGAGTGGCACGCGCCGGGTTGGACCACGTAACGCAACTGCCTTGATAGTGTGGGTTGCTAGGTCTGCTCACCGGCCGCGTACGCAACATGCAGGAGTTCCCAGGGCGATGGCCCAAGACCCCTGGGCGCATAGGTTTAGTCCGGCGTGCTGACCTCTCTGTTTAGCCTAGGTCGGGTTGTGGCGTATCGTTTGGTCGAGGCCGGGCATGACCAAAAAAAGTGTGTCCGGCCGGAGTTAATCGAGCGTGGTGGGTAAGTTGGTGCACCCCTGTAGGGAAGAACTAATCTATGCATAGCCGGATCCTCGGTAACGGACGCTCTGAGTTGTATCTCGATCGATACAACTAGAATATAATGATGAGAAATGGATAGTAGGGCTCTGGGATTGCTTTCTCGCAGGGAGTCGAGGAAGGATATCTGGCCGAGGTTGATACTTAATACTACTACTACCTTATATTGTGTTAATCTGCACTCTTCTAATGCTTCAAGACCACTGAAGATGCTAGTCTTCGATAGGACTAGGCCTTCTCTCTATTCTGGCATTTCTACAGCCTAGTCCACATATACAGACTTTCTTTGATAATGTTGCATATGTAGTGTAGATCCTTGCTTGCTGAGTACTTCGGATGAGTACTCACGGTTGCTTTGCTTCCTTTTTTTCCCATATCCGTTTGACGCAACCAGATGATGGAGCCCCTGAGACAGCTACCCCCGTCGACGACTACTACTACTACCCCAAGGGTGGTTACTACTACGAGTTGGCTGACGACCAGGAGTAGGTTCGGAGGGTCCCAGGCAGGAGGCCTGCACCTTTTTGATCGTAGCTTTTGTTTTGCCCCACCTTCTTAAAAGCTTATCTGTCTCTCTTTTATATTTGTACTCAGATATCTGATGCTTCCACTGACGCTTGTATGCGAGCTTATGTATTCGAGCCCTCGAGGCCCCTGGCTTGTAATATAAAGCTTGTATGACTTTATTTATGTTTTAGAGTTGTGTTGTGATATCTTCAAGTGAGTCCTTAGGCTTGATCGTGTGCATTTGCATGTATAGTTAGTGCACGATTAAGCTGGGGGCATCACACCATCGAGATGCGTGAGGGGGTGCTCCACATCCGCGATGTCCAGGGCCCCAAAGGGACGGGGACCGTGGACGCCAGGCTAGAAGCTATGGAGCAAGTGGTCTTCAAGTGCAAGGGGATGGTGGAATGTGGACTCAACGCCAATCACCTCATGATCGCGGACTATACCCGTGATCTCAAGGTGGATGGAAAATCCATAAAGGACATCTTCTTCACCTTTAACGAGCAAATTAACTTCCTCTAAAGCCAGATCCACGATCTCCAAAACCAAGTCTTTGAATATGAGGCAAGGTTCAAAGGTATGAGTTTGGCTACCAGTTGCAGGACCCGCGAGACTCACTCCTCCTCTTATGATGGTGAGCCTTTGCCATGGAAACCTGAGGATAAGATCGCCACTACTTCATCACCACCACCTCCTTCTTCATCACCAAAGGAGACCTGAGTATCGGGTATAGGCACTCCCCTTGGCTTGTGCCAAGCTTGGGGGAGGTGCCCCGGTATCGTGTCACCCCCACTATCTATTGCCTTTACTTATCTTAGTTGGATCCTTAGTCATCTTTTGCTTTAGTTGAATAAAAAGTTTAGTTTGATCCTTTCTTTTCAAGTGCTTGCTTAGTGATCTATCCTTGTAATCGTGTGTGAGATATATAATAAAGTTTAGTTTGAGTTTTGTTTTCTTTACTTTCTTGTCCAATAAAAAGAAAGGAAATAAATGAAAAAGATCATATGCTAATCTTATGGTAAGTAATGACATCACATAAGGAAGAGTATAAGTAGAAAATTTTATTGGAGATTTACAAACATAGCATTGGTCAATGATGCAATTCATGAAAGAATTAATAAGGGAAGAGAAGATTCACATGCAAATGCACTATCTTGGACATCTTTTATGATTGTGAGCCCCCATCAAAATATTATATGCCAAAATTGTTGACGTTGGACAAGGAAGACAACGTAATGATTTATGTTTGTTCATATTCACATAGAAGTTATATTGTCATAGATCCTTTAACATGTGGTGCTTGGCCCCATCTTTGCTAGCCAAAAATTCCGCACTAAGTAGAGATACTACTTGTGCATCCAAAACCCTTAAATCAAATCTTGTTTTGAGAGTCCACTATACCTACCTATGGATTGAGTAAGATCCTTCAAGTAAGTTGTCATCGGTTCAATAAGGCAATAAAAAATGCTTCTAAAAGTGTTGGATCATTTAGTGTAAGAGAAAATTGAGCGTTGTACGAACTTGTGATGGCAAAGAATAAAAGCGACAGACTGCATAATAAAGGTTGCTATCATACGGGGCAATATAACATGATGTTCTTTTGCACTAAGAGATTGAGCATACAACCAAAAAGCGCATGGCAACCTCTACTTCCCTCTGCGAAGGGCCTATCTTTTACTTTTATGTATTTACTTTTATGCAAGAGTCAAAGTATTTCTCTCTATTCCTTTTTATTTTCTCTTTTGGCAAGCACCATGTGGTGAGGAAAGATCTAGGCACATATATCCAGTTGCATATGAGTGGGCATGAGTTATTATTGTTGACATCACCCTTGAGGTGAATACGTTGGGAGGCGAAACTATAAGCCCCTATCTTTCTATATGTCCGATTGAAACTTTTTGCTCGTGTGTATGCGGTGAGTGTTAGCAATCATAGAAGACTATATGATGGTTGAGTATGTGGACTTGCCAAAAAGGCTCTGATACGTGACCCTTCCTGAAAAGATGATGAATTGTAGTTCCAAAGTTGACTGAGAACATAGTTTGTTGGTTTTCAATAGAGTTTATGCTTTATACTTCGATGTTGTGATGAATTGTTACTTGTTCATGAGAAGTCTATGATAGAAGTTATATGATAAAAGTTCTATGATAAAGTTTTATGTTAAAGTTTGTTGCTGTTATAATAATATACATGATGCTTCTATGTCTGTATTTGTTTTTATCGACACCTCTCTCTCTCTAAGCATGTGGACATGTTTTTCGATTTCGGTTTTCGCTTGAGGACAAGCGAGATCTAAGCTTGGGGGAGTTGATACGTCCATTTTGCATCATGTTTTCCTACTGTTATTTTTAATGTTTTTATGCATAATAATGCTTTTTGGAGTAATTCTAATGCCTTTTCTCTCATAATATGCAAGGTTCACACAAAGAGGGAGAATACCGGCAGCTGGAATTCTGGACCTGAAAAAGCTACGTCAGGCTACCTATTCTGCACAACTCTAAATGAGCTGAAACTTCACGAAGATTTTTTATGGAATATATAAGAACTATTGGAGCAAATAACTACCAGAGGGGGCCCACTAGGTGGGCACAACCCACCTGGGCGCGCCAGGGAGCCCAGCCGCGCCCTGGTGGGTTGTGCCCTCCTCGGCCCACCTCTGGTGCCCCTCTTCTGGTATATAAGTCATTTTGACCTAGAAAAAATAAGGAGAGGACTTTCGGGACGAAGCGCCGCCGTCTCGAGGCAGAACTTGGGCAGGAGCACTTTTACCCTCTGGCAGAGCGATTCCGCCGGGGGAACTTCCCTCCCGCAGGGGGAAATCATCGTCATCATCATCACCAACAACTCTCCCATCTTGGGGAGGGCAATCTCCATCAACATCTTCAATAGCACCATCTCCTCTCAAACCCTAGTTCATCTCTTGTGTTCAATCTTTGTACCGGAACATTAGATTGGTGCTTGTGGGTGACTAGTAGTGTTGAATACATCTTGTAGTTGATTACTATATGGTTTATTTGGTGGAAGATTATATGTTCAGATCCATTATGCTATTTAATACCCCTCTAATCTTGAGCATGATCATTGTTTATGAGTAGTTACTTTTGTTCTTGAGGTCATGGGAGAAATCTTGTTGCAAGTAATCATGTGAACTTGATATGTGTTCGATATTTTGATGATATGTATGTTGTGATTCCCTTAGTGGTGTCATGTGAACGTCGACTACATGGCACTTCACCTTATTAGGGCCTAAGGGAATGCATTGTGGAGTAGTTATTAGATGATGGGTTGCGAGAGTGACAGAAGCTTAAACCCTAGTTTATGCGCTACTTCGTAAGGGACTGATTTGGATCCAAATGTTTAATGCTATGGTTAGATTTTATCTTAATACTTTTTTCGTAGTTGCGGATGCTTGCGAGGGGGTTAATCATAAGTAGGAGGTTTTTTTTCAAGTAAGAACATCACCTAAGCACCGGTCCACCCACATATCAAATTATCAAAGTAGCGAACACAAATCAAACCAACATGATGAAAGTGACTAGATGAAATTCCCGTGTACCCTCAACAACGCTTTGCTTATCATAAGAGACCATCTTGGCCTGTCCTTTGCCACAAAAGGATTGGGCTACCTTGCTGCACTTTTGTTACCATTACCGTTACTTGCTCGTTACAAATTATCTTGCTATCAAACTACTCGTTACTTATAATTTCTGTGCTTGCAGAGAATATCTTGCTGAAAACCACTTGTTATTTCCTTCTGCTCCTCGTTGGGTTCGACACTCTTACTTATCGAAAGGACTACGATTGATCCCCTATACTTGTGGGTCATCACAGGCACCCACATAGTGCAAGGATATTGATCAGGTTCCCAGTAGGAGCCATCTTCATTCAGTTTCCTTTCGAAACTGATAACTTCTTTCCTAGGATTTTTGTGAAGAATGGATTTCTTCAGAACATCACAAAGGGTTTGATGCCCTTTGAGAGACTTGAACATTCCTGTCTGAATAAGATCATTCAACCTAGCATTCTCATCAGACACAGAATCATTTCCCTCGACGGAGGGGTTAGCATTCACAGAGGATTCAACATTGTTGTATTCAAGACATTTCAAGCAAGGTGGTATGAACACCTTAGGTTTCTCTTTGAGTTGTTGGGTGAGAAGAGAATTTTCTCTGATCAAGTCATCGCTTTAAAACAGGCACACATGCAAACGCTAAGCATAATATCTGGCCTAGATGCACATAGGTAAAGAAGCAAACCAATGATGGAGCGATATACCTTCTGATCAAAATCTTTACCATTTTCGTCAGTGCCGAGTTGACCATTGTTAGGCATTGGAATTTTGGGGCCTTTGCAATCTTGCATGCTGAATTTCTTCAGGCAATATTTGAGGTATTTCTCTTGAGAAATGAAGTTGCCATTGGGTTTTTGACGAATTTGAAGACCAAGGAAGAATTTCAGTTCTCCCATCATAGACATATGATATTCTTCACGCATCATATATGAAAATTCAGAACTGAAACGCTTGTTAGTGCAACCAAAGATAATATCATCAACATATATTTGGCATATGAACAGTTCACCATCATAAGACTTTGTGAAAAGATTAGGATCAAGTGAACTGGGTTTGAAACCCTTTTTCTTCACGAATTCCTTCAGAGTATCATACCAAGCCCGTGGGGCTTGCTTAAGGTAATAGAGAGCCTTGTTCAGTCTGAAGACTTAGCTAGGATGCTTTGGATCCTCAAAACCTGGGGGTTGAGCATCATATATGTGTTGCCTCCGACATAATCATGCACTAATCATACACGCAAATGCGCACGATCAAGATTAGAGACTCACGGGAAGATATCACAACACAACTCTAAACACAAATAAAATAATACAAGCTTTATATTACAAGCCAGGGGCCTCGAGGGCTCGAATACATTAGCTCGAATACACAAGAGTCAGCGGAAGCAACAATATCTAAGTACAGACATAAGTAAACAAGTTTTCCTTAAGAAGGCCAAGCAAAACAATGACATCTAGATCGAAAAGGCACAGGCCTCCTGCCTGGGAACCTCCCAACTACTCCTGGTCGTCGGTGGTCTCCACGTAGTAGTAGGCTCCATCGGGGTAGTAGTAGTCGTCGGTGGGATCAGCTGGCTCCTGGGCTCTGTCATCTGATCACAGCAATCGGCTAAAAGGGGAAAGAGGTAGCAAAAGCAACCATGAGCACTCATCCAAAGTACTCACAAGACTTACATCAGATCAATACTAAGTATGCATCGGTATCAAAGAAATGGGGCTATATCTTTGGACTGAACTGCAGAAATGCCAGAATAGAAGGGAAGGCCTGGCCTATCAAAGACTAGCATCTTGCAGCAACACAAGAGAGTGGATTAACATAACATAATAGTAGTAAGTATGTTGTAGTAACGCTAGAGATCCTTCCTCAACTCCCTGCAAGAAAGCAATCTCGGAGCCATCATATCCATTTAGTGTCTCCAGTATCCAATTCTAGTTGTAATAGATCAGGATACAACTCCGATCGTGCATTACCATGGACACGGCTATTTGAATAGATATACTTCCCTGCAGGGGTGCACCAACTTACCCAACATGCTCGATTAACTCCGGTCGGACGCACTTTTCGGGTCATGTCCGACCTCGGCTGATCAACACGCTGTAGTCCTATCTAGGCTCTCCAGAGAGGTCACACGCCGGTCTACATCCTAAATGCAAAGGGGTCATGGGCCAATCATCCTTTGCAATCCTACGAGTTGCAAGGATGGCCGGGATCAGTCCTGGCTACGTCTTTATACAAAGCAGGCGCTTACGCGGACCACCCGGGCGCGTGCCGCTCAATTGTGGCATCTGTAGAGCTTTCGGAAGAATCTTACGACGCCGAGTGCCCATACTTATTCCTGCGTGGTGGTTAGTGCGAAAAGGCCAGAGGCCTATTCAGATCACATATCCAAACCCGTTAGTGTCTTGGGAGCTCGCGGTGATGATCAATGATCCACGATATGTGGTCCCATCACCTCGTCTCGCGGACTTACAGCAAGGGCCAAGACTGCCCGGCCATGCCATGTAGTTATCTTGCGGGTACCTTCATGGTCAACCTGACTTCACATCTCTCACAGGTACCCCTCGGGGCCAACCCGACTTCAACGAGGGACTGAGTTAAGGTCAAGGTAACCATGTCCAAAACAGCAAGGGGGGAACCCGAGGTATCCCCCTCGATGGATTCCCACTCGATGTAACCAGTCAAGGTGAACTTGGAGGAATCACCCTGGAAGGGTTCACACTTGAGGTGTTGCACGACAGAGTTGTTTATCGGGAGTGGTGAAGGAAGCACCCTTCTTAATCCATGACCGATTAGCTACACTACAGAGTTATCATCAGGAGTGTGTTATGAGGTATCACCCTCGACACTCGAAGTAGCTCTGCAGAGTCGTACAACTAAGGGGGGTGCCGGTGATGTGTCGGTCTCTGGCCGTCGATCACATTTATTGAGTCCTCCAGGGCAACAGGGACAAGGTGAGGGGTCACTGATGGATCACTACTCAACCTATACTAAGCATATAGGATAACAGGTAAGGTAACAGTAGCAGGTTACAAAAGCAGGCTATGCATCAGAATAGGAGCTATCGAACAACAGTAGCAAAATCTAATGCAAGCATGAGAGTGAAAGAATGGGCGATATAGGAATGATCAAGGGGGGTTTGCTTGCCTGGAAGCTCTGTAGACATATGCGGATCCTCGACGGTGAAGTAGCCAATCACCGGATCAACAGAGGTCTCGGGATCTACTGGTAAAGAAGTAACAGAGGGGGAAATGAATAAGCAACAGAGAAATCAAATGCAACACAAATGCAATGGCATGGTGATATGCTATGCTAGGGGTGACCTAACGCAGTGTTAAGCGTTATAGACGGAGCGAGAAAACATCTGGGAATATTTTCCCAGCGCCAGGCAATTACCGGACAGGCACATCGGAGGAGAAGGTTCCATGTTTGCAGTGTTGGAGGCATGTGACAGGTATGTGGATGGCATAAACAGATTCGTCTTATTTTTCTGATCAATTTTCGTATATAAATTATTTTCATCTGAGTTATAGATTATTTTACATGAATTTTCAAAGATTTAAACATTTTCTAGAATTTGTGGATTTATTTTTAATAAAAATAAATAAATAAATAATTGCTATGTGCACCCAGCAGAGTGCACACATCAGTGCACACTATGGCTGACAGTGGGTCCCAGTTGACTGCCCAGTCAGCACTCAACTGTGGACTTTGACTAGTCAATCTGACCCAGGGGGACCCACATGTCATTGTCTCAGGGGCTACTAACAGTGTTTAGTTTAGTCTAATTAGGTTGTTTAGGGGGCGTGGCCAGTGTGTCAATGACCTAGGGTGTTAGCATCTGTTAGAATGTGGGACCCGCTTGTTAGAATGTGGGACCCGCTTGTTAGCATCTGTTAATTTAGCTAAATGGTGATTAGCACCTAACCTAACTATCCTGACGCGTGGGGCCCACATGCCAGCGGCTCTGGTGACAGTTTGAACTCCAGCACGCGTCGGCGAGCACAGAGGACGGTGGTGAGGACCAAACGGGCATCTCCAGCAACCATTTGGGCGGCCGCTGCTACCTAACGAGTGGGCGCGACGCTGCGCGTTGAATGGAACTGACGGCGCGAGCATAGATGGCCGGAGTTGCGCGGGGCTTTGACGTTGGCGGCGGCCGAAGTCAGTGATGATGGCAACGGGCACTATGGTGGATCGCTAGGTGAATAGATGGGGTCGCGTGATTCTATTGGAGCACTGTGCACGGCGACACCATGGCCGGCGGGAGGAGCTCGGGTGAGGGTGGTAGTGCTAGCTAGGCAACGCGATTGACCACGAAAGTTTAGGGGTTTTTCTCGGGGTCTTGCCGCGGTTGCAGAGGAGGAGACAGCGAAGCCGGGGATGGCTTGGTTGCGGCGAATCGTTGATGAGGAGCTCCCGCCACCGAGGATGAAGATGACGAGGTAGGAGTCAACGCAGGGGCCCCGGGCTCCAATGGACGGTACCAGAGGACGGAGCGGACGGACTCGCTGGCCCGGTGCGGTGAGGCTAGTGGCCCCGGGATCAACGCGGCGTCAATGACGTCCGCGTTGGATGCTTCTCCCAATCGAGGTGGAGAGCGAGAGGGTGAGGGGAAGTGGGCTAGGGTTCGCCTGGGGGTGCCCTGGGTCGACCTTATCCCTCCACGACGGCCACGACACTTGGGGATGGCCGACATCGGGCACGCACGGTGTTGACACACACAGGAGAGAGAGGCGGGAGGTTGAAGGAGAGAGAGAGGTGGGCTGGGCCAGTGCACTGTGCACTTAGGCCCAGTGCACAGTGGGTTTTCCTCTTTTTCCTTTTCTACTTTCTGCTTTTTCTATTAATAGGCACTGTTTGTATTCATTTAAGCCATCAAATGATTTTTTTCAAAATATGGAACCTGGTCATATAAATGCCCTGCAATATTTGGCACTACCACAAAAAGTTTGGGAGGCAATTGAAATATTTTGGAATTTTCATAAATTGGAATAGCACTTAAAATATTGATTTTGGCCCTGTTTTAAATGCTAGAGCCCAAATGAGCAAACGAGTGAAGTTGTTTTTCTTAACCATTAATTGTTTTGAATATTTGCTAAAACATGAACTATTTATCAGACAAGTTTGTGAAACATTAAATTTCACTTACAATTTGAATTTTGAAGTTTGAATAGGGTTTGAGAGTTGAATTATTTTTTAATGCAATTTAATTATGATGATCATGATGACATGGCACATTAGCATGTGGTCCCTGTAGCATGACACTAGGGGTGTTACAAATCTCCTCCACTACAAGAAATCTCGTCCAGAGATTTTAAGAGGTGGAGTAAGGGGTAATGTTCTGGTTATGAAGTTCTAATGGATCTTCTCGTTCTTGGTTGATCTTCTCGAAGAAGTTGATCCCTTTTGTTGATGTCTTCATTTCTCTACTTCAGGTCATCATGATGAAGTCGTCATCCTTTCTTCAGGAACTCCATCATACTTACGAATAGCTAAGGGGTAGTTCGACAATGATAGAATGCTATAAGGGGTAATCATATGGGGTTATCCCATGAATGAACATATGAGTATCTCTCTAGCTGGAACTCATGAAATACATCGAGAGAAATAAAATTAGGCACAAGAAGTTTCAAGCAGGCAGGCAATCATTCGGTGCCTGAAATAGAGTCTGAAATGGGTTCAGAGCAACGAGAATAAGTATTGCGTCTGCTGCCAGAATAGATCATCTCTAGGAAGGTGGCTCATGAATTACGTACGAAGCCAAGCACAAGGAAAAGTTTGGAAACAGGGATGTACAGGAGAGTCAGATTTCGATCCTGTGGAACTGTGGTTAGTGTGGGTTAAAAGTATGAAGGGCGGTGACATCTTACACGGTCACGATAGCAAGGCATGTCAGAGGAAAGTTTGCCAGCTATGTTGGCAACAACGTCAGTACCAATGGCGGGGGACGAAGAGAACCATTTTCCTGCTCACAAGGCGAGGCGGACCAATAGGCAAAGTTCTTGTCCACCGGTGATTATCGAAATGTCATCAACAACAGTAACATGGTCTTACTGACAGAGTTGTACACCGAGGTGCTTACTTAAGTAGGGATTTATTACTGCTTATATCATATAGATCACAAGAAAGGTTAAACAAATCAATGGAATGGAAAATGTGTATACATGAGTATTAGGTATATATCCTTCCCAAGAGCAAGCAGAGCGGGATAATCATGACATGACTCCAAGTATGTAACCATTTAGACAAAGGGGCAAAGAATTTGTGATGTTTACCCATACAACGGTGTTTGGATAATTGATCAAGAAAATTTAGCATTGTGCTTCCAATGTTCTTGTTGATGATCGGAGTACCACTGACATGCTTCGGGATAGCATTGACAGGGTCATCAGGTAAAGGTCAGGCCTTGGATACACAAAGGATCCATGAGGAACAACTTATAAAATAAGTCATACAATTTCCTCATGAAGAATGGCTAATCTTGCTGAACAAGATACTATAACAATAGGTCCTCCGGCCAGGTGTGCCAGGCATGACATCATCTTACCGGGTTACATAAAGACCAATGTTATAATTCTTGGAAACTGTTCCAACCATCATATCTTTCCGAGATTCAGATCTGATTGGTGTCAGGATGCCTCAGACTCAGGATGCCTAAGAAGAAAAGGGTGCAACACAAATTGACGAGATGACGTTGCAAGATTCTCAAGAAATGAACTACAGAAGCAAGTTCCGAAAGATGAGCTGGATTGCAAGACACACATGAGCACACTGTCCAAGACAATCATGACCACATGGAAGTCTTACAGCATTAAGGCAACCGAGTTCTGGTTAGGAACCATCATTGAGGATATCAGAGTCCATGTGTAAGTCTGGATTAACTCTTACGAATGAACTCCTTTTCCTCGAACAAATCAATCATTGGCTTGGTGTGCTAGGAAGTACATATGGAGTGAAGGTAGCAAATCTATCAAACCTTAGAATACTTCACACATGCATTATTGATTTGTGATGATTCCAAAGGAAGCAAAACAACTTTTCTCATATTCACAGTAGTAACTTGCATCCAATGCACACGAACTTAGAGAAGATACTTCTTGCATCAAGCATATACTTCATGAGCTAGGCTCAATGATAATGCTTTAAGAAGTTTCCAACATTAGTTTACATGCTCATCATGAACCACAGAGAAGATGGGGATGTGGCTGATGGGCTCAGCAACATTTCATCGAGATTTTCTTAAAGATAGATTCCCATAATTAGGTGAACAAGGTGATAGCAAAGAGCTCCATAACATGAACAAGTTTGTGTTGGAAAAAGGGTAAGGATGTTGTTGATGACAACACAAATTATCGAGGGGCAAGGATTGTGCTTCTCATCATGAATTCGATGCACAACTTGGAAGAAGCAAATTGTTGATGATGATAATGACACATTTTGTCGAGAGGTTTCATGAAGATGTAATCGATCGGCGACGACATCAAGCCAAGGGAATAGTGAAGCAAAAGGTTATTATAACCATGGATAAGATGCAATCTCAGAATCAGAGTTGGCTCTCAAGACAACAATATGATGTTGAAATTTCAATGTAAGCTTAGCACACTATTGGGATTGTGTCCCGGGGATGAAGGACATAGGTAGCATGGTTAAGCTTTAGCATGACGATGATGATGTAGCCAATCAGCTGGGAATGACATGATCGAGTACAAACTTGTAAGCAATGAAGATTGTTAAGAGTTATTGAATCATAGTGCAGACTCGATTCAGTTATCGGTGTCCTTGGGTGTCTAACAATGCAGAACCCGTGGAAAAATTGGAATCGGTGAGAAATAATAGTTGATGGAGAACTCATAAGAAGTTATGTAGTTCCGTGATATTCTCGAGATACCAAAGGGTAAAAATTGAAGGTAGATCAAAATAGAGGTTAGACTAGTGTATTTATTTGTGGAAGACAAGCACTTTAACTTGTCTGAGAATGAAATCAAAGTAGAACTACATGGTCGAAACCACGATTGCAAAGGACAAAATCATAGATACAAAATCAAATTATACCAAGGGAATAATTATTGTTACGAGAAGCTTCCATGATAAGATCTACATCATTTCCATGGGCATGAACACAAAGTTCAAGGTCGACTCCCACATCTTCAACGCACGATCTTTCATTTACTTCTCACCTTCGATGAAGTTGTAGTGTTGAAATTATATCCGGCGAAACAACAGAAGAGTATGACTCGTGAAAACTTTCGGGTTCATACGGGTTAGGGAAAGCATAGGTTCAACCCATCAGGGCATCTTAGGAATGTATACCACAAGCTTCAAGAGTAAATAAAACAAGCTTGAAAGCAGAGCATGGTTGGCCAAATTAGAGAATACAATTTACCAAAGGCATTATGTAACAGGGAAAGAACTCACAAGGTGATTGAATATGAAGGATATTGTCGGATAATAATCCAACAATGGATCTGGCGATCCACAATGGAGCTGATGTGGGTATCGATACTCAATCAGAGGAAGAAAGAATGCAAAGGCATCGGATTACAGAAACATCTGAATAGTTTGACACTTAAATACAAAGAAATTATGATTTCAAAATTGGTGTATTCGAATCAGATGCTCTGATTAAATACGAGTAAGATGAATAGACTTAGATGGACAATTAATCAAGGTTTGATTTGCCGAGAACCAGCTCATGTTCGGAAAGACGTCTGAGCCAGAAAGATAATTTATAAGGATCAACTAATGATTGCATGCATTCATACACATGTTGAATCAACAGGATCAGAATGACAATCACAAAGGATGTCAATGAAGATTACTAGACATATGGAATTAACCATAATGCAGGAAGGCAAGAATTTCAGGAGCAACAAGCTGCTGAGGATTTTTAGAAGATCGAATAGAATTTCGAAGAATTTTGTGAAACACATGAACAATTGGGGATGAACGGATCCCCGGTAAGTGTGAGGAATTATCCGTAAGGGCTCTTATGCGGTAATGAACTATAAGGCAGTAAGCTCAAAGTATTCTCGAGACAACGGCGAGTATTTCGGGGTAACTTGTACTAACAAGAGCAACGGGGAATGATTGTATTAACTGCAAGTGTATATCATTATCCATAAGGATATATCGATGGTAGGGAATTGCATAGGCGGTGGCACAAGGGTCTCGGGAAAACATCGAAGAGTATCTTCAAAATCTTCTGATGAATCAAGCCATCTTCTGGAATGAGGGGCTCTCCGGGAGGAAGTAGTTACGAGAACCTAAAGTTGGAGTTAGTAAAATCTTTAACCCGAATAGAAGAGAGATCAAAATCCCAGAGTAAAGACGCGGAATAAAGGATCCTAATCCCATCCATTTGCCATGTGGGCCCGTAAGCCACACAACATTGTTAGTAAAATTGTTTTTCAAAGACTAGACTCAACTTCGGCCAATGAGTTGGAAAGGGGCTTCCTACAGGCAGTCGGATCTGATACCAACTTGTGATGCCCCCGACTTAATCATGCACTAATCATACACGCAAATGCGCACGATCAATATCAGAGACTCACGGGAAGATATCACAACACAACTCTAGACACAAATAAAATAATACAAGCTTTATATTACAAGCCAGGGGTGAGGGAGTTATGGACTAAGGGGTCCTCGGTGCGACGGCCCATTGGTGTGGGCCGGACTGGTGGAGCCGTATAGTGACACGAGATCTATGAAGCCATGGTGTGCCCTCCAAGTCAAGAAGGTGCAGGATCTCTTTAATCCCTTATTGTAATCTATCTCCGGTAACCCTAACCCTACCGGTGTCTATATAAACCGAGGGTTGTAGTCTTTAGGGCTAGAGCTACATTCATCACCTCATCTCCATAGGGTTTAGCTCATGCTGATCTCGAGGTAGATCTACTCTGTAAACCATACTATACATCCAATATAATCAAGCAGGACGTAGGGTGTTACCTCTTCGAGAGGGTCCGAACCTGGGTAAACATTGTGTTCGTCATCCCTTGTTCCCCATCGATCCTAGATCCACAGCTCGGGACCCCTACCCCAAGGTCTACCGGTTTTGACACCTACATTGGTGCTTTCATTGAGAGTTCCGCTGTGGGGTCGCCCAAAGGATCGATGGCTCGCCTAATCATAGGAGAAGGCATCGGATCCGGGGACTTCTTCGTCCCTGGGTAACTCTTCGCGTTTGGCAGCATCGTGCTGCACGCCGACCCGACTGGTCGTCTGGGTCAGATCGACACCTTCGCCCCCGGACACCGAATTCGATTCAGTGGTCTGGAATACGTTGCGGACATGCGGGGCGATCTGGTTTTCACCGGATTCACTTCCCCCTCCCGCACCCTCGCCATGCCCGCTTCGGAGTCCCCTTCCGATCCAATCGGCAGATCGGCCTCAACAGCTTCGAGCTAGGAGAGCTCCGCTTCGAGCGGGGGCCAGACTTCGCCTCCGTCCGGAAACATCATGACTGCGGAGGACCTACCCTCGACCTTCGAGGCAGAATCAGGAGGCAGAAGCCAAGAGTCAATGATAACCCACAAGTATAGGGGATCGCAACAGTTTTCGAGTGTAGAGTATTCAACCCAAATTTATTGATTTGACACAAGGGGAGCCAAAGAATATTCTCAAGTATTAGCATCTGAGTTGTAAGTTCAACCACACCTGAAAGACTTAATATCTGCAGCAAAGTATTTAGTAGCAAAGTAGTATGGAAGTAACGGTAATAGTAGCAAAAGTAACAGTAGCAGCTTTGTAGCAATTGTAACAGTGGCAACGGAAAAAGTAACAAAGCAAAGATCAATATGTGAAAAGCTCGTAGGCAATGGATCAATGATGGATAATTATGTCGGATGGCATTCATCATGCAACAGTTATAACATAGGGTGACACAGAACTAGCTCCAATTCATCAATATAATGTAGGCATGTATTCCGAATATAGTCATACGTGCTTATGGAAAAGAACTTGCATGGCATCTTTTGTCCTACCCTCCCGTGGCAGCGGGTTCCTATTGGAAACTAAGGGATATTAAGGCCTCCTTTTAATAGAGAACCGGACCAAAGCATTAGCACTTAGTGAATACATGAACTCCTCAAACTACGGTCATCACCGGGAGTGGCCCCGACTATTGTCACTCCGGGGTTGCCGGATCATAACACGTAGTAGGTGACTATAACTTGCAAGATAGGATCAAGAACACAAATATATTCATGAAAACGTAATAGGTTCAGATCTGAAATCATGGCACTCGGGCCCTAGTGACAAGCATTAGGCATGGCAAAGTCATAGCAACATCAATCTTAGAACATAATGGATACTAGGGATCAAACCCTAACAAAACTAACTCGATTACATGATAGATCTCATCCAACCCATCACCATCCAGCAAGCCTACGATGGAATTACTCACGCACGGCAGTGAGCATCATGAAATTGGTGAGGGAGGATGGTTGATGATGATGACGGCGATGATTTCCCCTCTCCGGAGCCCTGAACAGACTCCAGATCTGCCCTCCTGAGGAAGAACCGGAGGTGGCGGCGGCTCCGTATCGTAAAACGCGATGAATCCTTCTCTCTAATTTTTTTTCTCCCCGAACGTGAATATATGGAGTTGGAGTTGAGGTCGGTGGAGGTCCAGGGGCCCCACAAGGTCGGATGGCGTGCCCTGGGGGGGTGGGCGCGCCTCCCACCCTTGTGGATAGGGTGTGGGCCCCCTTTAGTTGATTATTTCACCAATATTTTTTATTAATTCCAAAAATGATCTCCGTGAAGTTTCAGGTCATTCCGAGAACTTTTATTTCTGCACAAAAATAACACCATGGCAATTCTGCTGAAAACAGCGTCAGTCCGGGTTAGTTCCATTCAAATCATGCAAATTAGAGTCGAAAACAAGGGCAAAAGAGTTTTGAAAAGTAGATACGATGGAGACGTATCAGTCAATCTCGGCCGAACTTTCCCTTCACGACGCCCACCTGGCCTTGAGCCCTTACGACAAAGCGGCAGCCAATTGCCAGGGGTCACCCGCGGCCCAAAGCAGCTCGATCTCAAACCCCGGCGGGGAAGCCACACGCAAGGACCAAAGCCCGTCCTTGACCTCCAGTGACGATCCGGACCCCGTCAAGGATCCGGCTCCACACCCTGAGCTTAGCACTGGCAGCGAAAACCGAGGACCAGCCAGGGCACTGACTGCCCCCCACCCCGTTGCATTGGAACTTGGCCCGGAGCCCTCGAGTTCGGTGACCCTCGCAATGTTAAACGAGGCGCTAGACCGAATTCAGAATATGACCATCCAGGAGGATCTGCCCTCCGCTTTCAATCATCAACCCTTTGAGGCGCACCATAGGGAATTTTGTGTCCCGCCCACCACCCACTTGGTAGCCACTATCGATGATTTAACCGATAAGCTAGACTATAATTCGGAGAATGCCGAATACATGGACGAGGAGGGCGGAGCCACGGCCAATACCGATGTTGCCCCCCCCCCCCCCCCCCCCCCCCCCCCCCCCCGTCACCGGCCGCTGGTCGGCCATATCTACCTATGATATTTACATGGTGGTAACCCGCCAGGACAGCGATGGCACTCCTGATCAGGACCGAGGCAAGCCCAGAGATGAGCCGCCCAAACGCCGGAAACAGCGCCGTCGATCGAAGCCACGTCAAAGCCATGTGAGCAACATGGACTTTGCGGAGAATGGCACCGTAAATAATACGGATGACCTCGCCGGAGACGCAGCCAACGAACATCATCAGGATGACCGCGCGGGTAGGAGGACCCGCTCAATCTAGAAAACCCCGATGACTCCGAGGATAGCAACTACCTCCCACTCTCTGAGGAGGAGGTCAGTCTCGGGGATGACGATTTCATCGTCCCCGAAGACCCTCTGGAGCAGGAACGATTCAAACAGAGGCTTTTAGTCACTGCCCGCAGCCTAAAGAAACAAAAACGCAAAATCAAGGCCGAACAGGACACCCTCAACAACCGATGGACTAAAGTCCTAGCTGCCGAAGAAGGGTATGGCCACGAAAAGCCAACCAAAAGTTATCCCAAGCGAAGACTACTGCCGCAGTTCGACGATGAAGCCATAGAGCCAACACATCCAACATACTCAAGCACCGAACAGCTGGACCGCCCCCCTAGAGGGCGAGACAGAGAAGCTGACAAGGCCCCAGCCGCCCCACCTCACCGTTACGGCAAGGATCAAGTGCGGCCCCCCTTACGAGTATGACCTCCGCCATGACCTAGACGCTCGAGGAGGCCGTACTAGGTCCATCTACGGACCCAGAGAAGACCCGCCCGCTTACCGGGAACAATACTACGATCGGCTAACTGAAACAATAGAATCTGGGAGCAGCAGCAGGCTCGGAGGGCCGAAGACCTCCGACGCGATGTGGCCCGAGTTCGGGGCACCGCACACCCCCTGTGCTTCACATAGAGGGTAATGCAACACCAATTCCCGAAAGGCTTCAAGCCTGTGAACATCAAATCATACGACGGAACCACAGATCCAGCCGTATGGATAGAGGATTTCCTCCTTCACATTCACATGGCGCGAGGAGATGACCTCCACGCCATTAAATATTTGCCGCTAAAGCTTAAAGGTCTAGCTTGACACTGGTTGAACAACCTTCCCGAAGACTCTATAGGCTGCTGGGAAGAGCTTGAGGATGCTTTTCGAGCAAACTTTCAGGGCACCTATGTCCGGCCTCCGGATGTTGACGACCTAAATCGCATCACACAACAACCCGGAGAATCTGCCCGACAATTTTGGAACCGATTCCTGACCAAGAAAAACCAGATTGTCGACTGTCCGGATGCCGAAGCCTTGGCCGCCTTCAAGCATAGTGTCAAGGACGAATGGCTCATACGGCAGCTTGGCCTGGAAAAACGAAGAACTATGGCAGCCCTTACTTCTCTCATGACCCACTTTTGCGCGGGCGAAGTCAGTTGGCTCGCTCGCAAAAACACCAACCCCGACACACCCGGTACCTCCGAGGTTCAGGACGGAAATGGAAAGCCCCGACGCAGCAAGAATAAATGTTGCCACAATGACGGCGAGGGCGAGGATACGACAATAAATGCCGGATTCCAAAACCAGAAGTCCGGACCCCGAAAGAAAGCCCCTAAAGGCAACAGTGACGGCCCGTCCAGACTGGACACAATTCTGGACAGGCCTTGTCAGATCCACGACACATCAGAGAAGCCCACCAACCACTCCAACAGAAACTGTTGGGTGATCAAACAGGCTGGCAAACTCACAGCCGAAGACTCAGGCAAAAGCCCATGAAGCGAGGACGATGATGAGCCCCGCAGGCCAAATAGTGGAGGCCAGAAACCCTTCCCTTCTGAGGTTAAGACGGTAAACATGATCTATGCAACCTACATACCGAAGAAGGAGAGGAAGCGAGCACTATGAGACGTGTATTCTGTCGAGCCAGTAGCACCGAAGTTCAATCCATGGTCAGCTTGCCCGATCATGTTTGATCGCAGGGACCATCCGACCAGCATATGCCATGGAGGGTCCACAGCCTTAGTGCTCGACCCCATCATCGACGGATTCCACCTCACTAAAGTCCTCATGGACGGAGGTAGCAGCCTTAGTCTGATATACGAAGATACAGTGAGGAAAATGGGGATCGATCCGTCAAGGATCAAACCCAGTAACACCACCTTTAAGGGGGTCATTCCGGGAGTGGAGGCCAACTGCACAGGCACTGTGACGCTTCAAGTAGTGTTCGAATCAACGGATAACTTCCGAAGCGAGGACTTGATCTTCGACATTGCACCTTTTCGCAGCGGCTATCACGCCCTCCTCGGCCGAACAGCGTTCGCCAAATTCAATGTCGTTCCGCATTACGTGGACCTCAAGTTGAAGATGCCTGGTCCTTCGGGCGTCATAACTATCAATGGCAACACAGAATGCTCACTTCGAACCGAAGAGCACACTGCGGCCCTAGCGGCTGAAGACCAAACTGGCCCATATAGGCCTGGATGCCGACCCGCCGTAAAGGCCGGCAACAATAGTAAAAGGGTTCAAACCTGTTCCCCGGCATGGGAACCCGCATGCGTTCGCCGCAAATAGGGATGCGCGCCCCACGGCACGCCCACATTCTTCGCGCTCCATGTGCCTCGTCAGCACAATTTTGCACTCAAAATACCATGGGCAGCCGTGAGGCATATGTCAACAAATCCGAAGTATATGTTCGGCTAAACCGAACTTCGGAACTACCTCGTCTTCGGACGACCCGGGGGCCAATTTCGGAAACCCCCCAAGCATAAAGCTCCATCGGCAAGATCCTCACCCCTCAAGGTCTCATCGAAGGTCCCAACCCCCACCTCCCAGAAGCAAATGCGCAGACGTGCAGCAGGGCAAAGTGAAGGCTTCGACTCATGCATCAAGGCCCTGTATAAACCTTTATTCTGTAAAACTCTTTTTTATTTTTAATAATTCCTTGGTAGTTCGAATTGTACGGTTAGACCACTTGATCTTATGAGAAATAATAAAGGCGCCCTTTATGGTGTTCGGATATCCACATCTTGCGATTTTCTATCTCCTTCCTGATTCTCCACTCGCTCTTCGAACAACCCGGCATGAAAATATATTAACTAGCCAAGAGTTTGATTTATATATCAGCTCCATATCTTCAAGTCCGGCACCGCCTTCCGCTAGGTGTTCGGCGTCTCGGATATTGCATTATATGCATCAGTTCTGAACTATGTCTTGGGTCAATAGTTGGGTTGCCTGGCTCCTATGCTTGCCTATTATGTTCCGCACGTTCGGCTAAGAGGGCAAAGGGAGAACCCCTGTGATTGTACTTCTGGCTTGCCTGGTCAAGTACCTCAGGAGGAGAAAGCCGAAAACTGACCGTCATAGTAAGCGCGAACTGGTCAGCGATCCGATGATGAGGTTTGACTCCAAAAATTGTTGGCGATTTTGCCGTGTCACACGAAGGGTTCGTCTTAACACAAACCATGTGATCGGAAAGGGTAGGTGTTGATCCCCAAGTACATCACAATACACTGGGGGCTAGTCCTTAGCCCCCACCGTCAAGCTCCTATGGCTAAGTGAAAGCAATAAAACCGAATAGTCCGATTGCCTGGTTTCGCTCGCGCACTACCGCCTCCGGGTACCAAGACGTTGGCTAAGGGTAATAGTGCGGAGACAAAACACCCCTCGTGATATTCACTTGGGGGCTGAAGCCGACGACTGGTAGCTTTCAGACTAAACATACAGCCGCACAGGAGTCAAAATCAAATCATGACAATATAAAAAGTCAGGCGGACGCATAATAAATCATAAGGTCCACTTGGTACAAACTTAATACAATCACTCAAGCATTACATCTTTTGAACACTGGCCCTCTATCGCCTGCGCACTGGTCATCACCTGTGCAAACTACTACTCAGGGCGGCGATGCTCCTTTCCCTTGGGAGGAGGACCAGTGGCCATGTCCATTGGATTAATCTTCGGCCAATGCACCATGGTCTTCGCAAATGCAAGCCTCGTCCCCTCAAGGCACGCTAACCACTTTCCGGCATCAATCCGGAGCGGCGCCTCCCGCAGCTTCTGCATAAGGCCGAAGTAGGTGTCCGGAATGGGCTCGACAGGCCACAGACTGACATAGAGGTCCTTCACGGCCATCTCGGACATCCGATGCATCTCCATCAGCTGCTTCATTTGATCGCTGAGGAGGGGAGGATGCTCGGAATCCATAAACTGTGACCAGAAGAGCCGCTGCGTGGAGTCCTCCTCCAGAGTAGTGTAGTGCTTCGCTGCGGCCACCACATTATTCGGAAGTTCAGCGAAGACGCCTACGGAGAGCCAGACCCACGTCAGCAGGGTGAACCTGTTGCCTCTGAACACACTCTGTAGTAAGTATTTCTTACCATTTGCAATTTGCCCGACTTGGCGGAGCTCTTCCCGGACACCTCGCGCGTCGGTCCTTGCCTCCTAGAGCTCCCTCTCTACCTTGGATAGCCGGAGGGATCGCTCCTCCTACTCCTTCTTAAGGGCCTCCAGCTTCTTGGCGGCATCCTGGAGCTCCACTTGGACTTCGGTTACTCGAGCCTCGTGCTGCTCAGCAGCAAGCTTGGCCTTCTCAAGCTAGGCCACCGCCTTCTCAGCTGTCGTTTTCTTCGTGGCTGCCTCTGCCTCGGCTTTCTTCAGGGCCTCCCTCAAGCCCTTGACCTCGGTGGTGGCAGCTGCAGGATCATCACGATAAAGGATTCACATACAGTCCGGATCATCAATATCCGACATCAAGCAAATACACATCTTATCAAAGGGCTTACCTTGCGCCTCGTCAAGCCGTTTGTTGACAGGGTCAAGCTCTTTATCGGAAAGCTTGAGCTTCCAATCCATTTCCTCTAGTGCCGCGGTATTAGCAGCCGTGGCCACGGAAGATGCCTGCGTTAGCAAAAGAAATGTCGAGATTATTACTCGGCCTACCGAATTTGATCGTCTACAGGCTTCTCCGAAGTCCTTGCAGAGTCTCGGGGGCTGCTATGTACACGGCCTACCTAAACTAAAGATGACAACCGCTATATGAGAAAGGAACATTACTTGACTTACCTCAAAGCCTGTCAGAAGGCCTTGGACAACATCGTTCAGTCCGGATTGGACGGACCGAACACCTTGAATGACCGCACTCCTAAGAGTGCGGTGCCCATCAACGATGACGGAGTTGTTCACCAACTCCTTGAGCGCATCTGGCCAGCCAGCCGTCGCCCGTTTGGAGGTGTTCAGTACTGGCGTTGGCTGCCCGACACCTTCTCCACTGGAAGGGGGAGCCTGCACCGTCGAGGGCCTTGGGGGCTCAGGAGTGGGCAGCTGAGGGGGTCCGGATGGTCCAGACTCCCTCCCCACAGTAGCAAGGAGGGATGCATCCCCCTGGTCTTCAATGACCGAGGCGTCAGCCTTGGTCATGGTGGCATCGACCTCCTCCCCCGTGTTCGAAGGAAGAGGGGTCTTTCGTGACACCACTTCCCCAGGCTCTTCGGGGATTGGAGGGGGTGCTGAGCGTGAGCCACTGTCCGCCAGTTCGGCGGGCAGGGACGTCACCAAAGAGGTCTCCTCGGCGGGATCGCGGAGGGCTATACCATTAGAAAAACAATCAATCCACGAACTACTAAAAGAATAAAGAAATTGAAAATGTCGCAATATGTACTTGGCCGCTTGGGGCTTGACCCTAGGTTCCTTCTCCATATCCTTTTCGGACGCTTCGGACTCCTTGTCGGAGTCCGAGTTGTCAGACAGGACCAGCTTGGGCCGGCACTGCCTCTTCCGGGCCTGAGGAGGTTGAACCTCCTCGACATCGCTAGACGCCGCCCTCTCCTTAGAGTGCGAGGAGGCGCTTTCCTCCTCGTCCTCGTCCCCCTCCTGTGCGGACTGGGCCGCGGTGTCTCCGGACCTGCTGTCTGGACGGGCTTTGCGACGGAGGCCCTCTCGTCCCTCCGGCACCTCCGTCTTCTTGCCCTTCTTGTCAGGCGCCTTGTAGGGCACCACGACCAACAGCTTCTCGAGCTGCTTGAATTGGGGCCCCTCTGGCAGCGGCGATGGGCCGCTGATCTTCTCGGCCTTGGCAAGCCAGCCCTGCAAAATCCACATAAAGAGGTTCATATCAAATTGTGTGGTGCTAATATTCGGATTTATGATAAGACAGGTGTCACTCACCTTCCTCAGAGGGTTCGCGGCATCGATGCCGATGTCCTCCCCCTCGACCGGCCACTCCTTCTGCGGTTTGAATAGCAAACTCCACACTTTCTTGTGGATCGTGCCGAAGAGGTGTTGCACGATGGCCGGATCTTCGGGGTCATACTCCCACATTGGCTTGGCCCTCTCCTGGTAGGGGAGGAATCGGCGATGGAGCATGACCTGAATCACGTCGACCAGCTTCACGCCGGTCTCCATGACGCTGACGACGTGCTTCTGCAGCGCCTTCAAATCGTCAGCGGATCCCCAGTCCGGGCTCTTGTTGATCCATGAGGCCAGCCTAGTAGGGGGTCCGGATCTGAATGCGGGAGCTACCGCCCAGCCGGCTCCCCGTGGCTCGGTGATATAGAACCACTCTTTTTGCCACATCCTGACGGTATCGATGAAGTGGCCCTTTGGCCACTAGACCCGCATTAGTTTGCTGATCATGGCCCTGCCACAGTCCGCCTGCTCGCCGCTAACTATCTTGGTCTTGATGTTGAACACCTTTAGCCACAGGCCGAAGTGTGGCTAGACTCGGAGGAACGCTTCGCAGAAGATAATAAAGGACGAGATGTGGAGAAGGGAGTTGGGGGCTAGATCATGAAAATTAGCCCGTAGAAGAACATCAGCCCCCGCACAAAAGGGTGCAGGGGAAATCCTAGCCCCCTAAGGAAATGGGGAAGAAATACGACCCTTTCGCCCGGCTTGGGCGTAGGGATGATCGGGCCCTCTTCGGGGGCCCGATGAGCAATGTCGGCCAACAAATAGCTGGCCTGCTTCAGCCGCATGATGTCGTCGTCGGTGACGGTGGATGCTTCCCACTTCCCGTTGGCACCGGATCCGGCCATGGCTGAAGGAGACGGGACGGGATTTGCTGTGGAAGCAGAGAAAAGGGGCACTCGAGCTCTGAGGATCTGCGTGAGCGGGGGGTGGAAAAAGGCGTGGGATGCTGACTATAGTGGTTCCCCCTTTATAGATTGTTGATAGGCCAGACGTTCCTTTTTCTGCGCCGTTTGCTTCTCCACTTCCCGATATGCTCGCGACATTATGTACGGGGAGGGGAATCAAAATCATTAACCATATCCCCCAAACGGCGGGACACGATCTCCACCTCGAGGGGACGTGCCAAATGTGACGTCGGCCTCGAGCCGCGCTTCGAGAAATACTAACTGCTCGACGTTATGGCCGGAGGCGACTCTTCGTTGGAGGAGAAAAAGTTGTCAGATGAAGGCACTATTTACACTTGAACGTTTTTTTGTCATTGCCTTCGTCGTTAAGTAAAACTGCCATTTCAGATTACGAACATCACTTGGTTCGAACATGGGCAAAACATATTGAAGAACTCGCCTCGCAAGCCAAACACTGATTGGGTGAGCGGATGCCAGATACAAGCCTTGGCGTTGGAGGCAAGTTTGGGGGCTACCGAGGGAGTTATGGACTAAGGGGTCCTCGGGGCGACGGCCCATTGGTGTGGGCCGGACTGGTGGAGCCGTATAGTGACACGAGATCTATGAAGCAAACGGATTGGTGTGGGCCGGATTGGTGTGTGCCCTCCAAGTCAAGAAGGCGCATGATCTCTTTAATCCCTTATTGTGATCTATCTTCGGTAACCCTAACCCTACCGGTGTCTATATAAACTGAGGGTTGTAGTCTTTAGGGCTAGAGCTACATTCATCACCTCATCTCCATAGGGTTTAGCTCATGCTGATCTCGAGGTAGGTCTACTCTCTAAACCATACTATACATCCAATATAATCAAGCAGGACATAGGGTATTACCTCTTTGAGAGGGCCCAAACCTGGGTAAACATTGTGTTCGTCGTCCCTTGTTCCCCATCGATCCTAGATACACAGCTCGGGACCTCCTACCCCGAGGTCTGCCAGTTTTGACACCAACAAGGGGCATTGTGGGCTCGAATACACAAGAGTCAGCGTAAGCAGCAATATCTGAGTAGAGACATAAGTAAACAAGTTTGCTTTAAGAAGGCTGAGCAAAACAACGACATCTAGATCGAAAAGGCGCAGGCCTCTCACCTGGGATCCTCCTAACTACTCCTGGTCATCGGTGGTCTCCACGTAGTAGTAGGCTCCGTCGGGGTAGTAGTAGTCGTCGGTGGGATCAGCTGGCTCTTGGGCTCTGTCATCTGATCGCAGCAATTGGGTAAAAAGGGGAAAGGGGTAGCAAAGCAACCGTGAGTAGTCATCCAAAGTACTCGCAAGACTTACATAAGATCTATACTAATTATGCATCGGTATCAAAGGAATGGGGCTATATCTTTGGACTAAACTGCAGAAATGCCAGAATAGAAGGGAAGGCCTAGCCTATCAAAGACTAGCCTCTTGCAGCATCTTGCAGCAATAGAAGAGAGTAGAGTAACATAACATAATAGTAGTAAATATGTTGTAGAAACACCCAGAGATCCTTCCTCGACTCCCTGCGAGAAAGCAACCCCGGAGCCATCATATCCATTTAGTGTCTCCAGTATCCAGTTCTAGTTGTAATAGATCGGGATACAACTCCGAGCGTCCATTACCATGGACACGGGTATTCGAATAGATATACTTCCCTGCAGGGGTGCACCAACTTACCCAACACGATCAATTAACTCCGGTCGGACACACTTTTCGGGTCATATCCGGCCTCGACTAATCAACACATCGTAGTCCTACCTAGGCTCTCCAGAGAGGTCACACGCCGGTCTTCATCGTAGATGCGAAGGGGTCATGGGACAATCGTCCTTTGCAATCTTGAATGTGCGAGGACCGCCAGGATCAGTCCTAGATACCTCTTTATAAAAAGCAGGTGCTTACATGGACCACCCGACCGCATGCTGCTCAATTGTGGCATTTGTAGAGCTTTCGGAAGAATCGTACGACACCGAGTGCCCATACTTATTCCCGCATGGTGGTTAGTGCGAAAAGGCCATAGGCCTACTCAGATCACATATCCAAACCCGTTGGTGTCTTGGGAGCTCGCGGTGACGATCAATGATCCAGGATCTATGGCCCCGTCACCGGGGGTGCCTTGGGGTCGACCTTATCCCTCCACGGCGACGGGGGATGGCTGACATGTGCCCATCGCCGACATCAGGCGCGCGTGGTGTCGACACACACAGGAGAGAGAGGCAGGAGGTTGAAGGAGAGAGAGAGAGGTGGGCTGGGCAGATGCAGTGTGCACTTAGGCCCAGTGCGCACTGGGTTTCCCTCTTTTTCCTTTTCTGCGTTCTGCTTTTTCTTTTAATAGGCATTGTTTGTATTTATTTAAGCCATCAAATAATTTTTGCAAAATATGGAACTTGGCCATATAAATGCCCTACAATGTTTGGCACTGCCACAAAAAGTTTGGGAGGCAATTGAAATATTTTGGAATTTTCATAAATTGGAATAGCACTTAAAATATTTATTTTGGCCCTGTTTTAAATGCTATAGCCCAAATGAGCAAACAAGTGAAGTTGTTTTTCTTAACCATTAATTGTTTTGGAATATTTGCTAAAACATGAACTATTTTTCAGACATGTTTGTGAAACATTAAATTTCACTTACAATTTGAATTTTGAATTTTGACTAGGGTTTGAAAGTTGAATTATTTCTTACTACAATTTAATTATGATGATCATGATGACATGGCACATTAGCATGTGGTCACTGTAGCATGACACTTGGGTTGTTACAATGTACTTCCTCATCAAGCTTACCATTGAGAATGCACTTTTCACATCCATTTGATATAAGAGAATATTGTGATGGTTAACATATGCAAGCAATATACGAACAGCTTCAAGCCCAGTGTCATGCTATAGTGACCACATGCTCTTAGTGCCGATAACAATGGCCATTTTCATCTTACTTGTTGCAGTAGATCCACTTAGTGCCGATGATATTGTGCTTGCGTGGATTAGGATGATTCACAAGCTCCCACACATTGTTGAGGTCAAATTTTTGCAATTCTTCTTGCATGGCTTGAATCCATTTAGGCTCTAGAGATGCTTCATCAACTTTGGTGGGCTCTATGATAGAGACAAATGCAAATGCCCAAAAAATCTAGTTAAATGTGAAGCTCTTGAGTGAGTGAGGGGACCAGGTGCATTGATCTTGTCGAGGATCTTCTCAATCTGCACTTCATTCTCCACTCGTGGATGAGCTAGACGAGGGCCTTGTTGAGGTTGAGCATTTTCCTCAGAGTCATTTTCTTCAGGATCAGTAGTTTCTTCATGACAGGTAATGATCACTTCTTCTTCAGCTATTTCTTCCCTGGGTACAATTTCACTAGTGCCCATCAGCTTGATAGATTCCTTAGGAGGCATTTGATCTAGCACAGGAGGTAGGTGCTCTCTTTGCGAGCCGTTAGTTTCATCGAACCGCTCATCTACAGTTTCAACAACCTTACTATGGTAGGTGTTGAAGACTCTGTAGGTATGCGAGCCCTTTCCTTAACCAAGCATAAAACCCTCATGTGCTTTTGGTGCAAATTTAGAATTGTGATGTGGATCTCTAATCCAGCATTTAGCACCGAAGACTTTGAGATAACTTACATTGGTCTTTTTGCCAGTGAGGAGCTCATATGAACTCTTCTTGAGGAATTTGTGAAGATATACCCGATTGATGATGTGACATGTAGTATCAATTGCTTCATGCCACCATTGACAGGGAGTCTTTTATTCATCAAGAATAGTATGAGCCATCTCAACAAGTGTCTTGTTCTTGCATTCTGCAAGTCCATTCTGCTGAGGAGTATATGGAGCAGATAGCTCATGAGTGATACCAAGTTCGTCAAGATAGTCATGAAGGCCAGTGTTCTTGAACTCAATGCGCTTGTCGCTTCTGATATGCTTGATCTTGGGACCATAATTTTTCATGGCCCAATTTGAGAACTGTCTGAAGACACCCTGCACTTCAGTCTTGAAGGTAATGATATGCACCCAGGTGTAACGAGAATAATCATCAACTATGACGAATCCATAGAGTGATGCTGCATTGGTTAGTGTGGCATAATGAGTAGGACCAAAGAGATCCATATGAAGTAATTCAAAGGGACTAGTAGTGGTCATGATAGTCTTCATGGTGTGCTTGGATCTGGTCATCTTTCCAGACTCATAAGCATCACAAAGGTGATCTTTGACGAATTTGACGCCCTCGACGTGAATGATATGCTTCTTCTTGACGAGTGTGCTCAAATTCCTCATGCCAGCATGTCCAAGTCATCAATGCCATAGCCAACACTCTGAAGCTTTTGCCAGTAGACACGTGGCTGGTTGAGGACCTAGAGAGAAATCTACAATGTACAGATCACCTCTCCTAAAGCCTTCGACGACTTTGGACTTGTCAAATTCCATTAGCACAATGCATCTATATTTGCCAAAGATGACAATCATATCAAGATCACAAAGCATTGAGACAAACATGAGGTTGTATCCGAGGGACTCGACAAGCATCACCTTTTCCATGTGTCGATCCTTTGAGATAGCAACCTTACCTAGACCCAATACCTTGCTTTTTCCCTTGTCAGCGTAGGTGATATGCTTCAGATGAGATGGAGTAATGGGGGCATCGGTGAGGAGATTCCTGTCACCAGTCATGTGATTGGTGTAGCAACTGTCCAGAACCCATTCAGTAGCTTTTGGAGTATCATGCTGTAGAAGCATTAGTCTCACTTACAAATTCATATACTTCAGTTGAAGAATATGATGATCAATTTCGTTAGTGAATTTCATCAGTAAGAATATACCTAGCAGCATATGTGATGTGTGAAATGAGGAATTCATTTCATAATGATTAGCTTGCATCCCAACAAGCATTGTGTCAGGTCTTCAACAAATTCGTCAGACGTTCATTGTGCCTGAAGACCTGACCCTGCAGAAGAGATTAGTTATTCTTCTTAACCACCCACATTTGAATGGGTGGCTGAAAAGCAATGTAATGCAATGCAGTGATGGAGAACTTAGGCATTGAAGAATATGCATTTCTCTTCACAGGAGGAGTGTAGTACTCATAGGAATATGCAAAGAAATTCTTAGTAGTTTTGTGCACATAGTTATTTGAAGAATAATGCACATATTCATTAGATCGCTATTTGGTTCCCTGCATAGAAGTGTTAGTACGAGCATGAGTTTGCCTGCGTCCATTCGACGACTTTTTCCAGGTGAGAATTTTCCCTAGGGTGGTTCCTTTTCTTCGGTGGTGTCATCATGACATTCACCTGAAGATTTCGAAGAACACTTTTGGGCACCCAGATTTTCTTCACTGGGGGACCATTCCTGCAGTTAGTACCAACAAATCTAGCAAATACTTCACTGTTTTTGATTTTTAAATAGCTTATAGTTGGAGCCAAATGACTCGTCATAAGAATGTGGAGTATCACAATTGTAGCCAGATAGAGTGGATGGATCAGCTGGAGGTCCTTTTGCAGCAACCCATGTGGTTTTCGGATACTTCTCAGGTTTCCAATATGGTCCATCTGTGTTTAGCTTTCTCTCAAAAGCAATACCCTCTTTCCTAGGGTTCCTATTCAAAATCTACTTCTTGAGCACATCACAAAGAGTTCGGTGCCCTTTGAGGCTTTTGTACATGCCTGTGACATACAATTCCTTCAGACCTGCATTTTTGTTAGTAACACTTGTAGTCTCCTCAGATGAGGGGATTGAAACCACAGAGACAGTTGAAGATATAGCAGCATTTGAAGCATCTGAACATTCAGCTGAAGAATTTGCATTATCACGTTCAAGGCATTATAAGCATGGAGCAACAAATTCTTCCTAAGTGGTGCTGATCTGTTGAGCGAGTAATGAATCGTTGTCTTTCTGAAGATCATCATGAGACGCTCTCAGCTTCTTGAGTTGCTGCTTCCTTTGAATAGGATAGCTTCTCGTGTGCGGCTGAGAGGGCCACATGACGACTTTCAAGTTCATCATATTTTGACTGGAGACGCTCAAGGTTTTCAGTCAGAATTTAAGACCGTTCCATTTCATCGTTCAACAGATCGTCACTTTAATCTAATAGTTTGTGAATCCTTTCCATGGTAGTTTGTTGCTTTGCAACAATTTTAGCAAGTTTGGAGTAGCTAGGAGTCATGTTTTCATCAGATTCACCTTCACTTGAAGAAGATGGTGAATGTTTGAGTACCTTGGTGCCCTTGGCCATGAGGCACAATGCTGAAGAAGATGAATCATGTTCGAAAGTCATCATTTTGATTGACTCCTTGAACTCGAGGAACCAGGGATCCTGACAGGTACGGTGCCCTTCATAGACTTCAGAGAACGGTCCCAGATGAGCTTCGCATTGCAAAGATGCATAATGCACCAAAACTCATCTCTGGACAGATTGGAGCAGATGACTGCCCTTGCCTTCATATCCAGCTGAGTACACTTGCGAATGTCATTAGCATTTGCCATCTTGCAGAGGCCATTCAATCCTATCCCAGTGGCGGTCCACAGCTCACTGTTCATGGATAAGAGACGCTTCCACAGCATAGCCTTCCACTTGGGATAGTCTGTGCCATCGAAGATGGGGCATGCAGTAGAAAGCTTGATAATACCCGCGGTCAACATAATGAAAACTCCAGGTGGTTAAACCAAAATCACACAGAACAAGGGAGTACCTTGCTCTGATACCAATTGAAAGCACAGGTTATCTCCCAGAGGGGGTTGAATGGGAGATTTTTAGAAATTTGTCAAACTTTGAAGAATTTGACGAACATCAGAGTGAAGATATAGAAACAAAAGGGAAACAAAGTCATCACAAAATCGGAGTACATGCAATCAGGATATGTTATAATGAAGAACATGCAATCATACAATCATACAAGCATGAAGAATATGAACTGAGGAAATGAAAAATAGCATGATGAAACTCTTGAGTTCAAATTCGTCAGAGGATAGATCACAAATTCTTTAGCAGCGGAATAATGTAAGGGAGGGTGAGGAATTTGAAACCAGGTTGGCTCGGTGAAGACAATGCAATTTGGTAGACCAGTTCCAGTTGTTGTATCAACTGTACGTCTGGTTGAGGCAACTGAGTCACAACTCAGAGGACACACAATCCTCACTGTATTCCTCTTGAGCTAAGGTCACTTAGTCCTCGCCCAATCACTCGTAGTAAGTCTTCAAGGTAGACTTCCAAAACCTTCACAAACTTGTTCACCGGCACAACGCAATGACTCTTGGTGCACTTAGAACTTGACGCCTAATTGTCTGGAAGAATGATAGTCTTCAAAGGTAACAAGCATCGGATCACATGGATCAATCTCTTCAGTGATGCTCAATCACTTTGGCTCTGGGTTTTCCACACTTAGGATTCTCTCAAAGTCGTCACAGGATAGGCTGCTCTCAAATGACAAGTGTCAAGTTCTCTCGGAGCAGTCAACCAACAAGTGGTTGTGGGGGCGGCTATTTATAGCCAGGGGCAACCCGACAGGAATTGTCATAAATGCCCTTCTCGGATTCAACCATTGTTATGATAAGGATCCACTCAACAGCTGGCCCGCGGCGCAGCAACGGTCGAAATTTGAACTCTCAAATTCGTTGGGGCACTCAATTTCCTCACGGTAGACAGATCGCACTGGCGAACTCCGAACTCCACAGCATCACCAAATTCGCCAGGGACCAGATGAACTACATCACTGTCGCTAGCAAATGCGTCAGCTCTACTAGAGATTTCCAAAGGCTTCACTCGAAGCGGATTTTGTGCGTATATGTTTGAGTAAGTTTGAGCATCACTTTGGAAATGTGAAATATGTTTCGTCGAGAACCCCTTTAACAGTAAGGTTTTTCCTATGACTCAAATAAGAAGAAAAGAAACTACGAAAACAAAAGTCTTCAAGCTTCAAAGTCTTCACATCAATTTCTTCAAAGGTCGCACCAATTTAATCACCAAATTCTTCACTTGAAGAAATCCATTTTAGGGGCCATCTTCCATGTGTTAAACCAAATCTTCAGGGATTCTATCTCCTGTGTATACTCACAAACACATTAGTTCCTCAACCTATTTGTCTTCAATACTCCAAAACCACTAAGGGGGCACTTGATGCACTTACATTTGCTGCCCTTCCGATGACGCATGAGTAGTTCACCACAGACCTACGGGTCCATAGCTAGTAGCTAGATGGCTTCTCCTCTCTCTTTGATCTTCAATACAGTGTTCTCCTCGATGTTCTTGGAGTCCTATCTGATGTGATCTTCTTTTGTGGTGTGTTTGTTGGGATCCAATGAATTGTGGTTTTATGATCAGATTATTCATGGATATTAATTGAGTCTTTTCTGAATTCTTTTATGCATGATTCTTATAGCTTTCTATTTCTCTCTGATCTATCCGTTTAGTTTGGCCAACTAGATTGATTTATCTTGCAATGGGAGAGGTGCTTTGTGATGGGTTCAATCTTGGGTGCTCTATCCCAGTGACAGAAAGGGACAAGACATGTATTTGTATTGTTTCCATTAAGGATAAAACGATGGGGTCTATTCATATTGCTTGGGTTTACTTTGTCTACATCATGTCATCTTTCTTAAGGTGTTACTTTGTTTTATACTTAATACCCTAGATGCATGCTGGATAGTGGTCGATGGGTGGAGTAATAGTAGTAGATGCAGGCAGGAGTCGGTCTACTTGTCTCGGACGTGATGCCTACATACATGATCATTGCCTTGAATATCGTCATAACTATGCGCTTTTCTATCAATTGCCCAACAGTAATTTGTTCACCCATCGTATGCTATGTGCTTGAGAGAGAAGCCTCTAGTGAAAACTATGGCCCCCGGGTCTACTTTTATCATATATAAAAACACAAAAATACCTTGCTACACTTTTATTTATTTTATTTTGCAATTTATCTTATTACCTATCGCTACAAGATTTGATCCTTGCAAGTAACCGCCGAGGGGATTGACAACCCCCTTGTTTGCATTGGGTGCAAGTATTTGCTTTTGTGTGTGCAGGTGCTGTTAACGAGGTTCTATGTGGTTCTCCTACTGGATTGATAACCTTGGTTCTTAACTGATGGAAATACTTATCTCTTTTGTACTGCTTCATCCTCTCCTCTTCGGGGAAATCCCAACATAGCTCACAAGTAGCATGGTGTACCTAAGAAGTTAGGAGATCCAGGAATATCTACTATACCATGCTCCATTAAAAGAAGTTATATCAAAACTACTTTATGTGACTTAGGAGCCGGTGTTAGTGTTATAACTTTCTCTTTATATAGAAGACTTGATTTGAATAACCTCACACCTACTAAAATATCTTTGCAAATGGCTGATAAATCAACTGCTATACCTATTGGAATTTGTGAGGATGTGCCTGTTGTAGTTGCAAATGTTACTATCTTAACAGACTTTGTTATACTTGATATGCTCGAGGATGACGCTATGTAGATCATCCTTGGTAGACCCTTTTTTAATAATGCAAGGGTTGTTATTGATTGCAACAAAAGAAAGGTTACTTTTCATGTCAATGGTAATGAGCATACAGTTTATTTTCCGAAGAAGCAAAGTTCGATGAATAGCATCAACTCTATTGAAAAAAATTCTACAATCACTGTTGGAGGTTTTCAATTTCCTCTTCCTTCAGTCAAAAAGAAATATGAAACTCTTATTATTGGGGAGATGCATATCCCCATTAAGGTAACCTAGTGTTATATGAAACTTCTTCGGCTTCATGTTACTCGGAAATAGCTTGTTAATAAGACTTGGTCAACCTTATTAATGGATTTGTTTTGAAGGGCATGTGGTCGATGAATTTAGTAAGAACAACCTACTGTACCCACTATTTACTCTCTATTATTTAAAGTTTAATAAAGTAGAAATTCCATGATTATCCTGTTTTCTAAATTATTTGTGCAATAAAAAATGTCCCAAAAATAAAAGTTCTCGGAATGACCTGAAAATTTAGTATGATTTTTTTTGTAATATTTTAGAATTTTTGGCATTGAACACACCCCCGGGGGTGCACCTATGAGCCACGAACTCACAGGGCGTGCCTACCCCCTTGGGTGCGCCTAGTGAGCTTGTGGGTCCCATAGGGGCCCCCTCACTTATTCCAGCCAACCATTGGCTTCTCCTTCCTCCAGAAAAAATCACCATTGCTTTCAAACTCGTGTTCTTGCTCATTCTCCTGCGATTTTTTATCTCCTTCCTCGGAGCTCCATTTCCAAAACTGTTTTGGTGTATTACTCCTTGGCATGTGACTCCTCCAGTGGTCCAATTAGTTTTTGTTCTAGTGTTTTATATTTTGCAAATTTTTGCTACTATGGTGACCATGTATTTGAGCTCGCATGTTGAATTTGTATGGTCCAAAGTAGTTTTGATGCATGATATAGCCTCTAGAGACTTGTTGGAGTAGTTGCTATCAATTTTGTTAAGTTTTGTTCACTTTTATTTTGAGGTACTTAAAATTTCAGAAAATTTTAGAGAAAAGGAAAATGCTCAAGTGGAGGTTGAGAGGTTCTTCGCGCCGGGGTCCTAAGGAAACCCCGAAGCCCAAGTACAATCTCCCTTGTGCGGCCGAGGTACGACCATGCGAGTGGCCATGTGACACTTTCTTAAAGGATGTGGGAATTTTCGAGGATTTCTATTATTTGGTGAACAATGCCAGCATCATTCCCTTCCTCGAAGATAACTGTGACCAATACCTCCTCCTCACTAATACTTTCGTGCAAAACTTCTATTTTCGTGCTAGGAGAGATATACCCACTATGTCATTCCATTTATATGATGTTCCTAGAGAACACTTGAACAAGTTTGTGAAGTTTGCATGATTCCCTATGAGGGCATCCCTCTAGAGCCACATCCTAGGACGTTGCGGATTTTATATCTGAAGTAGCTGTGGGAGAGTCGAGAGGAGTTTCTGAGGCTAGAGTTGCTAGTTTACATTTTTTCCGTTTTGCGTTATTACTCATTATTTGCCGGGAGATGTTTGAATGGTCGGTTGGAGAGTTGAAAGCTCAGCTCACCTGACCTTGCTATTTTGCGCCATGCTCTTTATCATGATAGTAATTTCAGTTTGGGTGCTATGTGATGACCCACAAGTATAGGGGATCAATCGTAGTCCTTTTGATAAGTAAGAGTGTCGAACCCAACGAGGAGCAGAAGGAAACGACAAGCAGTTTTTAGCAAGGTATTTTCTGCAAGCACTAATATTATCGGTAACAGGTGGTTTTATAGCAAGACAATTCGTAACAAGTGACAAGTAGCAACAGTAACAAAGGTCCAACAAGGTAGCCCAAGCCTTTTTATAGCAAATGACAGGCCAGAATTTTGTAACATCCCAAATTTTCAATTTGGAATGTTTTACAATTATAGCTATCATCTATTGCATTTTGATTGAAATTGAGTGGCATTTGAAAATTCAGAGGCAATTGAGTTTTGTTTGAATTTGGATCCATTTCAAAATAGCTTCTGGATTTACTTTCAACAATTGCTGACAAATACTTTGATCAAAAAGTATGAGAGGACGTAACATGACACCCCAAAAGTCAGAAGAAAAATAATGCCAAAAGAAATGAAATTCAAATTTGAGTTTATTTGGAATTTTCAAAAAAATGATTTTAGAAAAATATTATTTTGCCTCTGAAAAATAGTTCATCATTTAGGATTTATTTTTCTGGTCTTTTTGATATATATATATTGTCTATAGAAATTATTATTTTCTTTTTCTGTATTTTCTATTTTCTTTTCTGCAAGAAATTAAAAAAAAAACTAAAAGCTCCACGCCGGCGCTAGCCAGCCGAAGCCCACCACTTCACCCAACCGCATCGCGGCCTGACCCGCGCCCGAACCACCTCCGGCTCGGTCGCCCGACCCGCTCGCCTCTTGCCCGCGTCGCTGACCCCCGGGCCCCACGCCATCTTCCTCCTCCGCAACCTCGGCGCTCGTATCCTGCACGCACCCTACGCCGGCCGCGTTCGAACCCTCGCTAAACCCTAGCCCGAGTCGACCCCCTCCACAAGTTTTCTGCCCTATAAATACCTACGCCCCTCCTCTCTCAACTCCCTTCAAAACCGATGCCAAAAACCCCCTACAGAGCACGTCCGCACCAAACCAATCTCATGGGAGCCGCCGTTGTTCACCATCGAATTCGTCACCGATAGGTCATCCCGAGCCTCCTTCTTTTGCCAATCGGTTTATCTCGAAGCCCCGCGTCGATTTGACAAGGTTTCGTCACGCAGATCGCACCCGAGCCACCGCCTCGACCTCGTCCGCCCTTCGCTGGAGCCATAGCTCACCCGAGCTCTGTCACCATTGCTCTGCTTGCCACTGATGTCCACGATCTCCACCGACCACACCCCCGAAGTCCCCTTGCTCAACGGCACCCGCCCAACCACTTCGCCATCGCCCCTGACCACCTGAACGTCATCGGCGACCACGCCCGAGCCGTCCTCACCGTCGACCGTCTCCCACCGTTGAATCTGTAACCTACCCCCCAGATTAGATGAGCGATCAGTTAGGTTTTTTTTTATTTTAGGTCGGTTTTTATTACGGTTTATTTGCGGTTAGAGCGAACCGGCCCGGCCGGTTTTATTTTACTTAAGCGTACGCGCCCGAATCTGTTAGGTCTTGGCCAACCGCCAAAAAGCCTCTGTCGGACATCGCTCCTAGCCACTCGCAGCATGCCACGTGTCAATCACCCGATAGATAGTATTTTTTTCTGTTTACAAAATAGAATAGTTCCTGTCTTAAAAAATTATTATCTCCAAGGATTTTTGGAGTTTTAATTTGATTCTTTTTGCACTAGATTATAAATTTTATGAAGTTTCTGTAGATATCAAGTTTGGCCAGTTTTGAAAGCTTGAATTTGAATTTGCATGAAATTTTCTCAAATGACTATATTGGCTATAACTTGAGATAGGAATATTATTTTTGAGTGGTTCTTTTTGCTACTAGTTCTTTGTGGCCTTGTTTATCAGTATGATTTAATTGGTGAATTTTAGGGTTATATAAAGTTAGGTCTTAACGAAAACAGTACTGTTTTAGTGTTTTGTAGGATTTTTGGTTTTTCTTTTAATTCTTATTGTTTTAAATTGTTTTCTTTTTCCTTTTTGACAAGTTTTATTTTAGTTTCTGTTAACTTAGCAGTAGCAATTTTATTTATATTTTTTTTAGTTTTTATTTCTTTTATCTTACTAGAAAACTTGCTTTGAGAATAATAGGAGTTTTATAAAAGATTTTAAGTTGATTCTTTTTGCATAAAATTTCTTTGTTGTTTTTCTTTCTATTATTTACTAAAAACTTTATTTTTGTTCTGTTAAAAAATTATTAGTGGCAGCAAACTTACTTGTAGCTTGTTTTACTTGTAGTAGGACTTTGCATTGAGTCCTAGTGTTTTCTTTGGTTTTGTTTTTAATTTTCTTGGTGTGTTTTTATTGATTGCTACATGTTTAGCTTTACTTGCTGTTGTAGTATTAATTGTATGATGGTGTGCTTATGTATGTCTTGTTTGTTTCGATAGATTACCCGGAGTGCGAGGCTTGTATTAGGAGTCTTTAGAGTTTGAAGATCGTCACCAAGGCAAGTCATTTGATCATGTATTTCATTACCTATGAATTTTATTGCATTAGTTTTTATCCTCCCCACCATGCATGCAAGTAGGTGAATTTGAGTTATGTTGTTGAGTAGTATCATGCGGTAGGTTGAACCCAAATCCCCATGTTACCAATGCCTGGGACGTTGTAGTTATTTTGCTAAGCTTCGTAGATGGGGTTGGTTGAGTGAATTACATGGGAGTTGTGAGAGTTAAGTTGATGACTACAACCCCAAGACTTCAAGATCTCAAGACGGACTTCAATTCACTACTGGGTGGAGGACAAATGGAAGGGTACCCTGGAGCACCTAGTGGTTGACCCAAGGATGCATGGAGAAGCGCCATGACATCTTGCGGAAAGCTTCAGCTAGGCACGAAGAGACGGATGGATATACCTTGACCAAAAGCTTACATGTGCAGCCGCAAGTCACTATGGGCTCTGGCTTGGTCGACCCTAGATGTGACTCTGGACGAACGGTGCCAGTAGATGTAGAAGAACGGTAGGAAATGGATGGGCACCGGAAGTGGCCCAGAGGAGCTCTGTGGAAGACCATGTTTCGTTCGTGTCATCTTCAAACACCATGCAGTGTGAGGACATAAACTAGGGAACGATTCTTGCGGGTAAAGTGCACAAGACTCTGGAGAGTGGAGATCTAATCGATTAGCTGTGTCCCCGGTTATGGACATCTGAGCCTCTGGAAATGGATTTATTCGGAACTCTCAACACCAATCATAATTAATTGTTGGGTTAATAGTGATTTCGGGTATGAGACATTGGTTGGTGGAACCATGTCAATAACAACAAATATTTGTAGTAATTGCAAGCAAGTCCTTTTATTGTAGGGAAAAATTTTCTTTTCACAAAAACTTAAACTTAGAGCCCCACAGCCAAAATTGCATATAGTGGTAGCATTTTATTATTGTTTTCCTCTGTGTGACTTGCTGGCATATTCAAAATGCAGACCTACACGGCTGCAACATCTCATGTTGCAGAGGTTTATTCCGACCAGGAGTGAGGCTATGATCTATGCTCAGTGATTGGCCTTTGGAGTCAGATGGACTCGCTACCTTCTATGTTTCCGCAGTAGTTTATCTCATGAGTTGGCCTTTGGCCAAATTTATTCTGATGTGATAAAGACTCTATATGAGATTTGATGTAATAAATCAGGTGTGATTGAACTTTGATATTGTCATCAATGTACTGTGTGTGCCAGCATGATCTTGGGATGGTACAGATACACATAGACTTGACCGTTTTTGGGTCGGGTCACTACAAACTTTCTCTTATAGCAAGCAAAGCGTTCCTGAGGACATATGGGAATTCATCTAGTCACTTTCATCATGTTTGTTTTATTCACGTTCGCTACTTTGATAATTTGATATGTGAGTGGACCGTTGCTTGGGTGCTGTTCTTACTTGAACAAGCCTCCCACTTATGATTACCCCCTCTCGCAAGAATCCGCAACTACGAAAGAAGAATTTAGATAAATCTAACCATAGCATGAAACATATGGATCCAAATCAGCCCTTACAGAATAACACATAAACTAGGGTTTAAGCTTCTGTCACTCTAGCAACCCATCATCTAATTACTACTCCACAATGCCTTCCCTTAGGCCCAAGTATGGTGAAGTGTCATGTAGTCGACGTTCACATGACACCACTAAAGGAAGCAACAACATACATATCATCAAAATATCGAACGAATATCAAATTCACATGATTACTTATAAACCGGACTTCTCCCATGTCCCCAAGAACAAAAGTAACTACTCACAAATCATATTCATGTTCAAGATCATATGTGTATTGAATATCATTAAGGACCTGAACATATAATCTTCCACCAAATAAACCAACTAGCTTCAACTATAAGATGTAATCAACACTACTAACAACCCACAGGTACCAATCTGAGGTTTTGAGACAAAGATTGAATACAAGAGATGAACTAGGGTTTGAGATCAGATGGCGTTGGTGAATATGTTGATGAAGATTAGTCCTCCCATGATGATAGGATTATTGGTGATGTCGATGGCTTTTATTTCCCCCTCTCGGAGGGAAGTTTCCCTGGCTAAATCGCTCCGCCAGAGAGCAAAAGTGCTCCTGCCCAGGTTCCACCTTGAGACGGCGATGCTTCATCCCGAAAGCTTCCTCTTGATTTTTTTCGTGGTCAAATGGCATCATATAGCAGAAGATGGGCTTCGAAGGCCTGCCAGGGGCCCCAGAAGCTCGGGCGGCATGCCCTAGGGGGTAGGGCGCGCCCCCAGGCTTATGTCTGCCTGGTGGGTCCCCCTCTGGTAATTCCTTCGCCAGTATTTTTTATATTCCAAAATAAATCTCCATAAAATATCAGGTCATCTGGAGTTGTGCAGAATAGGTATCTCTGATATAGCCCTTTCCGGTCCAGAATTCCAGTTGTCGGCAATCTCCCTCTTCATGTGAAACTTGCAAAATAAGAGAGAAAAGGCATAAGAAAAGTATCATAAAGGGAAACCATGGTCCAAATTGCAATAAATTTCAATAGGAAAACATGATGCAAAATGGACGTATTAACTCCCCCTGGCTTAGACCTCGCTTGTCGTCAAGCGAAAGACGATGTTGATAATCATGACCACATGTTTAGAAAGAGAGGTGTCGATAAAAACAAAATATGGACATGAAAGCATCATGGTCATTACCACAACAACAATATATCATCATAAAACTTCTCATGCTAAAGTAAAAATTTATTCACAATCTAAAGTATGAAACATCAACTTCATTGGAAACTAACAAACTATGGTTTCAGTCATTGAAACAATCACAATCCATAATATTTTTAGAAAGAGTCTATGTAAGAGCTTTGTTTAGCAAGTTCACATACTCAACTAATATTTAGTCTTCTGTGATTGCTGATGCTCAAGGCATATTTACAGAGCAAAAGTTTCAGTCAGACACCTAGAAAGATAGGGGCTTATGGTTTCGCCTCCCAACTTATTTACCTCAAGAGTAATGTCAACAATATTAACTCATGAACACCTACATTCAACAGGATATATATATATACCACATGATGCTTGCCACTAGAGAGTACATAGAGATGAATAGGGATGAACATTATTGACTCTTGAATAAAAATAAATACATGCATGTAAAAAGGATAGGCCCTTCGCAGAAGGAAGCGGAGGTTGTCATGCACTTTTTTGTTTTTGGATGTGCAAGCTCTTAATGTAAAGGAATGTCACTTTATATTGCCCCTTGTGATAGCAACCTTTATTATGCAGTACGCCACTTTTATTTATTTAGATCATGCATATTTAGAAGCAATTTTATTGCTTTATACACCGATGACAACTTACTTGAAGGATCTTATTCAATCCATAGGCAGGTATGGTGGACTCTCATGGCATGAAACTGGGTTTAAGGGTTTTGGATGCACAACTAGTATATCTACTTAGTGCGAAGTTATGGCTAGCAAAAGATCCTAGACAAGCACCACATTTTAGAGGATCCATGACAATATAACTTCTATGTTAATATAAGAAATCATAACTCATTACGTTGTCTTGCTTGTCCAACATCAACTAATTGATATAGAATATTTGATGGGGGTTCACAATCATAAAAGATGTCCAAGATAGTATATTGATATGTGAGACCTCTCTTCCATCATTACTTTTTTTCATGGATTGCACTAATGACTAATGCTATGTTTATCAACTTCCAACAAATTTTATCAACTATACTTCTTTTATGTGAATTCATTACTCCCCATGGGATTAGCATATGATCTTTTCGTTCTTTTATTATTTATTTTTTATTTGTAAGATTGAAACAACAAAGCAAAGCAAAACTCAAACTACTCTTTATTATATAACTCCCACACGATTACATACATAGATGGATCACTAAGCAAGCACTCAAAAATATATCAAACTAAAACTTTATTCTTCTAAATCACAAAATAACTAAGGATCGAACTAACATAGATAATGATGATAAAAGTGGTGGTGATATGATACCGGGGCACCTCCCCCAAGCTTGGCACAAGCCAAGGGTGGTGCCCATACCTGTGTACTCAAAGTCTCCTTCTTTGGTGATGGTGGTGATGATGGGGTGGTAGGCTTGTCCTTTGTCTTCCAAGGCATAGGCTCCCCATCATAAAAAGATGAACGTGTCTCTGGGGTCCTAAAATTTGCAGCTAAACTCATACCTTTAAGCCTGGCCTCATACTCAAAGTTCTGATTTTGCAAATCATAAATTTGGGCCTGAAGGTAATCAATCCTGTCATTGAGCTTGAAGATGGCGTCTCCAATCTCCTTGATGTCCATCTTGTGCTCACGGGTGAATTCTGTGATCATGGAATAGTTGGCGTTGAGTCCACGCTCCACCATCCCCTGGCACTTGAAGATCTCTTGTTCCACCGCTTCAAGCCTGGCCTTCTCGCTTCCAGTCTTCTTAGGCCCTTGAACATCCCAGATGTGAAGCACCCCCTCATGCATCTCGATTTCCTGAGGGTGTTTCATCACCTCCGGAAGGTAAGGGTTGATGACCTTCTCATAGAACTTGTAACACCCCCGACTCGACCGTGCACTAATCAAAATGCAAATGTGCACGATCAAGATCAGAGACTCACAGGAAGATATCACAACACAACTCTAGACATAAATTCAAATATAAAGCTTTATATTACAAGCCAGGGCCACGAAGGCTCGAATACATAAGTCAGCGGAAGCAACAGCATCTGAGTAGAGACATAAGATAAATAAGTTTGCCTTAAGAAGGCTGAGCAAAACAATGACATCTAGATTGAAAAGACGCAAGCCTCCTACCTGGGGGCCTCCTAACTACTCCTGGTCATCGGTCTCCATGTAGCAGTAGGCTCCGTCGGTGTCGTAGTTGTCATCGACAGGATCAGCTAGCTCCTGGGCTCTATCATCTGATCGCAGCAATCAGGTAAAGGGAGAAAAAGGTAGCAAAGCAACCGTGAGTACTCATCCAAAGTACTCGCAAGACTTACATCAGATCTATGCTAAGTATGCATCAGTATCAAAGGGAAGGGCTGTATCTGTGGACTAAACTACAGAAATTCCAGAATAGAGGGAAGCTAAGCCTATCGAAGACTAGCATCTTGCAGCATTAGAAGAGTGCAGATTAGCATATAATAAAGTAATAAGTATATATTAGTAACGCGCAAAGATCCTTCCTTGACTCCCTGTGAGAAAGCGATCTCGGAGCCATAATATCAATTAAGTATCACAAGTATTCAGTTCAAGTTGTAGTGTTGAAATTTTATCCGGCGTAACACCTGTAGAGTATGAACCATAGAATTTTTCTAGGTTCACACAGATTAAGGAAGGCATTGGTTCAAACAATCGGGGCATCTTAGGAACATATACAACAAACTTCAAGAGTAAACAACACAAGCTCGATAGTAGAGCATGGTTGACAAAAGCAGGGGATACAATTTATTAAAGGCATTATGTATCAGGGGAAGAACTTCACGAGGTTTTTGAATACAAAGGACATTGTCGGATGATAATCCAACAAAGGATCTGGCGGCCCACAAAGAAGCTGGTGTGAGTATCGACACTCAATCAGAGGAAGAAAGAATGCAAAGGCATCGGATTATAGAAACATCTAAATAGTTTGATGCTTAAATACAAAGAAATTATGATTTCCAGATAAGTGTATCAGAATCAGATGCTCTGATCAAATATGAGTAAGTTGAATAGACTTAGAGGCACAATCGATCAAGGTTTGATTGGTCATGAACCAGATCATATCAAAAATGACTCCTGAGCTGGAAGGATAATTTCTAAGGAGTAATTGATGATTACGAGTATTCGCACACATGTTGAATCAATAGGGTCAGAATGGCAATGACAAGGGAAGTCAACAAAGACTACTAGACATATGGAATTAACCATAATGCAAGCAGCCAAGAATTTCAAGAGCAATAGACTGCAGAGAATTTCATAAGATCAGATAGCATTTCAAAGTATTTTGTAAAAAACATGAGCAACTAGGGATGAACGAATCCCCAGTAAGTGTGAGTAATTATTCGTAGGCATATTCATGCGGCAAAGACCTGTAGAGCAGTAAGCCCAAAGGATTCTCGAAACATCGGAGTGTATTTTGGGGTATCATGTAATAACAAGAGCAACTGGGAATGAATGTATGTATGGCACGTGTATGTCGTTATCCATAAGGATATATCGGTTGTAGGGAATTGCAAAGGCGGTGTAAACAAGGGTCTCGGAAAAACATCGAAGAGTATTTTCAGAATCTTCTGGTGAAGCAGGCGATCATCTGGAATGAAGGGGCTCTCTGGGAGGAAGTAGCTATGAGAACCTAGTGTTAGAGTTAGCAAAATATTTAACCCGAATAGAAGATAGATTAGAATCCCAGAGTAAATACGAGGAATAAAAGATCCTAATCCCATACATTGGCGATGTGGGCCCGTAAGCCACACAACACAGTTAGTAAAATAGTTTTTTGAAAGACTAGACTCAACTTTGGCCAAGGAGTTGGAAAGGGGCTTCCTACAGGCAGTCGGCTCTGATACCAACTTGTGACGCCCTCGACTCAATCATGCACTAATCATACATGCAAATGCGCACGATCAAGATCAGAGATTCAAGGGAAGATATCACAACACAACTCTAGACACAAATTCAAACATAAAGCTGTATATTACAAGCCAGGGCCACGAAGGTTCGAATACATAAGTCAGTGGAAGCAACAGCATCTGAGTACAAACATAAGGTAAACAAGTTTGCCTTAAGAAGGCTGAGCAAAACAACGGCATCTAGATCGAAAGGGTGCAAGCCTCCTGCCTAGGAGCCTCCTAACTACTCCTGGTCGTCGGTCTCCACGTAGTAGTAGGCTCCGTCGGTGTAGTAGTAGTCATCGACTGGATCAGCTCGCCCCTGGGCTCCGTCATTTGATCGCAGCAATCGGGTAAAGGGAGAAAAGCAACTGCGAGTACTCATCCAAAGTACTCGCAAGACTTACATCAGATCTATGCTAAGTATGCATCGGTATCAAAGGGAAGGGGATGTATCTATGGGCTAAACTACAGAAATGACAGAATAGAGGGAAGCTAAGCCTATCAAAGACTAGCATCTTGCGGCATCTTGCAGCATTAGAAGAGTGCATGTTAGCATATAATAAAGTAATAAGTATATATTAGCAATGCCCAGAGATCCTTCCTTGACTCCCTGTGAGAAAGCACATCAGAGCCATAATATCAATTAAGTATCACAAGTATTCAGTTCAAGTTGTAGTTGATCGGGATACAACTCCGAGCGTCTGTTACCATGGACATGGCTATTCGAATAGATATACTTCCCTGCAAGGGTGCACCAACTTACCCGATAAGCTTGATTAACTCTGGCCGGACAAACTTTTCCTGGTCATGCCTGGCCTTGCTGATCGACACGTCATAGACCTACCTAGGCTCCGCAGAGAGGTCTCCGCCAATCTACATCCTAAGTGCTCAGGGGTCTTGGGCCCATCGCCCTTTGCACTCTGGGCCGTTATGCGACAAGCACCACCTCATCCTGGATGGCACTGGCCCAACAGGCCCACAATGCTGAACTGGACGTCTGACAGAGCTTTCGGGAGGATCTTACGACACTGAGTGCCCATAACTTATCCCGCGTGGTGGTTAGTGTGAAAAGGCCAGAGTCCTACTGAGATCACATATCCAAACCCATTAGTGTGTTGGGAGCTCGCAATGAGGATCAGTGCTCCTATCGCCCCGTCTCGCGGACTTAAGGCAAGGGCCAGGCCCCTCCCTCTCCTAGGGTGGTCTCTGCCTGCTCGGCCGTGCTGCATAATTATCTCGCGGGTACCCTCACGGTCAACCCGACATCACATCTCTCGCGGGTACCCCTCGGGGTCGTCCCGACTTCAACAAGGGACTGAGGTAAAAGACAGGGTAACCATGTGTCCATAACATCAAGGGGGAATCTAAGGAATCACCCTCGATGTAACCGTTAAGGTGAACTTGGAGGAATCACCCTCGATAGGTTCACACCTGACGTAAAATGTCAAGATGAACTACGAGGAATCACCCTCAATGGGTTCACGCTTGAGGTGTTGCACGACAGAGTCGTCATCAGGAGTGGTGAATGAGGAACCACCCTCAGTAATCCACGACCGATTAGCTACACTACAGAGATATCATCAGGAGTGAGGAACGAGGTATCACCCTCAGCACTTGATAGTAGCTCTGTAGAGTCATAACACTAAGGGGGTACCAGTGATGTGTTGGTCTCTGCACGTCGATCATGTTGATCGAGTGACCCATAACAAAGCGGGGCAACAAGGACAAGGGTGAGGGATCACTGATGGATCACTAACCAACCTATACTAAGCATATAGGATAACAGGTAAGGTAACAATAGCAGGTTACAAAAGCAGACTATGCATCAGAATAGGAGCTATCGAACAACAGTAGCAAAATCTAATGCAAGCATGAGAGAGACAAAATGGGCTATATAGGAATGATCAAGGCGGTTTTGCTTGCCTGGAAGCTCTACTGAAAGGGGCTGGTCATCAGGAGTGTAGTCGTACTCGGGAGCAGCGTCGGTCTCGGGGTCTACCGGAGAGAAGAGGGGGAAGAAACAATAAATACAAAGCAAACTAATGCATCACATTGCATGACATGACAGTATGTTATGCTAGGGGTGACCTAACACAGTGCTAAGTGTTACAGACGGAGCGAGAAAATATCTAGGGATGTTTTCCTAGCTTTAGGCAGTTATCGGACAGACGAACCGGAGGGGAAGGTTCCATGTTTGCAGTGTTAGAGGCATTTGACAGATATGTGGATAGCATAATCGGATTTGTCTTATTTTTCTGATCAACTTTCATATATATATATATATTATTTTTGTCTGAGCTACGGTTTATTTTCTATTAAATTTCAAAGTATTATTAATATTCTAAAATTTAATTTAATTTGAAAATAAAAGGATAAATGCTAAGTGCACCCAAAAATGCACCCAGCAAAGTGCAATAGTGGCTGACAGTGGGACCCAGTTGACTGCTGACTCAGCAGTCAACTGTGGACCATTGACTCGTCAAATGGTCCAGTGGACCCACATGTCATTGACAAGGGCAGCGCAGTCAGCAGTTGAATGTCAACTGGGTCTAGTGGGACCCCGCAGTCAGTGTCTATTTAGACTAAACAAGTTTTAATTAATTTAATTAGTTAAATCGCGGGTGTGGGGCCCACATGTCAGTGGGTCAGTGGGGTGGTTAATACTAAAGGGGGATTAGCCCCCCACTAATTAACAGGGGGCCTGGCCCAACAGGCAGAGGGCCAGCCGGCCTCTCTGGCAGTGCACGCCCGCCCGGAGAAGACGTGTGCGGCCTCGGCCAGAGCCAGAGGCGGGCGCGGGGGCTTGCGGCGGCTAGTGGCGGGCGCGGGCAAGCATGGCCAGGCACGGGAGGGCGTGGCTAGGCCGTGGTGGGGCACGTGCGGGGGGCCGCAAGCGGGGTGAGGCAGGGAGCGGCGGGGGCGAGGTCGCACGTGGGCGCGCGCGCGTGAGGGCCCGATCTGGGGGCCGCCGGGCGCGGCCTGAACGTGGCGGAACCGCAGCAGCAGTGGAGCAATACAGCAACGGCGACAACAGAGCAAAGCAACAGAGCAGCAGCGAGCAACCATAGCAAGCAGCGGCAGCAGTTGGGCGCATCAGCAGTAGTCCAGCGGCAACAGAAGTAATAGCAGCGCACGGGTGGATGGGCGAGGACGCAGCCAGGGGCGGCCAAACACGGCGCGCGGGCGCGGCCTTGGCGTGGGCAGCTAGGGAGTAGTCCATGTAATTTTCGGGTGGAGTGCGTTTACTTGTGTAAAACGCGTATGTAAACTGTGGATGGGGCTTCTTTTCCCCTCTCTTCTTCAATATATGATACGCACACTCGTGCGTATTCGAGAAAAAAAGAGGCCAACAGCGGGCGGGCATGCGGAGCTCCGGGCACAGCGGAAAACACGACCTACAGTGACGAATCGAAAGGGCAAAGAGGGGAATCGGCACAGCTCACGGAGGGGAGGGTTGGGGACGTGCTAGGGTGGGCCAGGGATGACCGGAGCTTGCGAAGCGCCAGCGAGATGGTGGCGGCTGTGCGTGGGGAGGATCTCGATGGCGAGCGCTGGTGGCGGCCTGGTGACGAACCGAAGGGCGTAGAGGAAGGAGACGACGAGGGCGGGCCGCCTGGACGCCGTGGAGCAGCTCCGCCTGGATGCCGTGGCGCAGCTCGGGGTGGCCGGTGGTGTCGGTGCAACAAACATTCGCATTTGTCGACCGAGCTCATGCGCAGGCGTGCTGACGATCATACACCCAGCATCAATGCCTGATGCAAGGACAAGCCAGAAAAGCTGCTCTTCGTGAGATCAATGAGAGCACTAAGAAGAACAAGATAGCAGAAGGCCACCTTGGGAAAGCCTCCCTTGCCGGGCAGGAGAGCCTGGCCAGGTCGAGGCCACCCCAGGGGCAAGTCCGAATTCACCCCGGCAGGCCTGCCGGGGCCACCAAGATCAAACCCCGCCAAGCTCCTTCAACAAGGAACCTCCACCAAGACGTCACCGCTCCACCTTACTGCACCCAAGTCACTAATTTGTGCGGTGTCAAGGTGTTAAGCAACCACGTGGATCCTTTCAAGCACGTGGCAGCCTCAAGGAGGAGAGATTAGCTTTATTGACACCCATCCAGGAGGCGTGTCAAGCTGATAAGAAGAGGCAAATAAACGGCGCGACAAGCTTGCCGGGATTCGCCGTCGGCACGACACCTAGCAGTGCATTTAATGCACTTTGTTCTAACTGCCAGAGTTTGGTATGATAGCACTGTTAGTTATCTAATCACACCCAAATGACGGTTTTGCCACTCTGGTCACCCCTTAACCTATAAAAGGAGGTCCGAGGCAACCTAGCAAAGGGTTCAAACACTTCGACCCCCTGCGCCTGTAAGCTCACGTTGCTATTGTAACACCCCTATGTAACCTAGCACTGTGACTCTCTGTTAAACATGCCAAGTCATCATCTATGCAATGCTTGATCACAATGTTAGCTCAACTCAATTCAAATTTCACTCTGAAAACCAATTCAAATTCAAGTGCAAAATAAAGTGGTTCAAAAATTGCTGGAAAAATGTTCACCTTCTAGCAAATATTCCAAAACCATTTGCTGTTAAGGAATACAACATCATCATCAAGTCAAAGTGGGCCTAAGCATTTTAAAACAGTGCCAAAACAGTACTTTCAATGCCATATTCATATTTAAAAATTCAAAAGGATTCCAAAACTCCTCAAACTTTTTAGGGCAGTGCAGAATATTCCACTGTATTTTTGTGACCAAGTTACACATTTTTACAAAAGCATTTGGTGGCTCCAAATATTGCAAAACCCTCTCTGAAAAAGAAAAAGCAGAAACAAAAAAAGAAAAAGGAAAAGGGCCACTGTGCACTGGGCCTAAGTGCACAATGCCTGAGGCCAGCCCATCTCCCTCCCCTCCCTCTCTCTCTCCTTGCGTGTCGCCACGCCCATGGCCGCGCCGGCGAAATGGCGACAGCGCGACGCCACCGACGCCCACCGACGCGTGGGGATAAGGCCCCAGCTTCGTCCATTCCCGCTGGCCTCCCTCGCCATTCTCCCCTCACCTTTCTCATCTCTTCCTCGAGTTCTCTCCCTCCCCACCGAACGAGGCCAACGTGGTCGCCGCCGTGCCTCGCCCGTCTTCGCGGCCAACGAGTCCCTCTGGCCACGCCAAGCTGTCCACGCGCTCCGTCTCCGACGACCACGTCTCCCCGTCGAGCCACGCGACGCCGGACACCTCCAGGAGCTGCCTCGACCTCTTCTTCCTCATCGGATCGCCAGAACGCTGCCGCCGTGATTCACCGCCTCCCTGCGCTTCTAAGCTCTCACCGGCCTCCGTGTGCCGCTCGATGAGCATCCGTTCCTCCCTCCCATTTTCTAGCCCACGCTCGCCCCGTAGGTGTCGTGCCCACCGTTGCCGAAGCTCATCGCTGCCATTCGAGTCGCCGCCGTGGCCATAGGCGGCAAAGCTCGCGACGGGGCTTTGCCTCGTGTTCTTGGGCTCCCCAGGAACCCGTCGATGCCCTCCGCTTTTCCTCCCATGCCCCCTTGCGCGATCCCCGTCCACGCCCGAACTCCGGCATCCGCTCCGCTCGTCGCCGGCGACGCTGCGGTCCTCCTCTGGCCGAGCCACCGCCCCCATTAGATGCGCGGCTTCGCCCACGTCCAAACGCGCCTCTCCGCGTGCCAAACGGTGGCCGGAGCATGATTTCTGGCCGTCTCCCGAACGCGCCGCGGCGCAATTTGGTCGCCGGCGTTGAGCCGCTGGCCACCGCCACGCTGGCTGACCTGGGGCCACTCCCAGGGTCACTGCCAGCGGGCCCCACGGGACCCAGTTGACTGGGTTGACCCAGTCAACTGGTGACTGGGCACCCCTGTGTCACTGACATGCGGGTCCCACCCGCCTAATTAATGTTTTATGTTAAAATTAATTAATTAGTTAATTAATCTAACACTAACAGTAGGCCCCACTAGCTAATTAACCCATTTAGTTAAGAATTAACCCTGTTTAATTAACTAAGCCACTGACATGTGGGCCCCACATGTAAGCTTTGACCTGGCCAGCCGACTGTTGACCGCTGACATCGTTGTGACCTCATGCTGACATCACCAAACACTGTTCAGGATAATGTTGAACTAAGTAAATAAAATAAATTCCAGAAAATGTCTGAAATCTTTAAAAATTCATAGAAAATAAACCGTACCTCTTATGGAAAAACTTTATACATGAAAGTTGATCAGAACGACGAGACGAATCCGACCGTGCCATCAGTTTCCGTGTCGGGACACTCTACGAAGGTGAACCCGCAACTTTTAGCCTATTTCCGGTAGATGAATAGTGCATATACACCGGTTAATAATTCCAACTTAAATCCTAAAATAACTAATATGATTTAGACATGTCTTTAGGCAAGCCTGCACTGCACGTTAGCATAGCATGCTCTGTGTTGCATATGTTTGTTGTTTATTTATTTGTTTCCTCCCCCTCTTCTCTCTCGATAGACCCCGATATCGATGCAGTTCCCGAGACCAACGCAGCTCCGAAGACTGACTACACTGTTGACGACCTTGCCTTTGCCGCCGAGCAACCACGCAAGCACCCCCCTTTTGAACATGCCGATATCGCTTATTCTTTCTCTCTTATGCTTGCACTAGAAAATGCTGCTGCTACTGTTTATCCTATTCTGATGCATAGCCTGTTTATTGTAACCTGCTATTGATACCTTACCTGCTTATCCTAAACTGCTTAGTATAGGCTGGTTAGAGACCCCAGTGACCCCACTTGTCCCGGTTGCACCGCTGGATTATCGAAAGACTCGACAACCAGGCCCCAACACCGCACATCACACTCCCTTTATCTGTACAACACTGCAGCGTTACTATCGAGTGCCAAGGGTGATACCTCGTAAGCACTTCCGATGTTAACTCTGTGGAGTAGTTACTCGGTCATGGTCATCGAGGGTGATTCCTCCTTCACCACTTACAGTAACGACGCTGTCGTGCAACACCTCAAGTGTGAACCCATCAAGGGTGATTCCTCTGAGTTCACCTTAACGGTTACATCGAGTAGGAATCCAACGAGGGTGATACCTTAGATTCCCTTGATGTTATGGACACACGGATACTTGGACTTTACAACTATTACTTGGAAAGGCGGGTCGACCCTAAGGGGTACCCGCGAGTGATGTGGAGTCAGGTTGACCTGGACGGTACCTGAGAGTTGAATACGAGGCGCGGCCGGGCATTCTTAGCCCTTGTAGCAAGTCCTCGAGATGGGGCAACGGGGTCACATCGATCATGAGTCTCTGTTCGTTACCGCACACACCCCAAATATACTAACGGTTTGGATATTTGATCCGAGTGGGCCTTTGGCCCAATAGCACTAACCATCACGTGGGAACAGTTATGGGCACTCTGCGTCGTATGCATCAGCCAAAGCTTAATAGACGTCAGCGACTGAGCAGCACACGCTGGGTTGGACTGGGAACGCAACCACGCTTGTATTAAGGGGTTGCTAGGTCTGCTCATCGGCGGTGTACGCAACGTGCAGGAGCGTCCGGGGCGATGGCCCAAGACCCTTGGGGGCATAGGTTTAGTCCGGCATGCTGACCTCTTTGTTAAGCCTAGGTCGGGTTGCGGCGTATCATTTGGCCAAGGCCGGGCATGACCCAGAAAAGTGTGTCCGGCCGGAGTTAATCGAGCGTGCTGGGTAAGTTGGTGCACCCCTGCAAGGAAGAACTAATCTATGCATAGCTGGATCCTCGGTAACGGACGCTCAGAGTTGTAACCCGATCGATACAACTAGAACAGGATAGAAATGGATACTAGGGCTCTGGGATTGCTTTCTCGCAGGGAGTCCAGAAAGGATTTCTGGCCGAGGTTGATAGTTAATGTTACTGCTACTTTATACTGTGCTAACCTACACTCTTCTAATGTTGCAAGACCGATCAAGATGCTAGTCTTCGATAGGACTAGGCCTTCCCTCTATTCTTGCATTTTTGCAGCCCAGTCCACATATACATCCTTTCTTTGATAATGTTGCATATGTATTGTAGATCCTTGCTTGCTGAGTACTTCGGATGAGTACTCACGGTTGCTTTGCTTCCTCTTTTCCCCATATCCGTTTGATGCAACCAGATGACGGAGCTGCGGAGCCAGCTGCCCCTGCCGACGACTAGTACTACCACCCCAAGGGTGGTTACTACTACGAGCTTGCCGACGACCAGGAGTAGGATCGGAGGGTCCCAGGCAGGAGGCCTGCGCCTTTCGATCGTAGTGTTTTCTTTTGCCCCGCCTTCTTAAAGGCTTATCTGTCTTTCTGTTATATCTGTACTCAGATATCTGATGCTTCTGCTGACGCTTGTAGGCGAGCTTATGTATTCGAGCCCTCGAGGCCCCTGGCTTGTAATATAAAGCTTGTATGACTTTATTTATGTTTTAGAGTTGTGTTGTGATTCCTTCAAGTGAGTCCTTAGGCTTGATCATGTGCATTTGCGTGTATGATTAGTGCACGATTAAGCCGAGGGCGGCATAGGTTGGTATCAGAGCCAATTCCTGTAGGAACCGTCTTTTTCCAACTCCTTGGCCGAAGTTGAGTCTAGTCGTCCAAAACTGTTTTACTAACTTGGTTGTGTGGCTTACGGGCCCACGTCGCCAATTGGATGGGATTAGGATCTTTTATTCCTCGTTTTTTCTCTGGGACTCTAATCTCTCTTCCTTTCGGGTTAAAATATTACTAACTCCAACATTAGGTTCTCGTGATCACATCCACCCTGAGTTCTGAAATTACCCCCCCCCCCCTTTCTTCGAGATTGTGGGCCGGGTTCTGCTTACAGGATCCTTTTATCAAGGACACCCTGTGTTGTCACTTGCAGATTCCTCGCTCCAGCAGTTTTCTCCGACGTTGATGTAGCCATTGCTATGTCTCGTTGTGTACTTCCTTACCGCGTGACTATGCGCCGCCTAGCATGTCTAGCTTCTAATTTGCGCCGTTATGCTGTCCGCATGTACCCGACTCTGTGTATGGATCTGTATGTCTTAATTAACTACTGTTAAGTATCTATTGCACTGCTTAATTATTGTCGTGTTACATCATGCTTGTCGCTAAACACTCGCAATTGCTTTACTAAACTACCCTGTTGAAACTTAGCAGGATGGTTAGAACAGGAGGTCGTGGTCGTGGTAGTGCCCCTGAACAACCACCACCGCCAGATTATATGGCAGCTATGATGCAACAATTTGAGCTCAACCGTCAGTTCATGACTGGGATTATGGCTCAGTTCCCGCATTAGAACAACCAGGACCAGAACCCTACTTCAATAACTCTGTCGGAGTTTGTGCGTCTTAACCCCACTCAGTTCCGCAACTCTGATAAGCCATTGGATGCTGATGACTGGATTCACGACATTACTCACGAGATGGAGTCTGCAAATGTCTCCCATGCCAACTTTGTCACCTTCGCATCCTTTTTCTTAAAGGGTCCCGCTGCTCAATGGTGGGACACACACAAGAGTACACTGCCTGCTGGAATAGTCATTACTTGGCCTGAGTTCCAGGCTGCTTTTCGTGCCCGATATATTCCTTAAGGAATCATGGACCGGATGAAAACCCAGTTCTGCAACCTCACTCAGGGCAACAAGATTGTCGAAGCCTATCAGCGGGAATTCCTTGACCTGTCCCGCTATGCTGAAGAAGACATTGCTACATATGCTCGTAGACAAGAGAAGTTCCGTAGTGGACTCCACCCAGACATCGAGCTTGCACTTGCTGCTCAAGACTTCCCTGACTTTGCTACTCTTGTGAACAAGTCTATTCTGGTTGTGACCACTCAGATCAAGCACAAGGAGTCACAGAAGCGTTATCGTGATGTTGGCTCATCTTCGGGCTCGTCTTCACAGAAGCGCCGCATATGGATTCCCCACAGCATGTATCGTCCAACTGCACCTGCACCAAGATCGTACCATGCTGCACCACGTCTGCCTCCTCCACCACCAAGACAGCCTCTGCGAGCTACACTGCCTCGAGCTCCTGCAATCCGTCCAGACAGTTGGCTCTGCTTCAAGTGTGGCCATCCGGGTCACCATGCCAGAGACTGCTCACAGGGTCAGAATCAGCTAGCCCTTCCTCCTGCTGGCTGTGGAATTGTTCAGCAGCGCAACAATAATGCCAGGCCTTCTTATGGTTGTGGGAAGGCTTATCACATCAACATGGCTGAAGCTCAAGATCAACTAGAAACTGTGATGGGTACACTCCTTGTTAATTCAGTACCTGCATCTATTTTATTTGATTCAGGAGCATCGCATTCATTCATGTCAGAACATTTTGCACTCTTGCATGACGTTAAGTGTGAAACATTACACCGTCCCTTAGTGGTAAACACTCCTGCGGGTCGGTGCCAAGCCTCAGTGTTTAGTCCTGACGTCACTATTGAGATTGAAGAGAGGAAATTTCAGGCATGTCCTATTATTTTGAATACCTCCAAAATTGATCTTATTCTGGGAATGGATTGGTTGAAGGCTCATTACGCCTCAATCAATTGTGCCACTAAGGTTGTACACCTCCTACACCCATCAGATGAGCTAGTGAATTACCGTGCCCAGATAACTCAAAATGCCGAGGCTCAAATCTATGCCTTGAATGCGTTGAACGCTTCTCCGCTTGAGGGGATCGAGAATATCCCAGTCATCTGTGACTTCCAGGATGTTTTTCAAGAAGAACTTCTAGGAATCCCCCATGTTAGAGCTGTCGAGTTTGTCATCGACTTGAAACCAGGCACAACTCCTATTGCAAAGCGTCCTTATAAGATGCCTCCACACCACCTTCTCGAGCTTAAGGAGGAAATCGACAAATCGCTCCGCAAAGGCTTTATCCGTCCAAGTTCCTCTGCCTGGGGAGCACCTTCACTCTTCGTTAAGAAGGATGGAACTAACCAATTGGTTCAGGATTATCGACCCATTAACCAAGCCACAATCCAGAACAAATACCCGCTTCCCCGGATCAATGACTTGTATGATCAACTTGCTGGATCATCAGTGTTTTCTAAACTCGACTTGAGGTTGGGATATCACCAGATCCGTGTCCGTGAAGAGGATATTCCCAAGACTGCATTTGTTACTCGCAATGGCTCTTATGAGTACACTGTCATGTCATTTGGTTTAACAAATGCTCCAGCCACATTCTCCCGTCTGATGAATTACATCTTCATGGATTACCTCGACAAGTTCGTCGTGGTATATCTAGATGATATTCTAGTATATTCAAAGAATAAGGAAGAACATGCTGAACACCTTCGTCTTGTACTGGAAAGGCTCCGAGAACACTAACTCTATGCCAAATACTCCAAATGTGAATTCTGGCTTTCTGAAGTAACCTACCTTGGTCATGTGATTTCCAAGGATGGAATTGCCATAAACCCGGAGCGAGTTCAGGCTATTCTTGACTGGACTCCTCCGAAGAACGTCAAGCAAGTGAGAAGTTTTCTCGGCCTTGCAAGTTATTGCCGTCGATTTGTCGAGAACTTTTCCAAGATTGCTAAGCCTCTGACTAATCTGCTTCACAAAGGCGTTAAGTTTGAGTGGACAGACAAATGTCAGGAGAGTTTCCAAACTCTCAAGGACAAGCTAACTTCTGCACCAGTGCTTGCTCCCCTGGATTCTCGCAAAGACTTTGTGATATATTGCGACGCCTCTCGTCAAGGATTAGGTTGTGTCCTAATGCAAGAACGAAGAGTAATTGCTTCTGCTTCGCGTCAACTGCGTCCACATGAAGAAAACTATCCAGTGCATGATCTTGAACTTGCTGCCGTGTTCTATGCATTGAAGCTGTGGCAGCATTACCTTCTTGGTAATCGTTGTGAGATTTATACTAATCACCAGAGTCTTAAGTACTTGTTTACTCAGCCAGATCTCAATCTCTGTCAACAGCGATGGTTGGAAACAATTACGGACTATGAATGTGGTATTTCTTATACCCCTAGCAAGGCTAATGTCATGGCTGATGCGTTAAGCCGCAAGTCCTATTGTAACAACCTCATGGTTAAGCAAGCTCAACCTCATCTTTATGAAGAATTGCGCAAACTGAACCTGCGCATCGTTCCATAGGGTTCTCTTACTAACCTTGTGATACAGCCAGATCTTGAGAAAGCTGTTAAGAATGCGCAAGCTAAAGATGCTGAAATTGATCTGATGAAGAAAGATCTTCACCTGGAAAAGTACAGGGATTTCTTGCTATCTGAAGATGGAACCTTGTATTTCAGAGACTGCATTGTGGTACCTCGCTTCGAGCTTATGACTGACAAGGTCATGAAGGAGGCACATGATACACCGCTTTCTATTCATCCGGGTAGTACCAAGATGTATCGTGATCTCTGTCAAAGGTACTAGTTGTCTAAAATGAAGCAGGATATTGCTCGATACGTTGCTAAATGTCACGTTTGCCGTCGCGTTAAAGCAGAACATCAGAAGCCTGCTGGAATTCTACAACCACTTCCTATTCCTTTGTGGAAATGGGATAAAGTGCAAATGGATTTCCTTACTAGCCTTCCCAAGTCACAGAAGGGTCACGATGCTATTCTTGTCGTCATCGACCAACTCTCTAAGGTTGCACACTTTCTGCCTGTCAAGGAGATTATCACTGCTAGTCAGTTAGCAGAGTTGTATATCTCCAGAATTGTTTCACTCCACGGCATTCCAAAGGAGATTAGCTCGGACCATGGCGGTCTTTTCACTTCAAAGCTCTGGGAAAGTTTCCAAGAAGCTATGGGAACTCATATTACCTGGAGTTCAGCTTATCACCCCCAATCCCAAGGCCAAGTCGAGTGAGTAAATCAGGTTCTTGAAGACATGCTTCGGGCTTGTGTTATTTCCTTCGGCAAGAAGTGGGAAGAATCTCTCCCGTATGCCGAGTTCTCTTATAACAACAGCTATCAAGCCAGCTTGAAAATGGCCCCCTTCGAAGTACTTTATGGACGTAAGTGTCGAACCCCTCTGAATTGGTCAGAAACTGGGGAATGACCGCTCGTGGGTCCTGATATTATCCAACAAGCCAAAGAACAAGTCCGTATCGTTCAAGAAAATCTCAAGGCGGCTCAGGACCGCCAGAAGAGCAACTATGATCGCAAACGATGGGGTTTGACTTATCAACCTGGAGATCAAGCTTATCTGCGTGTCACTCCTATGAAGGGCACTCACCGCTTCGGAATTAAGGGAAAGTTAGCTCCACGCTACATTGGTCCTTTCCGCATTGTTGCAAGACGTGGTCAGGTGGCTTATAAGCTGGAATTGCCACCACAATTCTCTCATATCCACGACGTCTTCCATGTGTCGCAACTTCGTCGTTGCTTCAAGGAGTCTCCGCACCGAGCAGTGGATCACGAGATGCTCGAATTGCAAGATGATCTTTCTTATAAGGAGCATCCGATCCGCATCCTCGATGAGTCAGAACGCCGAACCCGTCAGAAGACGACCAAGTTCCTGAAAGTGCAGTGGTCAAATCATACAGAAGATGAAGCCACTTGGGAACACGAGGATCATCTTCGAACGGAATACCCCGACCTCTTTTCTTCTACCTCCTGAATTCTCGGGACGAGAATTTCTTTTAGAGGAGGAGAATTTGTAACACCCCTATGTAACCTAGCACTGTGACTCTCTGTTAAACATGCCAAGTCAATATCTATGCAATGCTTGATCACAGTGTTAGCTCAACTCAATTCAAATTTCACTCTGAAAATCAATTCAAATTCAAGTGCAAAATAAAGTGGTTCAAAAATTGCTGGAAAAATGTTCACCTTCTAGCAAATATTCCAAAACCATTTGCTGTTAAGGAATACAACATCATCATCAAGTCAAAGTGGGCCTAAGCAATTTAAAACAGTGCCAAAACAGCACTTTACATGCCATATTCATTTTTGAAAAATTCAAAAGGATTCCAAAACTCCTCAAACTTTATGGGGCAGTGCAGAATATTCCACTGTATTTTTGTGACCAAGTTACACATTTTTACAAAAGCATTTGGTGGCTCCAAATATTGCAAAACCCTCTCTGAAAAAGAAAATGCAGAAACAGAAAAAGAAAAAGGAAAAAGGCCACTGTGCACTCGGCCTAAGTGCATAGTGCCTGAGGCCGGCCCATCTCCCTCCCCTCCCGCTCTCTCTCTCCTTGCGTGTCGCCACGCCCATGGCCGCGCCGGCGAGCGCCGGCGAAACGGCGACAGCGCGACGCCCACCGACGCGAGGGGATAAGGCCCCGGCTTCGTCCATTCCCCCTGGCCTCCCTCGCCACTCTCCCCTCACCTCTCTTGTCTCGTCCTCGAGCTCTCTCCCTCCCCACCGAATGAGGCCGACGCGGTCGCCGCCGGGCCTCGCCCGTCCTCGTGGCCATCGAGTCCCTCCGGCCACGCCAAGCTGTCCACGCGCTCCGCCTCCGTCGACCACGTCTCCACGTCGAGGCACGCGACACCGGACGCCTCCAGGAGCTGCCCCGACCTCTTCTTCCTCCTCGGATCGCCGGAACACTGCCGCCGTGATTCACCGCCTCCTTGCGCTTCTAAGCTCTAACCGGCCTCCGTGTGCCGCTCGGTGAGCATCTGTTCCTCCTCCCCCTCTTTCTAGCCCACGCTCGCCCACTAGCTGTCGTGCACGCCATTGCCGAAGCTTATCGCCGCCATTCGAGTCGCCGCCGTGGCCATAGGCCGCAGAGCTCGCGACGGGGCTTTGCCTCGTGTTCCTGGGCTCCCTAGGAACCCGTCGATGCCCTCCGCTTGTCCTCCCCTGCCCCCTTGTGCGATCCCCGTCCACGCCCAAACTCCGGCGTCCACTCTGCTGCCGTCGGCGATGCTGCGGTCCTCCTCCGGCCGAACCACCGCCCCCATTAGATGCGCGGCTTCGCCCGCGTCCGAACACGCGACTCCGCGCGCCAAACGGTGGCTGGAGCATGATTTCTGGCCGCCTCCCGAATGCGCCGCCCCGCAATTTGGTCGCCAGCGTTGAGCCGCCGGCCACCGCCACGCTGGCTGACCTGGGGCCACTCCCAAGGTCACTCAACCCAGTCAACTGCTGACTGGGCACCCCTGTGTCACTGACATGCGGGTCCCTCCCACCTAATTAATGTTTTAGGTTAAAATTAATTAATTAGTTAATTAATCTGACACCAACAGTAGGCCCCACTAGCTAATAAACCCATTTAGTTAAGAATTAACCCTGTTTAATTAACTAAGCCACTGACATGTGGGCCCCACATGTCAGGTTTGACCTGGCCAGCCGACTGTTGACCGCTGACATTGTCATGACCTCATGCTGATGTCACCAAACACTGTTCTGGATAATGTTGAATTAAGTAAATAAAATAAATTCTAGAAAATGCTGAAATCTTTAAAAATTCATAGAAAATAAACCGTACCTCGTATGGAAAAAGTTTATACATGAAAGTTGATCGGAACGATGAGACGAATCCAACCATGCCATCTGTTTCCGTGTCGGGACCCTCTACGGAGGTGAACCCGCAACTTTTAGCCTGTTTCTGGTAGATGAATAGAGCATATACACCGGTTAATAATTCCAACTTAAATCCTAAAATAACTATTATGATTTATGTTGGGGAACGTGCACTTTCAAAAATTTCCTACGCTCACGCAAGATCTATCTAGAAGATGCATAGCAACGAGAGGGGGAGAGTTTGTCCACGTACCCTCGTAGACCGAAAGCGGAAGCGTTAGCTTAACGCGGTTGATGTAGTCGAACGTCTTCGCGATCTAACCGATCAAGCACCGAACATACGGTACCTCCGAGTTCAGCACACGTTCAGCTCGATGACGTCCCTCGAACTCTTGATCCAGCAAAGTGTTGAGGGAGAGTTTCGTCAGCACAACGGCGTGGTGACGGTGATGGTGATGTGATCTGCGCAGGGCTTCGCCTAAGCACTACGACGCTATGACTGGAGGAGTAAACTATGGAGGGGGGCACCGCACACGGCTAAGAGAATATCTGTTGTGCCTTTGGGGTGCCTCCCGCCCCCATATATAAAGGAGGAGAGGAGGAGGCCGGCCCCCCTAGGGGCGCGCCAAGTGTGGGGAGTCCTACTAGGACTCCCAAGTCCTAGTAGGATTCCCCTTTCCTTTCCGGAGTGGGAAAGAGGGAAAGGGAGAGGGAGAAGGAGAAGGAAAGGGGGGCGTCACCCCCTTCCCTAGTCCAATACGGCCTCCTCCCTTGTGGGGGGCGCACCAGCCCCTTGTGGGCTGGTTAGCCTCCCTCCTATGGCCCATATCTTCCACCGAGGGGTTCCGGTAACCCCTCTGGTACTCCGGTATGTACCCGATACACTTCGGAACCCTTCCGGTGTCCGAATACTACCTTCCAATATATCAATCTTTACCTATCGACCATCTCGAGACTCCTCGTCATGTCTGTGATCTCATCTGGGACTCCGAACAATCTTCGGTCACCAAAACACATAACTCATAATACAAATTGTCATCGAACGTTAAGCGTGCGGACCCTACGGGTTCGAGAACTATGTAGACATGACCGAGACACATCTCCGGTCAATAACCAATAGCGGAACCTGGATGCTCATATTGGCTCCTACATATTCTACGAAGATCTTTATTGGTCAAACCGCATAACAACATACGTCATTCCCTTTGTCATCGGTATGTTACTTGCCCGAGATTCGATCGTCGGTATCATCATACCTAGTTCAATCTCGTTGCCGGCAAGTCTCTTTACACGTTCCGTAATGCATCATCCTGTAACTAACTCATTAGTCACATTGCTTGCAAGCCTTCATATGATGTGCATTACCGAGAGGGCCCAGAGATACCTCTCCAATACTCGGAGTGACAAATCCTAATCTCGATCTATGCCAACCCAACAAACACCTTCGGAGACACCTGTAGAGCATCTTTATAATCACCCAGTTACATTGTGATGTTTGATAGCACACAAAGTGTTCCTCCAGTATTCGGGAGTTGCATAATCTCATAGTCAGAGGAATATGTATAAGTCATGAAGAAAGCAATAGCAATAAGCTTAACGATCATTATGCTAAGCTAACGGATGGGTCTTCTCCATCACATCATTCTACTGATGATGTGATCCCGTTCATCAAATGACAACACATGTCTATGGTTAGGAAACTTAACCATCTTTGATTAACGAGCTAGTCTAGTAGAGGCTTACTAGGGACTCGGTGTTTTGTCTATGTATTCACACATGTACTAAGTTTCCGATTAATACAATTCTAGCATGAATAATAAATATTTCTCATGATATAAGGAAATATAAATAACAACTTTATTATTGCCTCTAGGGCATATTTCCTTCAGTCTCCCACTTGCACTAGAGTCAATAATCTAGTTCACATCGCCATGTGATTTAACACCAATAGTTCACATCTTTATGCGATTAACACCCATAGTTCACATCGCCATATGACCAACACCCAAAGGGTTTACTAGAGTCAATAATCTAGTTCACATCGCTATGTGATTAGCACCCAAAGAGTACTAAGGTGTGATCATGTTTTGCTTGTGAGAGAGGTTTAGTCAACGGGTCTGCCATATTCAGATCCGTATGTATTTTACAAATTTCTATGTCTACAATGCTCTGCACGGAGCTACTTTAGCTAATTTCTCCCACTTTCAATATGTATCCCGATTGAGACTCGGAGTCATCCGGATCAGTGTCAAAGCTTGCATCGACGTAACCCTTTACGACGAACTCTTTGTCACCTCCATAACCGAGAAACATTTCCTTAGTCCTCTTAGTTAACTAAGGATAATTTTGACCGTTGTCCAGTGATCCATTCCTGGATCACTATCGTACCCCCTTGCCAAACTCATGGCAAGGTACACAATAGGTCTGGTATATAGCATGGCATAGGGAATGACTTTGATTCTCTCTCTATCTTCTGCCATGGTCGGGCTTTGAGTCTTACTCAACTTCATACCTTGCAACACAGGCAAGAACCCTTTTCTTTGATTGATCCTTTTTGAACTCCTTCAAAACTTTGTCAAGGTATGTGCTTTGTGGAAGTCCTATTAAGCATCTCGATCTATCCCTATAGATCTTGATGCTCAATACTTAAGCAGCTTCACCGAGGTCTTTTTATTGAAAAATTCTTATTCAAGTATCCTTTTATGCTATCCAGAAATTCTATATCATTTCCAATCAACAATATGTCATCCACATATAATATTAGAAATGCTACAGAGCTCCCACTCACTTTCTTGTAAATACAGGCTTCTCCAAAAGTCTGTATAAAACCATATGCTTTGATCACACTATCAAAGCGTATATTCCAACTCTGAGATGCTTGCACCAGTCTATAAATGGATCGCTGGAGCTTGCACACTTTGTTAGCACCTTTAGGATAGAAAAAACCTTTTGGTTGCATCATATACAACTCTTCTTTAAGAAATCCATTAAGGAAGCAGTTTTGACGTCCATTTGCCAGATTTCATAAAATGCGGCAATTGCTAACATGATTCGGACAGACTTAAGCATCGCTACGGGTGAGAAAGTCTCATCGTAGTCAACTCCTTGAATTTGTCGAAAACATTTTGCAACAAGTCGAGCTTTGTAGATAGTAACATTACCATCAGCGTCAGTCTTCTTCTTGAAGATCCTATTTATTCTCTATGGCTTGCCGATCATCGGGCAAGTCAACCAAAGTCCATACTTTGTTTTCATACATGGATCCCATCTCAGATTTCATGGCCTCAAGCCATTTCGTAGAATCTGGGCTCATCATCGCTTCCTCATAGTTCGTAGGTTCATCATGGTCTAGTAACATGACTTCCAGAATAGGATTACCATACCACTCTGGTGCGGAACGTACTCTGGCTGACCTACGAGGTTCGGTAGTAACTTGATCTGAAGTTTCATGATCATCATCATTAGCTTCCTCACTAATTGGTGTAGGCATCACGGGAACTGTTTTTTGTGATGAGCTATTCTCCAATTCGAGAGAAGGTACAATTACCTCATCAAGTTCTACTTTCCTCCCACTCACTTCTTTCGAGAGAGACTCCTTCTCTAGAAAGGATCCATTCTTAGCAACGAATATCTTGCCTTCGGATTTGTGATAGAAGGTGTACCCAACAGTCTCCTATGGGTATCCTATGAAGACGCATTTCTCCGATTTGGGTTCGAGCTTATCAGGTTGAAGCTTTTTCACATAAGCATCGCAGCCCCAAACTTTAAGAAATGACAGCTTAGGTTTCTTGCCAACCACAGTTCATATGGTGTTGTCTCAACGGATTTAGATGGTGCCCTATTTAACGTGAATGCAGCTATCTCTAATGCATAACCCTAAAACGATAGTGGTAAATCGGTAAGAGACATCATAGATCGCACCATATCTAATAAAGTACGGTTATGACGTTCGCACACACCATTACGCTGTGGTGTTCCAGGTGGCGTGAGTTGTGAAACTATTCCATATTGTTTTTAAATGAAGGCCAAACTCATAACTCAAATATTCGCCTCCGCGATCAGATCGTAGAAACTTTATTTTCTTGTTACGATGATTTTTCACTTCACTCTGAAATTCTTTGAACTTTTCAAATGTTTCAGACTTGTGTTTCATTAAGTAGATATACCCATATCTGCTCAAATCATCTGTGAAGGTCAGAAAATAACGATACCCGCCGCGCGCCTCAACACTCATCGGACCTCATACATCGGTATGTATTATTTCCAATAAGTCATTGGCTTGCTCCATTGTTCCGGAGAACGGAGTTTTAGTCATCTTGCCCATGAGGCATGGTTCACCAGTATCAAATGATTCATATTCAAGTGATTCCAAAAGCCCATCTGCATGGAGTTTCTTCATGCACTTTACACCAATATGACCTAAACGGCAGTGCCACAAATATGTTGCACTATCATTATCAACTTTGCATCTTTTGGCATCAATATTATGAATATGTTTATCACTACGATCGAGATTCAATAAACCATTTATATTGAGTGTATGACCATAGAAGTTTTATTCATGTAAACAGAACAACAATTATTCTCTGACTTAAATGAATAACCGTATCGCAATAAACATGATCCAATCATATTCATGCTCAACGCAAACACCAAATAACATTTATTTAGGTCCAACACTAATCCCGAAGGTAGAGGGAGTGTGCGATGGTGATCTTATCAACCTTGGAATTACTTCCAACACACATCGTCACCTCATCATTAACTAGTCTCTGTTCATTTTGCAACTCCTGTTTTGAGTTACTAATGTTAGCAACTGAACCGGTATCAAATACCCAGGGGCTACTATGAACACTAGTGAAATACACATCAATAACATGTATATCAAATATACCTTTGTTCACTTTGCCATCCTTCTTATCCGCCAAGTATTTGGGGCAATTCCGCTTCCAGTGACCATTTCCTTTGCAATAGAAGCACTCAGTTTCAGGCTTAGGTCCATCTTTGGGCTTCTTCATGGGAGTGACAACCTGTTTGCCATTCTTCTTGAAGTTCCCTTTCTTTCCCTCGCCCTTTTTCTTGAAACTAGTGGTCTTGTCAACCATCAACACTTGATGTTATTTCTTGATTTCTACCTTCGCCGATTTCAGCGTCGCGAAGAGCTTGGGAATCGTTTTCGTCATCCCTTGCATATTATAGTTCATCACGAAGTTCTAGTAACTTGGTGATAGTGACTAGAGAACTCTGTCAATCACTATTTTATCTGGAAGATTAACTCCCACTTGATTCAAGCGATTGTAGTACCCAGACATTCTGAGCATATGCTCACTGGTGAGCTATTCTCCTCCATCTTGTAGGCAAAGTATTTGTCAAAGGTCTCATACTTCTCGACACGGGCATGAGTCTGAAATACCGATTTCAGCTCTTGGAACATCTCATATGCTCCGTGGCGTTCAAAACGTTTTTGAAGTCCTGGTTCTAAGCCGTAAATCATGGCGCACTAAACTATCAAGTAGTCATCATATCGAGCTTGCTAAACATTCATAACATTTGCATCTGCTCCTGCAATAGGTCTGTCACCTAGCGGTGCATCAAGGACATAATTCTTTTGTGCAGCAATGAGAATAATCCTCAGATCACGGAACAAGTCCGCATCATTGCTACTATCATCTTTCAACTTAGTTTTCTCTAGGAACGCATTAAAATTCAAGGGAACGGTAGCACGGGCCATTGATCTACAACAACATAGATATGCAAAAACTATCAGGTACTAAGTTCATGATAAATTAAGTTCAATTAATCATATTACTTAAGAACTCCCACTTAGATAGACATCCCTCTAGTCATCTAAATGATCACGTGATCCATATCAACTAAACCATGTCCGATCATCACGTGAGATGGAGTAGTTTTCAATGGTGAACATCTCTATGTTGATCATATCTACTATATGATTCATGTTCGACCTTTCGGTCTCAGTGTTCCGAGGCCATATCTGCATATGCTAGGCTCGTCAAGTTTAACCCGAGTATTCTGCACGTGCAAAACTGGCTTGCACCCGTTGTATGTGAATGTAGAGCTTATCACACCCGATCATCATGTGGTGTCTCGGCACGACGAACTGTCGCAATGGTGCATACTCAGGGAGAACACTTATACCTTGAAATTTAGTGAGGGATCATCTTATAATGCTACCGCCGTACTAAGCAAAATAAGATGCATAAAAGATAAACATCACATGCAATCAAAATATGTGACATGATATGGCCATCATCATCTTGTGCCTTTGATCTCCATCTCCAAAGCACCGTCATGATTTCCATCGTCACCGGCTTGACACCTTGATCTCCATCGTAGCGTCGTTGTCGTCTCGCCAACTATTGCTTCTACGACTATTGCTACCGCATAGTGATAAAGTAAAGTAATTACATGGCGATTGCATTTCATACAATAAAGCGATAACCATAAGGCTCCTGCTAGTTGCCGATAACTTTTACAAAACATGATTATCTCATACAATAACGTATATCACATCATGTCTTGACCATATCACATCACAGCATGCCCTGCAAAAACAAGTTAGACGTCCTCTACTTTGTTGTTGCAAGTTTTACGTGGCTGCTACGGGCTTCTAGTAAGAACCATTCTTACCTACGCATCAAAACCACAACGATTTTTCGTCAAGTGTGCTGTTTTAACCATCAACAAGGACCGGCCGTAGTCAAACTTGATTCAACTAAAGTTGGAGAAACAGACACCCGCCAGCCACCTGTGTGCAAAACACATCGGTAGAACCAGTCTCATGAACGCGGTCATGTAATGTCGGTCCAGGTTGCTTCATCCAACAATACCGCCGAATCAAAGTAAGATGTTGGTGGTAAGCAGTATGACTATTATCGCCCACAACTCTTTGTGTTCTACTCGTGCATATCATCTACGCATAGACATGGCTCGGATGCCACTGTTGGGGAACGTGCAATTTCAAAAATTTCCTACGCTCACGCAAGATCTATCTAGGAGATGCATAGCAATGAGAGGGGGAGAGTTTGTCCACGTACCCTCGTAGACCGAAAGCGGAAGCGTTAGCTTAACGCGGTTGATGTAGTCGAACGTCTTCGCGATCCAACCGATCAAGCACCGAACGTACGGCACCTCCGAGTTCAGCACACGTTCAGCTCGATGACGTCCCTCGAACTCTTGATCCAGCAAAGTGTCGAGGGAGAGTTTCGTCAGCATGACGGCGTGGTGACGGTGATGGTGATGTGATCCGCGCAGGGCTTCGCCTAAGCGCTACGACACTATGACCGGAGGAGTAAACTGTGGAGGGGGCACCGCACACGGCTAAAAGAATATCTGTTGTGCCTTTGGGGTGCCCCCCGCCCCCGTATATAAAGGAGGGGAGGAGGAGGCCGGCCCCCTAGGGGCGCGCCAAGTGTGGGGAGTCCTACTAGGACTCCCAAGTCATAGTAGGATTCCCCTTTCCTTTCCGAAGTGGGAAAGAGGGAAAGGGAGAGGGAGAGGGAGAAGGAAAGGGGGGCGTCACCCCCTTCACTAGTCCAATTCAGCCTCCTCCCTTGTGGGGGGTGCACCAGCCCCTTGTGGGCTGGTTAGCCTCCCTCCTATAGCCCATATGGCCCATATCTTCCACCGGGGGGTTCCGGTAACCCCTCCGGTACTCCGGTATGTACCCGATACACTCCGGAACCCTTCCGGTGTCCGAATACTACCTTCCAATATATCAATCTTTACCTGTCGACCATTTTGAGACTCCTCAACATGTCCGTGATCTCATCCGGGACTCTGAACAATCTTCGGTCACCAAAACACATAACTCATAATACAAATCGTCATCGAACGTTAAGCGTGCGGACCCTACGGGTTCGAGAACAATGTAGACATGACCGAGACACATCTCCGGTCAATAACCAATAGCAGAACCTGGATGCTCATATTGGCTCCTACATATTCTACGAAGATCTTTATCGGTCAAACCGCATAACAACATACGTCATTCCCTTTGTCATCGGTATATTACTTGCCCGAGATTCGATCGTCGGTATCATCATACCTAGTTCAATCTCGTTACAGGCAAGTCTCTTTACTCGTTCCGTAATGCATCATCCCGTAACTAACTCATTAGTCACATTGCTTGCAAGCCTTCATATGATGTGCATTACCGAGAGGGCCCAGAGATACCTCTCCGATACTCGGAGTGACAAATCCTAATCTCGATCTATGCCAACCCAACAAACACCTTCGGTGACACCTGTAGAGCATCTTTATAATCACCCAGTTATGTTGTGATGTTTGATAGCACACAAAGTGTTCCTCCTGTATTCGGGAGTTGCATAATCTCATAGTCAGAGGAATATGTATAAGTCATGAAGAAAGCAATAGCAATAAACTTAACGATCATTATGCTAAGCTAACGGATGGGTCTTGTCCATCACATCATTCTCCTAATGATGTGATCCCGTTCATCAAATGACAACACATGTCTATGGTTAGGAAACTTAACCTTCTTTGATTAACGAGCTAGTCTAGTAGAGGCTTACTAGGGACTCGGTGTTTTGTCTATGTATTCACACATGTACTAAGTTTCCGGTTAATACAATTCTAGCATGAATAATAAACATTTATCATGATATAAGGAAATATAAATAACAACTTTATTATTGCCTCTAGGGCATATTTCCTTCAATTTAGACATGTCTTTAGGCAACCCTGCACTGCATGTTAGCATAGTATGCTCAGTGTTGCATATGTTTGTTGTGTATTTATTTGTTTCCTCCCCCTCTTCTCTCTCGGTAGACCCTGATATCGACGTAGTTCCCGAGACCGACTACACCATTGACGACCTTGCCTTTGCTGCCGAGCAACCAGGCAAGCACCCCCCTTTTGAACATGCCGATATCGCCTATTCTTTCTCTCTTATGCTTGCACTAGAAAATGCTGCTGCTACTATTTATCCTATTCTGATGCATAGCCTGTTTATTGTAACCTGCTATTGATACCTTACCTGCTTATCCTAAACTGCTTAGTATAGGCTGGTTAGAGGCCCCAGTGACCCCACTTGTCCCGGTTGCCCCGCCGGATTATCGGAAGACTCGACAACCAGGCCCCAACACCGCACATCACACCCCCTTTATCTGTACGACACTGCAGCATTACTATCGAGTGCCGAGGGTGATACCTCATAAGCACTTCCGATGTTAACTCTGTGGAGTAGTTACTCGGTCATGGTCATCGAGGGTGATTCCTCCTTCACCACTTACGGTAACGACGCTGTCGTGCAACACCTCAAGTGTGAACCCATCGAGGGTGATTCCTCCGAGTTCATCTTGATGGTTACATCGAGTAGGAATCCAACGAGGGTGATACCTCAGATTCCCTTGATGTTATGGACACACGGATACTTGGACTTTACAGCTGTTACTTGGAAAGGCGGGTCGACCCTGAGGGGTACCCGCGAGTGATGTGGAGTCGGGTTGACCTGGACGGTACCCGAGAGTTGAATACGAGGCGCTGCCGGGCATTCTTAGCCCTTGCAGCAAGTCCTCGAGATGGGGCGACGGGGTCACATCGATCGTGAGTCTCTGCTCGTTACCGCACACACCCCAAATACACTAACGGTTTGGATATTTGATCCGAGTGGGCCTTTGGCCCGATAGCACTAACCATCGCGTGGGAACAGTTATGGGCACTCTGCGTCGTATGCATCAGCCGAAGCTTAATAGACGTCAGCGACTGAGCGGCACACGCTAGGTTGGACTGGGAACGCAACCGTGCTTGTATTAAGGGGTTGCTAGGTCTGTTCACCGGCGGTGTACGCAACATACAGGAGCGTCTGGGGCGATGGCCCAAGACCCCTGGGGTCATAGGTTTTGTCCGGCGTGCTGACCTCTCTATTAAGTCTAGGTCGGGTTGCGGCGTATCATTTGGCCGAGGCCGGGCCTGACCCAGAAAAGTGTGTCCAGCCGGAGTTAATCGAGCGTGGTGGGTAAGTTGGTGCACCCCTGCAGGGAAGAACTAATCTATGCATAGCCGGATCCTCAGTAACGGACGCTCGGAGTTGTATCCCGATCGATACAACTAGAACTGGATAGAAATGGATACTAGGGCTCTGGGATTTCTTTCTCGCAGGGAGTCGAGAAAGGATCTCTGGCCGAGTTGATAGTTAATGTTAGTACTACTTTATACTGTGCTCACCTACACTCTTCTAATGTTGCAAGACCGATGAAGATGCTAGTCTTCGATAGGACTAGGCCTTCCCTCTATTCTGGCATTTCTACAGCCCAGTCCACATATATAGCCTTTCTTTGATAATGTTGCATATGTAGTGTAGATCCTTGCTTGCTGAGTACTTCAGATGAGTACTCACGGTTGCTTTGCTTCCTCTTTTCCCCATATCCGTTTGATGCAACCAGATGACGGAGCCTCGGAGCCAGCTGCCCCTGCCGACGACTACTACTACCACCCCGAGGGTGGTTACTACTACGAGCTTGCCGATGACCAGGAGTAGGATCGGAGGGTCCCAGGCAGGAGGCCTGTGCCTTTCGATCGTAGTGTTTTCTTTTGCCCCACCTTCTTAAAGGCTTATCTGTCTTTCTGTTATATCTGTACTCAGATATCTGATGCTTCCGCTAACGCTTGTATGCGAGCTTATGTATTCGAGCCCTCGAGGCCCCTGGCTTGTAAAATAAAGCTTGGATGACTTTATTTATGTTTTAGAGTTGTGTTGTGATTCCTTCAAGTGAGTCCTTAGGCTTGATCGTGTGCATTTCGTGTATGATTAGTTCACGATTAAGCCGGGGGCGGCACAGCTATCCCCAAGGCACCCTTGCCGGGCCAAAGCGTGTCGATCCTTTGTCCACCTCCAGATTAATCCACCAAAGTAGGAGTAGGCTTTTACGGTACAAAGCGTTCCGAACCTGGGTAAAAGAGAGTCCATTGCCGTGTTGTCCCCCACTGCTTCTGCTCTTTGTGCAACGCGGCCGTCCCCATGCCGAACCACAAAGGGGCATCCCTGCCCCATAGGTGATCGTGATTCCACGCCGACATCTTTGGCGTGCCAGGTAGGGGGCGTTGCTTGTGCGAACCTGAAGCAGTGACCAGCGCGTCAATCTTCGTCAACCTTCGTCATCCATGGCTCCCAAGAAGAAGTGCGGAGCCGGAACACATCCTTCCTCGTCGAAGGCTTCGTTACCCGTGGCTGCGGGCGCCATGGGTGCCGCGGCTGTGGCGGACGGAGCCGGGAAGGCAGGCATTGCTACTAACACCCCTACTGCGGTTGGGGCAAGGGCCGCGTGCACGACCCAACCTCTTCAGCATGCCACCGATCAAGCTCCCGCCAGTACAGGTCACGGAGACACACAAGCTTCCTCCCGCTCATCCCTCCGGTGTGCTCAACCAACGCAACGCCGATGCCTGCACCGGTGTGAACTGAGATCCTTTAGCAGCGCCGCCCAGAGGGGCGGAGACGGGGCGTGCGCTCCGTCTCGCGTCGGGTGAGCGCAACAACACCTCGAGCGGCACCATCGACCCCCAGCGACCACGCCCGCACGGGAAAGGCCCGGCTGACCAAGAGCCTGGTCAACAAGAACAGCTTCGGTCGCGGCAAGTCCCTCTGGCAACTGGTCCGAGGCGGCGAGAGCCCGACGGCGCTCCTTCTGGTTCATCCAGAAGTCGAGCGGTGTTGCGCTCTGCCTACCACGCCATGCAAGAAACAGCGGCTGAAGCAGTAGCGAGAGCTCAGCTGTTGTTGGACTTCCCTCCAACAGCAGACAGGATGGATGAATGGAGAGCCACCATTCAAAGTCTCCTTGTGTTTGCTGAGGGTAACAAGCTACCATGCGCGGAACCATTGTGACGCCGCAGGCGACGCTGGCAACTCCCACTAGTGGCCAAGACGGGAGGACCGCACTCACCATGCAGTCCCCACCATGGCAGCTCTCCCAAGGGCAGCCATGGCGAACTCGGCGACCACCTGATGATGATGAACGCGAGGACGCATCAATGGCCTCATCTGATCCGCAACTCCGGTGTGATCAACGTCAAGTGTTGAGGGAAAGGAAGAAGGAAGACGCTCACATCACCATTGAGCGGCGTCGCTAGATAAGTCGTCAATCCGACAGGTGCAACAGGGCTGTTGTCGATGAACCTGCGCCCAGTGCTGGCAGGTACCTACCTTACGAGGTAGGGTGCCCAGCCTTCACACGTGAGCTGCAGCAAGTCCAGTGGCCATCATCTCGCACCTTCAAGACTGACCCGCCGGAGAAGTACGACGGAAAACTAAACCCGCCAGAGTTTTTGGGCATCTACACGATTGCCGTGCAAGCCGCCGGGGGAAAGGACGAAAAAGTGCTCGGCAACTACTTCCCACTGGCCCTCAAGCCAAACATGAGGTCCTGGCTGATGCACCTGCCAGAGGATTCCATTTCCTCCTAGGCCGACCTGCGCAACGAGTTTGTGGGCGCCTTCACGGGCGGCCATCAAGAACCAGGGCAGCCTAGTGACTTGCAAACCCTTCTACAGAAGGAGGGGGAGAGTCTGTGCAAGTATCTATAGAGGTTCAGCCGAGTGCACTGCCACATTCCAAAGATACACTCGCAGCTGTGATTGCCGCATTTCATACAAATGTGCGCAATCATAGAATGCGGGCAAAGATGAATGTTTGGTTGCCCAAGACCGTCAGTGAACTCTACATGCTGGCGGATAAGTGTGTCCGTGCTGAAGAAGGGACAAGACTTCTTGGGGAAGAAGTTGGTGTCGAAGTCGATTCAGAGGACGACGACGACACTACCGCCCACAGGAAGAAGAACAAGAAACGGAACAAGAAGCATAAGGAGAAGGCAGTGATGGCCGTTGAGAGTGCTGGTGATCTCAGCACCGGCAAGAAGGCAAAAGTCGAGACGCCCGACAAGGAAGTCGCCACATGCGCTGATTGCCGGGCGGCAGCGGTTGCTGAGAAAACCGGCAAGTCCGACGGGCCATACTTCAAGATCCATAGGACCAAGGGTCATGATCTCCAAGACTGCAGGCAGGTCAAGCAGTTGGTGGAGAAACAGAAAGCTAAGTATGAAAGGCACGACAAGGAAAGAAACCTGAATGGTACTGGCGGGAAGGGCCGTGGTGGTCGTAACGGATACCATGGCAGGTCTGATCAGCAGAAAGAATTGGGTAAGGATTTGATGGACTATGGAATAAAGAGTGGCAAGAGCCTAAGCTTGGGGATGCCCAAGGCACCCCAAGGTAATATTCAAGGACAACCAAGAGCCTAAGCTTGGGGATGCCCCGGAAGGCATCCCCTCTTTCGTCTTCATCTATCGGTAACTTTACTTGAGGCTATATTTTTATTCACCACATGATATGTGTTTTGCTTGGAGCGTGTAACATCCCAAAATTCTAAATTTTGGAATGTTATATATTAAATAAATAGTTTTGATTGTTTGTTTGATTGTGGTGTGGTTGCTTGTGTGAAATTGAGTGAAATTTGAAACTTTTTAAAAGTTGAATGGGAGGGAATGAAATGACTTTCCGAAACTTTCACCTTGCATTTATGATCTCCATGAATTAAAATTCATTTCATCACAAAACCCTAGAGTGAAGATGATATGACTTCTTCCATTTAAATAAATAAAAATGGTTTTGAAAAGATTTGAATTCATTTGGAAATTTTCCAAATTCGGAAATTTTCCAAATTCGGAAATTTTATGCGACTCAATGAGTTTCATGAGAGAAGATAAAATGACTTCTTCAAATGCTAAGAAAGAGAGTTGGAAGTTTCAAAGAAATCAAATTTAAAGTCCCTTTGAAAGTATTTTCAATTTGGAGTTATTTGGTTTTTATTCAAATTATTTTTCTCCAAAACTAAAATATATGGAAATTAGGGTAAAATGATTCCCTACAGTAGAAAAATGGAGAGAAATAAATTTGAAATTATTTTGGTATTTTAAAATATTTTTATTTGGTTTTTAAATGAACCAGTAGTACTGTTTGCTTTATTTAAATTTTTGTGAAATTTATTCGCCGCTGAAAATATGTTCATCTTTTAGGAAATCTTTTTCTAAAAAATTTGATATATAATATGCCTATGTATAATTTTATTTTTATTTTCGTTATTCAGTTTTTCCTTTTCTATTTCTATTTTAAAAAAAACAAAAACTGCGCGTGCGCCTGGAACTAACTGTCGCCCACGTGTGCAGCATAGTGGCATCGGGCGTCCCATCATTTTTTTTCTTCTCTCCTACATGGGCCAGGCCCAGCCAGCAATTTCCTTCCCAGTTTTTTTTCATTCTCTTTCTTTTTCCTTTGGCCGAAAAAAAAACTGCAGCGCGCAACGCGGCCGGCCGAAGGCCTTTAGGCCCGTGCGAGGCGCTTAGCTTTTCTCCTCTATTTCGTTTATTTTCGTCTATTTTTAGTCCCAAATTGCCTAGCTAAAGACCCATAGAGCCTCCAAAAATCATCCACTGTGGGTTAAATCAATATTTTGGTTTGACTAGCTTCACAAAAAAAAAAATTCTTCTCTTCGGCGGGACTTCTGGAAGTTGTCTCCTCTCTCCGAAGTCGTCTTTTTTCTACCTTATAAAGGTATATTTCTTCGTATTTTTTTATACTCTCGTAGCTTATTATTTTTAGACTAGTGTACGGTAGAATAATTAGATTTATAAATTAGTCCCTGTATTTACATTTTAAGACTAGAATTCTTTTAGCCGTAACTATTTTTCTTCCATAAAACAGCTTGGCCCTGATTTTTCAAATAGCCATAACTTTTTACTCGTTCATCCAAATTAGATAAAACAAACGCCTACATTTTCGTCTTGATTCCACCTATCTAGTGAATCTATCAAATAAACTTTTTGCAACTTTCAAATTTCAAAATTTGTTCAGATTCATATCCAAACTTCTTTTGATCATATCTTTTTATCCGTACCTCCGTTTCCAATGAACCCAACTGCATCGGATTCGTATTGAAGTAATCTTTCCGTTCGCACAATTAGTGTCATCTTTCCAACATATAATTTTGATCTTAGTCAGTTACTCTACTAGTCCACCAAAGAGTTGTTACACAACATTCTAAGCAGATTCAATGCTATGTTGAATTACTTGATCCGTTATTTTCAATCTAGTAATTCTTTTCCTACATATTCATATTGACTTCCTACATCCAGTAGCATCATTCGTTTCAACTTTTGATCTTTTCAAATTTGAACGATTCAAATTTGAACTCGAAGCTTCACTTGATCATATCTTGTAAACTGTAGCATTTTTTTCAATTGATTCTTTTTTCAAATTGAATCCCTAGGCGTATTCTAACATCTTGAGCCATCACCACACTTTTTCACCAAAATTAGGATCTGATCTTGCAAAATAATTTGATTTGGTTCTTTTGGAGTTTTTGCAATCTTCCTATGCATTTTTTTGGGTCTTTGAGTGATTGCTTATGTGTGGATAAAATTGCTTACTTACGATAGATTGATCGGAGTGTGACGAGTAGAACTATCTGGAATTTTGAGTGCGAAGAATCTTCATCAACAGTACAAGGCAAGTTCACACTTTGATCATATTTTTCTATACCCAGTTTTTACTTGCATTAGTTACACCCCTCAAAGATTGCATGAGTAGGATTGGGAATATGTGGGTATTGCTATGTATTGGATGAGGTAGGAACCTAATACCTATCGATCACCCCGGGAAGATACGCTTTGTTACTTATTGCTTAGCCATGCTAGTAGACGTGGATTGGTATGTGAGATTCATGGAAGTTGCGAGAGTAATATTAACTAAGGGAAACTTAAGGTGGCTACATTAATACACATCTGGGTGGATTGGTTGCGGGCACCTGGAGAATCCAGTGTTGTCCTAGGATATCCTGGAGTACCCGTGTGATCATCCTATGGAATGCCACCCAGGCTCAAAGGGATCATAAGATTATTCATGCTAGAAACTTCCGTGTGCAGCCACAAGCCATTATGGGCTCTGGCATAGTTGAGTAAGTTGTGTGAGCTCTTGAAGAGGTGGACTAGCAGATGTAGGGGAAAGTAGGTGTACCGGTCTACCCAGAGTAGAGAGTTAATGCTTCAGAAAGACTATATCTCGATCTTCCGATCATGGATGCGGTCGAGTCTTGTGGGGAAAAGTGCGCAAACCTCTGTAGAGTGTACAAACTAATCATGATTAGCCATATCCCTGGTTATGGACATCTTGAGTATCTGGTACTTGAATTATTGATTTGATCTCATCACATTACTTAATTAATTTGATTGGGTTGTTAACTTTTAATTGGGATTGAGTTGGGGTTACCTTCTCAATGTTTTCAACAAATCCAGTAGTAAATAAAATATATTCCTTTGTTGTAGGGAAAAATTGGCTTTATGCAAATGTTAAACCTAGAGCCTCCACTAGCCAAATATGCATATAGTGATAGCTATTATTCATCGTTATCCTATGGTGTAAATTTGTGAGTACATTCAATGTACTGACCTACATGGCTGCAACGTCTCATGTTGCAGGATTCTTATGACGAGTAAGTGATACGTTAGGGTTACGATTACTACACTCAACTTTGCCGTTGGTGTTGATGGGAATCCACAACCTTGTTGTTACTTCCGCTATATGGATTGAGGTAATAGTATTTATGTTACTTTATACATGTGATTTACCTCTGTTATAAATCCTCGAGTACTGTGTGTGTCAGCATACCGATCCAGGGATGACACTTAAGCACAGAGACTTCGATCCATCCGGGTCGGGTCACTACAAGATGGTATCAGAGCACATGTTGACTGTAGGACGTGACCCCTAGAAATTGGCAAGCCCTTAGGAGATGATTTCTCTAAAACTTTATTTTCAAAAAGATCTTTTACCTCTCATCTTTTCTAAGCTTTACCAATTTTTTTCCTCTCACCTCAAATAGTTAGACTATACCACTTTCCCCTTTTGACCACACGAAGATCCGACTAATGAGACCACTCCGAGAAAGACAAGATATCGGACAACTAAGACCACTTCAGAATAAAGAGAATTTTACCGTGCATTATAATAATGGAAACTACAACGGTTGAAGACTCCGAAGACTAGAAGAATTTGAAGGCTCTGAAGAATTTCCAGATTGGTATGACCTAGGAAGGCTACCCTGATGGAACTTGTCAGACTATTGAAGCTGTTAATACCCGAGATCAAGGTGTGTCGGAGAAAGACCGGAACATGGAGCGTTAAAACTCAAAGTTTTTGTCAAGAAAACCCTAAGGTAGGAGATATCAACTATGGAATGATAACTCATGGCAATGACATGGGCATAAACATGGCTATCCATGATGTTATCGCCCGCCAAGGCTATTGTCACCGTGCTGAGTTAAGCATGCATTTCTTCGGAAGGATAGGATGACAAAAGGGCTAATGGAGCACCTATCAGCAAAAGATAAAGTTTTAACCTTAGCTAGTGTATCACCAGGATCTGGATGTATTACCTCAAGAATTTTATGATGGACCTTCAGGAAGCCGTATTTGACAAGGAAGCATTTCGTGAAGAACTCAGGACCCAGAAGCTGAAAGTAGCCAAGCTGGAGGAGCAAAACCACGAGATACCGAAGATTCGTCAGGAACTGAAGGACAGTAGGACCATGGTTCATGCCAAGGATGTTGAAACCTAGAAGTTGGAACGCAACTCCAGAAATATTAAAGGACGTCGCGAGAGACTTCGCGTCAACAGAGATGATCTGGCAAAAGAACTTGGGAAGGACAAGCACGATCAGAAGAAGCCATCGGAGAGTTTGGCGACTTTGAAGATTTATTGACCTTTAGAAGACCAAACCCCTGTTATATACCTATGTTAGACGCGACGATTGTGAGCTATCATTTGTTTGATGTTTTTCCGACAGCCACAAAATAAAAATCTGTTTCTTCAAAGCTATTGTTTGTATTGTGTGTACCCCTCTCTATTCTCTCTTATCTCACCCCAAAACCCTTGGAACCAATAGAGGATGAATGGAGATGAACTCACATTTCCGGGACCGATAAGTCAATTGGAGACGGATCAATGGATTCAGAACATGGAAGATCACATGAAGAACAACACTATAGCCGGAAAGGATATGCCCCAGCATGCTCTTCAATGCTTTGAAAGAGGTGCTGCTACTTGGTGGAGGATGTACCAAACCATCAATGGATGGCAAAGAGTAACCACTTGGAAAGAATTTAAGTTGACTCTGCAAAGGTCTCGTCTTACGTTCCAGAAATTGAAACCTTATGGAAATGATATGAAGAAACCTTGTGCATGCAAGCTCTATGGAGAAATAGGACACACCCATGAAGAACACAATGATGGATGCTCTCATTGTGAAGAAAGACACCCAACTGAAGAATGCCCAACTAGGCGGATTACTTGTTTCTTGTGTGAAGGGATTACCCACTACCCTGCTCAGTGTCACATTTACCCCATGGTACAACGAACTATCCAGCAGAAGAAAGAAGCAATGAAAGAAGCCCTCATGGAAATTTTAGAAGAACCTGTGATGAAGGAAGAGGTGGAGGACACACCCGAAGAAGACCCAATTAAACCCTACACCAAGTCATGCTATTCATGTGGAGAAGAAGGACACATCTCCCAGAATTGTCCGAAGGAGGATCTAGTAGCATTCCCGACAGTGGAAGTAGAGTATGACCCACAGGAAATAGAAGCCCTAATTGGCACGGAAAAGTCCAGGAAGAGAAATATATTGGATTCCAAGAACAACCCAATTTCTACAAAGAAGGACCTGAGTCATATCACATGTTTTAGGTACAAAGATTCAGGGCACTACTTCAACGATTGCCCAAAAAGGAAGCCGAGGACCCAAGGAGGCTATGTAATCATAAGGAAACCATGAGACTTGTCAGAAGTAATATGTTTCCGCTGTAATGAAGCAGGGCACTTTGCAAGAGATTGTCCCAATGAGAAGGAGACTTGTGCTAAATAGTTGAGTTTGCAAAATAAAATATAGTAGTAGCAGTGGGAACATTTATTTTATATTGAGGTGTTGAGTTGAGGCATGTAATGGAAATGCAGGAGATTGTAATAATTTGAGAATCAATAAAGTTAGCATCGTTGGTACTGATTTGGATTTTATGAGTTGTTACTCTATGAAGAAAGATTTTGACCATTTTCGAGGATATGAGAAATATGGTCTACGGATGAATTTGTGCATTTCAAGGGTGGTAGTACCCTGTGAGGACACTTGACCCCTGGAAAGGATAATGATATTCCACGGCGTGGACTTCGGACAAAATAAGTACGAGTTTTATCTCGATATGTGGGATACCCCAAGAATATGAAGGGATGAAGTACTATTGGATATAAAGGAGGTATAATGTTGGTAATAGGGAGCAATTGTAACCCCAGGATGAGTTAAAGCTATAAATGTGATGAGGTGGGCCCATGACCCACAGGCTCCAGGACCTGCCAAGAAGCAAGCACACTCTTGCTGAAGGAAAAACCCTGGAAGAAGATACGACTTTATCAACAGACGATCTTATAGGAGTTTACGCAAAACCTGAGAGTGTGAAGAAACGATAGATGTTTGTTTGGCTTGCAGAAGCAATGGATATATCCGAACTTAGTTCATCGCCAAGAGAAATTCTGCAATGCTTGTGAGGATGACCGAGTGTTAGAATGCGAGATTCACTAAACCATATACAAGGTAATGATTTGGGTGTGGAATGGATTGATCACCATGCCGACTTACTCTTATTATTCGCCTCTGCTATATGGGATGGTAAATCTGAGTGACTTATCCATTGTAAAGAGATGACGATATCAAAAACCTTGTTTGAACCTTAGAATGGTATAACAATTTTTTCCCTTGAACAAGGCAGTTGTTGCTAACCGTAGGTCATACGGTGAGAATGAAGCCCAGGCCCGTTTTCTGCAGGGACCCAGTCAAATTGTTTGATGACCACCATGAGATATCGATAGTTGTTTAGTATTGGCGCCAGACCTGTCAGCTAAGAAGAACCAGTCTCGGAAGAACCTTACCAAGATGAAAGGACACAAGAATTGAGAAAAAAGGTTATGCCACTACCGGAAGAGCCCAGAGAAGGAATTATCCTGAAGATCTGAGAAGATTGACACTGCCAACAATAAGGATGGAGTACATGAGTTTTGATGGAACCATAACCATGCTTCTAAGGGTGGTAGCACCCCAGACCTTCGTGACAATCGATGGATTTTTTAGGAGACTCCGAACCTAACCTATTTCTTGCTAGCCTCTTCGAATCTCGAGGACGAGATTCATTTTAAGTGTGGTAGGTTTGTAACATCCCAAAATTCTAAATTTTGGAATGTTATATATTAAATAAATAGTTTTGATTGTTTGTTTGATTGTGGTGTGGTTGCTTGTGTGAAATTGAGTGAAATTCGAAACTTTTTGAAAGTTGAATGGGAGGGAATGAAATGACTTTCCCAAACTTTCACCTTGCATTTATGATCTCCATGAATTAAAATTCATTTCATCACAAAACCCTAGAGTGAAGATGATATGACTTCTTACATTTAAATAAATGAAAATGGTTTTGAAAAGATTTGAATTCCATTTGGAAATATTCCAAATTCGGAAACTTTATGCGACTCAATGAGTTTCATGAGAGAAGATAAAACGACTTCTTCAAATGCTAAGAAAGAGAGTTGGAAGTTTCAAAGAAATCAAATTTAAAGTCCCTTTGAAAGTATTTTCAATTTGGAGTTATTTGGTTTTTATTCAAATTATTTTTCTCCAAAAATAAAATATATGGAAATTAGGGTAAAATGATTCCCTACAGTATAAAAATGGAGAGAAATAAATTTGAAATTATTTTGGTATTTTAAAATATTTTTATTTGGTTTTTAAATGAACCAGTAGTACTGTTTGCTTTATTTAAATTTTTGTGAAATTTATTCGCCACTGAAAATATATTCATCTTTTAGGAAATATTTTTCTGAAAATTTTGATATATAATATGCCTATGTATAATTTTATTTTTATTTTCGTTATTCAGTTTTTCCTTTTCTGTTTCTATTTAAAAAAACAAAAATTGTGCGTGTGCCTGGAACTAACTGTCGCCCACGTGTGCAGCATAGTGGCATCGGGCGCCCCATCATTTTTTTTCTTCTCTCCTACATGGGCCAGGCCCAGCCAGCAATTTCCTTCTTAGTTTTTTTTTCATTCTCTTTCTTTTTCCTTTGGCCGAAAAAAAAAACTGCAGAGCACAGTGTATGCGTGGCCGGCCGAAGGCCTTTAGGCCCGTGCGAGGCGCTTAGCTTTTCTCCTCTATTTCGTTTATTTTCGTCTACTTTTAGTCCCACATTGCCTAGCTAAAGACCTCTAAGCCTCCTTTCCACCTATAAATATAGACCCATAGAGCCTCCAAAAATCATCCACTGTGGGTTAAATCAATATTTTGGTTTGACTAGCTTCACAAAAGAAAAATATATTTCTTCTCTTCGGCGGGACTTCTGGAAGTTGTCTCCTTTCTCCGAAGTCGTCTTTTTTCTACCTTATAAAGGTATCTTTCTTCGTATTTTTTTATACTCTCATAGCTTATTATTTTTAGACTAGTGTACGGTAGAATAATTAGATTTATAAATTAGTCCCTGTATTTATATTTTAAGACTAGAATTCTTTTAGTCGTAACTATTTTTCTTCCATAAAACAGCTTGGCCCTGATTTTTCAAATAGCCATAACTTTTTACTCGTTCATCCAAATTAGATAAAACAAACGCCTACATTTTCGTCTTGATTCCACCTATCTAGCGAATCTATCAAATAAACTTTTTGCCACTTTCAAATTTTGAAATTTGTTCAGATTCATATCCAAACTTCTTTTGATCATATTTTTTTATCCGTACCTCCGTTTTCGATGAACCCAACTGCATCGGATTCGTATTGAAGTAATCTTTCCGTTCGCACAATTAGTGTCATCTTTCCAACATATAATTTTGATCTTAGTCAGTTACTCTACTAGTCCACCAATGAGTTGTTACACAACATTCTAAGCAGATTCAATGCTATGTTGAATTACTTGATCCGTTATTTTCAATCTAGTAATTCTTTTTCCTACATATTCACATTGACTTCCTACATCTAGTAACATCATTAGTTTCAACTTTTGATCTTTTCAAATTTGAACTCGAAGTTTCACTTGATCATATCTTGTAAACTGTAGCGTTTTTTTCAATTGATTCTTTTTTCAAATTGAATCCCTAGGCGTATTCTAACATCTTGAGCCATCACCACACTTTTTCACCGAAATTAGGATCTGATCTTGCAAAATAATTTGATTTGGTTCTTTTGGAGTTTTTGCAATCTTCCTTTGCATTTTTTTGGGTCTTTGAGTGATTGCTTATGTGTGGATAAAATTGCTTATTTACGATAGATTGATCGGAGTGTGACGAGTAGAACTATCTGGAATTTTGAGTGCGAAGAATCTTCATCAACAGTACAAGGCAAGTTCACACTTTGATCATATTTTTCTATACCCAGTTTTTACTTGCATTAGTTACACCCCTCAAAGATTGCATGAGTAGGATTGGGAATATGTGGGTATTGCTATGTAGTTGATGAGGTAGGAACCTAATACCTATCGATCACCCCGGGAAGATACGCTTTGTTACTTATTGCTTAGCCATGCTAGTAGACGTGGATTGGTATGTGAGATTCATGGAAGTTGCGAGAGTAATATTAACTAAGGGAAACTTAAGGTGGCTACATTAATACACATCTGGGTGGATTGGTTGCGGGCACCTGGAGAATCCAGTGTTGTCCTAGGATATCCTGGAGTACCCATGTGATCATCCTATGGAATGCCACCCAGGCTCAAAGGGATCATAAGATTATTCATGCTAGAAACTTCCGTGTGCAGCCACAAGCCATTATGGGCTCTGGCATAGTTGAGTAAGTTGTGTGAGCTCTTGAAGAGGTGGACTAGCAGATGTAGGGGAAAGTAGGTGTACCGGTCTACCCATGAAGCGTCGATGGTGTCCTCGACGGCGATGTGCTCCTCCAAGATCTGGGGGTCGACACGAATGGCAGCCATAGCGACCTCATCCGCGCGTGCGTCCGCGATTTGCTTCTCCGCTGACAAATGCTCCTTGAGCTCCTCGCTATACTGCGTGCACCATGGCTTAGGGTGGCGCTTATTTGGGGGAGGGGTCGGTGATTTGGGTGGAAGATGTCGCACCGGCGGTCGGGGCATGTGGGATGTGGAAGGAGGAGGAGAATGGGGGTCGGGTGTGGATTACCTGACTGGATCGACGAGGCCGAGCAGCATGAATGAGGATCGCCGATGTGGAGGCGGTGCTGCAAGCAAGGAGTGAAGGCTTGAACATGGAAAGGAAGGCGGAAACAGGGGAAATGTGGCTTTTGGTAAGGGGGAGGGGGCGGGGAGGTAGATATTTTCCTGGAAGCCGAAAATTTTGGATCGGTGCACTGCAAAAACTAGCGCGCAAAGTGTCATCAGACACGGTCCCTTATTCAACACTGTGTATGATATGTGAACATCACAAACAATTCATATAGCTTACCCCATGTGTGATGACCTTGAATGTGCAAATTTTGGTCTGAATATCCCTGGTTATAGTGGTCATCCACGTCATTGCATAATTTGGGTACACAAAGGAGCCTACAACACACCCACACTTCTTAATTAAGCAATTTCAACAATTAAACAAAGCTAGCTGACCTAAACATTACCCTAACAGATTAAAGACCGACACTCTAAATTAAACAAAGAGTACTACTCCGGCTGGTGCTCGTCGATCTCTGTCGCCTCGTCCATGTCCAGCTCGCGCACGACGATCTCCTGGGGAAGGGGCTCCATGGCATCAATCACACCATACTCGGCAAGCATCTTGCCATCCGCGTCCGCCATCTCTTTGGAAAAGGCTGCCACAAGCTGGGCATGGGTTGCCGCGATCTGGGCTTGGACGGGCTCCGTCATGGCAAGGTATGCCGCGAAGGAACGGACGGCTGCTCGAACGCTCTCGGCGATTGCCAACTCTTCGGCCGTGGGTTGCCGACCATTGTCGGAGAAGCTTCGTTCGATTTCTGCAGTGACCACCACGAGCTAGGCGTGGGCAGCCTCGACATGGTCGTGGGTGGCCTCCATCAGGGCTAAGGCCGCCGCTGCAGAACGGACAGTTGATGTGCCGCTCTCACCAGTTGCTATCCCCGACGCAAATGTTGCTACCGCCACCTGAGCAGCAAAAGCGGCCGTTTGGGCTGCCTTGGCCACCCGGTCGCAGATTGCGGCTGTGCTCATGCAGCTTGTTACCACGTGCATGGCGGCTGCGGCCGCGCTCTCGTCGGAGTAGGTCGCCGAAGTGGCCATCATGACGCGGGTCCACGTCCCAACATTTCACTGGCGATGATTGAACAGTGAAATGATATTTGGGGAGCGAGCTAGTGTCCTTGACACGTCGGCTGTGGACTATAGTAGACGCACCTTCTCGCGTAAGCCATATACGTACAACTCCGACGGTGCTCCAAGATATTTTGTACTGCATCTCACACGATTGGTGATAATAAATTGTGTGCGGTCTACTTGATTTTTCGTCTTGATTTGAAATGCATAATTGGGTCACAACAGCAAAGGAGGGTGTTTGAATTGCTAGAACTTTTATCTGCAGTGAACATGCAACTATAGGCGTGTCTTCAAAAAAATTGGAATTATTCAGGGTTCATTTGGACATTTTTCTACATTAACTTGGTTTTCTAGGCATTTCAGGTGCACAATTCAAAATTAAACTACATGCACATGCTCCGGTGCACCAAAATGGTTGTAAAATCATATATGTGTCCATGGGTTGATGCTTATGTCCCATGCAAGAAATGGTGATGAATTTCAAACACCTCGGCACTGTGGCTCTTTCCTGCAAACGTTGAGATACTTGGTTTTGAAATTCTAGTAAATCCAAAACTCATCTGAAATTCATGAAACTTGGCATGCTATCATGGAATGGCATGAACATGTTGTGGTAAAAAAATTATCCCATTTGGGGCAGGTTTTGGTATAAGCTTCTCACAAACCAGAGCTTCTCACAACAAGCCTCATGGTTTCGGTAGGAAATGTGTCACCTTTGTGGACGAAACGATGTTCGTTGCCTCTTCTTGCTTTCAAATTTTTTCTGGTGTCAACATAGAACAACAGGAGAGTCGTGTTAAATTTTGGAAATTTTTGGGGTTCGTTTTGACATTTTTATACATTAACTGAGTTTTCTATGCATTTATGTGCATAATTCAAATTTGAACTACGGGCACAAGCTCCATTGCATAAAAATGGGTCGAAAATAACATGTGTGTCCTTGGTTGCATGCTTAGGTCCCATGCAAGAAATGGGAATGAATGTCAAACACCTCGGCACCATCGCTTGGCCGCAAACATTGAGATACATGGTTTAAAAATTCTAGTAAATCCAAAACTCATCTGAAATTCATGAAACTTGGCATGCTATCATGGAATGGCATCAACATGCTGTGGTAAAAAAATTTGTCCCATTTGGGGTAGGTTTTGGTATAAGCTTCTCACAAACCAGAGCTTCTCACAACAAGCCTCATGGTTCCGGTAGGGAACGTGTCACCTTTGTGGACGAAACTATGTGCATTACCTCTTCTTGATTTCAAATTTTTTCTGGTGTCAACATAGAACAACAGGAGAGTCGTGTTAAATTTTGCAAATTTTCGCGGTTCGTTTGGACATTTTATATATTAACTAAGTTTTCTATGCATTTATGTGCATAATTCAAATTTGAACTACATGCACATGCTCCAGTGCATAAAAATGGGTTGAAAAATCAAATGTGTGTCCGTGGTTGCATGCTTAGCTCCCATGCAAGAAATGGGAATGAATGTCAAACACCTCGGCACCGTCGCTTGGCCGCAAACATTGAGATACATGGTTTAAAAATTCTAGTAAATCCAAAACTCATCTGAAATTCATGAAACTTGGCATGCTATCATGGAAGGCATCAACATCCTGTGGTGGAAAATTATCCCATTTGGGACAGGTTTGGGTATAAGCTTCTCACAAACCAGAGCTTCTCACAGCAAGCCTCATGGTTCCGTTAGGGAACGTGTTACCTTTGTGGACGAAATGATATTCGTTGCCTCTTCTTGCTTTCAATTTTTTTCTAGTGTCAACATAGAACAACAGGAGTGTTGTGTTAAAATTTGGAATTTTTTGAGGTTCGTTATACATTAACTGAGTTTTCTAGGCCTTTTATGTGCATAATTCAAATTTGAACTACAGGCACATGCTCCTGTGCATACAAATCGGTTGAAAAATCAAATGTGTGTCCTTGGTTGGATGCTTAGATCCCATGCAAGAAATGGGAATGAATTTCAAACACCAGGGGACTGTTGCTTGGCCACAAACATTGAGATACATGGTTTTAAAATTCTAGTAATTCCAAAACTCGTCTGAAATTCATGAAACTTGGCATGCTATCATGGAACGACATCAACATGCTATGGTAAAAGCATTGTCCCATTTGGGGCAGGTTTGGGTATAAGCTTCTCAGAAACCAGAGCTTCTCACAACAAGCCTCATGGTTTTGGTAGGGAATGTGCTTCCTTCATGGATGAAATGATATTCGTTGCCTCCTCTTGCTTTCAATTTTGTCCTAGTGGCAACATAGAGCAACAGGAGTGTCGTGTTAAAATTTGGAATTTTTCGGGGTTCGTTTGGACATTTTTATACATTAACTGTGTTTTGTAGGCATTTTATGTGCATAATTGAAATTTGAACTACATGCACATGCTCCGGTGTAGAAAAATCGGTTCAAAAATCAAATGTGTGTCCTTGGGTGCATGCTTAGGTCGCATGCAAGAAATGGGAATGAATTTCAAACACGAGGGCACCATTGCTTGCCAGGAAAATGTTGAGATACTTTGTTTTTAAATTCTAGTAAATCAAAAACTCGTCTGAATTTCATCAAACTTGGCATTCTATCATGGAATGGCACCCGACATGCTATGGTATTTTTCGTGTCCAATTTGAGAGAAGGCGCACTCGAATCAACAACCAACAATGCATTTTGAAACAAATAGCTGCCACCTTATCATCTCAAACATTTGTATAATTTAAATCATGGGCGTTCTGTTAACCATTCACGTGACACCATGCGTCACACTTTTAATGGCTAGGAGGTGCCGTGCGGATAGCTGCTTGAGTAGATGGAAGGCGTGCGACCGCAGTCCGCTGCGCAGGCTGACCAGAGAGGCGTGTAAGCTGTCCTCCAATGGGCTGGCTCACCGGGAATCGTGCGAGTTGTACGCTGCGTACGCTCAATGGGAAGCGAGCCCTTTGACTTCCATGGCCGCCCGCCTTGCTCGCATCCTCTCCATTAATGGCACCTGAGCCACTGTTTAATATGGGCGGCCTTACTGTTTGCCTCCCATTCCCCTCCCGTGGACCTCCACCAACGCCATGGCGTAGAAGGATCATCTGCCACTAGTCTTTCAGTTTGGTGAAGTTGACTCCAAGCCAGACAAGGTAGAAAATAAGGAGGAATGGGGTCTCATGGACATGGCCCTGAACAAGCTAGCAGCGACGGTTGCTGCCCCCGCGCCCATCCCAGCTCCCATCCCCGCGCCCGCGCCAGCGACCATCCCCGTAGCATTGATAGGCTGGTCGCCGAGCACTATCGCAGAGCTGGAAGCCGCGGGTGTCAGCAAGGTCACCGCGGACCCACGCGAGCTCGTGTACATGCCAGCGCCTGTGCCCGTGCCCGTGCGCGCCTCTACACCCACCGCGGTGCCGACTCCCGTGCGTTTGCCTGCACCCGCCACCCCGTGCCCGTGCGCACGCCCCCCTCAGCGTCATGGGACGCCGCCGTCGACCGCTAACTCACAGCACCGCGAGTTGCCGTCCTCCCGCGCCCCGCCCGTTGATCGTGCAAGGACAAGATGTTTGATTTCCAAGTGAAGAACATTATGTGCTGCCTTGAAGACTTCAACAACGGCGTCCCAGAGGACGACAACAATAACGCTAGCACGGCACGCCGCCTCCGCCGCCGTCGGAATTAGTTTTTTGGGTTTAATATTGTATCTCGACCGTATGAATATAAAGTCACAGTGTGACTAAATGAAACATATGGTTTGAGCAAACTTGCGTTCTTCTCTCTGAATGTACAGACTTATCAATCAATTTTTTTTAAATGTCAATGGTTTTTAAATTTAAAACACTAATCGCAAATGTTTAAGATAGAACACCCATATGCAAATCGACAGCTTCCCCAGTAAGCCAAGGGAAAATGTGCCGAGCAGGATTTGTGGAGCTCTTTATCGCACACGTTTTAGATAGAACACCCGTATGCAAAGCGAGAGCTACGGTCTTCCCCAGTAATCCAAGAGAAAATTTTGCCGCACAGGATTTGTGCATCCCTTCATCGCAAACAGTTCAGATTGTATACGGTATGCAAAGCGAGAGCTATGGTTCCTTCGTCCCTAAGCGAAGAGAAAATCTGGCACGGATGATTTGTACATCCCTTCAACACAAACGGTTTTTTCGGATGACCCGTGTGCAACCACGTACAGACAATTTGGTAAGATTTGCATCTGTCATATTGGGTATCTTGCCATTTGTCAAACTAGAAAGATTGACATTTGTTGATCTAGTAACATTGCCCTTTGTCAACCTTGTAACACTGCCATTTGTCAAAATTTGCAGCTAAAAATCACTAGCACTATCTAATTTTTGCAACTAAAATTCAGTAATTAAGCATATATTTCATTCATAGATTAAGCAGTCGTTCTTTATACAAACAGTTCAACTCGACAGCTGAACCAACCAAACTTTTCCCCTATTGTTGCCAACCACGTACTGAAATAGTTAGGTCAACTATATATACTAGCTAATTTTAAGTACGTTGTACAGTTCACCCACATCTATAGTCAAATGAACTAAACAAAATAGCCCCTAAATACTACTACTACGGAGGGGCCTTTTACTACTTCCAGCAGCCTCTCCTCTGCCGAACGCGCTCCGTAAGAGGCAGAGGAGGAGGAGCCTACCGACGAGCTGGACAAAATACGGTGCCTACCGCTGCTGCACCTTCAATGACGCTCACCTCGAACACCCTCTGCCACTCCAGATGACCCCTCTCGAAGTGGCGGGACTCCTCGTAGATCTCCTCATTACTCGCCTCTGCGGTGATGTGTGCTGCGGCCACGGCGGCGGTAAGGCTCTTAGCATGCTCGACGAGGCACTCCTTCTCCTCCCGCAGGAACTCGATGTAGCGCGCAAGGTTGCTGATGCACATGCGGACCTCCACCTCCACCTTCCGCCTTTGGGTGGCGGTGGCGGTGGCGAAGCGGGTGATGACCCCGGCGGTCGGAGGTGGGTTGGCGGCCATGGCGTCCGATGGTGGGGTGGCGGCCACGACCGCCACCTCCCGCCTTCGTGCCGTGGTGGCGGAGCGGGTGATGGCCACGGTGGCTGGCAGTGGGGTGTCGCCCACGACGACCACCTCCCACCTTCGGGCCGTGGCAGCAGAGCGGGCGATGGCCCTGGCTTTCGAAGGTGGTGTGGTGGCCACGGTGGCAGATGGTGGGGTGGCGGTAACGGCGGCCGGCAACAGCTCCCGACGGGCAGCGACGGCGGAGTGTGTGGTGGGTGTTGCGCGCACACCCAACAGGGATGCCACGCACACTACACTACACCGGGGACTGCTCTGTCGCTGCGATGTAGCCTCCCAGCTGGAGCTGTCCTCTGATGACGGCGGAGTGGTTGAGCGACGATGACAGACCGGTGCCATTGGCGATTGTGGGAGAAGCAGACGAGATAAGCTATAGGGAGGGAGGGGAAACTGCGACGCATGACTCGCCGGCCGTGAGGGTTTATATAGCAGGCCGGTAAGCATTGGGATTTTGGTGGATTTCGCCGAGTCGGGCGGGAAGCTTGCGCGGGAACCTGTGCTATTGCGTCGGAATGGGCTCACCGATGATTCATTGGTGCCACTTCGAGCCACCTTTTGGCCAAAAGAACGCCCCCGCGCGCTGCTCAAGCTTGCGCTCGAAGCCGTCTGCGGCAGAGGGTTGACAAGATGTGCGAGAGGATGATGAAAGGACACTTACACATACGGTTAATAAAAGAAACATTTGCTATTTAATTACCTACTAGGATACTACCCCCATCCTGGTTTATAAGTCATCTTTGTATTTTTGTGCCAAATTTTGACTAGAGATTTAACTAATAAAATACGAATGCATGTCGCCAAAGATTATATCGTTGGATTTGTATTTGAACATAGTTTCCAATTATATAATTTTTATAACATGCATTTACATTTTGTTAGTTAAATTTAAGGTCAAAATATGGCACAGAATATAAAGGGGACTAATAGACCAAGACGGAGGTAGTAGCACATGGCCGCTCTCTACGCAGCGTCGCAACTGCCGGTCGGCTTGTAGACGACCATTCCCTGCGTGTTCAACTGCTCTATGCGTGTGGTTGCTCACATATTAGCAGCAATCGTCTATTGGTCTTCACACACATTTCTGATTATGGACCTGTTTGCCGTGTATTACACACATATTGTTTAGTTGAACTGTTTTTGTTGTCTTGGCTCATCGCAAACAGCTCATCCGAGTGAACTGTATGCCCTTCATCGCACACACCTTGATCTAGCTGACAGTTTCTATTGTGTTGCCTAATCACACACAGTTCATCCTAGTGAACTGTATGCCGTATATCGCACACACCCTCATCTGGCTAACTGTTTCTGTTGTTCTGGATCATCGCAAACAGTTCGTATGGATTAACTGTATGCCACGCATCGCACACGCATCTCTGATCTGAATCATGTTTGATGGCTGCGCAATCGCACACAGTTCATCTCATTTTTATGGTTTTTTACACCACCATTTGCGATTAATGCATCGCACACAGTTTCGTCGAAGGATCTCTGATTGTAGTGTCGCATTAGCGGCATCCTGCAGTAGTGAAGGTTGCTCAAGCAATCATCAAAAGAAGTCCCTTAAACTGAAAAATCATCCATGAACACCTCAATAATCTTTTCACAAAAATCGGAGAATATAGCAGTCATACATCTTTGAAAGGTAGCAGGTGCATTGCATAAACCGAAAGGCATACATATATAAGCATAAGTTCCAAAAGGACAAGTAGAAGTGGTTTTCTCTGGATCTTCTTATGATACAGATATTTGAGAAACACCAGAATAACCATCTAGAAAGCAAAAGTGTTGTTGGTGCAATATCTGCCTACCTTGTGTTTTGGAGATTGTTGACAGAAACAAGTATGGACTAATTTGTTCGCTAGTGCATACAGAGAGAAAAAGTCCATACATAACTGAAGAGAATGTTGTCTCCGATGCTAAGTTCGAGGAACTTCACCGAAGTATATCTGCGTTGCAGAGAAGAACGAGCTATATTTCCTAAAGTCATATAGTCAAGAAGATTGATGTGAAGAAAATGACCCCTCAAAAGATTACTGCTAAAGCAAAGCTTTTTGATTCCGTACAGTCGTCTGAAGAAAATGACTGCAACAATGAAAGTTGAAGACAAAGTGAAGACGTAGTATTCATTTCGTTGTTCTTCTTTCAATCAATTGAGTCATAGGACCTCCATACTATTAAGAGGGGTATAGGTTCTCGATGCTTAGATCCGTTGTGATGCTTAGCCAAAACCTATGAAAGCTATGAGAGAAATCTCATTGTGTTCCGAGCAAATACTTGTCAGCAAGAGACTGTGATCTTCTTTGCTACGAGAGATTTGTCTCGGACCGAGGAGTTAGCATTACTTGCCCCACAAGCAATGTTACTGTTGTGCTCAAATCTGACCATTGGACTCGTGTCATTTGGCCATTGGCTGATCCCGATGTCTAATTTGGTCATTTCCTATCTGGGAAGGCTGCGGCTATAAATAGCCACCCCGCTCCAACTTTGTCCGTCGGTTGCTCCGCTTGAGATTTCTGAGAAGATTGATTTGAGCAACCCCTCTCCGAGTGATTTGAGTTTAAGATCCACCGAGAGAAAATCAAGAGCCTAAACTTGGACAGTGGTTTAGCATCACAGTAGTTCTAAGTAAGAGTTCGTGTACCTATTACTCTTGAGAGCTGCGCACTCTCAAGATGGATAGGTTTTGGCTCGAGTGTTGAAGAGTGGTTATCTTCACCGAGCCAGATCTTCAGCAACCAAGAGTGGTTGTGTTTTGCGAAGGTCGACCGAAGGTTTGGAGATCGCCGACATGGATCTACCACGACTGAAATCAACCTGAGTCTGATCAGCTCTACGTTGAAGGAGAATAGGGTGAAGAGAGTTTATCTTCCGTGTTAAGTCACAACCCCTCCAACCAGACGTAGCCCTTTGGCAGAAGGGTAAACTGGTCAACCAAATCTTTCTGTCACCATCGAGCACCACTGGTTCTATTTTCTTCACTGCATTACTTTCGGCAGTCATTATGTATGCTCTGTGATGATAGAAACCTGATCTGCTACTCTCTGCTACTTATCTTTCATTTCATCTCTCGCAGAGTTCTTTCTCATTCGTAGGTTGTATTGTTGTTCTTCATAATTATCCATCACAGCTCTGCTCCAGCTCTTCTTCATGTTCTTCGTTCTGTTGGCATGTTGTATTATCATTGTCATCGTTAAGCCTGTTGTAGCCTATGCACGAATCATTATTGCATCTTACCTTGAAGGTTTCGTTCCTCAGTAGCGAGCTTGATTGCACCCTTATCTACTGATCTTTAATTCCGCTACTGTGTTTGGGATCAGTTCAAAATATTCGAAAGAGTTTTTGAATCTCCCATTCACCCACCTCTGGTCGATATACTCTCGGTCCTAACAATTGGTATGAGAGCAGGTACTCCCTGTCTCTGCTTATCAAAGGTCTAATGTACTTGGAATTTTTAGTATGTCGTTTGCAGGTCGATCCTCGCACTCTGAAAGATTTCCTATCTTTGATGGAAATGACTATCTATACTGGAAGGAACGAATAAGAATCAGAATTCAAGCTATCAACTATGATTTGTGGCAGATTGTGGAAGATGGTTACACCATTCAACAACCGAACAATCTCAACACTGATGATAAAGCAAATCTGCAGTTAGATGCTCAAGCAAGACATATCATCTGTAGCAGTCTATCAAAAGAGATTTTCTTTCGGTTCCAAAGGCTTAATACGGCAAACCAAATTTGGGATGCCATCAACAATGCTCATGAAGAATTCGTTGCCAGATCAGATCCACACACTCAAATGCTTCGTGCTATGTTCACTGGATTCAGAAGTCTTCATAAAGAAAGTGCTATGGAACTCACTGATAGATTGACAAACATTGTCGAAAGACTGCATCAGCGAGGAATCACTACAGGAATCAGACACTTTGCCGTCTGCCATGGCGGACGGCAAAGGCTTGCATTGCGGACGGCAAAGGCCTTTGCTGTCAGCCAGCAGACGGCAACAGGTCCGGCTGAATAAGCTATGGCAAAGGGTTCTTTGTCGTCTGCTGGTGGACGGCAAAGATGAAATGGTCTTTGTCGTCCGCCAGTAGATGGCAAAGAGCCTGGACAGCACACGTGACAGGTTAGGTCCGTTAGGGGGTTAACGGCGTGCTTTGTCGTCTGTTGGCAGACGGCAAAGATGCAAAGGTCTTTGCGGTCTGCCAGCAGACGGCAAAGCTGCCAAATAGGCCAGCCCAGTGCACCCCAGGTTGCACAGGTAGCTGCCACGTGGCAGCTTTGCCGTCTACTGGCAGACGGCAAAGCTCTTTGCCGTCAGCCAGCAGATGGCAAAGAGCATGTACAGCCCCTATTTTTTCTGTTTTTTCATAAATTCATTCAATTTCATAGAATTTCATAGATATATATATACACATTTGAGAATACTTTCAACAAGCATAACAACACATATACATACCAAATCATATCCCTGCCATATGGATATGATCATCCAACACATATACATACCAAATCAAAAGTCCATATGCAACATATATAGCTAGCCAACATATCCAACAACAAGCATACAATGGTTTCATCCATACATACATATATAGGTAGCAAGTTTCACATTGTTCATCCTACAAAATCAAAACAAAAAGGAAGCACAAGGAGAAGAGTAGACTCCATCAACGCAAGCTTCCTCATCGAAAGCAAATCTGCAAATTGGGAAAGAAGAAAGCTAGAAGAAGAAGAAGAAGACTAGAAGAAGAAGAATTTTTCTTCTCTTTCTTTTTCTCCTCTCCTCTTCTTTATCTTCTTCTTCTTCTAACTAAGGTAGGTAAAAATGCCATTTTTATCTAACTTAGGTAATTATGCTATTTAGGAGGAAAATAAGCTAAGTATGCATTTGTTAAGCAAAACACTAGAGAAAACTTACCCTCATCACAACAAATACGATGAAGATCGCAACTAAGGTAACAATTGATCCAACGGCATAATGATACCAAGCCTCATTATCAGTGGCATATTTTCTAATCTTCTTAAGCTTCAGGCGCATTGCATCCTTCTTCAAGAGCATTGCATTCATCTTCATCTTGTGATCATCGACGACATCGGCAACATACAACTCCAATGTCATCTTCTCTTCTTCAATTCTTTTAATTTTTTCTTTCAAATACTCATTTTCTTTTTCAACTAAATTTAACTTCTCGACAAGAGGGTCGGTTTCAAATTCCGGTTCACATACCTCCTAGATTAAAATATCTCTATGTCAACTTGATCGCCATAATTGTCATAAATGCGAAATGCAACATATAGTTATAAAAGAGAATTTACCACATCCGAATCATAAAGAGGGCGAGGGCCGACGGGGACGGACATCAAGACCATGGCACTATGTATAAGAAACAATCATAAAAAGCAAGAAAATTATACAAGTAACTATATAAATCATACAATCATACAAGTAACTATATAAATCAAGTACAACATAAAAAATTGAATACCTAATAATAATCTGGATCGTCGGGTTCAATAAATGCTCCGGGATCAATAAATGCATCATCATCATCATCACTATCAGTAATGACATGCTCATCGTCGTCATTAATAAATGCATCATCATGTGGAAGGCCACCTTTATGTAATCGGCCAAGCATTGATAGGTCATCCGCAGCAGTAACCTCTTCTAGTTCAGGCTCTTCTTGTTCCGGCTCAGGGGTGAAGTCGGGTTCACTGTCGCTATCTACTTCAATGTTCTGGGGTGAAGTAGAGCGGTTCTTGAAACCTTTTTTGGAAAGACGTGTATCTTGGAAGAATTCTCCTTCATATGTGTCTGGGTTAATGTGAGGTTCATAATCCTCTTCATTGGGGGGAGGTGGTCTAACACGTGGCGGCACTTCATAAATGACATCCCAACCATTGAGATTTGGATCACTTTGACAGGCCCACGGTAGATAGAAAACTTGGGTTGCCTATTGAGCCATAATATAGACAACGGGAACATCCAAATGGGTGCTTTGTTTGATTTCCACTAGCCCTAAGTGTCCATGAGTCCTTCTAGTCTCCTTCGGCTAGAACCAATAACATTTGAAGACTACGACGTTTGGTGGGTTTGCACCATAGAATTGAAGTTCATAAATTGCTTCAACTCTTCCATAATACTCGGTATCTCCTTCGCCGATAGCAGAGACACAACAATTTGTAGACTTTCGATCGGCCATAGATAGCTCTTTGCCATAGGTATGAAAGCGATACCCGTTGATGTCGTATTTGTCAAATGAACGGACCTTAAAGTCAAAACCATTAGCGACTTGTCTCAAATCAGCGTCCATAAACTCTGAATTAGCCTACAAGTTTAATACAAAAGGGATTGTTGTATTAGCCACAAATTAGACGAAGAAATGAAATGGTCTAATGGAAATTACCATTTGTTTGAACCAAGAGATGAAACCGGGATAGCCGCCTCCATGCTTTGCCAGAAGCTCATACTCTTTGACGAAATCCTTTTGGATCACCGCTCCATACGAGAATTTGGCGACGTATCGACTGTATCAAATTTATCCGGGAATAAGAGCAGTTCAAAGGAATTAGAAGTTGCGAAACAATGTACCGAGAACTTACTCGATGTACGGCCGCACTTCTGTTAGGTTGGTGAAGATATACAACAAAATGATCTGCCATTCTTCGAAATCCAACGTTAAGGAATTAGAAGCACCGGCTGGTGCGAGATCCCCTTTGAATAGGCTGAGGTTGGATCCACCCTTTTTAGCATCGTCAGCATTGTACCGAGGCTTCGGATTATGCAAATGACGATTTTTGGCTTCGTAGTGTGCTGTCACGAAGTTTGCCGCCTCCTCAATAATGAATGCCTCAGCCATTGATGCTTCAATTCTATGTTTATTTTTACATTTTGCTCGTAGCGTCTTATGCATCCTCTCAGTTGCGTAGCACCAACGATTTTGCACAGGCCCCCCCAATCTTGCCTCGGTTGGGAGATGCAAAATCAAGTGCTGCATTGGATTAAAGAAGCCCGGCGGAAAGATCTTCTCTAACTTGCAGATCAACTCCGACGCCAACTCTTCCATTTCTTCTAGCAGGCCAGGCGATAGTTCTTTCACACAAAGAACACGGAAGAAATAGCTCAGCTCTGCCAGTACTAGCCATTCATCCTCAGGGATGAAGCCACGCAACATCACCGGCATTACCCGCTCAATCCATATGTGCCAATCATGACTCTTGAGACCAAATATCTTCAAATTGTCAAGACTCGCTCCCCTCTTTAGATTCGCTGCATACCCATCGGGGAACATCAACTGCTGTTGCACCCACAAGATAATTTCCGTCATAGCTGGCCTTCCAAGATTAAACCATGCCTTTGGCTTTGTCCAGTTCTGCTTTCCTTTCGGTGGTTGCATGTTTTGTAACGGTCTATGACATAGCGCCTCTAGATCGACTCTAGCCTTAGTATTATCCTTTGACTTCCCATCTATGCCGAACAATGTACCAAAAAGTGCCTCGGCGATATTCTTCTCAGTGTGCATCACGTCGATGTTGTGTGGGCAAAGGAGGTCTTTCAAGTAAGGCAGATCCCACAAGCATGTCTTGTGAGTCCAGGTGTGTTTCGAATTATACCCCTTGAAATACCCTGGATGCTCTGGATCTAGCTCGAGAGCGTTTAACTGATCCAGGGTCTCTTGGCCTGTCAACGCAGGTGGTGCAGAGTTTTTGACAACTCTACCTTTGATGAAGTTCTTCTTGTCTTTCCTGAACTTATGGCGAGGATCCAGGAACTTTCTATGCATGTCGAAGCAAGAAAACTTGCGACTGGCCTGAAGCCAACGAAACTCAAGAGCTCCCTTGCATGTGGGCACGAGAACCTTCCATGCACACACCAGCCAACGAATAGCGCATACGCCGGCAAGTCATGCGTCGAGTACATGTACCAGACACGCATTATGAAGTTCCGTTTGCTAAAGGCGTCGTATGTCTTGAACCCACTATCCTAGGCTTCTTGCAATTCGTCCTTCAGCGGCTGCATGTACACATTCATATTCTTCCCCGGATAGTTGGGCCCTGGAATTATCAACGTCAGGAAAATGTTCTTTCTTTGCATAATCTGTCCGGGGGGGGGGGGGGAGATTGAGTGGAAAGACAAATACGGGCCAACAACTGTATTGGGCTACCATCAGACCAAACACACTGAACCCATCCGTGCTGATGCCGACTCGAGGATGCCTCAGATCTGCCGCTTTGTCATCATGTAATGCATCGAAGCGCTTCCATGCTTCACCATCCGATGTGTGCACCATCATCAGCTTCCCATCTTCATCTAGTTGTTTTTTTTGCCCATTTTGTGCCATGTCATCTGTCTGGCCGTCTCTTTGACCATGAAAAGATGTTGAAGTCTTGGTACGATTGGCATATACCGAAGAACATTAATGGGGATTTTGGTCTGTGTCTTCTCACCCATACCATTGTCTACCACAACATACCTGGATGACTTGCAAATGGGACAATAGTTCAAGTCCGCATACTGAAGCCTAAATAAGGCACATCCTTTCTCACAGGCATGTATCTTCTCATAGGGCATCTTAAGAGCACGGAGGATTTTGTCTGACTGGTACAGGTTTGCAGGTAGTACATGGCCTTTGGGTAGAAAACGTCCAAATATTGTCATCATTGCGTCGTAGCATTCTCTGCCCAAGTTGAATTGAGCCTTTAGAGCCATTATTTGTGAGATGGCATCCAGCTGACAAAGCTCAGTGTGCTCGTGGAGAGGACGTTTTGAAGACTCCAACATTTCATTGAAGGCCTTTGCAGATTCCTCCATCTCATCGTCTGAGTCCCGAGCATCATCAAAGTCTTGCACCATGTCTTGCATCCCGGTACCATGCTCGTCGGTGCGATGACGAAGCACCTTAGCTCTGGCACATTGGGCAGACTCACCATGAAATGTCCACACCGTATAATCTGGCGTAAAACCCTTCTTCTGCAGGTGTTTGCCCATTTCATCCTCTGTCCTCTTGTGCCAATTGTTGCACTCGGCACAGGGGCACCATGTTGTCCTCTGGCCATTTGCAAATGTGGCTCTCAGAAACCCCTTGGTTTTTGTTAACCATTCAATGGTCATGTCTTTCTGACTAGTGTGACCGGTGTACATCCATGCATGATCACTCTTCTTGCCTAGCTACTGGACACATAAGAAATATATATATAAATCAGCATGTATATATTCATCAGTTAATGGAGTTTGTCACTTTTATTACGTCCATGCAACCTAGACTCTAATAGGTAAAGATAGGTCCTAATCCCACCCGAGTATGTGTAGATTGGGTTCGTTTTCCCATGCTCTGCTCCAGATCCGACGCAAAATTTCGGCAGCACCTCCCAGCTGTTCTCCTGATACACGTCTCGGCAATAAGCAAAGAGGATGTGTACCCGGAGAACAACAGGGAGGCACTGACGAAATTCTGCATCGGATCCGGAGCAAAGCATATGGGAAAATGAACCCAATCTACACATACTCGGGCTGTCCATGGATAACATTGGACAATTCGAAAGAATCACGGTTATAAATATGCAAATGCATGCATATTTATAGATGTAACCCTTTCGAATGGGAGACACATAGTGGTCACGCATACTGATGATTGAAGACACCTATAGCTAGCAAGTTTCATCGGCATGAAGACCGGAACAGAGCAAATGAAGGGGGAGGAGGAGATGTCATTTGTGCTCACCCACGAACGCACGGGCGGAGCTCGTCAAACACTAGACCCTCACAGCGACGAAAAAACTACACATTTAAATCGAAAGATGATTAACATAGCTATTTTGTTTTGTCCGTCAACCTAACTAAATATTTACAACAGGACGAGCGGGTTAGGGGGTTCCTCAGCGTTGATGGAACCCTAAATAGCAAGTATCATCGGTGCGAGATACATGTGGCGCTCGGCGTTGAACACTAGATCCACATCCCACAAGTGACGCCGGCGCCCGGCGTCCCGCGCGCAGCAATAGTTCTGGGGGCCGATGACGGTCGAACACCTTGGCGAATTTGTCTGGCAGCCTATGCGATGAGGATTAAAGCCAAGTTTTGAAACTTCAAACAACCAAACCGACTTGAGTCAGTTTGAGTGTTTCAAGTTTCAACACTTGGCTTTTAATCGTCATCGCAGAGGCTGCAAGACAAATTCGCAAAGGTGTTCGACCTCCATCAACCCCGAGAACTGTTGCTGCGGGACGCCGAACGCCGGCGTCACTTGTGGGACGTGGATGTAGTGTTCGACACCGACGGCCACATGTATCTCGCACCGACGATACTTGCTATTTAGGGTTCCATCGACATCGAGGAACCCCCTAACCCGCTCGTCCTTGGGCGCCCCCTTTTCCTACTTCTTTTTTTCATCTTCTACTTCTACTTCTTTTTTTTCATCCTCTTCTTCTTCTTCTTCTTCTTCTTCTTCTTCTTCTTCTTCTTCTACTTATTGTTCTTTTTTTTATCTTCTTCTTCTTCCTCCTCTTCTTTTTCTTCCTCTTCTTCTTTTACTTCTTTTTTTCATCTTTCTTGTTTATTCTTAAAAATAGAAGAAAAAAAACCTAAATTGACTAAATTAACCTAAACTAAACTAACCTAACGTAAACTAAACTAACCTAACCTAAACTAAACAAACATAAACTAAATCTAAAAAAATAGAAGAAAACAAACTCACCATGAGGAGGGGCGGGGCGGCACGGCCGGGCGGGGAGGCCGGCGACGGGGGTGGCGCGGGGCGGCGGCGGCTCAGGCACGGGGGCGGGGCGGGGCAGCTGGCGACGGGGGTGGCGCGGGGCGGCCGGGCGGGTCGGCCGGCAACAGGGGTGGCGCGGGGCGGCGGCAGCTCGGGACAGGGGTGGGGCGGTGCGGGGCGGCCGGCGACGGGGGTGGCGCGGGACGGCCGCGGCTCGGGCATGGGGGCGGGGCGGGGCGGCCGGCGATGGGGGTGGCGCGGGGCGGTGGCTCGGGCACGGGGACAGGGCGGCCGGCGACGGGGGTGGTGGCGCGGGTGAGGGGCGGCGGCGCTGGTGAGGGGCTGCGGCGGCGGCTCGGGCAGGGGAGAGAGAGCGGACAGAGAAAGGGGTGGGGCGCGCGCTGGCCACTTTTTAGTTAGGTCACAGCTCTTTGCCGTCTGCTAGCTGACGGCAAAGAGCCTAGCTAACGGACGTTAGGTTGGCCACTTTCTTTGCCGTCCGCTAGCAGACGGCAAAGAAAGTGGCCGTTAGGTGGTTCTCGCTAGTGGGCCACCCTCCCTCTTTGCGTCTGCTAGCGGACGACAAAGATTCTATGTAGTCCGCTAGCTGACGACAAACATGATCTTTGCCGTCAGCTCTCTCTTTGCCGTCAGCTTTCCTTTAGCTAATGGCAAAGAGCTTCTTTGTCGTCAGCTAGCTGACGGCAAAGATCCTGATTCCAGTAGTGAATAACTGATATCACTGATAGAGATGTGGTTAACAAGCTTCTAAGTGCTCTTGATGAATCCTTCGATCCCATTGTAGCTGAAATCAAACAGAGACCAGACTATGAAGAGCTTCACTATGTTGAGGTCATGACACTGTTGTCGGTCCATGAAGAAAAGATGGAACTGGAAAGTGCAAATCAAGAATCTTCTTCGGAAAATGAAGGAGAAATTCTCTCACACTATGGCAGTTCTGAAGAAGAAGAAGATGTTCCGCAGAGGAACTGAAATATTTGTTCCTGCTTCCACAGAGGAACTGAAATATGACTTCGATCTTATTTTTGATATCATTGAAGGTGCTTCCTATGATGCAAATCCATCTAATTTGAGCAGCTTGGGTCTGCCTGAAGATGTTACCAAGATGGTAGCAAAGCACTTCTCTGAGCTGAGAGAAATCACCAAGGAACTAAACCAAGATGTCAAGGACAAGAAACTCCTTGAGCAAATGAGGAAAGATGCCAAAACTGAGTCTAAAAGAAAAGACAAAAACAAGGGGATTCTTGAGATCACCAACGCCCTCACTGTTATGAGGAACAACAAGATTGAGTGGCACTCCAAGATGAAAATGGATGTTTCTCAGCTTTGTGATCATAGAAATGATGAGATTAAATATCAAGAAGATCTTGCTCAATGAAGAGAAAGAGAAGAGAAGTGTCAGAGAGCACATGCAAGAGCCAGCAAGTCGAAGGCTGTTAAGGATCGTCATATCCAACCTATCACAACTAATGCTCCTATTGATTCTAGTGTCCCACTGCAACAGATTCCACCATCCCCTCTTCCCGAGGAAGAAACCAGACAGCAAGTTGAGCCTGTAGTTATATCTCCTTTTGTGGCCCAAGAAACAGATGTGATAGATATCTTTCTGCACCAGAATGACAAAGAGAATGTCGTGCCCGAGTAGCAAGCCCCTGACAAAAAAGTTGACGAAGAGATTGAGATGGAGAAGGCAGTTTCATCACATTTGAAGGAAAGTCACGTTGAGCCCTTCGGATCCATCAAGGAGGATGATAAAGTTGAGGGGAGCAAATTGCTTCCCAAGGAAATACCACCCCGGTCTCCTCATCTGGTGCCCGTACCCAGATGGAGGTTGATCTCGCTCCTGGTTCTTTGGCTTCACAGCTAGACAGGAAGAAAAGAAAGATGAAGAGCCCATGGCTCACGAAGAAGTAGCACAAGCAGTTGTACCACCAGTTTTGCCTCAGCAAGATGTACCTCCTGTTTTGCCACAGCAGACTGAAGGAGAAGATGTAGTGACTAATGTGACCGAAGAAATGGTCGTGCCTCCTAATGTTGAGAGTTCACCGAAAGAAAAGGCCCTAGTGCCTGAGGATAAGAACGCCGCTGAAGGAGTTCTAGCAAAGAATAGTGAAGAATAGACCAGTGCTCCCATGCCATCAGCTCCTGAGAAAGCTAAAAGGCCTCTTGCTCCATCAAAGCCAATCAATGAAAATATGCCAACTTCTGATGATGTTCAGCCGATGGAAATTAGTGATGAATAAAATCAGAAAAATTCCCAGGAATCATTTCCGCTATTTCCAGCTGAGTTCGGCCCCAATGGCCTTGCATTTAATGAACAGCTTCATTTCTCAAAGCTAGCATTCTTTGGGGTCAGCCCTTATGAAGGAGAAAGAACTTCTCTGTCACCAAGGTTTTGGACTGAAGAACAAGCGGTCTATTATGCTCGGATCTTGTTTGGCAAGAACATCATTTTCAATAATAAAATATTAAACTTCGCTAAGCTTGAAGAAATGCCCTGTTTCCTCCATGCAATCGAGCACATTGAGCATGCCCTCCTGAAAGGATTCATGCGCTTCAATCATGGCTGGAACAAAGAGATTATTCTTCATTTCTATGCCACACTTTATATCATAGGAGAACTTGGTAACACCTCTTCCTGGACTCTTGAATGGATGACTGGCAGAGAAAGGATCAAATGTTCAGCAGATCAGTTTTTGGCAATGACAAATCTTCAAAGATGTGAGTTTGAGAAGGATAGAGAACACAGGCTGCATTTCCAGGATGTGTCCAAAGCAAAACTCCACATTCTGATGGACCCCACCATGGTTGGTGACGAATTCATTAATGTTGATCTGAAGAAGTTGGCCTATGACAACAAAGTACTATTTCACATTCTGTGCAATACTCCCATGCCAACGAACATACCTAATTCCATCAATGGCATTGTGGGAAATGCACTTCTGGCCATGTCTCAAGGAATCAAGTTTGATATTCCTGTCCTTTTCATTCAAAACCTCGCTTGTGCAGCTGACAGCCCTCAGTCACTAAAACCTTATGCTCCATGGATCATGTTCGCGATCGAGCAGCTCACCAATGAGAAATTCTTCTGGGCTTTTATTCCGAAGGTATTCATGCCACTAGTTCGTGACACTCTGTGCATTGTGAAGGATATTGAAAGGGAAAGGAACCTGTTGTTACTGCTGCCAATGTATCTACATCTGAAAATGCACCGAAGATCAGGAAGGCCAGGGTAGTAATCCCTCATGAGGAAAATCCATCTCTGTATGAGATTTGCATTCGCACGCAACAGACACTGGAAAGTCACATTAATCTGGATAGAAAAGAAAAGCTGGAGTTAATGACTGAGCTAAATTTGCTTCATAATCATACTCGCCAAATTCTTCTGCATGAGAAGGAAGCAAAGAAGCGCTCACGGACTCAATTAAGGAAGCATTACTCTCGAAAGGATTTAGCCAAAAAGGCATCATGAAGGATTGTAACCATCTGGACTTGCTCGATGTTCCTTGAACCCGAAGACAAACTCCAGTGCTCCCACAGCGTTCTGCTTGAATGGACCTGTTGTTTGTCGGCCATGATGATGAAATTGCAGATACAGCCGGTACTCTTATCTTCAAGCCAGATGTTCATCGCTCCAAGTCATCCAGAGCCTAGGCTGACACTCCCGCTTCTGCCTCGACCATTCCTCACTCTTCAGATACTGATTCATCGAGTGGTTTTAATTCTAATTCTGAGGAATCACCTTAGACACCATCGAGTGCATTGAAAGAAGTCAAGTATGTATTCATAAATCAATGTCACTTACACGAAGAATAATATCGTCTCCCTCCGGTCCTTCATGCTCTGAAGCATACCTTCAGGGGGAGAGTAATTTATCTTCATAATTATCTCTCGTCTTGTATTATTCTTCGCATTATATTCCATTCTTTATCTATCCTTCGATGTGATTTTTTTGTCAACAATCGTCCAAAAAGGGGGAGGTTGTTGGTGCAATATCTTCCTACCTTGTGTTTTGGAGATTGTGGACAGAAACAAGTATGGACTGATTTGTTTGCTAGTGCATACAGAGAGAAAAAGTCCATACACAACCAAAGAGAATGTTGTCTCCGGTGCTAAGTTCGAGGAACTTCACCGAAGTATATCTGCGTTGTAGAGAAGAATGAGCTATATTTCCTGAAGTCATATAGTCGAGAAGATTGATGTGAAGAAAATGACCCCTCAAAAGATTACTGCGGAAGCAAAGCTTTTTGATTCGGTACAGTCGTCCGAAGAAAATGACTGCAGCGATGAAAGTCAAAGACAAAGTGAAGATGTAGTATTCATTTCATTGATCTTCTTTCAATCAATTGAGTCATAGGACCTCCATAATATTAAGTGGGGTATGGGTTCTCGATGCTTAGATCCGCTGTGATGCTTAGCCAAAACCTATGAAAGCTGCGAGAGAAATCTCTTTGTGTTCCGAGCAAATACTTGTCAGCAAGAGACTGTGATCTTCTTTGCTGCGAGAGATTTGTCTCGGACTGAGGAGTTAGCATTACTTGCCCCACAAGCAATGTTACCATTATGCTCAAATCCGACCGTTGGACTCGTGTCGTTTGGCCATTGGTTGATCCCGATGTCTAATTTGGTCATTTCCCATCTAGGAAGGCTGCGGCTATAAATAGCCACCCCGCTCCAACTTTGTCCGTTGGCTGCTCCGCTTGAGATTTCTAAGAAGATTGATTTGAGCAACCCCTCTCGGAGTGATTTGAGTTTAAGATCCACCGAGAGAAAATCAAGAGCCCAAACTTAGACAGTGGTTTAGCATCACATCAGTTCTGAGTGAGAGTTCTTGTACCTATTACTCTTGAGAGATGCACACTCTCTAGACGGATAGGTTTTGGCTTGAGCGTTGAAGAGTGGTTGTCTTCACCGAGCCAGATCTTCGGCAACCAAGAGTGGTTGTGGTTTGCGAAGGCCGACTGAAGGTTTGGAGATCGCCGACAAGGATCTACCAAGAGTGAAATCAACCTGAGTCTGATCAGCTCTGTGTTGAAGGAGAATAGGGTGAAGAGAGTTTATCTTTCGTGTTAAGTCACAGCCCCTCCAACCAGACGTAGCCCTTTGGCAGAAGGGTGAACTGGTCTACCAAATCTTTCTATCGCCATCGAGCACCACTGGTTCTATTTTCTTCACTGCATTACTTTCGGCAGTCATTATGTGTGCTCTATGATGATAGAAATCTGATCTGTTACTCTCTGCTGCTTATCTTTCATTTCATCTCTCGCAGAGTTCTTTCTCATTCGTAGGCTGTATTGTTGTTCTTCATAATTATCCATCACAGCTCTGCTCTAGCTCTTCTTCATGTTCTTCGTTCTGTTGGCATGTTGTATTACCATTGTCATCGTTAAGCCTGTTGTAGCCTATGCACGAATCATTATTGCATCTTACCTTGAAGGTTTTGTTCCTTAGTAGCGAGCTTGATTGCACCCTTATCTACCGATCTTTAATTCCGCTGTTGTGTTTGGGATCAGTTCAAAATATTCGAAAGAATTTTTGAATCTCCCATTCACCCCCCCTCTAGTCGATATACTCTCGGTCCTAACATGTGTGTATGCTTAGACAATCTCTCTAACATTTGATCTATAAAAGGCAAGGGGTAATGATCTTTTCTAGTAGCTTTATTTCACTTCCTAAAATCAATTACCATCCTATAACTAGTTATAGTTCTTTGTGGGATAAGTTCATTTTTATCGTTAGGAACATTGGTAATGCCTCCTTTCTTAGGGACACAATGAATAAGACTTACCCATCTACTATCAGCTATGGAATAAATTGTACCTGCCTCCAGAACCTTTCATATTTCAGTTCTTACCACATCCTTCATCTTAGGATTCAACCGTCGTTGATGATCAACAGCTAGCTTAGCATCGGGCTCCATATTAATGTTGTGATGACATAGACTGGGACTAATGCCCTTAAGATCATCAATAGTATATCCAATAGCAGCACGATGCTTCCTCAGAGTTTTAAGTAATCTCTTTTCTTCGTGCTCTAAAAGGTTTGCACTAATAACAATAGGATATATCTTCTTTTCATCAAGATAAGCATATTTCAATGTGTCTGGTAATTGTTTCAATTCAAACACGGGATCACTCTTAGGTGGAAGAGGTTCCCCAAGAGTTTCAACAAGCAAGTTATGTTTAAGAATAGGTACTTGTTTGAAGATTATATCATCTATTTCATTCCTTTCATTCATATGCATATCATTTTCATGGTCTAGCAAATATTGTTCTAAAGGATCGGTAGGATGAACAACAATAGAAGAAATACCAATAATTTCATCCTTACTTGACAAATCTTTTTCATGAGGTTGTCTACAAAACTTAGAGAAATTGAACTAATGAGATGCATCACCAAATTTAACTCTAACCTTCTCTTTAACATAATCAATTTCAGCATTAACGGTATTCAAGAAAGGTCCACCAAATATAATGGGACAAAAATTATCATGTTGTGAACTAAGTACTAAGAAATCGGTAGGGTATTTGATCTTACCACACCAGACTTCAACATCTTGAACAATCCCAAGTGGTGAAATAGTATCTCTATTTGCTAGCTTAATAGTGACATCAGTATCTTCAATATCAGCAGGTGCAATATCATTCACAATTTCTTGATATAGAGTAAACACAATAGCACTAACACTAGCACCCATATCACATAGACCATGATAACAATGATCTCCAATTTTAATAGAAACAACAGGCATGCCCACTACGGGTTTATTCTTATCTAGCATATCACGTTCATTTCTAACGGGTTTAGCAATTCTAGCAGCATCACCGCAAAAATAAATAAATGCCCATCAATATTATCAACCAAGAGATCTTTAACCATTGAAATATTAGGTTCAACTTTAATTTGTTCAGAGGGTCTAGGTGTTCTAATATTACTTTTATTAACCATAGTTGTAGCTTTAGCATGTTCCTTAATCCTAACGGGAAAAGGAGGTTTCTCAATATAAGCAGTAGGCACAACTGGATCAACATTGTAAACGATTATTTCATCTTTAACTGTAATGGGTTCCTCTCTCTTTTATTTAATAGGGGGATGATATTTAAACCCCTTCTTAGGGAGATCAACATGAGTAGCAAACGATTCACAAAAGGAAGCTACTATCTCATAGTCAAGTACATATTTAGCACTAAACTTATGAAAAACATCGGTTTCCATAAAAGATTTAACACAATCAAACTCAAGTTTTATACCTGACTCTTTACCTTCATTGAATTCCCAATCTTTAGAGTTGCTTTAATTCTTTCCAAAAGATTCCACTTGAATTCAATAGTTTTCTTCAAAAAAGAACCAGTAGAAGAATAATCGAGCATGGATCGATCATTAAGAGAAAGCCGAGCATAAAAATTATGAATAATAATTTCTCTTGAGAGCTCATGATTGGGGCATGTGTGCATCATGTACTTAAGCCTCCCCAAGCTTGAGCAATACTTTCTCCTTCACGAGGGAAAAACTTATATATATAATTCCGATCATGATGAACCAGATGCATAGGATAAAATTTCTGATGAAATTCCAATTTCAACCGGTTCCAGTCCCATGTTCCAGTATCATCCAATAGGATATACTATGTCGAGGCCTTTCCCTCCAAAGATAAAGGGAATACCTTCTTATTAACTCCATCCTCGGATAAACCTGCAAACTTATACAATCCACAAATTTCATCTATATATATCAAGTGCATATCAGGATGTACCGTTCCATCTCCTGCATAAGGATTAGCTAGCAGTTTCTCTAGCATACCCGACGGAATCTCATAATAAATATTTTCAGTAGGTTTAGTAGGTTGAGGAGCAACTCTTATTTCTTTCGGTCGAGGTGAAGATACACTGAACAAACCCCTCAAAGGATTAATTTCCATAGTGACAAGTGACAGTAAATTTCAGCATGTAACATAAATGTTTCCTTACCAAATTCCACTTACCAAAGGCGCTTCACTCCCCGGCAACAGCACCAGAAAAGAGTCTTGATGACCCACAAGTATAGGGTATCAATCGTAGTCCTTTCGATAAGTAAGAGTGTCGAACCCAACGAGGAGCAGAAGGAAATGACAAGCGGTTTTCAGCAAGGTATTTTTCTGCAAGCTCTGAAATTATCGGTAACAGATAGTTTGATAGCAAGACAATTCATAACAAGTGAAAAGTAGCAATAGTGACAAAGGTGTAGCAAGGTAGCCCAATCCTTTTATAGCAAAGGACAGTCCGGAACTTTCTCTTATAGCAAGCAAAGCATTCTTGGACACACGGGAATTCATCTAGTCACTTTCATCATGTTTGTTTGATTCGCGTTCACTACTTTGATAATTTGATATGTGGGTGGACCGGTTCTTGGGTGCTGTTTTTACTTGAACAACCCTCCCACTTATGATTACCCCCTCTCGCAAGCATCCGCAACTATGAAACAAGAATTAAGATAAATCTAACCATAGCATGAAACATATGGATCTAAATCAGCCCCTTACGGAATAGCGCATAAACTAGGGTTTAAGCTTCTGTCACTCTAGCAACCCATCATCTAATTACTACTCCACAATGCCTTCGCTTAGGCCCAAGTATGGTGAAGTGTCATGTAGTCGATGTTCACATGACACCACTAAATGAAGCAACAACATACATATCATCAAAATATCGAACAAATACCAAATTCACATGATTACGTATAACCGGAGTTCTCCCATGTCCTAAAGAACAAAAGTAACTACTCACAAATCATATTCATGTTCAAGATCATAGGGGTATTGAATATCATTAAGGATCTGAACATATAATCTTCCACCAAATAAACCAACTAGTATCAACTACAAGATGTAATCAACACTACTAGCAACCCACATGTACCAATCTGAGGTTCTAAGACAAAGATTGAATACAAGAGATGAACTAGGGTTTGAGATGAGATGGTGCTAGTGAAGATGTTGATGAAGATTGATCCTCCCATGGTGAGAAGATCGTTGGTGATGTCCATGGCTTCGATTTCCCCTCCCAAAGGAAAGTTTCCCCGGCAGAATTGCTCCGTTGGAGAGCAAAAGTGCTCCTACACAGGTTCTGCCTCGGGACGACGGCGCTTCATCCCAAAACCTTCCTCTTGACTTTTTTCTAGGCCAAATGGCATCATATAGCAGAAGATGGTCTTCGGAGGCCCGCCAGGGGCCCCATAAGCTCAGGGGGCGTGCCCCCAGGCTTGTGGCTGCCTGGTGGGTCCCCCTCTGGTAATTCCTTCGCCGATATTTTTATATATTCCAAAATGAATCTCCGTAAAATTTTAGGTCATTTGAAGTTGTGCAGAATAGGTATCTCTGATATAGCCCTTTCTAGTCAAGAATTCCAGCTGCCGACAGTCTCCTTCTTCATGTGAAACTTGCAAAATAAGAGAGAAAAGGCATAAGAATAGTATCATCAAGTGAAATAACAGTCCAAATTGCAATAAATATCAATAGTAAAATATGATGCAAAATGGACATATCACTATGATCGCTCGACGGTTACACACAAATTGTTCGAAGGGCATTATTTATGGTGGTATTTATGCTTCCCGCTTCGCTAAACATTTTGAGAATCCTATTAGGTATGACAAGGCGGAAGAGAAGCTTTTACCTACTAAATATCTTTATTATGATAGCATGGTTGAGCATAATTTTATTGACAATGGCCCGAGGAGATTCTGGTATAACTTGGTGTTTAGTCAGGACACCCGTGAGATTATTACTTTGCCTGCGCCTGCCTTGTCTAACCTTTTCAGGGGCAAATACACTATCACTCCCTAGGACATTTATGCTTATTGGGGCTTGACACCGCCCCAAGCGCCTGAGCCAGAGCCGAAGCCCACACTTGAGCCTTAGCCTGTCGAGGAGCCCGCTTATCAGTGGGAACTTCAGGAGCCTCAGTATTTCCCTGGAGGTGGTTATTTTGACCCATGGTCGTAGACCAACTGAGGCCAAAAGTCTAAGCTTGGGGGAGTATGTATCTCTCACCGACATTAAATTCATGTACCACACATTCATTCCAGCTGTCAGTGTTCATCCTTTTTCATTGTATATCCATGTTAGTTTATTTTTGCTTTCTTCTTATGTGTTTGGAAAACTTCAAAAACCCAAAAATATTTCTCGCTTCTTTCAGTTTTTATTTCTTATTTAGCTAGTTAGTGACAATAAAAGAAAACCCAAAAAGATTTCTCGTTTCTTCTTGATACATCCATTTTGCATCATGTTTTCCTACTATTATTTATAATGTTTTTATGCATAATAACACTTTATGGAGTAATTCTAATGCGTTTTCTCTCATAATATGCAAGGTTTACACAAAGAGGGAGAATACTGGCAGCTGGAATTCTGGACCTGAAAAAGCTATATCAGATATACCTATTCTACACATCTCCAAATGAGCTGAAATTTTACGAAGAATTATTCTAGAATATATAATAAATATTGGAGAAAAGAATTACCAGAGGGGGGTTGCCAGGTGCCCACAAGACACCAGGGCACACCAGCCCCTCCAGGCGTGCCCTGGTGGGTGCTGGGCACCCTGGTCCACCTCTGGTGCCCATCTTCTGGTATATAAGGTCTTTTGACCTAGAAAAAATAAGAGGAGGACTTTTGGGACGGAGCACCGCTGTCTCGAGGTGGAAGTTGGGCAGGAGCACTTTTGCCCTCCGGTGGAGCGATTCCGCCGGGAAACTTCCCTCCCGGATGGGGAAATCGAAGCCATCGTCATCACCAATAACCCTCTCATCTTTGGGAGGTCAATCTCCATCAACATATTCAACAGCACCATCTCATCTCAAACCCTAGTTCATCTCTTGTGTTCAATCTTTGTACCAGAACCTCAGATTGGTACCTGTGGGTGACTAGTAGTGTTGATTACATCTTGTAGTTGATGCTATATGGTTTATTTGGTAGAAGATTATATGTTCAGATCCATTATGCTATTTAATATCCCTGTGATCTTGAGCATGAATATTATTTGTGAGTATTTACCTTTGTTCTTGAGGCCACGGGAGAAGTCATGTTGCAAGTAATCATGTGAATTTGATATGTGTTCGATATTTTGATGATATGTATGTTGTGATTCCCTTAGTGGTGTTATGTGAACATTGACTACATGACACTTTACCATCTTTGGGCCTAAGGGAATGCATTGTGGAGTAGTTATTAGATGATGGGTTTCTAGAGTGACAGAAGCTTAAACCCTAGTTTATGCGCTATTCCGTAAGGGACTGATTTGGATCCATATGTTTAATGCTATGGTTAGATTTTATCTTAATACTTCTTTCATAGTTGCGGATGCTTGCGAGGGGTTTAATCATAAGTGGGAGGCTTGTTCAAGTAAGAACAGCACCCAAGCACCGGTCCACCCACATATCAAATTATCAAAGTAGTGAACATGAATTAAACTAACATGATGAAAGTGACTAGATGAAATTCCCGTGTGCCCTCAAGACGCTTTGCTTATTATCTAAGACCGTTTTGGCCTGTCCTTTGCCATCCAAAGGATTGGGCTACCTTGCTGAACTTTATTTACCGTTACCGTTACTTGCTTGTTACAAATTTTCTTGCTATCAAACTACCTGTTACCGACAATTTCAGTGCTTGCAAAAATTACCTTCCTGAAAACCACTTGTCATTTCCTTCTGCTCCTTGTTGGGTTCGACACTCTTACTTATCGAAAAGACTATGACTGATCCCCTATACTTGTGGGTCATCAAGACTCTTTTCTGGCATCGTTGCCGGGGAGTGAAGCGATCTTAGTAAGTGGAAATCGGTAAGGAAAAAATTATATTACATGCTGAAATTTATTTTCACTGTTGTTACTATGGAAAACAATCCTTTGAGGGGTTTGTTTGGGGTATCTTCACCTCGACCGGAAACACAAAGAGTTGCCCCTCAACCTACTGCACCTTCTGAAAATATTGGTTATGAAATTCCTTCGGGTATGATAGAGCAACTGCTGGCTAATCCTTATGCAGGAGACGGAACGAAACATCCTGATATGCATTTGATACATGTGGATGAAATTTGTGGATTGTTTAAGCTTGTAGGTTTACCCGGAGATGAAGTTAAGAAGAAGGTTTTCCCTTTATCTTTGGGGGGAAAATAATTGACATGGTATAGGCTATGCTATGATATTGGATCTTGGAACTGGAATCACTTGAAATTGGAATTTCATAAAAAAAATATCCTATGCATCTAGTTCATCGTGATCAGAATTATATATATAATTTTGGCCTCCTGAAGGAGAAAGTATCACTCTAGCTTGGGGGAGGCTTAAGTAAATGTTATATTCATGCCCTAATCATGAGCTCTCAAAAGAAATTATTATTCATAATTTTTATGCTCGGCTTTCTCGTAATGATCAATCCATGCTTGATACTTCTTGTGCTGGTTCTTTTATGAAGAAGACTATTGAATTCAGGTGGGATCTTTTAGAAAGAATTAAACGCAACTCTGAAGATTGGGAACTCGATGAAGGTAATGAGTCAGGTATTAAGCTTGAGTTTGATTGTGTTAAATCTTTTATGAATACCGATGCTTTTCACATGTTTAGCACTAAATATGGACTTGACTCTGAGATAGTAGCCTCTTTTTGTGAATCATTTGCTACTCATGTTGATCTCCCTAAGGAGAAGTGGTTTAAATATCATCCCCCTATTAAAGAAGAAATTAAAGAACCGGTCATAGTTAAAGATGAAACTATCATTTAAAATGTTGATCCAGTTGTGCCTACTGCTTATATTGAAAAACCACCTTTCCCTGTTAGGATAAAGGAACATGCTAAGGTATCAACAGTGGTTTGAAAAAGTAATATTAAAGCACCTAAACCCACTGAACAAATTAAACTATAACCTAGTGTTCTTATGATTAAAGATCTCTTGGTCGATAATATTGATGGGCATGTTATTTACTTCTGTGATGAAGCTGCTAGAATTGCCAAACCCGATGAAAAAGATAAACATAGACCTGTTGTTGGCATGCCTGTCGTCTCAGGTAAAATACGAGATCATTGTTATCATGGTTTATGTGACTTAGATGCTAGTGTGAGTGCTATTCCTTTTACCTTATACCAAGAAATTATGAATGACATAGCACCCGCTGAAATAGAAGACATAGATGTTACTATTAAACTTGCAAATAGAGACACCATCACACCACTTGGGATTGTTAGAGATGTCGAAGTCTTGTGTGGGAAAATAAAATGCCCTACTGATTTTCTAGTTCTTGGTTCCCCACAAGATGACTTTTGTCCCATAATTTTTGGTAGACCTTTCTTGAACACTGTTGATGCTAAGATAGATTGTGAGAAAGAAACTGTCAGTGTTAGTTTTGGTGATGTGTCTCATGAGTTTAGTTTCTCTAAGTTTCATAGGCAACCTCATGATAAAGAATCACCTAGTAAAGATGAAATAATTGGTCTTGCTTCTATTGCCTTACCTCCTACTGATCCTTTAGAAGATTGCTAGACCATGAAAATGATATGCACTTGCGTGAAAGAAATGAAATAGATAAAATATTCTTTGAACAACAACCTATCCTTAAACACAATTTGCCTATGGAAACTCTAGGAGGTCATCCTCCACCTAAAGGTGATCCTGTGTTAGAATTAAAACAATTGTCTGACACTCTGAAGTATGCTTATCTTGATGAGAAAAAGATATATCATGTTATTATTAGTGCTAATCTTTCAGAACATGAAGAAGAGAGATTATTAAAAATTCTGAGGAAGCACTGTGCTGCTATTGGATATACTCTTGATGATCTTAAGGGCAATAGTCCCACTCTATCAGCACAAGATTAATATGGAACCTGATGCTAAACCCGTTGTTGATCACCAACGACGATTAAATCCTAAGACGAAAGAAGTGGTAAGAACTGAAAGACTAAAACTTTTGGAAGCAGGTATAATCTATCCCATAGCTGATAGTAGATGGGTAAGTCATGTTCATTGTGTCCCTAAGAAAGGAGGTATTACTATTGTTCCTAATGATAAAAATAAACTTATCCCACAAAGAATTGTTACTGGCTATAGAATGGTAATTGATTTTAGAGAATTAAATAAAGCTACTAGAAAAGATCATTAGCTTCTGCCTTTTATTGATCAAATGCTAGAAAGATTATCTAAGCACACACACTTTTGTTTTCTTAATGGATATTCTGGCTTCTCTCAAATACATGTATCACAACCTGATCAAGAGAAAACCACTTTTACTTGCCTTTTTGGAACTTATGCTTATAGACGTATGCCTTTTGGTTTATGTAATGCACCTGCTACCTTTCAAAGATGTATGACTGCTATATTCTCTGATTTTTGTGAAAAGATTGTTGAGGTTTTCATGGATGATTTTTCCATTTACGGAACTTCTTTTGATGATTGCTTAAGAAACCTTGATCGAGTTATGTAGAGATGTGAACAAACTAATCTTGTCTTGAATTGGGAGAAGTGTCACTTTATGGTTAATGAAGGCATTGTCTTGGGGCATAAAATTTCTGAACGAGGTATTGAGGTGGATAAAGCTAAAGTTGATGCAATTGAGAAAATGCCATGTCCTAAAGAAATTAAAGGTATTCATAGTTTCCTTGGTATTGCTGGTTTCTATAGGAGGTTTATTAAAGACTTCTCTAAAATTTCTAGGCTTCTTACTAATCTTTTACAAAAGGATATTCCATTTTTTTATGATGATTGTGTAGAAGCCTTTGAAACACTTAAGAAAGCCTTAACTTCTACACTTATTGTTCAACCACCTGACTGGAACTTGCCTTTTGAAATTATGTGTGATGCTAGTGATTATGATGTTGGTGCTGTTCTAGGACAAAGAGTTGATAAGAAATTAAATGTTATTCATTATGCTAGCAAAACTCTAGACAGTGCCCGAAGAAATTATGCTACCACTAAAAAGCTATTTTTAGCAGTTGCGTTTGCTTGTGATAAATTCAGATCTTACATTGTTGATTCTAAAGTAATTGTTCACACCAATCATGCTGCTATTAAATATCTTATGGAAAAGAAAGATGCTAAACCTAGAATCATTAGGTGGGTTCTCTTGCTACAAGAATTTGACTTACATATCACTGATAGCAAAGGAGCTGAGAACCCCGTAGCTGATAACTTGTGTAGGTTAGAAAATATTCTTGATGACCCACTACCTATTAATGATAGCTTTCCTGATGAACAACTAGCTGTCATAAATGCTTCTCATAATACTCCTTGGTATGCTGACTATGCTAATTATATCGTTGCTAAATTTATACCACCTAGTTTCACATACCAACAAAAGAAAAAAAATTATTCTATGACTTAAGACATTACTTTTGCGATGACCCACATCTTTATAAAGGAGTGGATGGTATTATTAGACATTGTATACCAGAGCATGAACAGGAAAAAATTCTACAGAAGTGTCACTCAGAAGCCTATGGAGGACATCATGCAGGAGATAGAACTTCTCATAAGGTATTACAATCTGGTTTTTATTGGCCTACTCTTTTCAAGGATGCCCGTAAGTTTGCCTTGTCTTGTGATGATTGTCAAAGAATTGGTAATATCGGTAAGCATAAGGAAATGCCTACGAATTATTCACTTGTTGTTGAACCTTTTGATGTTTGGGGCTTTGATTATATGGGACCTTTTCCTTCCTCTAATGGGTATACACATATTTTGGTTGCTGTTGATTATGTCACTAAGTGGGTAGAAGCTATTCCAACTAGCAGTGCTGATCATAACACCTCCATTAAAATGCTTAAAGAAGTTATTTTCCCGAGGTTTGGAGGCCCTAGATATTTAATGACTGATGGTGGTTCACACTTTATTCATGGTGCTTTCCGTAAAATGCTTGCTAAATATGATGTCAACCATAGAATTGCATCACCCTATCATCCTCAATCTAGTGGTCAAGTTGAACTTAGCAATAGAGAAATAAAATTAATATTACAAAATAATGTCAATAGGTCCCGAAAGAATTGGTTTAAGAAATTAGATGATGCACTTTGGGCTTATAGAATAGCTTCTAAAAATCCTATGGGTATGCCTCCATATAAAATGGTTTATGGAAAAGCTTGTCATTTGCCTCTTGAGTTAGAACATAAAGCATATTGAGCAATTAAAGAACTCAATTATGATTTCAAACTTGCCAGTGAAAAGAGGTTATTTGATATTAGCTCACTAGATGAATGGAGAACCGAAGCTTATGAAAATGCTAAACTATTTAAACAAAAGGTTAAAAGATGGCATGACAAAAGAATCCAAAAGCGGGAATTCAAAGTTGGTGAACATGTTGTATTATACAACTCTCGTTTTAGATTTTTGCAGGAAAACTTCTTTCCAAATGGGAAGGACCGTATATCATCGAAGAAGTTTATCTCTCTGGAGCTATCAAGATTAATAATGTCGAAGGTACTAACCCGAAGGTGGTCAATGGACAAAGAATTAAACACTATATCTCAGGTACGCCCATTAATGCTGAAACTAACATTATCCAAACCATGACATCGGAGGAACACATAAAAGAAACCTTCCAGAACACTCCAGAACCCTGAAAAGGAAGAGGTACGTGATACGGTAAGTAAACGGACTCCCAAAAATCCGCAAAAATATTTTCTGTCAGTTTTGGAATATTAGAAAAAAAATAGGAAAATAAGAAATAACCGGGAAGGCAACCCAGGTGCCCACAAGACACCATGGCACGCCTGCCCCACCTGGCGTGCCCTGGTGGGTGGTGGGCCCCTCGGGCACTTTCCCAACTCTATTTTCCTTCCAGATGCTTGTTTCCCAAGGTAAACAAATGTTTATATATACCCCTGGACGATTTGACCACCGTATCCCGGAAAAATCCTCTGTTCTTGTTTCATGCTATTTTTCTGACAGATCTAGATCTCCATGGCCGCACCAAGCTCCTCCAAGGACAAGTTCTTCGAGAGGATAATTAATCCCTACTTGTCGGAGGTGATGAAGCACCCTCAAGCCATTGAGATGCGTGAGGGGGTGCTCCACATCCGAGATGTTCAAGGACCCAAGAAGACGGGAAGTGTGGAGGCCAAGCTCGAGGCGGTGGAGCGGGAGATCTTCAAGTGCCAAGGGATGGTGGAGCGTGGACTTAGTGCCAATCACCTCATGATCACCGAATTCACCTGTGATCACAAGGTGGATGGTCGGTCTATGAAGGACATCGTCTTCACCTTCAACGAGCAAATTAATTTTTTGCAAAGCCAAATCTATGATCTTCAAAATCAAGTTTTTGAGTATGAGGCAAGATTTAAAGGTATGAGTTTAGCTGCCAGTTGCAGGACTCAGGAGACTCGTGCTTCCTCTTGTGATGGTGAGCTGCTTCCATGGAAGCCGGAGGATAAGTTTGCTACTACCTCATCACCACCACCATCATCATCATCACCAAAGGAGACTTGAGTACACGGGTATGGGCACTCCCTGTCGGCGTGCGACACCTATGGGATCCTAAGGGACCCCTTTACGATTCGGCGGGGGGAGAGGTACGCGCAAAGAGTAGAACCAACGATCGACGCGGGGCGATTTTACCCAGGTTCGGGCCGCTAATCAGCGTAAAACCCTACTCCTGCCTTGTTTTATTATTGATGTTCTTGAGCCCAGGCTCCAGGAGCGCTCGCAATGAACAGTACGTTCAAAGAGCAGCTACACATGCAGAATGGGCCAGAAGATCGTCCTCCCCTGTAGCAGTTGCCTTGGCCTCCTTTTATACCACCAAGGGGTCACCACAGTGGCAAAATGTACATACATTGAGGTGTAATGTAGCTACAGGGTCATCATACCTAACCCCTGATGGATTAGGACGAACGCATTTAATGCACCGTGAGGTATCCGTTTAGGTGTCCTCACTTTCTTGGGGATGGAAAAAGGGGCCATCCCATCGGCACCGTTTAAGCTCTCCTCCACTGGCGCGTCGCCACGCGTCCAAAGAAGGACCCAGAATGTCGGGTTTGTTGCTGTACCAGAGCGGTGGCACAGCACAAAACCTTGCCGGGTGCTGAACCTTGCCAGGCGCCGAATCTTGCCGGGCGCCGAACCTTGCCGGGCTTCGCAGGCCACCCCGGCAAGATCTTGCCGGGGAAGCTGGCCTGTGGATTCCAGCTCTTCTTATCTGCTGATCCTCAGATCTTTAACTTGAGAATTTCCCTGATGGCCTGAGTTAACCTTGAACTGTTCCCCGACAAGCCTTGCCGCGAGTATGGCTACAACTACCCGTGCACAAGTACGGGGTACTAATGGCCCAATACTTAGTACACCGACAGGAGCCCCCGGGCCTAGGCCACACACGAGTGAGAGGCGTTGTTGGGCTAGGCCCAAACAGTGCACGGGCACACGTGGTAGGGGATTAACTGCTCGTAAATATTCCGTTTACTGTGCCCCCCACTACATGTGCCGAACGCGCGACATGGGAAGCGTGCCTCAAAAGCTACAACTGCAACGCGCCTCTAGAGGCGCATTCACATTGGGGAGTAAAAGAGGCGGCCCCGCTCCTTCCCCATAAAAAGGAGAAACCGCAGAGGCACAAGCCTACTTACCCCCTTTTCTTCTCAATCTGGCCGTCGCCATTGCTTTCCTTCTCTCGAGCTCAGAGCAAAGCCTTCCCTCTTCCGCTCGCTGCCTCCACGCCCGCTCCATCCCCGGCTTCCGCCCTTGCAGTCGCTATGCTGCCCAAGACTAGCAAAGGCAAGGGCAAGGAGGCGAAAGCCGATGTCCCGGAGAGCGAACTGGTGAAGATGCGGAAGAAGTACGTCGTCTTCGCCCCGTCGCTCGATGCGGAAGCTTTGAAGAGGCGGTACCAGTGTATGTGGGCGAGGGAGACACAGGCTCACCCCGCCACTTGCGTGATTCCAGGTCTTGCTCCAAGAGTGGGTCAGACAGATACCCCTTTTTCGTCGCATACTTCTATTGCGGGCTCTGTCCTCCATTTTTTGACTTCTTCAACGACATTATGTACACATACGGCTTCCACCTTCTTGACTTCATGCCAAACGCCGTAATGTGTATGTCTGTCTTCGCTCATCTTTGCGAAAATTTTGTCAGAGTAGTTCCCAATACCGCCCTCTTCTGTCATTATTTTATTCCTCGCATCCAAAAGGGGGAGGCCCTTTCTGGTTTTATCGCCTAGATTCCACAGGCTTGGAATAAGGAGATATACCCAGAGGGAGTTTACCGGGAGAAGTGGGACGAATGGCGGTCTGAGTGGTGCTGGATCAAGGAAGCAGATCCTCATCTGTTCTGTTTGCCTCGACGGCAGAAGGCGGTCCGAGGCAGCGATTGGAGCGGTCTTGCCGCGGAGGACGAGAGGCTCACAATCACCACCACCAGGATCCTTCGCCTAAAAGCCGCCGGGCTTACTATGGAGATGATCGGCTTCGATTTCCTCCGTCACCACATCGCCCCGCTACAGAGCAGGGGAAGACCAGCTTGGGAGTACCGGAATGCAGCGGAAATCATGAGGCTGCACCCTGGATTGAACAACAATTTGACTGCTATGCAACTTGGCGCCCTCCGCCAAAAGCTGTTCCAGCGCGACGACAAGCATCGGTTGCCGGCAAGGATTGTCCCTCTGTGCAATAACTCTGCTCTGGGGTCAATCATTGCCTTCATGCCGATGTTCAACGCCCACGGTCTTGACGTGACTTGGGCCGAGCCGACCGAGGAGGAAGCACAAAAGTTCTTTGATAACTTGACGGAGAGGGTCGTCCGGGAAGAAGCAGACTTACTCCGAGCCACCACCGACGAAGAGGTGGCATACATCGCCACCAGGGCGGAGGAGGCAAATCTTGCCGCGGAGGCCGGCAGCGTCGGCTTCACAGAATGGGAAACCAGTGACGCGGAGGTAGTAGTGGAGAAAAATCCTGCCGGGATGGACAAAGCTGCCGGGGAACAGAGCTGCACAGCCGCTGAGAGCTCGTCCGACGAAGACGCGGCTGAAGAAGAACCGCAAGAAGAGCTCCCAGCTCCGAAGAAGACAAAGCATCTTCTTTGAAAGGCTGCATCTGGCATCCCGGCAAGCCAGCCTTCCTCTAGCGGCGAGGCTCCCGGCAAGAAAGTGGCCGGCAAGACTGCGCCGCGGCAAGGGGCTCGACAGCAACCTGCGCGGTGCGTGAGACCCACACCAGCGGCAACTGCTGAGGCGGCAGGGGTGTCTCATACTACCGCACCGGAAGTTGAGGTGACGGAAACACGCCAGCCCCCGGCGCCCGCTACAGCCAAGCGACCTAGGACCCCTTGTCCGCCTTCCCACACAGACACTGCAACGGAGGTCGATTTCGACATCTCCGGCTTCAGTCCGGAGCACGAAGAGGAAGAGTGAGTACCTTGCCACAGCCTTTATCTCCCAATCCTGAATCAATCTTATTGACTTGCTTGTATTGTCTCTGCAGTGATGCAGAAACCTTGATGGAGAAGATGGCGAAGAGGACAAAGACTTCCACGGGCGACGAACCCCCGGCAGGCTCCACGAGCGTGCCAGAAACTGTCATCATCAGCCCGGAGCTCAGCCCTCAATGCAGCCCCCAGCGCAGCCCCCAGTGTAAGTTCACTGCTCTTTTTCCGCTGGCGGGCGCTGAGGTTTCTATTCTTGCCGCTGATATCTCTGGGCTTGCAGGAGAAGAACGGCAACAAGGAGAGTTATTGGAAGACGCCCCCGTCGTGCCACCTCCATCGACCACGCCGCCCACAAGCGCATCCCCGGCAAGGGATCCTACCGACGAGCCCATCTTGATTGAGGAGGAGCCGGCAAGCATGGACACCGGCAACCTTCCCCCGGCAACTGAGGTTGCCGGGAGGGGCGAGGCCACCTCTCAACAGCTCGACGCAGGTAACTGATTGCCTCAGAGCACTTGCTATTCTTTCCTTTATCTCTTTTTCTTTGGTCCCTTCGAACTTCAATCTTGATCTTATTCTGTTTCCCTCCTTCATCCTCCAAAATTCCCTGTGATGGAACACATGGACGTCGACGTTGTCATCGAGGAGACCGCCAGGGACGCCGCTGCCGAAGCAGACAGGATCGCCGCCAGCGAGGCCGCCAAAGATGCCACTGCCGAGGCCGCCGAGACTGTGCAGGAGGAACCCGCCAAAGAGCCTGCTGAAGAGGGCGGCAAGGAGGCTGGTGACCGTACTGACGGCATTCCTGCCGCAGGAGCGCCAGGCGCTGCGCCGGCCACGGAGCCCCCTGCTACTGGTGAGGTGGTTGTTGAGGATCAACCGTCAACATCTGAAGGCCCCTCATCCAGCAAATATCTCAAAGTTGGCGAGAACCTGTTCGTCAACTTGCCGGGGACGGCAAGCATTGGGGCACCGACCGAAGGGGAAGTCTTCGACGAAGAAATCATCGCTGCTGCCGGGCTCGAGGTTGTTGACGATCCCAGCGCTAGAAGCGACAAGTCTGAAGAGGATCAGCTCCTTCAGGCCATGGGCGAAAATTTCCGCAAGCTCCAGGCTCTCCACCGCTCCCGGAAAGAGAGAGTGGATTCCAGAATGGCAGTTGTCGAGGCGGCCGAAGCAGATTTTTGGAGGCGCGTCGAACAAATGCAAGTCTGGTACGCCGAGGCCCTCCAAGAATTGACTGCTGGCTGGGAACAAGTGAGCCAATAGTGGACAGAAATCCTCCTAAAACAATCTGATATGGAGAAGGCGCAGGATGAAGCTACGCAAAGAATTGCTGCTGAAGATGCTCTCCTGACGGGGCGTCGCGTTGCGCTTGATGCTCACGAGGAAGATCTCACCGCACGTGAGTAGGCGCTCGTCGCCAAGCTTCACAGCAAAGATGAAGATATCGAGAAGCTTGTCGCGCGGCGGACCTAGGAGCTGGAGCAGAAACACAAAGAGGCGCTCGAAGCTCTAACTGCAGATCACGCTGGCAAGCTCAAGGAGGCCATCGATGCTGCCGAGGCTGCAGAGGCCGCCAAGAATGAGCTGAGCGACAAAGTCAAGAAGCTGGAAGTGGATCTCGAAGAACACGGCAAGGAGCTCTCGACGCTCAAAGGTGATAGGGAAAAAACCCTCCACACTCTGGCGGAGATGCAAGTTGTCGTGTCTAACAAAACCAAGCAGCTCTCCTCAGCAAATGATGCTATTGCCGTTCTGGAATTGAAGCTGACCATGTTGCAGAAGTCTCTCGAGGCCGGCAGGGCCCGCGAGAAGGCCCTACTCAAAGATCTCCAGGGAGAGAGGAACCTGCTCAAGAGCGCTGCCGCTGCTCAAATTGATTACGAAAAGGGGGTGGAGATCTGTACTGGACGTCTCATCGACGCTGCGGAGAAGCTCACGGTAGAACTGTCAACCATGGGCCTGTCAAACTTCAGGTATTCTTCCGAGGAAAGGATATCTTCGAGTGCCAGGTTGACGATGTTCTTCGAGAGCATCATTGATGCCCTGAAGTTGCTTCAGTCTAACCGGGCGACTCAATTGGCCAACGAGACCCGCCAGCTTTGCCGGGCCGTCCTCCGCAAAGTACTTATCAAGGTGGTGCACCACAATCCCGGCATCGACCTCTCCAATGTGCTTGGCCACCTGCCAAAGGACGCAAATCTCGAGGCGCTCGAAGAGCTTGTCGCGCCTATCCTTGAGAAGGTGGACTCCATCAAAAGGATCAAAGGCCAGCGCAGAGATTAACTGCTCCACCTCTTCTTGCCGTCGTCATTCCATGCCAAAGACAATTAAGTCTCAAGTTAGAATTGCGGCAACTCATTAATGTAATATAACTTGCTTATGTTTGGGGACATGCATGCTATCTTCCTTGTCTGATTCCTTTATGTATGGAGTTCATCGTACGCTTACTGAAAAACTTGCCGGCGCGCAACCTGCCGCGAGCGCTGGGTGCGGGACTTCAGCAGCCTGCTGGAGGCGCAGCGGCCGGCAAGACTCCTTGGCGTTCTCAGTGCAGCCACTTAAATTGTTGAGCGGACTCAAAACAAAATAAGGGCGCGACCGATTACAGCAAGGGTTCCTTCGCGTGCAGATTTTCCATACAAAGGTCGGAATCGTCCAAGGAAATAACTTTGCAATAAAGGAAACTTGTTCTAAGTTTTAGAACTTAGCTTTTTTTCACTGTCCTTCCTCCGGCAAGCGTCGATTCTGAACGTCGCCAACTGGTACTCATATCTCCCTTCCCCCCGGCAAATGTGCACGCGAGGAATCCTTCTGTCTTTTGAGAAAAAGAAAGAAGAGAAAATAAAGATATGAAACCTTGGCGGTTCGTTAAAACTTACCGGGAGTAAGTGTCATACAACATCTTAGACAAACATGCATATATATATGAACATGGAAATCAATAAGGGAATGCACAACACTTAAATTTATTCATTTGTGCTCAGGGTCTGCGCCTGGCTTTGTACAAAGGATCATATGCCTTGCCGGCAAGATTTGTACAAAAGGGTGGTTGCCGGGGGCCCCCGGCAACCGCGCCTTATGGGTAGAACTTGCGAAGATGTTCGATATTCCAGGAGTTACTCACTGTAACGCCATCTTCGGTCTGCAGGCGGACAGCACCGGGCCTGGTGACTCATACTACCCGATAAGGGCCTTCCCACTTCGGCGTCAACTTGTTTGAATTCTTGGCGGACTGAATCCGTCGAAGAACAAGGTCGCCTTCCTCAAGGCTTCGGGCATGAACTTTAAGGCTATGGTAGTGACGCAAAGCTTGCTGGTAGCATGCAGCTCACACAGCAGCCTAAAGACGATTCTCCTCAAGGAGCACAGCGTCATCCTGCCGCAGTTGCTCTTGCTCAAGCTCATCATAAGCGAGCACTCGAGGTGATCCGTACGTGAGTTCCGTGGGGAGGATTGCTTCCACTCCGTAGACCAGAGCGAAGGGTGTCTGGCCGGTGGCTCGATTTGGTGTTGTTCTGGTTGACCAAAGAATCGCCGGCAACTCATCAATCCAGCGTCTTCCGCACTTTTTCAGCCTGTCAAAGGTTTTGGTCCTGAGACCGTGCAGCACTTCAGCATTGGCCCTCTCCGCTTGGCCGTTGCTTCTCGGGTGACCAACAGAGGCAAAACAAATTTTGCCGCCAAGGTCTTGGACGTACTGCATGAAGGTGCGACTTGTGAATTGCATGCCGTTGTCGGTGATGATCCTGTTGGGCACACCGAAACGGCAAACTATCCCTTTAAAGAACTTGACGGCTGATTGTGCTGTCACCTTCCTCACTGCTTCCACCTCCAGCCACTTTGTGAACTTGTCGATAGCAACGTACAAGTACTCAAAGCCCCCGGTAGCACGGGGGAAAGGGCCCAGTATGTCGAGCCCCCAGACCGAAAATGGCCAGGAGAGAGGGATTGTCTGAAGAGCTTGAGCTGGTTGATGCGATTTCTTCGAATGAAACTGGCACGCTTCACACTTAGTTACTAGTGCAGTTGCATCCTGGAGAGCAGTGGGCCAAAAGAAACCTTGCCGGAATGCTTTCCCAGCAAGTGCTCTTGACCCTATGTGAGAGCCACATATGCCTCCATGTATTTCTGCCAACAGCTCTAGTCCATCCTCCCGAGGAATGCACTTCAATTTCACACCGTTTGGTCTCTTTCTGTACAGGACGTCATCGACGAACTTGTACATAACAGACCGACGGGCTACTCTTTTCGCTTCTTCCTGTTCCTCCGGGAGTTCTCCTATTTGAAGGAAATGGACAATGTGCTGCGCCCATGCTGGAGCCTGGGGCTCGACAGCTAGGACTAAAGGCATCTCCTCTACCGGGGGAACGTTTGTCTCGACGGCAAGGGCCTGAGCCCCTACTGGAGCCTGTTGTTCCCCGGCAGGCATGTCATCGATCCCGGCAACTTCCTTGCCGGCGGCTCCCGGGAGCTCTACCGGGAAGTACTGACCAGAATTCAGTTTTCTTCTCTTTTCTTGCTGCATTGATGGCGCCACGGATGGTTGAGTCAAATGGAGCACAAAAGTTCCTAGTTCCACAGGCAACTTGAGGGCAGCACGCTTTGACAAGTCGTCAGCAACACTGTTCTCGGCATGAGGGATGTGCTCCATTTGCAGACCGTCAAAGTGCTCTTCCATTTTTCTCACTTCATGCACGTAGGCTTGCATCAATGGACTCTGATAACTCTTATTAACTTGCCTGACGACAAGCTGTGAATCGCCTCTGATGACGAGCTTCTTGATACCAAGGTCTGCCATGATCCTGAGACCGGCAAGCAAACCCTCGTACTCTGCAGTGTTGTTCGTCGAACTCTCCCGGGGAAAATGCATTTGGACCACGTACTTAAGGTGCTCTCCAGTGGGTGCGACAAGCAGCACGCCAGCACCGGTGCCTTGCAGCGAAAAAGCCCGGTCAAAGTACATAACCCATTGCTGGTCAATTTCCTTGCCGGGGAGAGTTGTTTCTTGAACCTCTTCATTTGGCGTTGGAGTCCATTCCGCAACGAACTCCGCCAAGGCCCTGCTCTGAATTGTCGAAGTGCTTTCAAACTTGAGGCCAAAGCTCGACAACTCCAACGCCCACTCCACGATCCTGCCGGTTGCTTATGGATTTCGCAAAATCCATTGCAACGGAAAGCGAGTGACGACGGTGATTTCATGTGCTTGAAAATAATGGCGCAGCTTCCTCGAGGCCATAAGGAGGCCGAAAAGCAACTTTTGCACACCAGAATATCTTGACCTAGCTCCTTGTAAAAGAGAGCTAGCAAAATAAACTGGGCGCTGCACCACCTTTTTCTTCTGCAATGGTTCTTCTGACTGCACAGATCTCGTCTTGCCGGGATCAATCCTTGCCGGGGAAGATCCTGCCATGTCACCTGATGGTCCTGCCGCTGGTGTTGCTTCCTCATCAGCTTCTCTCTGTGCCACTAACGCAGCACTAACCACTTGATTTGTCGCTGCCAGATACAGTAGCAACGACTCTTGTGGTTTAGGCGCGACTAGCGTCGGCGGAGAGGAAAGGTATTTCTTCAAATCTCGCAGCGCAGCCTCCGCCTCCGGAGTGCATTTCATTGGACCTGCCTTCTTCAAAATTTTGAAAAAGGGCAGGGTGCACTCAGCAGATTTGGAAATAAACCTGCTTAGAGCAGCAACACAGCCGGCAAGACGACGCACATCCTTGACGCGTCTTGGCGCTTCAATCTTCTCAATAGCTTTGATCTTGTCGGGGTTCGCTTCGATTCCCCGACAAGATACAAAGAATCCGAGGAGCTTGCCGGAAGGAACACCGAACACGCACTTCTCAGGATTGAGCTTTAAGTTGATCTTGCGCAGATTTGCAAACGTTTCTTCTAAATCTTGTATGAGCGTCGCTTTGTCCTTGGTTTTGACCACTATGTCATCCATGTATGCCTCCATATTTCTATGGAGTTGAGGCTCAAAACCGATTTGGACCACTCTCGCAAATGTAGAACCAACACTTTTCAACCCGAAAGGCATTCGTATAAAACAATACGTACCACATGGGGTGATAAAATGCGGTCTTCTCTTCATCTTCTTTCGCCATGAAAATCTGATGATACCCTGAGTAGGCATCAAGGAAGGACAGGAGATCACAACCAGCGGTGGAATCCACAATCTGGTCGATGCGCGGCAAGGGAAAGGGATCTTTTGGATAGGCTTTATTGATATCTATATAATCGATACAAAGCCTCCATTTCCCATTCGCTTTGCGCACCACAACCGGATTGGCCAACCAGGTTGGATGAAGCACTCCTCTAACCAATCCTGCCGCCTCCAGCTTTCTGATTTCCTCGGCAATGAATTCTTGCCGCTCCAAGGCTTGCTTCCTGACCCTCTACTTGACGGGCCGCGCGTGAGGACAGACAACAAGGTGGTGCTCAATTACCTCCCTGGGAACACCGGGGATGTCAGACGGTTGCCATGCAAACACATCTACATTCGCCCGCAAGAAGGCAATGAGCGCGCTTTCCTATTTGTCATCTAGGGTGGAACTTATGGTGAAAGTTCCTCCCGTTCCGTCCTCTCTGACAGGCACCTTCTTGGTCTCCGGTGGAGCAGCCTTGGATCTCTTGTTCTTGCCGGTGGAACTCTCTGGTGCATCCTCGATGGAAGCGCAGCACTCCGAGGCGGCGCGCTTATCGGAGTTCGTGCCAAGATTCTCACCGGTCTTCTTCTTCTTCCCCCCGGGAGTTCCAGCGGCAGGAGCAGATGCCTTGACGGCAGGTGCTGCAACTGCTTCCCGGTAGAGTTGGTCGGCACAGATGAGCACGTCCTTCTTATCGGAATGGATAGTAATGACGCTCAACGGCCCGGGCATCTTCAAAACATTATACGCGTAGTGTGATGCCGCCATGGACTTAGCCAGCGCTGGCCGACCAAGGATCCCATTGTATGACATGGGGATCTTGGCGACATCAAACACTACCTTCTCGGTCCTGTAGTTGAGCTCGCTACCAAATGTCACCGGCAGCGTAATCTTGCCCTTTGGCTGGGTTCTTCCCAGATTGACCCCTTGAAACGTGCCCGTTTCTTCGAGGTCTTCATAAGGAATTTGGAGCCTCTTGAGCACATCTGGCGAAATTAGGTTCAGCCCGGCCCCACCGTCAACTAGCATTTTCGTCACCCTGAGGTTGCGAATTGTTGGCGAGACCAACAATGGCAAGCACCCGACCGCGGTTGTGCGATCAGGGTGATCCTCGGCGTCGAAAATGATAGGCGTGTTGGACCACTTCAGGGGCCTACATGCATCTGGTGACGGCTCTCTTGCATTGACTTCTCGCACCCACTGTTTGAGTCGGCGGTGGGAAGAATGCAACAACGCGCCCCCATCGATACACATGGCCTCTGTAGCTTTCTGGAATTCTTGCTCACTGGACTCATCGTCTTCTTCATCATCATCTTCTTCCTTGTCTCGGCCTCGAGTGGGCCTCTCCCTCTGTTGCTTGGCCTTGCCGCGGCGACCCCCTCGGCCACCGTGCTTCTTGCCGGATCCGTCAGCACCGTCATGGGCCTTCTCCTTATCCCGCCTTTCATACTCAGCCCTCTATTTCTCGGCAAGTTGTTCAACTTGCCGGCAGTTTTGGAGATCGTGGCCTTTGGTGCGATGGATCTTGCAATACTGCTTGCCGGAGTTTTCCGACTTGTCGGCCACCACCAAGGCCTGACAGGAAGGGCACCCGGCAAGATCCTTGCCGGGGTCACCAACCTTGGCTTTCTTGGCGGCGCCGGGGTTGTCGGATTCCTCGACAGCAAGCACGGCCTTGCCTCCGCGTTTCCTGTTCCGCCGCCGGCCTTTCCTTGACGGGGTCGCGGCGTCTTCATCTTTGGATTTACCCGCCGCGCCAACAGCCTCGCCAGGGAGTTTCCTCCCCTCTTCAGCTCGAGCGCATTTGTCGGCCAAAGCGTAAAGCTCGGCAATACTCCTGACCTTGTTCATCGCCAACTCTTCCCGCATTCTACGGTTACGCACGTTCTGATGAAACGCGCTAATGCCAGCGGCAGGGTGAACGTCAGGAATATTGTACTGCACCCGGCAAAACCTCTGCATAAACTTGCGCAGGGATTCGCCCTCCTTCTGAGAGATGATATGCAAATCACTCTCCTGGCCAGGAGCTTGGTGGCCTCCAACAAAGGCGCCAACAAACTGATGGCACAGATCTGACCAAGAAGAAATAGAGTTCTCCGGCAGATGCATCAACCACGACCTGACGTTGGGCTTGAGCACCAACGGGAAGTAGATGGCAAGTATCTTGTCATCTCGGCCCCCGGCAGCCTGCACCGCAATGGTGTAGATGCTCAGGAACTCCGAGGGATGAGTCTTACCGTCATATTTCTCCGGGACCTCTGGCTTGAAGGTTCGGGAATTGGGCCACTGGACTTGCCGCAACTCACGGGTAAACGCTGGAGTCCCTACCTCGTAAGGCAAGTCTCCTACGTCCCCTGGCGCAGGTTTGTCGATAGCCGGCCCTGCGCACTTATCAGACTGATAGCGCGCTTCCCGTCGCCGCTCGATGGTAGTTCGAGCGTCCTCTTTGCCTCGTTCCTGGAGAACTTGACGCTGGTCGCGGCGCATCCGTCGATCGGACGACGCCGTGGAAACATCATCGCGGCGATCGACCTGATGGGTTGTCGCCCTCCGCTGGTGTCGTGGAGGGGAGTGCACCGTGGTTGCACCACCTCCGGTTTTCTCCACATCGGCTCGCGCCGGATCGATGGGCCTTTGCTGTGAGGGCCCTGCCTCTTGTGGCCCATCTTTGTTGGTGAAGCCAATAAGGCTCAGGATAGTAGCTCGCCACTCCTCCATCTTCTCCGGAGCAGGAGGGAAATCGAGGAGCAGCTGCGCACGTGCCAAGGCTTCCGCTGGCGTAGGCGGCGGCGACAGGTGCGAGGTACGTGAGGTGCTCTGACTCCTAGCCATGTTAGAAGGAGCACCATCACGGTCACGCGACCGCGCGCCACCTTTGCCTGCAGCTCGGTGTGCATGCTGGGCTCGCGCATCTTGGGATCGATGCGCAGAAATCTTTTCATGGGGACGCCCTGAACCACCAGCGCCATGACGTCGCTCGTCGTGCACGACCTGGGTAGGCCGTGACGCTTGTGCCGGCGCGGGAGCTCCAGCAGGCGTCCTCCGATCTCTGGAATTCGTTGTGCCACCCGTAGGCAACACAGCTCCGTCTCTGGATCCAGCGGCGTGTGGGTTGCCACTGCCACTGCGAACAACGCCGCTCGCCTAGCTTGGATCACCGGAACGCCGTGGAGGTTCCAGTCCTCTTCCTTCTGCACCCACGCCATCGCCCGTATGCGAAGGCGCAGGCAAAACGGATGTGGATGGTTGCGCCGTCGCAGTGCTCTTCTTCTTGGGCGGCATGATGATGAAGATGATGAAGAAACTAAGGCGCCGATCACTGGATCAGGTTCACACAACCTACAATCCCCCTACCTGGCGCGCCAAAGATGTCGGTGTGCGACACCTATGGGATCCTAAGGGACCCCTTTATGATTCGGCGGGGGGAGAGGTATGCGCAAAGAGCAGAACAAACGATCGACACGGGGCGATTTTACCCAGGTTCGGGCCGCTAATCAGCGTAAAACCCTACTCCTGCCTTGTTTTATTATCGATGTTCTTGAGCCCAGGCTCCAGGAGCGCTCGCAATGAACAGTACGTTCAAAGAGCAGCTACGCATGCAGAATGGGCCAGAAGATCATCCTCCCCTGTAGCAGTTGCCTTGGGCCTCCTTTTATACCACCAAGGGGTCACCACAGTGGCAAAATGTACATACATTGAGGTGTAAAGTAGTTACAGGGTCATCATACCTAACCCCTCACGGATTAGGATGAACGCATTTAATGCACCGTGAGGTGTCCGTTTAGGTGTCCTCACTTTCTTGGGGATGAAAAAAGGGGCCATCCCATCGGCACCGCTTAAGCTCTCCTCCACTGGCGCGTCACCACGCGTCCAAAGAAGGACCCAGAATGTCAGGTTTGTTGCTATACCAGAGCGGTGTCACAGCATAAAACCTTGCCGGGTGCTGAACCTTGCCAGGCGCCGAATCTTGCCGGGCGCCAAACCTTGCCGGGCTTCGCAGGCCACCTCGGCAAGATCTTGCCGGGGAAGCTGGCCTACGGATTCCAGCTCTTCTTATCTTCTGATCCTCAGATCTTTGACTTGAGAATTTCCCTGATGGCCTGAGTTAACCTCGAACTGTTCCCCGACAAGCCTTGCCGCGAGTATGGCTACAACTGCCCGTGCACAAGTACGGGGTACTAATGGCCCAATACTTAGTACACCGACACTCCCCTTGGCTTGTACCAAGCTTGGGGGAGATGCCCCGGTATCGTATCACCATCACTTTTATTACCTTTACCTATTTTAGTTCGATCCTTAGCTATTTCGTGATTTAGTTGAATGAAAGTTTAGTATGATCTATTTTCGAGTGCTAGTTTCATGATCTATCTATCTATGTAATCGAGTGAGAGCTATATAATAAAGTTTAGTTTGAGTTTTTGCTTCTTTACTTTTCTGTTTCAATCAAAATAAAAGAAAATAATGAAAAAGATCATATGCTAATCTTATGGTAAGTAATGACATCACATAAGGAAAAGTATAAGTGGTAAAAATTGTTGAAACTTGACAAACATAACATTAGTCAATGAAGCAATTCATGGAAGAATTAATAAGGGAAGAGAAGATTCACATGCAAATACACTATCTTGGACATCTTTAATGATTGTGAGCCCCCACTAATTATCTTATGCCAAACTGTTGACGTTGGACAAGGAAGACAACGTAATGATTTATGTTTGTTCATATTCACATAGAAGTTATATTGTCATAGATCCTTCAACATGTGGTGCTTTCTCAATATCTTTGCTAGCCAAAATTCCGCACTAAGTAGAGATATTACTTGTGCATCCAAAAACCTTAAACCCAAACTCATGTTTTGAGAGTCCACCGTACCTACCTATGGATTGAGTAAGATCCTTCAAGTAAGTTGTCATCGGTGCAAAAAGGCAATAAAAATTGCTTCTAAATGTGTTTGATCATTTAGTGTACGAGAAATTAACCGTTGTACGAACTTGTGATGGCAAAGAAATAAAAGCGAGGGACTGCATAATAAAGGTTGCTATCATAAGGGGCAATATAACGTGATGTTCTTTTGCATTAAGAGATTGTGCATACAAAACCAAAAAGCGCATGACAACCTCTGCTTCCCTATGTGAAGGGCCTATCTTTTACTTTTATGTATTTACTTTTTATGCAAGAGTGAAAGTATTTTCCCCTATTCCTTTTTATTTTCTCTTTGTCAAGCATCATGTGGTGGGGAAAGATCTAGGCACATATACCCAGCTGGATATGAGTGAGCATGAGCTATTATTGTTGACATCGCCCTTGAGGTGAATAAGTTGGGAGGCGAAGCTATAAGCCCCTATCTTTCTATGTGTTCGGATGAAACTTTTAGCTCATATATATGTTGTGAGTGTTAGCAATCATAGAAGATTAAATGATGGTTGAGTACGTGGACTTGCCAAAAGGCTCCAATACGTGACCCTTCCTGAAAATATGATGAATTGTAGTTGCAAAGTTGACTGAGAACATAGTTTGTTGGTTTTCAATAAGGTTTATGCTTTTTACTTTGATGTTGTGATGAATTGTTACTTGTTCATGAGAAGTTATATGATAAAGCTTTATGATAAAGTTTTGTGATGAAGTTTGTTGCTGTTATAATAATATGCATGATGCTACTATGTCCGTATTTTGCTTTTATCGACACCTCTCTCTAAACATGTGGACATGATTTTCGATATCGGCTTTCGCTTGAGGACAAGCGAGGTCTAAGCTTGGGGGAGTTGATACGTCCATTTCGTATCATGTTTTTCTACTGTTATTTATAATGTTTTTATGCATAATAACACTTTATGGAGTAATTCTAATGCCTTTTCTCTCATAATATGCAAGGTTTACACAAAGAGGGAGAATACCGGCAGCTGGAATTCTGGACCTGAAAAGGCTATATCAGAGATACCTATTCTGCACATCTCCAAATGAGCTGAAATTTTACGGAGAATTATTTTTGAATATATAATAAATATTGGAGAAAAGAAATACCGGAGGGGGCTGCCAGATGCCCACAAGACACCAGGGCGTGCCAGCCCCTACGGGCGCGCCCTGGTGGGTGGTGGGCACCTAGCCCAATTCCGGTGCCCATCTTCTGGTATATAAGGTCTTTTGACCTAGAAAAAATAAGAGGAGGACTTTCGGGACGGAGCGCCGCCATCTCGAGGCGGAACTTGGGAAGGAGCACTTTTGCCCTCCGGTGGAGTGTTTCTGCCGGGGGAACTTCCCTCACGGAGGGGGAAATCGAAGCCATCATCATCACCAACAACCCTCTCATCTTTGGGAGGCCAATCTCCATCAACATCTTGAACAACACCATCTCATCTCAAACCCTAGTTCATCTCTTGTGTTCAATCTTTGTACCGGAACCTCAGATTGGTACCTGTGGGTGACTAGTAGTGTTGATTACATCTTGTAGTTGATGCTATATTGTTTATTTGGTGGAACATTATATGTTCAGATCCATTATGCTATTTAATATCCCTGTGATCTTGAGCATGAATATTATTTGTGAGTAGTTACCTTTGTTCTTGAGGCCATGAGAGAAGTCATATTGCAAGTAATCATGTGAATTTAGTATGTGTTCGATATTTTGATGATATGTATGTTGTGATTCCCTTAGTGGTGTTATGTGAACATTGACTACATGACACTTTACCATCTTTGGGCCTAAGGGAATGCATTGTGGAGTAGTTATTAGATGATGGGTTGCTAGAGTGACAGAAGCTTAAACATATGTTTAATGGTATGGTTAGATTTTATCTTAATACTTCTTTCGTAGTTGCAGATGCTTGCGAGGGGTTAATCATAAGTGGGAGGCTTGTTCAAGTAAGAACAGCACCCAAGCACCGGTCCACCCACATATCAAATTATCAAAGTAGCGAATGTGAATTAAACTAACATGATGAAACTGACTGGATGAAATTCCCGTGTGCCCTCAAGAACGCTTTGCTTATTATCTGAGACCGTTTTGGCCTGTCCTTTGCCATCCAAAGGATTGGGCTACCTTGCTGCACTTTATTTACCATTATCGTTACTTGCTTGTTACAAATTATCTTGCTATCAAACTACCTGTTACCGACAATTTCAGTGCTTGCAGAAATTACCTTTCTGAAAACCACTTGTCATTTCCTTCTGCTCCTCATTTGGTTTGACACTCTTACTTATCGAAAGGACTACGATTGATCCTCCATACTAGTGGGTCATCACTTCTTTTGTTAGTTGGGAGCTTTCCCGTGTAAATAGTTTTACTCGCTTTTCATTTTTCCTTCGTTAGTTTGCTTTCTTCAAAAAAAAAACTCCAAAAATATTTCAGTGTGTTTCTCTGAAATTCGTTTCTTTTCTTTGAGTCTTCATAAGGAGAAGACCATGATGAAAATGTTGAGTGGCTCTCATATGTTTTATTGTTGATATAACAAAGAGCCAATATTACCTTGTCTTCTCCTTTGAATAAAATGTTTGCAGATTCCAGATTAGTCCACGGCACACTTTCACTATTATTATTTTCACATCATTCGGTCGTGTGAGTGAAAGGCAATAATGACAATGATTTGATGAAGTGATAGCAGTGAAGGAAAGCTGGTATGAACTCTTCTTGTTTTCGTTTTTGTAAATATGTTTAGCTCAGTCGTTCTTGACTCAACATATTATGAGTGAACATGTTTGTGACGAGAATTAGAGATTATAGTTGCTCATGCCATGCTTAAATAGCTAGGAGTGGATAATGATTTATGTTGAGGGTCAACATGCATTAAAATGGTTATGATGTAGTATGATAGTATGGTATCCCCCTCTGAATGATTTGAGTGGCTTGACTTGGCACATGTTCACACATGTGGTTGATTCAGAACCAACAAAGCCTCCACGATATTTATGTTCATGGTGTTTATATCCTACTCATGCTCATATTCAATGTTAGTTACTCTCAATGCATGATTATGACCGTTTTTGCTCTCTAGTTGGTTGCTTCTCAATCTATTTGCTAGCCTTCGCCTGTACTAAGCGGGACTACTGCTTGTGCATCAAAATCCATAAACCCAAAGTTGTTCCAAATGAGTCCACTATATCTACCTATATGTGGTATTACTTTGCCATTCCAAGTAAATTTGCATGTGCCACATCTAATCATTCAAATAAGCATCTATTTTGTGTGCCCGTACCGCTCATGGAGCAACAGGGGGTGGTCAGTATCTTCCATGCTAAGAGGGTTATTCTCACGATGGGTGTTTACTCACTTGTCATTGCACCAGAGAGGCTGGTAATTGGGATGCCCAATCCCGTAATCAAAATAAAGAAAAATATAATGAAACAAACTCCCCCGAAAATTTGATGGTATGGAGGGCACCTAGAATTCGGCTAGCCATTTCTTGTGTTTGTATGGCTGAGGGGTTGTAAACTTTACCATTCAGCTTGGGAACCGCCGATAATGTGTTTAGAATGGAAGATGTTGAAATCCTCGGTCGTGACATTGACAAGAAAGGCATACCTACCAAAATATATTCATCTCTATTTTAAGCTTTGAGCTCTGGAATCGCTGCAAATCCATGCTTCCCTCTGCGAAGGGCCTATCTATGTACTTTTATGTTATTTACTTTTATTGTTGAGTCATCACCTTCTCATTCAAGCACCAATTTGGAGAGCACCATTGCCATTCTTATGCATTGAGTATAGTTAATGTTGAGTGTGACATGACTGGATCTCTTCTACCATGAATTACAATGTTTAATCGTTGCTTGAACTTCAAAGGTGCTCTACATTTATGTTTTGCGGTTTCAGAAAGGGCTAGCGAGATACCATGTTATCATATTATATCATGATTGTTTTGACAAAACGTTGGCATTTGAGATATCCTATTATTGCTCGCTAGTGGGTTATGTTATTGGTATGAGTAAATTTGAGAGCTAAGTGTTATCATGCACATGGTTAGTTCATAATATTTCTTGAAAACTTGTACATTAGTTAAGCATATATACAACAACAAGAACAAAAAGAGTTTGTAAAAGTTTTTCTTTATCACTTTCAGTTTGTCAACTGAATTGCTTGAGGAAAAGCAATGAGTTAAGCTTGGGGGAGTTGATACGTCCCAAACGTATCTACTTTTCCAAACACTTTTGCTCTTTTTTTGGACTCTAAATTGCATGATTTGGATGGAACTAAGCCAGACTGATGCTATTTTCAGTAGAATTGCCATGGTGTTATTTTGGTGAAGAAATAGAAGTTCTCGGATTGGGCTGAAAATTTACGGAGAATATTTCCAGAATATATTAAAAATATTGGTGAAGAGAACTACTGGAGGGAGGCCACCTAGGAGCCAGAAGCTCAGGGGGCACGCCCACCCCCACAGGGCGCGCCTAGTGAGCTTGTGGGCCCCTAGAGCCTTCATTTGCCCTAAGTCCAACTCTATAAGTACCGTTTCATGGAATAGGAGAGAAGGAATCATCGCATTTTATGATACGATACCGAGCCACCGCCACCTCCTGTTCTTCATTGGGAGGGCTGATATGGAGCCCGTTTGGGACTTTAGAGGGTGGAAATCATCGCCGTTGTCATTATCAACCCTTCTCCATCAATGATTCCATGATGCTCACCATCGGGAGTGAGTAATTCCTTCATAGGCTTGCTGGATAGTGCTAGAGTTGGATGAGATTTGTCATGTAATCGAGTCAATTTGTTAGGGCTTGATCCCTAGTATCCACTATGTTCTGAGATTGATGTTGCTATGACTTTGCTATGCTTAATGCTTGTCACTAGGTCCCAAGTGCCATGATTTCAGATCTGAACCCTTTATGTTTCCATGAATATATTTGAGTTCTTGATCCTACCATGCAAGCTGTATGCACCTATTACGTGTTATGATCTGCATACCCCAAGGTGTCAAGAATTGGGATTCTTTCCGGTGATCACCGTAGTATGAGGAGTTCGTGTATTCACTAAGTGCTAATGCTTTGTTCCGGTTCTCTATTAAAAGGAGGCCTTAATATCCCTTAGATTTCCTTATGGACCCAGCTGCCACAGGAGGGTAGGACAAAAGATGGCATGCAAGTTCTTATTATAAGCACATATGACTATATACGAAATATATGCCTACATTACATTGATGAATTGGAGTTATTGTGTATCACTTTAGGTTGTGACTGTTATATGATGAATATCATCCAACACAATTATCCATCGATGATCCAATGCCTACTCTTTTCTCATATTGGTCTTTGCTAAGTTACTTTCGTTGTTGCTGCTGTTACAATCACTACAAATCGCTATTGTTACTGTTCTTGTTACTATTGCTACTGTGCTACTAAACACTTCGTTGCAGAAATATAATTTCCCAGGTGTGATGAATTGACAACTCAACTACTAAGGCTCATAAATATTATTTGGCTCCCCTTGTGTCGAATCAATAAATTTGGGTGAAATACTACCCTCGAAGACTGTCGCGATCCCCTATACTTGTGGGTTACCATGCACCAGCCCCTACAAGGCCCATGTGCCTGGGGTGGAAAACCCTAGAGGAGAGGGCCCTCCACTTGGCTTGGAGGGCACTCCTCCCTCCCTTGGCAGCCACCCCTCCATGGAGGAGGGGCTAGGGATGGCCGACCCCACCCTCACCCCTATATAAGGAGAGGAGGCGCAAGGGGATGGCTCACCTCTTTGCCTGGCCGCAGCCCCTCCCTCTCCCTCCACCTCCTCGTCCCAGTACCGCTTAGTGAAGTGCTGTTGTTGCTCCCCCACCACCATCACCACCATGCCGTCATGCTGGTTGTGATCCCATCTACTCCCCCCTTCGCTTCCTGGATCAAAGAGGAGGAGACGTAACTGAGCCGCACGTGTGCTAAACTCGGAGGTGCAGTCTGTTTGGCGCTAGATCGGTTGGAACGCGAAGAGTACGACCACATCAACAGCATTATATACACTTCTGTTTTTGGTCTACAAGGGTATGTAGACACACTCCCCTCTCGTTGCCATGCATCTCCTATATTAGATCTTGGGTGTTCGTAGGATTTTTTTATTTTCATGCTTCGTTCCCCATCACCTGTAAGTTATCATTATGATCGCCGTGTTACAGATGATGTTTGAGCAAACCCTAGAGTCCACCATATGGTAGGAAGTGACTACGATACTCTCTTGGTCTAAGGAATTAAAAACATATGTTAACACTCTGTGTTATAACAATTGATTTTAGATGATATTATCTCAAAGTATAACAAAGAAGTTTGGGTCGATTATGATCGTTCTTCTAACATCATACTCTCAATGTTGTTTTAGGACTATCGTTACACTTAACGACATCCTAAGATCCGGAAAACATGATCACCAACAACACTTGAGCCAGTCTTAGAGGAGAGACTAGGAACTTATTCTCTACCATTTATCATTCCACACATGCATATGAGTTTTCCACTGAATCACATATTCCAGGATCATAGCAGTTATAGCATGAAATATAAACTCTTAATTATGAAAATGGAAATATAATAATACAATATTATTGCCTCTAGGGCATATATACAATTTTATTACCTTTTCTAAGGAGGCCAAGTTCTTAGCATTTGTTTTACTAGTGGTTTGAATAGTCAATCATAATTCATCATTGCGTGCATCCTCAAATTGGACTTTTTTGCTCAAGGATATCATTGTTCTCCTTTTCCTCGACAACAAGGGTTTTGAGTTACTCAATGGTCTTGATGTGCTTACCCACCATATCCATGAGAGAACAAAACATAGCGAGATTCTTTCCTTTGAGAGACCCATGATCTTATGAATCTTATCAAACATCTAATTATGTTCATCCTCCTCAACACACTCACCGTACGCATCATGGTAAATATCGGTAGGAGTCTTGGGAGTGTAGAGTGGAGGGTTAGGAGAGAAAGGTGCCTTAGACTCACTAGTGGAGTCATCTTGCTCATCATTAATGACCACCTTGGTCATCAAGCACTTGTGAGAGTTGCCCTTGTAGTACTTCATGTAGTCATACTTGATTACATCGCCTTCCTTGTTGACGGGGTTCCACTGAGCTACACCAGAAACACCCACAACATCACCAGGGTCGGATTCTTGTTGAGCAATGATGTCCTTGCCTTCTGAAAGTGCAACTAATCCCTGGGTGGTTTTGGTAATTCATAACAACATATAGCTCATTGAACTAATATCCATTCAAGATTAATGTTTCAGAAAGTTCAATGATTGGTATGGCATGGACTAGAGATGTGGACCCCTCAAAATGCTAAGGACACATATTGGCAAAAGCTCAAGACTCTACATTTTCATTTTAGTGATCCAAGATCACATTGAGTCCATAGGAAAAGCCAATACTATTAAAAGGGGATGAGGTGTTGCTTAATGGCTTGCTTGCTCAAAATGCTTAGTGATATGCTCCAAAAGCCCTCAACCACTTTCTCATTTCCACATATGTCCTAAACCTAAAGTCAAACTTGGCCCCACCGATTTGATCTATCCGCCGCCACTGAGTTCACTTGACATAGCCATTGCCAGAAACCCTAATCAGTTCGGTCTCACCGATAGGGATCTCGGTCTCACCAAGATGGGATTAAAAACTCTCTGTTTCCTTTCGTAACGCTTCGGTCTAACTGAGATGAGCGATCAGTCCCACCGAGTTGGCAATGCAAACTCTCTGTTTCCTTTTCGTAACGTTTCGGTCTCACCGAAATGAGCGTTCGGTCCCACCGAGTTTGCCTGACAAAGTCTTTGTCTGCTTATTACTGAAATCGGTCTCACCGAGTTCATGTGGTCGGTCTCACTGAGATGAGGTTTCGCCCTAACCCTAGCGCATCGGTCTCACCAAGTTGGTATTGTCGGTCCCACCGAAAAGCCTAACGTTCACATTTTGAACCAGGTCGGTCTCACCGAGTTTCACTATTCGGTCCCACCGAGTTTGGTAAATTGTGTAACGGTTGGATTTTGTGTGGAGGCTATATATACCCCTCCACCCCCTTCTCTATTCAAGAGAGAGCCATCAGAACGTGCCTACACTTCCATTACTCATTTTCTGAGAGAGAACCACCTACTCATGTGTTGAGACCAAGACATTCCAATCCAACCACAAGAATCTTGATCTCTAGCCTTCCCCAAGTTGCTTTTCACTCAAATCATCTTTCCACCATATCCAAATCTGTGAGAGAGAGTTGAGTGTTGGGGAGACTATCATTTAAAGCACAAGAGCAAGGAGTTCATCATCAATACACCATTTATTACCTTTTGGAGAGTGGTGTCTCCTAGATTGGTTAGGTGTCACTTGGGAGCCTCGGTCAAGATTGTGGAGTTGAACCAAGGAGTTTGTGATGGCAAGGAGATTGCCTACTTCGTGAAGATCTACCCAAGTGAGGCAAGTCCTTCGTGGGCGATGGCCATGGTGGGATAGACAAGGTTGCTTCTTCGTGGACCCTTCGTGGGTGGATCCCTCCATGGACTCGCGCAACCATTACCCTTCGTGGGTTTAAGTCTCCATCAACGTGGACGTACGATAGCACCACCTATCGGAACCACGCCAAAAATCTCCGTGTCTACATTGCGTTTGCTCCCTCCAAACTCCTCCCCTTTACCTTCATATGCAATGATTTACATTCTGCTGCTATACTCTTAGAATTGCATGGGTAGGTTGATTGCTTGACTTGTGTTAAGTTGCTAAAATCTGCCAAGACATAAAATTGGGAAAAGGCTAGATTTTTATTTGGTCAAGTAGTCTAATCACCCCCCTCTAGACATACTTTCGATCCTACAAGTGGTATCAGAGCTTTGGTCTACATTTGCATTGATTTCCATAGCTTTGGTGATCATAGCCTTGGTTTCACAACCTAGGAGAGTATGGCGTCTAGTGAGGGAAATTACCACCGTAGAGGTCCTTACTTTGATGGTACTAATTTTGCTAGTTGGAAGCATAAGATGACAATGCATATTCCTGGACATAACCCCACCATTTGGGCTATTGTGTGTATTGGTTTGCAAGGTAAATTCTTCGATGGGAGAGAACCAAATCGCGAAGCAACTGCGGAAGAGTTGAAAATGCTGCAATACAACGCTCAAGCTTGCGATATCCTCTTCAATGGATTGTGCCCCGAAGAATTCAACAAAATCAGCCGTCTTGAGAATGCAAAGGAAATTTGGGATACTTTGATTGATATGCATGAAGGTACCGAGTCCGTCAAGGAATCCAGGTTGGATGTGCTTCAAAGTCAACTTGACAAGTTCAAAATGAAGGATGGTGAAGGTGTCGCTGAAATGTACTCTAGGCTTGCTCTCATCACAAATGAGATTGCCGGCTTAGGAAGTGAAGAGATGACTGAAAGATTCATCATCAAAAAGATCCTAGGAGCCTTGGATGGAAAATATGATACCGTGTGCACATTGATCCAAATGATGCCAAATTACAAAGATCTCAAGCCAACGGAAGTCATTGGAAGAATTATTGCTCATGAGATATCACTCAAGGACAAAGAAGAGCTTCACAACAAGTTTAGTGGTGCTTATAAAGCCTCATGTGATGCTCCTGCCACATCAAGTGAAAAACAAGTCTTCAATGAGGAATTGAGCTTAATGGTGAAGAACTTCAACAAATTCTACAAGAGTAGAAGTAAAGAGAGAAGTTCCAAATCAAGATCCTACCATGACAAAAGATCTTCTAGTTGTGAACAAAATTGCTACAATTGTGGAAGACCCAGACACTACTCCAATGAGTGTACGGCCCCATACAAAAGAAAAGAAGACTCACCTAAAAGAAGAAGTAGAAGAGAAGAATCACCTCCAAGAGAGAGAAGGAGTAGAGACGACCGTTATGAATGAAGAACCTCTCACAGAAGCAAGGATTCGGAAAGGAAGGACAAGTCATCAAGGAGCTATACAAAACGAAGACATCAAGCTCATGTTGGTGAATGGGTATCCGGTTCTGACTTTGACCATCACTCCGAGAGAAGTTATCACTCCGACTCCTAATATACTCAAGATGAAGGTGTTGCCGGTCTTGCACTTGTGTCAACCAACTCCTATGACATATTTGATTCACCAAATGAAGGGATTGGAAGATGCTTCATGGCTAAAGGCCCCAAGGTATCACACCCCGAGTATATTGATTTCAATAGTGATGAAGATGATTTGCTAGGTGATGATGAATTACTTGTTGACAATGCTAGTGATGAAAACTATGATGAAACTACTATTAATCATGCTAATCAAGATGAAACAAATGAAAATGATAAGAAGGAGATTGAGCGTCTAACTAAAGAACTAAACACTCTTAAGTTAGCTCATGAAACTACTTTAGAAGATTATCGAGAACTTTTAAAGACTCATGAGAAGCTACGCTTCGAGAAGCTCAACCTAGAGCAAGAACATGGGTTCTTAAAAGCTATCAATGATGATCTTCGGAAGAAAAGTTCTTCTTACATTGCCAAGCGTTTACTCTTGTCAACTTACATGCCTCAAGTAAAATCTAGCAACAAGAGTAAGAAAGATTCTTCTTCTAGTAGTAACAATAACCATGCTAAATCCAATATTGTTGCTTCTAGTAGTTATCTTGATTCCACTAATGATTCTCTTAGCCAAGTTACACTTGAGCAAGAAAATAGCTTATTGAAGGGAATTATAGAGAAAGGTGTTTACAAGCGCCTTGCAGGAAGTAAGCAATTTGAGGAAATTGTACGCAAGCAAGGGAGGCACCGGAAGAATCAAGGTGTTGGTTTTGAACGAAAGTTCAATGCCAATGGAGTTGAGTGGGAAGAAGATCAATACCCCAAGACGAAGTTTGTTCCTCAACAAGAGAAGTATGATCCTACTTCCTTCAAGGGGACACAAGCTCAAGATGATCTTCCACCACAAGACCACAAGCTAAAAGGCAAGGACAAGCTTCAAGAGGAGATTGATGCATTTGAAGAAGCTCCAAAGGCCTTGGTCAAGTGGGTTCCCAAGACTACGTCAAGTTCTACTTCATCAAGTACATCTACAACCCCAAGGATTCCCATCAAGATGATGTGGATCCCGAAGAAGAAGAACTAGAGAGCTCATGAGGGTGGCTCCGCCAACATACTTCATTCATATTCATTTTGGCAAGGACAAGTGCAATCAACTTACACATCTTGCACTAGTTCAAGGAGTCACAAACCCTCTTGTTGGTAAGTCAAGGGACAAGGTAACCTAATGCTTTCATGGCCATCATCTTGTGTGTACTTCACTCTATGTCTATGGATATTCTTGCATGTTCCTTGTGGGACTAACCCGTGTAGGTATTGAAAGTGCAACTCACTCCAAACAATTGCTCCAAATGATCTACATCAACATTGAGCATCCACATCTTCAACAACTACACGAAGTCATCATCGACAAAACCCAAGGTTAGTTCATCCCTCTTAGGGGGGATATCACATCTAGGGGGACCTTTACTCTAAGAATTGAGCTAAAGCAACTCTAATGGTGTGAACACAACAACGCTTTATGTAAAAGTGGTAACCCCACTTGTGCTTAAACGATGAGTATGACCTATGATCAAATGTTCTCATTTGACTCCTAAGTCAATATACTCATATATAGATGACCTAGTCATCGCCAATTGCTTGATAGATGCTAGAGTGTTTGTGCATGCTTTGCCACATATTTCATTTGCCATCTTATTGTATGAGCATGCTGGATGCATAATTTTCCTCATTCAAGGACATCCATTTGTTGCTTTGATTGTTTGGTTTTTATTTTGCCAAATGGATGGACAAGAATGCCTAAGTACTCCCTCTAGCTATCTACGCTTTTCTCATCTCAAACTCTATTCATGCTACATCACAAAGTTTGATCAAGTCAGATTCGAACCCTCTGGGTGAGGAGCACTTGGAGCCACCGATCCGTCATAGACTTAAACTTCCAAAACCTCTCGATGTATTTCGGTCTGACGGATTCATTCCTTTCGGTCATACCGAGTTCATTGAGTTGATCTCGGTTTCAATCTCGGTGCAACCAATTTGAACAGTTCGGTCTTACCGAGTTGCAGTAACCGCTTGCGATTCTGCATCTCGGTGCCACCGAGTTGCTCAACTCGGTCACACCGACAGGGTCTGGATATATATACCCACAGGTCGAATTTTGGAAATTTCTTCGAAACCCGTCACCCGTGCTTGTCCAGCTCTGCCGACCCGAGGTCTCCGGATCATCTCCTCTGTCACCAGCGACCTCCTGCTGCTGGTCTCCGCCGCCGTCAACGGATTCTTCGCCGCCGTTGTCGCCGTAGCGAGTTCACCACCGAGTTAGGGTATGAACTCGACCCCTTTGTGCAATCTTTACCTCTGATTCCTGCACTTAGGTTAATGCCATGAATCTTACCATGTTTGAGATACTTCTATCTAATCAAAAACTCCTTTAGATTAGTTTTGATTCGAAAACTTAGGGTTAGGTTTCCACCAAATTCATCTCGGACCGACCGAGTTGTAGAAATCGGTCTCACCGATTTGGCCCAGGCCATTGCACTTGTGATTTTCGGTCTGACCGAAACTTACAAATCGGTATGACCGAGTTCGATTCTCAGTGAAACCCTAGCAATCTCGGAGTCACCGAACTGTGTCTCTGTCTGACCAATTTCACTAGTTTAGACTCTAATATTGCTTCGGTGTCACCGAGTTTAACAAATCAGTAGCTCCGAAATGACTTCTGTAGAAAACTAAAACTAAGTTTTTGACTCATTTGTTTTGCAAAATCTCTGCACTTTGTGATGCTCATCCACTCTGTCTCAACTATATCTATTCACAGGGTCAGCTTTCAGCTTTCATCCATGTCAGACAACAGTGACAGCCAAAACAGATCTGAGGAACAGGTTAACTTAAGTGAGGGCACTAGTCCCTCTGACAGCTATGATGATGGGAGCACAAGTACTCCTAGTAACCTGCCTAAGGTTGCTACTAGGCAGAGGAGGAAAAGGAATTCAGAAGATGAAGATGAAGATTTTGTGGCTGATGAGGAAGTCACTTCAAGGAAAAAGGTTGTCAGGAAAGAGTTTGGCATAGCAGCTTCAACCAAGCCAGGTATGAGGAAGAAGGAACCAGCCAGAAGGATCCCAATGTCCAAAGCCAGAGCCTCAACACAGGAAGCCATTGGGGCCTCTCTTGAACCAAAGGAGGCTGGTGAAGGCAAGAAGAGGAAGGAAAGGGTCAAGAAGACCATGGCCAGAGTAATTGGCAGACCATCCATGGTCAGAGATCCAGACTGCAGTTGAGCAACTCTAGGATGAAGCTGAAGAGAGAAGAGGGAGAGCTACCACTAAAGCATTTCAGAGAGTGCCTAGGGCACAAAGGTCTATCGCTGTGCCAGCCAGTGACACAAGGGCTACTACATCAGCACCAGCAGCTACAGCCTTTGTTGTCCCTCCAGTTGCTACTCCACCAGCTCCACAGACCTCTTCGGATGCATTCGTTGCAGGACTCCTCTCCATGCCACCTTCGCACTTCGGAGCTCCCGGTGATCATGCTTAGAGAGCCGCATAGCACTATGCATTTTCAAGCTTTTTGGTAACTTGTTGCCAAAGGGGGAGAAAGTGTATAGATCATAGGCTTCGAGAGAGAGTGTTTTGCTTCTTTGGCCTCTCTTGCTACTTTATTTGCTTGCTCGTTTGGTTGATACTCTACTTATGTGTGTGTGAGATACTCATATGATCATTTGCTTGATCATATCATACTTTAATGTTTGTGCTTAAATGATGATATTCTATCTCTCATATATGATCATTCACATCTTGTCTTGGTAATGAGTGCATATTTCATATTCTATCATTTTGAGCGCTCCACCAAGATGTATGTGACATGGAAGAGTAACCCATGATCCTAATCAATTGTGCATTTGCATTCAAAGGCAAATTTTAAATAATGCACAAATTTAGGGGGAGCTCTTGCTTATCACATACTTCTCAAAGCGACGATGTACTTCATTTATATTATCATTTGTCGAAGCTTTGATCTATATGTTGTCATCAATTACCAAAAAGGGGGAGATTGAAAGTGCAACTAATCCCCGGGTGGTTTTGGTAATTCATAACAACATATAACTCATTGAACTAATATCCATTCAAGATTAATGTTTCAGAAAGTTCAATGATTGGTATGGCATGGACTAGAGATGTGGACCCCTCAAAATGCTAAGGACACATATTGGCAAAAGCTCAAGACTCTACATTTCATTTTAGTGATCCAAGATCACATTGAGTCCATAGGAAAATCCAATACTATTAAAAGGGGATGAGGTGCTGCTTAATGGCTTGCTTGCTCAAAATGCTTAGTGATATGCTCCAAAAGCCCTCAACCACTTTCTCATTTCCACATATGTCCTAAACCTAAAGTCAAACTCGGCCCCACCGATTTGATCTATCTAGCGCCACCGAGTTCACTTGACATAGCCATTGCCAGAAACCCTAATCAGTTCGGTCTCACTGATAGGGATCTCAGTCTCACCGATATGGGATTGCAAACTCTCTGTTTCCCTTCGTAACGCTTTGGTCTAACCGAGATGAGCGATCGGTCCCACCGAGTTGGCAATGCAAACTCTCTGTTTACTTTTCGTAATAGTTCGGTCTCAGCGAAATGAGCGATCGGTCCCACCGAGTTTGCCTGACCAAGTCTCTGTCTGCTTATTACTGAAATCGGTCTCACCGAGTTCATGTGGTCGGTCTCACCGAGATGAGGTTTTGCCCTAACCCTAGCGCATCGGTCTCACCGAGTTGGTATTGTCGGTCCCACCGAAAAGCCTAACGTTCACATTTTGAACCAGGTCGGTCTCACCGAGTTTCACTATTTGGTCCCACCGAGTTTGGTAAATTGTGTGTAACGGTTAGATTTTGTGTGGAGGCTATATATACCCCTCCACCCCCTTCTCCATCAGTGAGAGATCCATCAGAACGTGCCTACACTTCCACTACTCATTTTCTGAGAGAGAACCACCTACTCATGTGTTGAGACCAATACATTCCAATCCAACCACAAGAATCTTGATCTCTAGCCTTCCCCAAGTTGCTTTCCACTCAAATCATCTGTCCACCATATCCAAATCTATGAGAGAGTTGAGTGTTGGGGAGACTATCATTTGAAGCACAAGATCAAGGAGTTCATCATCAACACACCATTTATTACCTTTTGGAGAGTGGTGTCTCCTAGATTGGTTAGGTGTCACTTGGGAGCCTCCGTCAAGATTGTGGAGTTGAACCAAGGAGTTTGTAAGGGCAAGGAGATCGCCTACTTCGTGAAGATCTACCCAAGTGAGGCAAGTCCTTCGTGGGCGATGGCCATGGTGGGATAGACAAGGTTGCTTCTTCGTGGACCCTTCGTGGGTGGAGCCCTCCGTGGACTCGCGCAACTGTTACCCTTCGTGGGTTGAAGTCTCCATCAATGTGGACGTACGATAGCACCACCTATCAGAACCACGCCAAAAATCTCCGTGTCTACATTGCGTTTGCTCCCTCCAAACTCCTCCCCTTTACCTTCATATGCAATGATTTACATTCTGCTGCTATACTCTTAGAATTGCATGTGTAGGTTGATTGCTTGACTTGTGTTAAGTTGCTAAAATCTGCCAAGACATAAAATTGGGAGAAGGCTAGATTTTTATTTGGTCAAGTAGTCTAATCACCCCCCTCTAGACATACTTTCGATCCTACACCTTCTCTCTTCTTAAGCTTTTAATTCACGAGATCGGGCAACAACTTCTTGACAAAGTTCTTCTTAGGGAATCTTGGCTTGTCTTCCCTCTTCTCATACGAACACTCATAAGAAAAGTGTTCTGGTGAATCGCAATTGTAGTAAGACCTCTCAGTATCCTTCAATGAGAACATGCCCTTGTTATTGAAGCCACCCTCACTAAATATCTTGATGAAAAGAGCCATTCTATCATATGAGGGACATTCCACAGTGTCAATCTCTTCTCCTTCTACTTCAACTTCTTCCACGTCATTGGATTCAATAACACGAACATGCTTGGCCTTCAATACGAAGCCTGGCTTTGTTACACCTCTTGTCATGGCAATCATTTTCTTCCCATTTGACACATTTTCTATGTTGAAAGAATGTGGCAATCACATCATCGGGGGTCATCTTAGAGAAGCCATACTCACGTCTTATGTGTAAAACCATATCTTCATAGGAGGAGCAAGAGTAGTCAATAACTTCTCGACAAGGAACCGGTTGGTGATGGCGAATCCATCATTTGACTTGTCACACTCAAATCTTCCAAACTTGACAACAAGGGCTTTGACACAGTCATGAAGCTCTTGAGGTTTCTATTTTGGATCTAATACAAATAAGTGCATTCACTCTTGGCCATTTCATATCTTCAAAGTTAAAGTGTAGAGATTTTGGTATTGAGCAACAAAACGCTATCCCATAGCACCTTGCGGACTCAATATCGAAGTAGGGCTCATTCATACTCTTGGACAACCCTTCCTTATCAACATGCATGCAGAATCATTGAGTTAATCATCATAGGCTTCTTGAGGAGTTAGGTTGTTGGTATCCATGGGGTTGGAGCCATTAACCACAATCTTACCATCTCCTTGGAGGAGTACCTAATATGACCCCTCATATCAAATTTCAAAGTTGAGAACTTTCCCTTCGTGTTATAAATGGGACGGTTACCTTGCCTATTCTTTCTTAGGTTATTATGAATTTGCCTTAAGTGCATTAAGGTAATCCCACCCAATTTCAGCATCGTTATTAGGAGAGCACTTGGTTTATTCAATGGTGGAGTTTCCTTCACCCTATGAGCGATGTGGACTCGAATAGGACTCTCGCCTGCAAACCTTTCCGCAATGAACTCTTCAACCATGATCTTCAATTGGGTCGCTTTCATATCTAACAAGTTCACGACTTCCATGGAGGTATAATATTTATCCTTAAGTTGTCTCGAGGATGATTCCTTTCCGGAATCGAAAAATAACACGAGGTCACTATCTTACACAACTGACTTCCTGGTCATCTCACTCTAGGGCAGTTAATCCACAAGATAGATCGCGAGGCTCAGATACCAATTGAAAGGATCAAGGTGGACCTAGAGGGGGTGAATAGGTATAGTTACAATTAATTGATTATTGATAAGATTAGGCAACACACAATATAAAGGTGAGCCTAAACAATTGTTACAATGCGATAGAAAACTATAATGAGTTCAACAAGATAGCGAATGCAATATCAATTGAACAACGTAAACCACAAGTAAGCGAGCTAGGGTTAGAGATAAACAAAGACACAGAGACGAGGATGTATCATGAGGCTCACTTCCTGAATCTAGTCACCATTGGAGGGATGGGTGTTACCATGAAGACACACCAACACCACGAAGGTTCACTCAATTCTACTTGAGATATAACAACAAATGCGATTCTCAACCAGTGCTCCCAATTCTTAAGCTATGATGGAAGGCTTTTGATGGTGAATGTAGTGCTTTCCTCTCTTCCTACTTTCATCATGGGATGTTTGTTGCTATACAAAAGGGTTTATCACCCAGGCTGATAAATATAGAAGGCGCGCACCTCTTTTGGAGAGGCAGTGATTTAGAGAAGAAGGATCATCCTTTGGCAAATTAAAATTTACAAACTAAGGAGCAAGGTGGCCTGGGAATCATCAATCTTCAGGTGCAAAATTAGAGCTTACTGATGAAAATGTTACACAAATTCATAAATCATCATGATATACCTTGGCTACACTTGATTTGGGAAGTATATTACTCAAAGAAACAAGCTACTGAACCTTTAAGTATTGCTTCCTTCTGGTGGAGGGATTGTCTCAAACTTATGCCCATATACATAAGCTCTGCAAGCTGCATGCCTCGTAATTGTTTTACTATTCAATTTTGGGCTGATAGCTGGAATGGCATGCCACCCATGCACCAATGGCCACACTTATACTCATTCTGCAAACATGAGCACATCTCCCTGGCCTAGCTATGGAATTTGGAAAACCCATCTGATAATTTTCATCTACCTCTATGTGAAGAGGCTTTTGCCCTGTTTAATGTGCTCATTTTCCTTAACACTGAAATTCAGCTTATTGATGAAAGTGACATTTGGCAATATCCCACTACTGCGCCTAATTACAAGGTTTCCAGCACCTATAAGATCCTCATGGGAGAGCATCAAGTTATTCAAGCAATCAAAATGCTCTAGCACACTTGTTGTCAGCTGAAGCATAAGATCTTATATTGGTTGCTGTTAAACAATAGGCTCAACACAAGGGCAATGTTGCAACATAAGCATTTCTTCATTGAAAATTACTCTTGTGTTATGTGTAACAGGAACCAGCTGGAGACCAGAGACCATTTGTTCTTCCACTATCCCTTTGCATGCTTGTGTTGGTCTTATCTATGCCCATCCTGGATCCCTCTGCACCAAGGCATAAAAGGAGATGCGGACTCCCTCAAGCAGCAGCTTGGGCTACCATTTGCTATGGAAATCATAATTCTAGCTTCCTGGGCAATTTGGACCACCTGAAATGATTGGATCTTCAAGAGAATCACGCCCAACATCAATTATTGCAGGTAGAAATTTGAAACAGAGCTTAAGTGGCTAGTGCACAGGGCCAAGAGAAAAGAGTACCATGGCTTGGAGATCTGGGTTTAGGTATTTGTATAGTGTTATGCTTGGGTGCATATGTATGCATGTATGGTTTAGATAGTTGTTTCTTGCTTTGCTTTAGCTAGTTGTTCTTTTCCTGTATAGTTCTTCTTTTCTTTGATACACTTTTGTATTCTATTTTAAAATAAAAAAATAAAAATATGTAGCAGAGTCCTGTTGCTTCCCTCAAAAAACTAGTGGTAGACCATGAGGTGGCCACCAAACCTTGACAAACCTTCTGAAGTTAAATTACAAGTTGATTCCTCACCTGTCACGCCCAATATGCGGCCCTATCCTTGAGGAACTTGGAAGTCCTGCCATGGATAGAAGCGCATATCAGAGACGCTTCTCAAGGTGGATATCATTAAAACATACCATGTACTGAATAGATGACAATACCAGATAAAAGCTTACACTCGCCACAAGCTACAGCATGAATACATAAATACTGATGGGGAACGAAGCATGAAAATAAAAAAAAATCATACAAACACCCAAGATCTAATCTAGGAGATGTATAGCAACGATAGGGGAGTGTGTCTACATATCCTTGTAGATCGAAAGCGTTAGTGTCATAAGGCGGTTGATGTAGTCGTACACTTCACGATCCAATCGCAATCCAATCCAATCTACTGCTGAACGGACAACACCTCTGAGATTAGCACATGTTCAACTCGATGGTGTCCTCTCCTTCTTGATCTAGCAAACAAGGGAGAGGAGGTAGATGAGATCGGAACTAGCATGCCGGTATGGTGGTGGTTGCAGCAGCGGAATTCCAGCAGGGCATCGCCAAGCGCGTACCGAAGGAAAGGTGGGAGAAGTTGGGAGTGATGGAGGGCAAGAGTGGAGGCGTTCGGCTACCCTCCCACCTCCCCACTATATATAGGGGCAAGGGGGAGGGGCGTCGGCCCTAGCCCCTCCTCCAAGGAGGGGGCGGCGGCCCTAGGGGGTGGCTTGCCCCCTAAGTCAACACTACAATAAAAAGACACATCCGTGACATTTTGGCCCGAATGAATTTTTTTCTGTCATGGTTATGACACTTCTATGACAATAATTGTGACAAAAACACGTATCATCGTAGATGTGGTGGGCTCCTACTTCTATGACAAAAAATCATGATAGAAAATGGGCTTTTCATCCTGGGCAGGCCGGGGACGCACTGCATGACATTCTTTGGGCCGTCCATGACATAAAAAATCATGGTAGAAGTGAGGGCGAGGAAATTTTCTTGGAATTCCCGGTCACGGTGGGTGGTCGGGGCCGAGCGATGCAGTGTGGTTTGCACATTTCTCTTGTACGCGAGCATGTGTGTGAGGCGTTCGCTAACTGAACCCGAGCGCGTTCGAGAGGCGTTCGCTTACTGAACCCGAGCGATCGATCTCGCCCTTGCACCAACCTCTAGCCACTGAAGCAGATCGATCCTTCGATGCCTAACTGAACCCGAGCGATTCCTTCGCTGCCTAACTGAACCTGATCAATCCTTCTCGCTACTTACTGAAGCCAATGGCACCCGTACGTACGTGCAAGACGTAGTCGGTTGAGTTGCATCTCGATGAACAGTGCCCATTGGTGCCTCGCGCGCGATACACGTAAGACACGAGTCAAGATGCATCGATCGATCGAGCCGGCTGGTTGGATGTGGATGAACAGTTCTCGGAGGGGGTTGGATGAACAGGACCCCCAAGGAGGCCGCCACAGCCCAGCCAGTTGGGGGTGGATGCACAGGACCCCCGTGGAGGGCTGGATGAACAGTAGCCGGTGGAGGCTGGAGGAGGTCGACGGTGAATGAACAGTAGCCCGTGGAGGCTGGAGTGAGGTAGTAGACAGTGGTGAAGAGTAGCCCCGGGAGTCCCGTTTTGCGGTACGCCACACCCCTCCCGATGAACAGGACCCCGTTTCGACCGTAGGCGCTCGAAGAGTAGTCTGTTTCCTCCGTTTTGCGGTACGCCACACCCCTCCCGATCAACAGGACCCCATTTCGACCGTAGGAGGTCAAAGATAACTCCGTTTCATCCGTTTTGCGGTATGCCAGACCCCGAGCCAATGAATAGGATCCCGTTTCGATCGTAGGCGGTCGAACAAAAGGCCGTTTCCTCCATTTTGCAGTACGCCAGACCCCTCCCGATGAGCAGGACCCTGTTTTGGCTGTTGTGTCCAAGCCAGTTGGCTCCTGATCAATGAACAGGACGCGTTCCGACCTAGTCGGTTTCCTCCCGATGAACACGGCGCTATGGTGGAACGTTACATTTTCCAGTCGGAATGACAAAGCTCTAAATAAAAGGTATGTATTTCCTCCCGATGAACACGACGCTATGGTGGATGCCCAAGCAGAGGGGAGTACGAGGGTTCACTGGTTCCGCTGCGGTGTGAGGCTGTCGTCACCAGAGAATAACACGGGGTGTGGGTGAGTAGAGGGAAGGCCTGGCCGACGGTGGGATTAAGGTGGGGCGGTGAGGCCTGCGCGGTAGCACTGCTGCCCACGGGAGGCAGGAGCAGGCGGTCCCGCTGGCGCTGGTTTTGGCGGCTGGAACAAGAAGATCAGAGGTTGAAGAAGCAGCATGGCTGTTGGATTAACATCCAATGGTCCAGCCGCTAGAATCATTTGTTCACTAAGTTGACAAAGCCCTGCATACTTGTCAGCTTAGTAGGCCCACAAGTCAGCCACCAAATCTGCCGGGTCCCAGCTGTCATCGAGAGGAATAGTTTTTTTGCATATAAGGAGGCACTTCCTTCCGTGCGAAGATTTTGCCGGTGGGTCCCAGCTGTCAGCAGGAGCAATCATTTTTTTCGCGTAATAAGGAGGCATTTGCTTGTGTGGGTCCGTACTATCAGCCTCTCCAGTTACATCCCTCTTCCGATGGTTGTCGTTTGTTGACCATGTTGACCACGCCGCGCCGAGAGCACCAACACGGTGGACGACGGCGAGTCCCAGGAAGGGAACGACCCAGAGCCGGCGAAGCCACAACAGTGGATGCCCACGCTGAGGGGAGTACGAGGACTGACTGGTCGGTTGCGGGGTGAGGCTGCCATCGTCGGAAAATAACAGGAGTTGTGGGTGGGCAGAGGGATGGTGGGAGTAGGGTGGACCGGTGAGGCCTGCGCGGCAGCACAGCCGGCCACGGAAGGATGGAGCAGGTAGTCCCACCGGCGCTGGTTTGGATGGCTGGAGTAGGAAGATCAGAGATTGAAGAAGCACGACGGTGGTTGGATGAACATCCAATAGTCATTGCTCTATGTTGACTTAGTTTACAAAGCCTTGCGTAGGCATAAAAAAAATTAGGACAGCGTCATCGTCAACCTAGTAGGCCCACAAGTCAGCCTCCAAATCTGTGGAAAACAGCATACAGCCCATTTGCCATTATTTTTAATAATTTACATCCCATTTGCTAATTCTTAAGGATATTTCAAAGCCCATATTCTATTTGTTAGCATTACAGACCATATTCTGGCCATTGCTAAAAAATCCAACAAAATTTTGCATATTTCGGTGGGGTCCAAACTCTTTTAATCAAGAAATTTCGAGTCACATTAAAAATAATTTTATTTCAAATTAAAATACAACGAAATTTTCCCCAACAAAAATGAAATTTAAAATCTTGAAATCCTGAAAAAACAAAATTTGAATCTAGTTGCTGGTTTTCTGTGTTTTGAAATTTTACAGCTCATTTCTTACTACTTATAGCCCATTTTCTGGGGAAGCCGAATACATCCCTCCTCGTCTTTAAAGCTTTGCAGCCCAGTATGGCTAAGAAAAGCAAGTAGGCCTGGGTTGGGTATTGTCCAAAAACAAAATAGAACTAGGCTAGCCATTTTCAGAAAGAAAAAGATATCAAGTGGGCTCATCATATGCTTAAATAAAAGCCTGGGCTAGACGGGCCACAGCCCCCGCACAGCGCAGTTGATACCCTGCTCCGTCTCTAAAACTAAAAAACAACTGGGTGTTGGGTCCCTTTTGTTACAATATTTCTCTCTTTAATAAAGGAAATGGCAAGCCATTTGCCTTATTTCAAAGAAAATATGACAGTCACAGCCGAGTTGAAAAGGGCAACAACATCTAACTCAAGCTTACAAACGGTACAAAAGCCCAATGATTAATTGTTCATCAAGTTTAGACAAAACCCAGACTGAACATGGTAGTAACATCTAACCCAACCACTGTTTTTGGCAGTCACAAACAAATGGATCGGTCTGATCCATAAAATCAACATCCTGTGCCAAAAAATTTACTGGAATATGACCACAAGTTGTTGTAAATAGAAGCCGAGCATGTTCAGAAGCCCATTTTTCCACCTGAAACTTCCTTTTTTGCTATTCAACATATCCGTCCGTGAGAAATTTCTTGTTGAAAAACTTAAGCCTCATGGACAATAGTAATCTCGCATTCAACAGGAAGAATGTGACAAAGCTTCTGTTTGCCTGGTTGGATGCATATCTTTCCATCGTTATTGTCCTCAAATGAATGTCATGAGAACTGAGAAAATCCTGATGCTTATTATGCCACCGATTGGTTATATGTTTTTCTCCATGTGTTAGTGCCTAAGTAGACATGAAGATTGAAAATAGTTAAGGTCTAAAAAAAGAGTATGTTGAAAGAGAGACAACTGAACGGTTAATTCTAGTACAATATATACGGGCTTTCAATGTGCATGAAATCATCACCTTTATATACAAATTCTCTAGACATGGAAAGCATCGCAGCAAGCCAATAATTATGTTCAGATCATAATTAAACATTTCGATATATAAGACCTTGACATAATCCAGAAGCATTGATAGGCTATCCATGGACGAACTCTTCATTGAGCATATAACATAATATTAGTACCCAAAGTGAACTCCAAGATGATATAATGCACACAAATGAAAAATGCAGCTTATGATTACAAATGTGTAGATGATAATACACGGTACCTGAATAAGTGTGGAGCCAAACATCAACTTGTGATAATTAAACGGATCACGAATTACACCCAAGGTCTCCAGTTTAGGCACAGAGACGACAGTTATTTGCAAAGGTATATAACAATAATCAAGGAGCAACCTTTGAAGTGAAGGGGCATCTTCGATGATGAGCTGTTGTCCTTCAAAACAAATTCCAATGCTTTTAAGGTGAGGCAACTTTATTTGGGGACAATGGATACGGATTTCTAATCCGAAAACAAGCAGCAAGCGCTCTAGGGCAGGGCAACCAGAGTGGATGATGATGTGTAGTGAGGCCTCCGACAGATGAACCACCACAAGCAAAAGTCTTTTTAGCAGTGGGAGTCGAATCATTAGTACCAGATTGTCTGGTAGATGGCACCGGGCTATGGTGAGGGTGTGGAGAGAGGAGGAAAACCACGAGATGGACAACGGTGGTGTGGGCATAAATACACGGCGTTCGGGTCCCGATATGTAATTTTCGTAGTAATGGTAGAACTCAAGCTGGTGCAGTTTTTCAAATTTAGTGGATGTCAGCCGGGCGTCCCCCGTGCAGGGTATGGATAGTAGGTAGCGTGCCAGGATACAGAGGCGTTGAACGGGGCCCTAGTGGGAGGAGATGATGGCTCTGAGTTCAAAATCAGGAACGACAGATAGCTGACGATAATCGAGATTAAGTGGCGTGGCGCTCCATAGAAGGCGCCACCGAGTTGAGAGGACTTGGGTGCGGCAGCAATCCTTGGTGGGGAGAAGCGAGATGATCTCCCCAAGGATGGCGTCCGAGAGATCACTAATGCGGTCCAACCGAGATTCTACAGGTTCCTCAGATCCGAGGGGTGGGGGCTCGCCGCTTCTCCACACGCTGCCTGGTGCGGGATCTACAAGCGGCGTCACCACTGGCAGGAGCCTCATCTTCTTGGCACTGGGACCAGCCGACTCCATTTTCCTTGCTGGCGTCGCGTCGAGCTCATGAGTTTGAGCAGATCAGCCAGAGATGAGCCTAGTGGCAGTGCAAGTGGGGAAGAAGGAGGGCTGGGGTTTTCTATAGGAGCGAGGAAGAAGAGGAGCATGCATTTTCTGTACGAGTGAGGAAGAAGGTGAGTGGGGGTTTTCTATACGAGTGAGGAAGATGGGGAGTAGGGGGAATTGGGGGGCGACAGAAGCGGGAGAGTCCAGCAAGCTACAGTACAAGTGGAGGCGAGGAGGAAGGAGGGTTTTTCTAGGATCACCCCTCTTCAAGAAATATGGGCTTCTCCTCGCAAGAAACAAAAACAAATGGACTTTAGGATGGATAGGCTTTTGTATCGGCCTAGTCGGTTGCCTGTGTTTCGTACTGGACGGCCTTAACACTAGAGGCAGCCCATTAGAGACACTCTCCAGCTTATTGCCCATTCGAAAGAAAAAAGAGACGCCCTCCAGCTTATCGCTCCTCATCAGTAATCGTTTTCAACTTTAAAAAAAATTATGGCTCCTTCTCGGGCCCGCTTGCCATCCACCAAATTAGAGGATGCGGTACTGCATGCAGACACTCACACTGGTCGTAGCGCGGCAAAATTAGGTGTCAAAAGAGGTGTCAACATTCACATTAAACTAAGCTTCAGAAGATACGGTATGCATACTAACATTCACAAGCACAAAAGTTTAGTATGTTTATGCATCTCAATGATTCACCATACTATAACCAAGCCAAAGCTGTGAGAAGGTGCAGAAATAAACAAAAACAATTGAAGCTTCTCTGAGAAAAGGGCTTCCCTGCGACGCATTAATTTCCTGGGCATGCATGTTTCTTCTCAATGTTGCGAGCACTTTGAGCATGTTGGCAACTCCACAGCTAGCTGCTTGTTTGCTCCTCCACTACTCGCCGGCCAGGCCGTATTTGACTCGGGACTCTTTTATCTTGCGGTGAAGTTGCAGCTGCACTACTTGTTTGCTCGTCCACACATGGCAGGCTCGTTCCACACTGCAATCAGCAAGTCAACGTACGAATAAGCTTATTTCATCTTTCGCTGGTCATCGTACCTAGTTACGAATGTAGGAATACCTGGAGCACCATGAAGTTAGCTGACAGCAGGTAGATGCAGCCATATAATTTTGTGCCGTTCTAAAAAAATTGAGGTTTATGTCCCTTCCCCTTCTTATGAGAATTCTTCTTGAAGTTGGTACAATGTGACAGCTTGTTCTTTGCATCAAACTTGCCTTTCCCCTGAGATTTGTTCCTCTTGTTTTTGGGCTTGTTGGGCTGGAAGTTCTTCTCGTGTACCATGTGGGCACTAGAAGCTTGCTCAGTGACTCGAGCATGTGTGTATTTTGATCTCGCCTTCTCTTCAAAATCAAGAGTGCTAATGAGATCCGAAACGAAAAACTCCTGTCTCTTGTGTTTCAGAGAAGTAGCAAAATTGTTCCACGAAGGTGGAAGCTTGGCAATGATGGTCCCAGCAACAAATTTGTGTGGCAACACACACTTAAAGTACTCAAGTTCCTTAGCGAGTGACTGTATATCATGAGCCTGCTGAACAACAGAGCGCTCATCAGTCATCTTGTAGCCACAGAATTGCTCCATGACGTACAACTCACTGCCAGCGTCCGAGGCCCCAAACGTGGCCTCGAGCGCAGCCCACATGTCTTTGCCATTGTCAAACGACATATATGAATCCACAATGGAATCGTCAAGAACACTCAGAAGGGCGCCTTTGAAGAGGGTATCCATGTTCTCAAAAGCTTCCTGCTGTGCAGGATTAAGATCACCCTCAGGCTTGCCCTTAGTGGCATCATAGCAGTACATGATCTGAAACCAGTAAACTCCTCGCGTGTGCCACCTTTTATATTGCGACCCCTTAAAGGTAGGCGGCTTCAAAAGCGCAGCAAAACCACTTGGAGTAAATTGCCTTTAATCAGGTTTTTGGACTGTTGAATATATGAGCAAATTACTATGAGATTTAATCTGAATAAACAGTAAATAGATCATGACGAAAATTGCAAAGATCAAAGTAATGATGCGGACTAAACTAGGAGGACAGAATCACATACTGTGCAGCGGGAGCAGAACCACTGTGATTGATGTTATCACTCATGTCGTTGATGAAGAGGTTGCCGAGGTTGGGAAAGAAGTTTGTTGTTGAGGAAGTCATCGCTTGCAGCAGTAGCGCGAGTGTGCTCCCCGAAAACCTGATCGCCCCTCTCCCGTACGGGATCACGAAAGGCAGGTTTCCGGAGGACTGATGTCCCTTCTCGCGGTGCACGCCGGAAGGAGGGATGGAGAAGACTTGCGTGGCAGTGCTGTGATCTGGAACGGTGCCAAACCATATGATACAGCATCGGCTAGGGTAGAGCCTGTCAGGTCGGTCGTGCGAGTAAACTCCATGTCCAAGTCAATAATAGCCCCACTATCCAAAAGAATCGAAAACAGCTAAGTAATTAAGGCGTCCGTTAATTATTAATTAATGACTAGATTTGTGCCATTTTTGTTCTTGTCAGTGACCTTTTCCTATGTGACCACTGGAAATCTAGACATGCTCATTCTTAGTTGCATTGTCAACCCAACACTCCATCACTTTCTTTCCTTTTTCGGCCAAGAGCCCGGTCAGGCCCGCCCCAACCCCACTTTATTTCCCTTTTCAACCAATAGATCGGTTCGTTATCCAGTCTGTGTAGTACCTTTTTTCCTCTATTAGTAAAAATGTACTCCAGGTGGTGTTCCAGTGTTCGACAAGCCGACGCAGCTAGCTACAGTGGCAAAGACAGGGGGAGCAGTAGGGGCCCTGCCCCCTCCCCCCATCTTATGAGATTTACACCACCTTGGAGCGTGTACTATATAGTGTACCCCATCTCTATCCGTCTCTTGGAGCGTGTCAAGTACTTCTTCCCATGTGTCCCAAGGCATCACATGATTTTATTAACAAATTGAACTTTGCACGTACCCACGTGTACTAGTAGTATGTAGATAGAGAAGAGGAGAGATGTAGATAAAACTCGATCAATAACCGCGCGACCGCGTTCAGGTCGCACTTTGTATGACTCACATGTGGTCGCAGACCCTACATTAAGTGGACAACTAGATGTGTCAAATTATCATGTTAGCTGCCGCTTCGTGTGCAAATGCGCTCCACCGTGGGTGTACCCGCGCGTGTGTAGTAGGGGAAGAGTGCGTGCGTGCACCTCTTCTCTTTGTCTCTCTCTCTCTTGTCTAGTACTCCTGACTAGGCCTTATTAGACTGGCTCTAAAGTTACTCTCCACTGTGAGTAGTCTAATGTTGGGCGTGCAGCGGGCAGTGCCCTCGGCCGGCACGCCGCTTCAATGGCGGACGCAGTGAGAGGTCGCATCGCCCTGACTTGCCATCAATGTGGAGTGGCGGGCTCAGCTGGTGCCGGGCGGGAAGCGCGCGCGGGAGGGGGGAGGGTTTTTTGGTGGGCCAGGAAGGTGAGAAGTCAGCTTGGGATCGGTCCGGACTGGGAAAGGAGTGTCAGGTACCCCATCCTTTCGGTGCTCCCATACTCCAACTGCTAGTACTACTGTAGTACAATAGTGTGGGCTACATGTCGGGCTACGAAGAGGGCGTAGAAAGCAAGTTTCTCATCATTCTGCAAGTTGACAGGACACTTCTGCGAGTTGACAGGACACATCAAAGTAGTAGTTTTTTAAACATACATTAAAGTAGTTGTAGTCGTCTCCAAAGAGGGCCGACCATGTCCATGCCTACCATCCCATGCCCTGTCATTGAGTACATGCACGATTCACGTGCCATTGAAGAAACAAATTGCGTACGTGCCATTGAAGAAAAAAAAATTAAAAAAACACCAGCACGTCATGGTCGAACTTTCATTCGTTCACGCGTGGTTCCCGACCCTCTACTAAGTGAACAACTACTACATGCATCAAATTATCACGTGAGCTGCCTCTTGATCCAGAAATGAGCTCCACCGTGTACCCGCGCGTGTGTGTTAGGGAAAGAGGCGAAGAGTACGTGCGTCCGTGCGTGGAATTCTTCTCTTCGTGCACGTACTCTTTTTTTTGCGGGTGATTTGTGCACGTACTCGGCTTATGTTGGTGACCGTTGGTGAGTCTCACTTATCTCTACTTCTCTACATGTACATCAACATCTGCATCTATGTCTACACTACATCTACATCTACATCTACTATAGCACAGCAAGTTTTAAACATGAGACCAGCCATTTTCTTGCATGACACGACCTGGATGCTGGATGTCCCACGTGTCGGCAAAAGTAGGAAGAACGATTTCCGACGACCGAGAAGGACCAAGGAACCGAGCAGTTGAGCGTGTGCACTCGGCCCCTCCCAATGCTAAATCATTAAATGAAGGATGCTTATCTACAACAACTTAAGCACCTATGCATTGGAGGCTTTAGTTGCTAAAGTTTTTAATGTGCTTAGCACCTCATGTTAGCACCGGTGCATTGGAGGCTTTAGTTGCTAAACTTTTTAATGTGCTTAGCACCGGTGCACTGGAGGCTTTAGTTGCTAAACTTTTTAGTACTACTATAGAATCAATCAAATCTTCTACACATTTAGACCGGAGGAGTAGGAAACATGGCAAGCCTTGTGTAGTTACATCATATGTACATGCCCACCGCACGCTATCACCATATTTCTTGGCCTCCGAGCGACACCTAGCTCTAGTAATCCACCAGCCCGTATCGCTTCTCGCTCCTCCTCTCTCTCAAAGTGCGTCCGGCAGGCGATTTTGCCGTCGATTGAGGTCGGTTCGCTCAAACTCGCTCCCACATGTTAGATATATGCCAATAGCATTCTAAATCTAAAAGAATAGTGATATGACAATAGGAAGCGCTTTGACCGGCGGACCAAACATGACAGGCGTGTCGTGAGTGGGTCCAGTTTCTCGTAAGGTGACTTTCATTAGAGCATCCACAATGTGTTGATTTGCTACCTCTAAGACTGCCTCTAAGTCCTTAGAGGCTGGCGCTATACACTGCTAGCATCAAAGCTTAGTATAGAGGCTGCCTAACGTTTTGGTTTGAATAGAATAATTTTTCTTGGCCTACTTGTCATTGGCCCTATTTGGATACTCTAACTTAGCTAGAGGTTAGAGTTAGTTTCTAACAAAATGTTCTTGCATGTCACAAAAAATTATATCATTGAAAACTATGTTCAAATACGAGTCCAACGATATAATGTTTGTTGACATGCATTAATATTTTATTCGTTAAATCTTTGGTCAAAATTTGACACAAATCACAAAGGGGACTAATAAACCAGGACGGAGGTAGTAGCTCATGACTAACCCTGAACTAACTTAGCCAGAGGAAATAGTTCTGGCCATGCAAAGTGGATGTGAAGGATCTGGCTAGGGAAATAGTTGTTTATTAAACATGGGTCCACCTTAGAGGCTTGAAGCCATTTGCTATACACTACAGCAGTTTTGCAATGAGCTTAGGCTGGACGTGGGTCCCAGCTTGGAGGCAAGCCTGCCTCCAAGAACTATGGATGCCCTTATGCACCTCGACGGAGGAAGTAACTTGTTCAAATTTGGCACTTTTCTAGGCTCATTATGTGCATTCTCTAGACATTTATTAGCCCAGATACATCAAAACCCAGCTACAGCTACACGGGTGTGATGAGAGGGACGTGGATTGTCGTTCGATCATGGTGCATCCTACGATGCACACGCACAATCCGCTGCCTGGGGTTCCGCCCAATTACAACGCAACCCAGTCGGGTGAGCGTACACAGTTTCCAGAGGCGACGAAAATGAAGCGTGTGCGATAGTAAATGACCAAGATTGTAGGGGAATCCGAATTTCCTGCGTTGTTTGTCTAAAAAACCACCGCACTGTATGGTTGTCCGGCCACTCCGCCCTAGAGCACACTGCTAAGGAAGCGATGGCATCCCGCCGCGCTGAGTTCATCACCGCACGCGGCCGCACACCCACGTGAGCGGACCAAGAAGCGTTACATGTATTGGTGAGTTTTATCTTAATTCTTGCAAGCAGAGATTTAATGCACCTTGAAATCTGAACATGTGATGGGAATTAATAAAAATGTGACTTATAAAACGAAAAACTTAAATTTTGGTACTAGTACAATACTCCCTCTTTTCCGGTGTATAGGGCTCATCTAAAAAAATTTGTTTTTCTGTTTTATAAGTCTCAATTCTACTAGTACTTACCATCACATGTTTGGATTTCGAGGTGCATTAAATCACCCTATGCAAGTATCAACAGAATACTCACCAATGCGTGTAGAAGTTCATGGAAATTTAGTGGCCATGCATGCATGCATTGTAATTAATGCATCGGTAAACATAACTTTTTGAGAAAAACGAGCGTACTAATTAAGTACTTGTGCAAACTATGAAATATATTCCACCACTCACCGTCTACCATGGTTGGAGAGATTTTGAAATTGAGCCTTATAAACCGGAAAGGAGGGAGTATTTATAGTCTTACAGCCTGCCTACGTCATTCCTATTGTACTTGCTCTAAACGCTCACCATCTAGTACTTCATTGGTTGGTTTCAATTTTTGAATTGAGCCAAGTAAACCCATACACTTGATGTTGTGCGGCTACTATCCAATATTCACTTGTACTTATGGTTGCTTCGTCCGAGCAACTTTACTTGGAATTTTGGAATACGAGTGCATTCAACGAAGAGTGAAATGATCGTTGCTTCGCCCGAGCAACTTTTACTAGTACTGCGGGAAAGGTAGGGCTCTGTGATTTGACTGCTCATTAGTCATTATTACTGTGGCACAACGAGCGGGGTGAATCTCTCCGGCAGTACATGGCACTTGGACCCAGATTCTGGATGTCCCACATGTGGGCGAAAGGAAGTTTGAATGATTTGTGGTATTGCTATCAAGCTTCCGGGATATGTTTATATGTATGCATAATTTTCCAGCATAATGAAACTGTGTTGTAATGCTATGAAGCTTTCAACTTTGGTTTCATGTGTCCTCTTGCCTCCAAAGTTGTCTCGTTAGAACATTCCATCAAATACAAAGGAAATTAACATGCATGCTAATGCATCTCAAGAAAAAGCATCAATATTTACATCACAACTGAATACAAAGTTGTGAGAATGTGTATACAAATAAATAAAAATAAAAAATTGAAGGATGATGTCCGTAGGCATGGTTCCATTTCCTGCCGTTCATTGGTTGGCAGCTAGTTTCACGCAGCTCTGTGGAAGTGAACAAGACATGTTAGCCAAGAAAGGATTCTATGGAGGACATGGATCATCCGATCATTTTGTGCAGTTCCACTAAAATCGAGCTGAGCATCCCTTTTTGCAAAGATATTGAACAAGTGTGATTACATTAATACTGGCACCAGCAGTAGTTGATGAAACATACACACACAAGTAGAAGCTGGTCACCTTTGCAATCTCTCATAAAACTAACCACTTGTTGGAGAAGATTAGGCTCGGAGTTGGATGGGGAGGATAGCAAAACCAATCTCGCTTTGTGCAGTCACACTGAAATGTAGAGACGTTGCCCGTGTGACATTTTAGTAGAACTGCACAAGACACTCTTAAGAAAAAAGTGATTTGTGCAGTTCACCAAAAGGTCGCAATAGCAACGAGGTGAAATGGATAGCCCTGTTTGCAAAAAAGATGTAGAAAGGAAACAATTACTGCCCAATAACAGTTGAAGACACATACACCGACAAAAAAGAAGCATATTTCATCATGTCATAAGGGAAAGATAGCAGTATGGTGGTTTATCAAAAACGGTGTGAGGACGAGATTGCAAGATGGAAAGTACGCTGGCCGACATACGTTTTAAGCAAAGAACTAAAGAAGATCCACATGCAGCAACGTGGGAAGATGGGCAGTGGAGCAAGGCCGAAGGAAGCTATACCTGAGGGTCGTCGGGATGTAACTAGGAGGGCACCGGTGGTCGGGATCTGCCCACACTGCGGCACCGAGCAAGTGGCGAAGGCCCTACCGCGCCGGAGCTTGGTCAGAGAGAACAACGGGTACCGCGGATCGAGACATGCTGCCTCGACGCCGTCGAACGGAGAAACGATGCACATCCTCCCTTTCCGCCGATGGACGAGATGCGGCCGGATCAGTGACCAACGGTGAGAGAGAGAGAGAGAGAGACCACCGCCGCCTTGTGTGAGATACTGTGAAGAGAGACAAACCCCGGCAGGCAGGCTCCATTTTATATAGTGGAGTGGATTTATTTTTTCTCGATAACTATCATTTTATATTCTGTAAGTGCAATTGAGGAATATAACTTTATTTAAAACTAACGCATCAAGTCGAACTTTGTTCCGTGTACGCGTGGTACACGACCCTCCTTCAAGTAAACAACTGCTACACGCGTCAAATTATCACGTGGGCTGCCTTTTCATACAGAAATGAGCTCCACCTTGTACCCGTGCGGGTGTGGCCGGGAACGAGATGTGAGTACGTGTGTCATGCGTGGTACACTTCCCTCCTTCAAGTAAACAACTGGTACATGCGTCAAATGGTGCCGCTGATAAGTTACTAAAGTAGGATTAGGCGATGAAGTTTGTAATGTTTGGTGGGCCGTACCGCCGGATTGTATTCTCCAGACTATCTCAGACGAGATTCCTAGCTACGTTTAAGTAATAAAGCGGCGACTTTGATCCTAAAAAAACCGCTACATGCGTCAAATTATCACGTGGGTTGCCTTTTCGTACAGAAATGAGCTAAACCATGTACCCTAGCGGGTGTGGCCGGGAACGAGATGTGAGTACGTGCATCATGCATGCACCTCTTCTCTATGTGCAGGTACCCCACTTACATGGGTGTGTGTGAGAGAGATGGCGTGTGCGAAGAAGATGCAATGTGTCGATGATATCTCAAACAAAAAATGTAACATATGCAATGTGTGTGAAACAGAGGCCTGGATATATCATATACTGAGGGGGCAATCCACGAGAAGAGAGTGGAGGGATCATCGGCGTGAGAAATTGATAGAATCAAAGAGAGGGATGAAGTGTGTGGGTGCGCGATCGATAAAGAGTGTCATCAAATTTGTGTGTGCCCACGTCAAAGATATAGGGCGGCTGGCCTACGGGAACGTGAGAGGGGAGAGGTGCAGTTTGTCTCTGTGGCATGGATACCTACCTACAGCATTCGACTATAGGTGTGGGGGGGGGGGGGCAGAGACCTAACTATATAGAGAGGTAAATCGACTTGTATATGTGTGGAGAAGGAGAGAGACCTGGCTATGTATTGAGGGGGATCGATCGGCATCCATGCATATGTGTAGGAGAGGAATAAGGATGGGTGAGAGACAGAGCTCGAGTGTCTAAGGGTTGGTGGTGGAGTTGCTTCTCACAAATGGTGGGAGAGGCCTGCTAGACAAACGGAGGGTACAACTGCACTATCAATAAGAGAGGGGATGCCTGCCTATCTGTGCACATGCGTGTGAGAGACAGGTCAGGAGGCATGCACGGAAGATGAGGGGGGACGATATGGCTGTGGTAAGCAGACATAACTACATAGGAAGATCAATCATCGCATGTCAGAGAAAGGGAGAGACATAACTAGTGAGGTACGTCAATCGTGCGTTGGGAAAAAGAGTTATAGTCGACCTAGCTACGTGTAGGGAGATCGATCTGTAAACATGAATGCATGTGTTAGAAGCAAATAAGGCTCGGAGAGATGGATAGAGAGAGAGAGATGCGGCTAGGAGGTGGTGCGAGAGGCCTACTATATCGAGGGGGAGGAGTGTGTGAGTATGAGATCGATGAAAAGAGGGGCGGGAGCGTGCACGTGCGTCGAGCTGTATTAGACAGAGGGGGGAATGGATGGTGAGAAGATAAGAGGGAAAGCGTGTGTTTGTGGTAGGTACACCTGGCTAGAGAGGTATATCGATCGGTGTGTGCAGGAAAGAAGGAGCTAGGGGCCTACACACACCATGGGTGAACAACCTAAAGAGATATAACGAATGTGCGCGATGGAGAGAGTGCTGAGGGAGGGTGAGAGGGAGGCGGGCGTGTGCATGCACGAGAGAAAGTTAGCGCTAGCTACAAAGAGAAGAAGATTGTGTGGGTGTAAAAGACGAATAGAGATCATAATTCATTATAAAAGTGGATTCAGATATTTGAACTAGAGATCATAGTGTTTTGAACTGACGCATGCATGAATATAATGGTGATACGCATGGTGTGGTTATGAACATGTTATACTACATATAATATATATAACATTTATTTGAATTTGTGATAATGTGTGGCTTTTGCAACTCATGGCTAAATACTTGTCAGAATGTAGGGGGCGGGGCACTATACTTTGTGTGATAAACACAGTGTACATATGACACATGGTTTAGATTATGAAGATCTAGCTAGTACATCAAATGTACTATTATTTGGAATCAACATCAAGTGTATTCAAAATTTTGAATTCGAATTCATATAGTACACATAGTTCATATCTAACTCTATAGTAACCATGTGGTATGTTGTTAAGATAATATACAAATGATGGTTTAATCATGATTGTAGATTCTTATTCAAATAGAGAAACGAATTCAAATTTAGTTCGAATTGCAGCGGTAGTATAGACATTTGCGTGCACTAAAATGTTTGTATGAGTAGGTTACATGCATTATACAGCCAGCGGAAAATTTAATTGGACATAACATGGATTCATATCTTTGAATAGCATTTGTACAGTAAAACGGGACAAGACTCTCTTTGTGTGGTGCCAATAGTTCTGTTTTTTTGTTTTTTCGTTGAGGGAAGTGCGAATTGATTTGGTACGTATATTATTACACATTAGGGTTGTCCCTAAATTTCAACCCGTGCCTTGTTATCCCGAAAATTCAGATATAGTGCTCCCAAAACTCACGTCGTCACAACCCGTGCCTTGCTATCCCGAAATTACAATGCACGCAAAAACTCCGTCCAGCTGCCAAATCCCGACACGTGAAATCCCCCTTCTAACCCTGAGCTGAAAGGGCCGCTAGTTCAAATGATGGGGGTACTTTTGTAACACACCCTACATTTTGGACAAGCGCATCCCTAAGTCATGGTTCCCCCCTCGCATCACCTCCTTTTCGCCATTCAAAATCCCAGGCCGCCATAACCTCTCTGCTCCAGCCGCGAAACCCCACCCCCCTTCGTCCGCCACCCCACCACTACCTAGCCGGAGCCTCTTCCTTGACGACGTCGTCCACCGCAACAGCTCGACGTCCCTCATCCACTGACCCGGATGAGGATCCGTCGTCGATCTCGTCGTCCCGCCGGTTTAGCCGCCCTGTCCTCCACCTCCAAGGAGTTACTCCAATGATCGCCTCGTCTATCGCGGCTGATCCATCCCCACATCACCACCTTAACCTGCTCCACCAGAACCGCAGCATCCTCACCGACTCCTCAGAAGAAGCTGAGGCCTACTCGGCGCCACCAAAGAGGTTGTGCACTCATCACATCGCACCTTCTCCTTAACTCGACCTCCCGGCGCCGACGGTGCTCAATCCCGCACCCCCATGGTGCGGCTACCTCGAAGCCGGCGCCGCCGGTGACATCTCCACGGCGGCTCTCCCCCACTGTGAGGCTCCCTCGGTGGTGGCGTCCATACCAGCCAGATCTGCTGCTCCGGCTCTCGCTCACTCACGCTGTTACTGTTGCTGCTCCGGCTCCCGCTTGCTCGCTTTGCTGCTGCTGCTCCAGCTCTCGCTCGGTCGCGCTGCTACTCTGCTCTTCCCCTCGCTCATGCTGCTGCTCTGCTCTTGCTCTCACTCACGCTACTGATGCTGGTACATGGGCTATTGCAGCTACACGAGTTGCTGCTCTAGCTCTAGTTCGTGCTGCTCCGGCTATTGTGTTCCCTGTCGATCGCCTGCTGATTTAGATCACTGTTTCTCTACTACTAGTGCTCTAGCGGCCTAAACTACATGCGAAGTGCCTCTCTGCTACCAATGCGTTCAGTTTCGACAGTAACATTCAGATTCCACAGTAAATTTCAGTTTCAACAGTTAAGTTCAGAGTCAACAGTTTTTACCTCATCTGTTGTAGTCAGGTGTTTTTTGGTGATGTAAATTTTACATCTATCACTTTTTGGTAATGTATTTTAAATCATCTATTGCAGATGCTATTAGAATCCCACTTGAGATTAATGTTGTTTGTCTTGTACTGCTTCAGCCTCGATGTCTTACGGCTTGCCGGAGCTGCTCCAACGATGGAACCATCCATCACAATAGAGCGGTACCCTGGACGCCGTCTACAGACGCCTCAGATCTTCCTCCACACCTCCAATAGCCACCTCTGTCGCAACTCTTCAGCGACCAACCCAATGATGCTAAGGTTAACACGGCTTCGCCAAAGAGGTTGTACACTTGTCGCATCACTTATTACTCTACATTCATGTTGATCCATTAGGGCTATTTTGGTTCAAAGGAAAAAGTGAAGGAAAAACATAGCAAAAGGAATTTTTCCTATGACACTCTACTATTCAATTATTCATGCATCTCGTTGAAAGGAATGGAGCAAAAGATCCACCTGGACCTACTTTTCAAAATCCTATGCATGAAAACAAGACTAAGTGCATTAGTGGCAGAATAACATTCTAACTGTACACACTTTCATATGATTTCACTTTAATTTGGCCATGTTTCTTTACATTCCTCTGCTCTTCCAATTCCTGTGAAACAAACACGCAAGTTGATAGAAATCCTGTGTTTACAAATGCTTTGTTTCCCATGTGCATTCCTATCCTATTCCGGTGTTTTTCCTATCCCTGCGTTTTTAGAATCCTGCAAGCCAAAGGAGCCCTTACAGAATTACTTCAGTTACAAATAGGTGTTGAAGAAAACTTTGTGTGGTTTGTCCTGCTCCTGCCACGATGTCGTCCACCTCACCTGAGCTGCTCCATCGACAGAAGCATCCACCATACAAGACATCATGACTCCTGGCCGTCTTTCGCCGCCTCAGATCTCCTTCACTGCTGCCGGCACCCACCGCAACTGCATCACCATCATCGACTCAGCAGATGAACCTGAGGAGTACCCGGGTCCACAAGAGAGGTCGCACTCTTTTCTTTCTGCTTATGTTATGCATTTCTTAATATTACCTGCTACTTTATCGTCCTGTTCACCTCTTAGACTCCAAATCAGGTCCAAATTAATGTTCAAACTTGAGTTCTAAAATTACTTGTGGGGCACATATCGAGGCAGCAATGAATAGTATCTCTGTGTATTTTCTGGTTCACCTAGGGTATGCCTATGTTGTTCATCTTGGGTGGGAAACAAACAGTAAAGCAATCATCATATGTCTTTTTATTAAATTAAAGCTATCATCAGCCTGCTATCATTATTTTTTGATCCATCCACTGGTTGTTACCATTGTTAAACATTGTAAACCATCACTCTAGATTTCTGCATGCTCTCCTTACATAAACTCACTATATTTTTTTCGTATGCATGTCAGATATTGTACACAGTCATGCTGAACATGTAGAGAAAAAGAGAAGAGTTTTGCACAGTAATACATTGTCATGCAGACATTGCTCCATGGTGGGTTCAATGGCAAACCCTCTCCTCCCTCTAGATTGTAATCCAGTGGAAGATATCTATTCTGAGGCGGATTCAGATGGAGATGACCACTCCTATTTACCCCCCCCCCCCCGAGGTGTTTGCTCTAAGTTGGCATGATGATGTTGGTCATATCATGCATATGTTGCCTTGCAGTGCCTACTTTTGACATCATATATGTCATCTGCTTAGTTTAGACATGTTCTATAATGCCACCTGTTTAGTTTCTATATCATATATGTTGATTATGCAATCTCATCTCTTTTAGCCAGCCATAATATATGTGAAATATGCAATGCCATCCTGTTTAACCAGGCATCATATATTTGAATGATATCTTGCCAATACTTTTCTTCATTACATTTCCATTTGTCGACAATGTTTGTACATTCAACTACTCTTCCTGTGAATCAGCCATTTGAGTGGGTGATGGAAAAATCTGGAGTGAAAACAAGATCTTCAGAGCAGACAGTGCTACCTGTCGAAGCAGATCTCTTGCTGGGTCTCGATAGCTCCTCGGAGATGGATTCAGAGACAGATGACCAGTCCTATTCCCCCACCGAGGTGTATGCTCTAACTTGGCACGGTTATACTGCTCACATCATGCATATGGTGTCTTGCATTGCATAGTTTAGACATCATATACACAATATTCAACACCATGTTCTTAGTTCACACATCATATATGCGAATGCCCTCTGCTTAGTATATAAATCACATATGTGAATTAAATCATGCGATCCTGATTACTTAGATAACATGTATGTGAATTATGTCATGAGAACCTGTTTACTAAAGACATCAGATAATTATCTCATGTTGTCCTATTTAGTTAGTCATCATATCTTTGAATTATGTCATGCTATGATATCCAGTTTAGATAGACTTCATATATGTGAAATTATGTCATGCTATCCTTTTTAGTTAAACAATATACATGTGAACTAATTCATGCCCTCTTTTTTTCCACACTATCTATTGCATCTGTCTCTCATACAAGGTCTGTACATTCAACTATGTTTCTTATTTATCAGCCATTTGAATTGGAGCGCGTGATGGTAGTATCTAGTGGAGTAAAAACATGATCTTCAAATAAAACAGTGCTACCTCTTGTTGGAGATAGCACCCCGGTTGTACATGCACGAGAACCAGCCCTGCCACACATAACCCAGACTCTCGCAGATTGTACCCCTACTGCGATGGACAGAGAACCAACTTCACCCAATCTAACCCCAACCCCAGCAGATAGTAACCAGTTCCAGTTGACATAGCACCATCTCCACCACAGAGCTCCCAAACAAGAGCAGTTAGTAAGGCAGCTCCAGTGCCCAAAGCACCAATACTACCACGGCGAACCCCAACTCCACCAGTTAGTACACCTATTCCTATGGACGAAGCACAACCAGCCATTCATAGTTTAGCATCTATCGCATTTGATGTTGTTAAATCCTATGTGTGTATCTTCCTATCATGGAAATATTATACTGAAGATGAAGGAAAATGCCAGTTGCAGCTGTTCGTCCAGGAGTTATGTGTAAGTAATGTTATTCATGGCAATTACTTTGCTTTGTCCCATACATTCTACCTCCATGCTTGTTATAATACAGTAAATGTTCCCATTTTTCTCTATAGAGAAGGACCGATTTGGAAACTTAGGATGAGGTAATCTTTGCTAATACCTCTGCTATCTTCAAGAATGCTTGATGGCAGTATCGGAATTACCTAAAGAAAATGTACTTCACTGGCAAAGAAACTCATCAAATTCCCTTACGTTCTCCTGAGGCACATTTACAGGATGATGACTGGGAATGCCTTGTTTTGTACTGGTCCCGAACCAAGAATGTGGTAAGGTCTATGAGCTCATTTTTTATTTTTAAGTACTATATGCATGCATCTTACTGTACACTGTTCGTGTAGAACAAGTGCTTAAACTTGAAGAACAACTGTTCTCATTTAAGATTCCATTGCTATGGTGCATACTGCTTTGCTCTTGTATCACTGTATTTACTCATACAAACTTATTTTTAAATTGAAGGATCCAATCAAAACTCCAATGGCACAATAGGTATGTTTAAGCATGTTTCTTTAACAGGTTTGCTCTTCTAAATAGCTCTGTTAATTTCAGTTTCACTTGTGTATACAGTTGACTTCTGATATTATGCACATTACTAGCATCACAATAGAGCCAACAGTGTTGTTGTACATGTATACCTGTGGTACCCATTTGAAATCTTGTTGTGCCCTGTAGTTTCCCACACTTTGTATTCTTTCAATGTTGGTTTGTCTTGAACTGATATGATTTGAATCGTGTCTCTATTTTGATTTGGCAAGACAATGCAGTGACCATAGGACATAGATATATGTTTGTTTGATACTTTTATTATGTACTACTTGGCAATAGAAGACTTGGTAGTTTAATCCTGTCCACCTTACTACTGAACTAGTTCACCGAAATGAGTTTCATATACTACATGCTAAACTTGTTATGTGTCTGCTTGTTTCTTCTTTTAGAATGCTGACAGAATATTGGGGAAGAGTACCTTATTAAGCAATGGTAAAGGAAGTAATGCATATAAGGTTCATGATAGTGAGACATCCTTGTTGGTCTCCAACAAAGCTGATAAAGTAGCTAAGGAAAACTATCTTGAAGACAGTGAGACAACCCCAAAGTCCTGTCTTGGTGTAGTGTTCGAGTTATTGGCCACTACCGCTGGCACAAGCTCTTCGAACTCACTGTCTGAATCAGTTTGGTTTCTTGAGTCTCAACTACAAGCTAAAAGACGTCGATCAACTGTGCTGCGACAAGAAGCCGAAGGACTACGAAAGTCCCTAGAGAATTCGTATGCATACTTTCTGGTGCAACAGCAAGTGTTGGAGGATTTTAGCGCCAAATAGGAGAAAGCTAATAAGCTTGCTAAGCTTATTGCCAGCATGGTGGATACCCAGGATAATGTTTCTTGAGCTCTTCTGAAGTTGTTTCAATTATGGACTTGTTTTGCTGCCGCGTTTATTTGCATTGGTGGCCAATTTAGACGGCCAGTGTATGTAATATGCTCCTTTGTTCCCTATATTTGCACTGGTGGCGAACTTTGATGCCCAGTGGATGTAATATGTGTAATAGCCATAATAGCCTAGCGTTAGTTGCTTGCTTATTTATTTCCTTATTGTCTTGTTTAGTTGATTGCTTGTAGTGACTGCAGTTCTTTTTCCGCGTTTTTCTAGTGGCCACAATAACCTATTTTTTATAACTAGGCCACAATAACCATGGGTAACATACGGACCATTGTAACCATGGTCCTGCTACCTGCTGTAGTGACCATGGGCCTCCTATGGGCCGTAGGATCCATGGGCCTTCTACGGGCCGTATAATCAATGCGCCTCTACGGGCCGTATAATCAATGGGCCTTCTACGAGCCGTATGATCGATTGGCCAAACATGGGCCGTACTATTCATGGACCAACAACGGTCCGCAAAATGGGCCGTAAACGGGCTAGAGTGGAAATCGTCTGTTTATGGCCCGACCACAATGGGCCGTTAATAGGCCGAAATATATAACGGGCTTAATTCTATCGATAGGCATAACGGGTCGTTAATGGGCCGTATTTGATGACACTATGAAAACAACCCAACGGGTTAACGGACCACAAACTGGCCGACTGTAACCACGGGCTGAATTTGGCCCACAAGCGGAACATGCCAATAACGGACCGTAAGTAACCGAATGCTGGAAATGAGCCCAAGAATAAATGGGCCCTTAGAAGGCCGAAAGGTAACACGGGTTGGAAACGGCCCAATGGAATAATGGGCCGTTAATGGGTATAAAGCGATACACCGTTCATTATGGGCCAGTTTCACCACGGGCCTTTAATGGGCCCAGAGTTATAAAGGGCCTCGTATGGGCCGAAAGATGTCATGGGCCATACATGGGCCGGAAGTTACAATGGGCTGAAATCATATTGGACGGCCCAGATGACGCTACTGGGCCTAATTTGGATAGGCCATAACGGGCCGTCAGTTAGCGGGTTGTAAATGGGCTATATGCAAATAGGCCATTAACAGGCATTCCGTGGGCCGGCCCGCTATCTTTTGACCAAGTCAAACGGGCCGGCCTTTTCACCTGAATGGGCCACTGTTGGGCCGTGCCATGTGTCGACGTATCATAGGTGCCTCCCGTCCAATGAGTGGATGACATATGTCCCAACGCTGAGCCGACACGTGGTTCCTCTGGCCATTGAGAATTTTACATGTTGAAAATCCCCATTGGTTTGGGCTGTTAACGGGTTATTGGATCCAAACCGAAACCCGATAGCTTAACGGCGACCTGTTACGGTGGATGCCACATGTCAGTTACCCTTGACGAAAGCACTTCCATGACGCGCCATTTATCGTCATGGAATTGGACACTTCCGTGATGATAATTTTGATATTGTCATGGAACACTTCTACGACAGCACAGGTATGACTATCTTGATTCTGTCATAAAATCGTCATGGATGTACATGCATGACAGAAAACGTGACCTACTGTGACAAACACGTATCATCACGGAAGTGGTTTTTTTTTGTAGTGCAAGGGGGGTGCCCCCATCTAGGGTTTCCCCTTAGCCCTAGGCGCATGGGCCTCTTAGGGGGCTGGTGCGCCAGGCCCAACTAGACGAGGACATCCCCCCTATAGCCCATGTGGGTCCCCGAGGCTGGTGGACCCCCCCCCCCCGGTGGACCCTCGGAACCCTTCAGTGCCTCCGGTACACCTGCCAGCATGCCCCCGAACTTTTCCGGTAGCCAAAACAGGACTTCCCATATATAAATCTTTACCTCCGGAGCTCCTCGTGATATCCTGGATCCCATCGAGACTCCGAAAACCCTTCGGACTTTCCACTATTAATATCTCAATACTATCCTAGCGCTACCGAACCTTAAGCGTGCGACCCTACGGGTTCGGGAACATGTAGACATGACCGAGAGTCCTCTCTGAGCAATAACCAATAGCGGGACCTGGATGCCCATATTGATTCCCACATATTCAACAAAGATCTCTATCGGTTGAACCATGATGTCAAGGATTCAGTTAATCCCGTATACAATTCCCTTTGTTCGGTGATATGTTACTTGCCCGAGACTCGATCGTCGGTATCTCCATACCTAGTTCAATCTCGTTACCGGCAAGTCTCTTTACTTGTTCTGTAATACAAGATCCTGTGACTAAACTCATTAGTCACATGAAGCTTCTTATGATGTTGTATTACCGAGAGGGCCCAGAGATATCTCTCCATCACACGGAGTGACAAATCCTAGTCTCGATCTATGAAACTCAACAGACACCTTCGGACATACCTGTAAAGCACCTTTATTATCACCCAGTTACGAAGTAATGTTTGATAGCACATAAAGTATTCCTCCGGTATCCGGGAGTGGCATGATCTCATGGTCTAAGGAATTGATACTTGACATGAAGAAAGTTGTAGCAAATAACTAAACGATCTGATGCTAAGCTTACGGTTGGGTCTGTCCATCACATCATTCTCCTAATGATGTGATCCTGTTATCAAATGACAACTGTTGTAGGGTGAAACCCTAGGTGAGATCTTTTCACACTTGGAGGGGGGGAAGGATGAACAACAAGAACACAAGAGAAGAATGCACTCAAACAAAACTGAATCACACATCCACTAGAATAGCAAACACATGAGATCCACAAGTATACAAGAACAATCCAAGGAAACAAGCACAAAGATAAGGTTCTTCCCACTCCTAAGGAGGTGAGGTCTTGATGATAGTCTTCTCCAAAGAGGAGGTCTTGAAATCCACTTGCGATCCTCTCCTAAGAGGTCTTGATCTCCAAGATGAGTGGTAGAAGGAGCAAAGCCCTATCAATGTCTCATGTATACTTTGCTAACCCTAAACATGGCCCTAGGTACGAAATATATAGGTATGTGGGAGAGGGCGACAAAGTGGAGGCCCAAACAGCAGCTCTCGGCTGACCACCCTGATGGGCCCGTGCGCACGGGGTAAGTTGGGCCCGTGCGCATGGGGGTTCCGCGTGCACGGTACACGCCCGTGCGCACAGGGTACTACATTGGTGAGGGCCCGTGCGCACGGGGCCCTAAGGCCGTGCGCAATGTGACGCCCCCGGCTCAATTGTGCACTAATCATACACGCAAATGCACATGATTAAGCCTAAGGACTCACGGGAAGATATCACAACACAACTCTAAAACATAAATAAAGTCATACAAGCTTTATATTACAAGCCAGGGGCCTCGAGGGCTCGAATACATAAGCTTGCGTACAAGCGTTAGCGGAAGCATCAGATATCTGGGTACAGATATAAAAGAAAACACAGAAAGGCATTTAAAAAAAGCGGGGCAAAAATAAAACACTACGATCGAAAGGCGCAGGCCACCTGCCTGGGACCCTCCGATCCTACTCTTGGTCGACGGCAAGCTCGAAGTAGTGACCATCCTCTGGGTAGTAGTAGTAGTCGATCGACGGGGCATCTGTCTTAGGGGCTCCGTCAACTTGGTCACGTCAAACTGATATGGGGAGAAAAGGAAAACAAAGCAACCGTGAGTACTCAGAAGTACTCAGCAAGCAAGGATCTACACTACATATGCAACATTTTCAAAGAGAGGCTGTCTATGTGGACTGGGCTGCAGAAATGCCAGAATAGAGAGGAGGCCTAGTCCTATCAAAGACTAGCATCTTCAGTGGTCTTGCAGCATTAGAAGAGTGTAGACAGTACCATATGATGTAGCAGTAATGATATCAACCTCACCCAGAGATCCTTTCTCGACTCCCTGCGAGAAAGCAATCCCAGAGCCATACAGTCATCAACCTCGTCCTGAGATCCCTTCTCGACTCCCTGCGAGAAGCAATCCCAGAGCCATAGTATCCAAGTATCCAGTTCTAATTGTATCAATCAGGATACAACTCCGAGTGTCCATTACCATAGGATAGGCTATCGATAGAAGTTTGCTTCCCTGCAGGGGTGCACCAACTTACCCACCACGCTCGCTTAACTCCGGCCGGACACACTTTTCCGGGTCATGCCCGACCTCGGCCAAATGACACACCGCAACCCTACCTACAGCTCAGCAGAGTGGTCCCCGCCGGTCTACATCCTAAGCGAAGGGGGTCTTGGCCATCGCCCCTCGCCCTCCGGGTCGTTGCACACACGGTGAAGCCAGGCACCAACACTACTGGAAGGCGCCGGTCCGTCCGTGCCGCCATGCTGAACTAGAGGTCTGACAGAGCTTTCGGCTGATGCATATGATGCAGAACGCCCATACTATGCCCACGTGATGGTTAGTGCTATTAGGCCAGAGGCCTGCTCGGATCAAATATCCAAATCGTTAGTACCTTGGGGGTGCGGTAACGAGCAGAGACTCATGATCGATGTGACCCCGTCGCCCCGTCTGGAGGACTTGCGGCAAGGGCCAAGAATGCCCGGCCACGCCTCGTATTCTCACTCGGGCACCATCCAGGTCAACCCGTCTCACAAAAGACTGTCGGGAACTCAGGTCCACCTCTACTGGGCGGTACCGCCTGTCCCTCCAGTCCTGCAGTTAAAGTAACTCCCTCGGGTCGCCCTCTGGGCCGACCCGTTTCTAACAGGGTGCAGGGGTAAAGTCACAGTAGCCGTGTGTCCATAACATCAAGGGAATCCGAGGTATCACCCTCGATGGATACCCTCTCGATGTAACTGTCAAGGTGAACGTAGGAGGATTCACCCTCGATGGGTTCACACTTGATGTGTTGTACGACCGCGTCGTTATCGGCAGTGGTGAAGGAGGAATCACCCTCGATGACCACGACCAAAAAGCTACTCTACATGGTTAACATCTGAAGTGCTACATGAGGTATCACCCTCGGCACTCGATAGTAACGCTGCAGTGTCGTTACAACTAAGGGGGTGAAGTGCGGTGCCGGGGCCTGGTCTTCAATCCCGTTGATCGGGTCTTCTGATAATCCAGCGGGGCAATTGGGATAAGTGGGGTCACTGATAGGTCTCTACCCAGCCTAAGCAGTTTAGGATATGCAGGTAATTATCAACAGCAGGTTACAATAAACAGGCTATGCATCAGAATAGGTAAAGCCGCAGCAGCAACAGTTCTAATGCAAGCATGAGAAAATAGAATGGGCGATATCGGTATGCTCAAGGGGGGGGGGGGGGGGGCTTGCCTGGTTGCTCGGCGGCAAGGGCAAGGTCGTTAATGGTGGCGTCGGGCTCCTGAGTTGCGTTGGTCTCGGGGACGATGTCGGTGTCGGGGGCTACCGAGAGAGAAGAGGGGGAGGAAACAGTAAATACTAAGCAAACAAGTGCATGACATGTCAATAAGCAGAGCTAGCGGTGTTCTATCGTAGTGCTAGGTAATCCCGGCGAAGGGAAGAAACGTCCGGGAAAGTATTCCTAGTGTCCGGCTTTTCGAACAGACGAAAAGAGGGGAACGGTTGCATGTTCGGATAGTTAGGGACGTGTGGCGGACGAACGGACCGCGTATTCGGATTCGTCTCGTCGTTCTGAGCGACTTTCATGTATAAAGTTTTTCGATCTGAGTTACAGATTATTTTATATGATTTTTCAAAGTTTTATTGATTTTCTGGAATTTATCTAATTATTTAAATTCGAATTATCCAAAACAGTATTATGATGACGTCATCATGAAGTCAGCATGACGTCAGCAGTCGGCCTGACACGTGGGTCCCGCCTGTCAGTGAATGTCAGCACTAATTAACAGGTTAATTGAGTTAATTAGCCATTAGTTTAATTAAACTTAATTAGTGTTAATTAACCAGAATTAATTAGGTTAATTAACTAATTAGTTAATTAATTAATTAATATTTACTTATTTATTTTTACATAATTCATTTTTATTATTTGTTTTTCTGGGCAGTGGGGCCCGTTCGTCAGTGACCCAGGGGGGTTAGCCCGCTGGTCAGTGGCACCAGGCCAGCGGATCGGGCGCTAGGCGCGCGGGTTTCGGGCGTAGCCTGGGCGCTGGCTTGGGCGAGACCAACGGCGCGGCCGGCCGGCGGGCAGGGACGGGCGTGAGCTCGCGCGGGGTCGGCGGGTCTGAGCGACGGTCGACGCGACCCGGGCAATTGTGGACAAGGGGCTGCGCGCGGAGTGGTGCGGGCGGGAGCGGATCAGGGCGGCGGAGGCCAGCGCGCGCGGTCGCGTGCGTCTGCGACGGGCACGGCACGGCGAGCGCGGTGCGTGCGGTGGGCGCGTGCGGCGGGCGCGGTGGGTGCGGTGGGCGCGTGCGGCGAGCGCGGCCGCGAGCGGAGCAGCGGGCCGCAGTAGGAGGCGGGCGCGTGGCGGCGGTGACAGAGAGAGAGGAAGGGGGCACGGGGTGTTCTCACCCCCGATGCAGGGGTTCACCGGCGAGGCTCGAGGGCGCGGGTCGGTGGTGCGGTCGGCGAGGCGACGGGAGGTCGATGCGGCTGTGGGGCGGCGCCGGCGGGTGGTGACGGGAACACGGCGCCGGGCGTCGAGGAGGCTGTTGGGGAGGAGGCGACGATGGGGACGACTGCGGCGACGCGGTGAGGGGCTCCGGGGCGCAGCGGGGACGGGCGCCGGCGTCGACGCACGGCGTCGGGGCTCGGCCCGATCCAGTTCTGGATGGGGGGGGGCGAATGGGGAGCGAGAGGGAGACAAGGGGGAGTGGGGATTAGGGTTTCTGTCGGTGGGGGGGTTGTGTAGTGGTAGGGTGGGCCGACTGGTTGTTGGCCAGATGGGCCAAGCGGCCCAGGGGGAGGGGGGTTTTGTTTTTCTTCCCTTTTGTTTTCTTCTGTCTTTTTCTTTTTATTTATTCTTTTGTTTGTTTTTATTTTACTTTCTTTCTGTTTTGTTTTTACTTAATATTCAAAATGATCTCTAAATTAGTAATAACACAAAACCCACTGTCACAAAAAGTTTTACCCCAAAACCATCTAGTTTAGTATTTTATTAATTATAAAAGCATTCAAATATTGGTTTTTGCTACTGTTTCTTGTTATTTGAGTTATTTAAATAATCCAGTCAAAGTTGCTTACGATTTTATAATTGCCTCTGAATTATTTGCTATTTAACGAACATTTTAGTTCTAGGTTTTGAGTAACTTTTATTTTCACTTTGAGTTTGAATTTCCAATTTGAATTTGAATTGGAAATGAGATATGAGCCAAATAATGATTAAGCACTGTTTAACATGATGACATGGCACAATCAAAGGGGTGATTACTGTAGCTAACCACTAGGGGTGTTACACGCAAGGGGGTGCACGTCTCAGCTACAGCAGCTCCATGGGCAGCCCGTGCGCACGGGGTCGCCTGGGAGGTGCAGTCTTCCTCCTCTTGGCCCTCTTCTTATTCCTTGAGGCCTTGGGGTGCTTCTCCTCCTCCTTTGGGGTGTCCCTTAGCTTCTTGGTGGCGTTGGTTTTCGTACCTAATGACACATAACGTATTTTGGTGAGGTAGCAACCAAGTTCCGTTCATGTCCATATGTATCTCAAGTAGGAGTGAGTTCACCTCGGTTCCTATGGCGCGTGCTCGATCTCTTGTCATAGGTCCACGTGGTGCTTGATGTGTTGGTGTAGAGTCCATGAGGACAACGGAAGGATGCTCCGCATCATCTCCCCCCCTTGGGTGAGATCTGTCCTCGGATCGTGATCTTCATCACCATGGTATGGGGTCAAGTCCTTGACGTTGAATGTGTCACTTACATTGTACTTATCGCGTGGGATGTCGATCTTGTAGGTGTTGTCATTGTATCGTGCTAGCACCTTGAAGGGTCTATCGGCTCGTGGTAGTAGCTTGGACTTGCGCTCATTGGGCAAGCAGTCCTTACGGAGATGTAGCCATACTAAATCGCCTGGTTTGAACACCATTGGGGTATTGTTGAGGTTGAGCTTGGTGGCGAGGCGGTGTACTTGTCGTTCGGTCGTGGACCTTGTATCTTCATGCACCTTCTTGAGGTAACTTGCTCTTGCACTTGCATCCATGTTTGCTCATTCTTGCAGTGGTAGAGGAAGGATGTCCAAGGGTGATAACGGATTGAAGCCGTAGACAACTTCGAAGGGGGACTTGCCGGTGGTAGAGTGTCTTGCACAGTTGTAGGCGTACTCGACGATGGGTAAACACTCCTCCCACTCCTTGATGTTCTTTATCAACACGCGTAGGAGAGTAGATAGCGTCCGGTGGTGACTTCCATTTGGCCATCGGTTTGAGGATGATAGGTCGTCGAGAATAGTAGCTTGATGCCGAGCTTGGCGCACAGTGTCTTCCAAAAGTAACTTAGGAACTTGACGTCACGGTCCGACACAATGGTCCTTGGCACTCCATGTAGCCTCAAGATTTCCCTACAAAAAAGATTTGGAACATGTGAAGCATCGTCTATCTTATTGCATGGGATGAAATGTGCCATTTTAGAGAATCAGTCCACAAAAACAAATACCGAATCCTTTCCATTTTGAGTTCTAGGTAATCCAAGCACAAAATCCATGCTAATATCTCCCTGTGGTTGATATGGAATAGGAAGTGGCATATGTAAACCATGAGATTGAGCTTGTGACTTAGCTTTGCGGCATGTAAAGTATCGATTGGTGAAGCGTGCAACATCACGGAACATCTTTGGCCAAAAGTACTTGAAGGAGAGTGTGGCAAAGGTCTTGTCGTGCCCGAAATGTCCCATAAGTCCTCTGACGTGAGCTTCTTGCACAAGTAACAAACGAAGAGACGACTCGGGTATACAAAGTTTGTTAGCGCGCATAAGATAGCCATTGTTGAGGTAATATTTGTTCCAACAAGTATTAGCAAGACATTTGACATAAGGAATCGCAAACGAAGAATCATGTGCATATAGATCTTTAACATGCTCAAAGCCAACTACATTCACTTCAAGTTGAGTAACTAACATGCACTTGTGGGAAAGGGCATCCACCACGACATTTTCTTTACCCTTAATGTATTTGAACCCATAAGGAAAAGATTTAATAAATTCACTCCATTTAGCATGCCATTTATTCAACTTGGTTTGACCTTTAACATACTTAAGTGTTTCATGATCGGTATGTATGACAAATTCATGTGGGCGAAGGTAATGCTCCCAAACATGCAATACTCGCACTAAAGCATATAATTCTTTGTCATAGATGGGATAGTTAAGTTGAGCTCCGGAAAGTTTTTCACTAAAGTATGCAATGGGTTGCTTTTCTTGCATCAAAACTCCACCAATACCATTACCACTAGCATCACGATGGACTTCAAAAGTTTTATCAAAATTTGGTAATGCAAGTAATGGTGCATGTGTAAGCAAATTCTTAAGCTCATGAAATGTGGTATCTTGGGATGGTCCCCAAACAAAAGGTGCATTCTTCTTACTCAAGGCATGCAAAGGTGATGCAATAGTGCTAAAGTCCTTAACAAAACAACAATAGAATCCGGCTAAGCCAAGGAAACTGTGCACTCATTGCAAGTTAGTTGGGTGTGGCCAAGTTTTAATAGCATCAATTTTAGCTTCATCTACATGAACACCCTTAGAAGACACAACAAAGCCCAAGAAAACAAGCTTGTCAACACCAAATGTGCATTTCTCCATGTTAGCATACAGACGCTCTTTTCTAAGAGTTTGCAAAATGGTCCTAATTAAGATGAGTGACATGATCTTTGAGACATTTGCTAAACACAAGTATATCATCAAAGTAGACCACAACAAATATTTCAATGTATGGGCGAAGAACATAATGCATGACACGCATGAAAGTACCTGGTGCTTTCGATAAACCCATAGGCATAACTAACCACTCGTACAGGCCAAATTTTGTTTTAAAAGTGGTTTTCCACTCATCACCTTGTTGTATGCGAATTTGGTAATAGACACTTTTAAGATCAATTTTTGAGCAAATTGTGGTGCCGCTAAGCTCATCTAGCATATCATCAAGGCGTGGAATGGGATGCCTATAGCGAACGGTGATAGCATTAATGGGGCGACAATCAGAGCACATGCGGAAACTACCATCTTTCTTAGGCACAAGGATAACCGGAACGGCACAAGGGATTAAGCTTTCAGGTACATGTCCGTTGTCGATGAGTTGTTGTACTTGCCTTTGTATCTCCTTGGTTTCTTCGGGGTTGACACGGTATGGAGCCTTGCTCGGTAGAGGTGCGCCGGGGATGAGGTCGATTCGTTGCTCGATGTCGCGTATAGGAGGTAGGCCGGGAGGTAGCTCATTGGGAAAGACATTCGCGAACTCCTGCAACAAAGTAGACAACACTAGAGGAAGATTGTTAGAAGTGTTAGTCCTTGCCACTTCATCTTTGCACACTAGGACATAGTGTATGACACTAGATGGGTTCTCACATGCTTCTCTCATGTCTCTTTTGGTAGCCAAAAGCACTAAGTTTTTCTTGTCGCTCATCGTGGAGGCGCTCATTTTTGGCTTGTGGCGCTCACTCTCATTTGGGTGGTTCACTCTCTCACTATTCTCTCCATGATGGGTGGTTGCTTTCTTGTCGGCGATCACTTGGCTTGGCGACATAGGTTGTAGCACGTACTCTTTCCCCTTCATCTTGAAACTATAGTTGTTGGTACGGCCATTGTGGATGACGTCGCGGTCGAATTGCCAAGGTCGTCCCAAGAGAAGATGCCACACAGACATGGGAACCACATCACACTCCAAGGTGTCCTCGTATGCGCCGATCTTGAAAGAGACTTGAACGGTGTGCTCCACTTGAATCGTACCGAAGTCGCTAAGCCATTGGACCTTGTAGGGGCGAGGATGCTTCATCTTGACCAATTGTAGCTTGGAAAGCTCTTCACTTGCTAAGTTGTGGAAACTTCCTCCATCGATGATGACCTTCATGGAACGTCCGTTGATTCCTGATTTGGTGTGGAAGATGTGGCACCAATGGTCTTTGTCTTGTTGGTGTTGAAGCATCAAGACCTTGGAGACAACAAGGGCGGGGCTTGAATCATTGTCGCAAAGGACTTGCTCATCTTGCTCTTCGTTCACACGCCGGTGCATGGCCACATGCTCAAGGGCTTCCATTTCTTCTTCACTCATGGAGTCATATGTGCCATCATCATTGGCAATCATGGTTCGCTAGTTGATGCATTGGAAGGACTTGTGTCCTCGGGCACCACATGTGAAACACTTGATAGAACTTGTCTTGAGGGGTTGTCCAATGGCACTGATGATGAGGGAGATTTGGACTTGTAGTTGCTTGCCGGTGGATGAGTCAAGGAAGGTGTCTCTTGCTTGGAACTTGACTTGTTGCCGGTACTTGTTGATGCTCTAGTTGAGGTAGGAGGTGCCGAAGTCATGGTAGCTTGAGTGTATGAGTCGTAGTTCTTGGAAGCGTACTTGGCATATTTGAAGTCATCTTGTACTTGTCGCTCTGCCTTGGTCGCTTGATGAACTAGCTCGAGAAGGTTGGAGTAGGGTTGGAAATCGTCAATCTTATTTATTGGATGATTGAGGCCGTTCAAGAAGTGTGCCATAGTTTGCTTGTTATCTTCCTTGACATTGGCTCTTATCATGGCAATTTCCATCTCTTGACAGTATTCTTCCATCGTCTTCGTGCCTTGCTTGAGAAGTTGCAACTTCTTGAAGAGATTGCGGGAGTAGTGTGTAGGCATGAAGCATGCTCTCATGACATCGTTCATTTGTGTCCAAGTCGTGATGGGTGGTTCGTGATATGTCTCCGGTGTATCTACTTTTCCTAACGCTTTTGCTCTTGTTTTGGACTCTAATTTGCATGATTTGATTGAAACGAACCCGGACTGACGCTGTTTTCAGCAGAACTACCATGGTGTTGTTTTTGTGCAGAAATAAAAGTTCTCGGAATGGACCGAAACTTTTTGGAGAATTTTTATGGAATAAAAGAAAAATACTGGAGCCAAGAACCACCGAAGGGGGGCCCCTGGGTGAGCACAACCCACCAGGGCGCGCCCCCCTCCAGGCGCGCCCAGGTGGGTTGTGCCCACCTGGTGGCCCCGCAAACCCTGACTCCGACGCTATAAAATCCTATTTTTGGAGAAAAAAATCAGGGAGAAAGAATTATCACGTTTCACGATACGGAGCCGCCGCCACCTCCTGTTCTTCATTGGGAGGCCAGATCTGGAGTCCATTTGGGACTCCGAAGAGGGGGATCTTCGATCTTCGTCATCACCAACCCTTCTCATTCCATGATGCTCCCCACCGGGAGTGAGTAATTCCATCGTAGGCTCGCTGGTCGGTGAGGAGTTGGATGAGATTCATCATGTAATCGAGTTAGTTTTGTTAGGGCTTGATCCCTAGTATCCATTATGTTCTGAGATTGATGTTGTTATGACTTTGCCATGCTTAATGCTTGTCACTTTGGGCCCGGGTGCCATGATTTCAGATCTGAACTGTTTATGTTATCACCATCATGTCTATGTTCTAGATCCGATCTTGCAAGTCATATTCACCGATTACGTGTCAAGATCCGTAAACCCCGGTGTGACAGTAATCGGGATACTTTCCGGTGATGACCGTAGTTTGTGGAGTTCATGTATTCACTATGTGTTAATGCTGTGTTCCGGTTCTCTATTAAAAGGAGGCCTTAATATCCCTTAGTTTCCTTATCGACCCTGCTGCCACGGGTGGGTAGGACAAAAGATGTCATGCAAGTTCTTTCCATAAACACGTATGACTATTTACGGAATACATGCCTACATTATATTTATGAACTGGAGCTAGTGCTGTATCGCCCTAGGTTATGACTGTTATATGATGAATATCATCCAACAAATTCACTGATCATATTGCTGTAGATAATTAATCTCTAGGTGTGGTTGAATTGACAACTCAGCTGCTAATACTTACAAGTATTCTTCGGTTCCCCTTGTGTTGAATCTATAAATTTGGGTTGAATACTCTACCCTCGAAAACTATTGTGATCCCCTATACTTGTGGGTTATCAAGACCTTTTTCTGTCGCCATTGCCGGGGAGCATAGCTATATTTGTTGAGTCACTTGGGATTATTGTCAATTTATTACTATGAAGAATCTGAAGGATACCAAGACTAAGATTTTTTCCACTAAGACAAGGGAAGGTAAGGAACTGCCATCACACTCTGCACTTGATTCACCTTCTATTTTGAGTAGACTTGCAACACCACCACATGCTATTAATTCTGATATGTCACAAGTTATTGATGATGCTACTTCTGCTATGAATGCTACTCATGATGATGCTAGTACCTTGCTTGATGATAATATGACACTAGGTGAATTTCTTGATGAACAAATTGCTAGAGCTAAAGATATTGAGAATGCTGAAGCTAATGAAATTATTGAAACTGATGAAGTACTTGAAACTGAAAATCTTGAAACACCTATTAGGCCTAGCTCTCCTAGATATGAATTGCCTAAGATACCTGAACATTATGTTATGGATGAGGAGACAGCTAGAGATTTTCTTGCTTGCAATGATAGAGATGATCTTAAGAAATTACTATGCAAACTGAAAGAAAAATCTTTGAATGCTAGAATGAAATGTGATACTAAGTTTGCTACATCACCTATCTTTGTTGATGATAAGGATTATGAATTCTCTGTCGACCCAGAGTTAATTACTTTAGTTGAATCTGATCCTTTCCATGGCTATGAAACTAAAACTGTTGTGGCACATCTCACTAAATTAAATGATATAGCCACCCTATTTGCTCATGATGAGAAGATTCGCTACTACTATATTCTCAAATTATTTCCTTTCTCATTAAAGGGTGATGCTAAGATATGGTACAATACTCTTGCTCCTGGTTGTGTGCATAGTCCCCAGGATATATGATTTACTACTTCTCTGAAAAATATTTTCCTGCTCATAAGAAACAAGCTGCCTTACAGGAAATATTTAACTTTATGCAAATTGAAGAAGAGAGTCTCCCACAAGCTTGGGGAAGCCTTCTCCAATTGCTTAATGCTTTGCCTGATCATCCTCTTAGGAAAAATGAAATACTTGATATCTTCTATAATGGACTAACCGATGCTTCTAGGGACTTCCTAGATAGTTGTATTGGTTGTGTTTTTAGGGAACGAACTGTTGAACAAGCTGAGGAATTATTGAATAATATATTGAAAAATTATGATGATTGGACTCTTCCTGAACCACCTCCTAAACCCACTCCGAAGAAGAGGGGTATCTTATATCTAAGTCCTGAAGATATGCAAGAGGCAAAGAAAAGTATGAAGGAAAAAGGTATTAAAGCAAAGGATGTTAAAAATTTACCTCCTATTGAAGAAATACATGGACTTGACACACCACCACCAAGGGTGGTAGAGGTAAATTCTTTAATGAAATTTGATGAAAGTGACATCCCTTACAATAATCATCCTAGTCAATGCCTTTGTGAGTTTGATAACTACATTAGAAAACAAGATCACTTGCATGAAAAATGTTATGAAACAATTGAAATACAATTCCAATATGATTGCTCGCTTGAGTGACTTGTTATTTAGAATCTCCAATGATGTTAAAGGTGTAGGAAAACATGCCTCTATGGTTCAAACCCAACTAGAACAAGTTGCTAAATCTCAAAGAGAGGTGCTAGATGAAATGAATAATAATACAAATGACCTTGCTGTTAGAGTAGCAACTAGAGGAGGTAAAATGACTCAGGAACCACTTTATTTCTGAGGGTCACCCTAAAAGAATTGAACAAGACTCTCAAAGAATTGACATTGATGCACCTACTCCTTCTAGAAAGAAGAAGAAAAAGAAAAATGGTAGGACTTTGCATGCCTCTAGTGAACCTGAAGTAGAAAAACCTCCTGATAATGATAATGATGTTTCTATTCCCGACGCTGAAACTCAATCTGGTAATGAACATTCATCTAGTGATAATGAAAAAGATAATGATGATGTTCATGAAGACACTCAACCAGGCAATGATAAATAAACAGATAATGATGTTGAAATAGAACCAGTTGTTGATCTTGATAACCCACAACCTAAAAATAATAGGTACGATAAAAGAGACTTTGTTGCTAGGAAACATGGAAGAGAAAGAGAACCATGGGTTCAAAAACCTATGCCCTTTCCACCTAAATCAACTAAGAAAAAAGATGATGAAGAATTTGAATGTTTTGCTGAAATGCTTAGGCCAGTCTTTTTGCACACTCGTTTGACTGATATATTAAAGATGGCCCCTTATGCAAAATATATGAAAGACATCATCACTAATAAGAGAAAAATATCGGAAGCTAAAATCTCCACCATGCTTGCTAATTATTCTTTTAAGGATGGAGTACCTAAAAAACATGGAGATCCGGGAATACCAACTATACCTTGCTCCATCAAAAGAAATTATGTCAAAACTACTTTGTGTGACTTAGGAGCTGGTGTTAGTGTTATGCCTTTCTCTTTATATAAAAGACTTGATTTGAATAACCTCACACCTACTAAAATATCCTTGTAAATGTCTGACAAATCAACTGCCATACCTATCGGTATTTGTGAGGATGTGCTCGTTGTTGTTGCAAATGTTACTATCTTAACTAACTTTGTTATACTTGAAATGCCCGAGGACGACAACATGTCGATTATCCTTGGTAGACCCTTTTTGAATACTGGAGGGGCTGTTATTGATTGCAATAAAAGCAAGGTCACTTTTCATATCAATGGTAATGAACACACGGTGCACTTTCCGAAGAAACAATTACATGTGAATGGTATTAATGTTATTGAAAAATCTCCGACACTCACTATTGGAAGTTTTCAACTACCTCTACCTACTGCCAAAAGGAAATATGAAATGCTTATTATTGGGGACATGCATATCCCCGTTAAGGGAACTTAGTGTTTTATGAAAGTTCTTCGGTTTCATGCTAATCGAAGGTCGTTGTTAATAAGACTTGATCAACTTTATTAATGGATCAATTTTGAGAGGTATGAAGTTGATGAATTTAGTAAGCACAACATTTTGCTCCCAACTTTTATTCTCTATTTTTATAGTCAAATAAAATAAAATGCCATGCTTTGTCTGTTTTCTGAATTTCCCGTGCAATAAAAAAATGACCCAAAAATAAAAGTTCTCAGAATGCCCTGAAAATTTAATACGATTTTTTTCTGAATTTTTAGTACAAATAACATCACAGGGGGGGTGCACCAGGTGGGCACAACCCGCCTGGGCGTGCCAGCAGCCCGAGGCACGCCTTGGTGGGTTGTGGTCCCCACGTGGGCCCCCTCACTTATCTCTTTAGCCCATGTCATCACCTACCTCCAGAAAAAAATCACCATTGCTCTCTCTCTCTCTCTCGTGTTCTTGCTCTCAAACCCGCGGATTTCGATCTCTTTGCTTGAAGCTCCATTTCCGAAACTGTTTTGGGGGATTGCTACTTGGTATGTGACTCTTCCATTGCTCCAATTAGTTTTTGCTTTAGTGGATTATATTTTGAATAATTAGCTACTCTTGGTGCTGCTATAGATGAGCTTGCATGTTGAATTCTTAGAGTTCTAAGTAGTTTGAATGCTCAATATAGCCTCTATGCCTCCTTATGAGTTGTTGCTATCAATCTTGTGAAGTTTTGTTGACAAAAATTTTGTGGACTAAAATTTTCAGAATTTTATTCATAGGAATAAGATGAGTTTCTTTAGGAAGTTTTCTTCCAAGAAGAGCTCTAAGGGAGTCATTGGGGAGTCATCAGACAACGATCTCCACACTCGGAGAAGGGCGGAGGTGCGGCCGTGCGAATGGCCGCATAACCCCTTCATGGATGGAGCCAGAATCCGTCAACAGTTCGCACAATTTGCTGCTAATGCTGGTCTCACTGACTTCATCGCAGCTGAGTGTGAACAATACCATCTCCTTACAAATTCCTTTGTGCAAAACTTTCATTTTCTGAGTAGGAATAACCCCCCTGAGGTGCAGTTTAATTTATATGCCGAAACCCGTCAGATACCACTTACTGATTTTTGTGATATATGCTTGATCCCTTCTGACGGGGAAATAAGAGAGCCTAGGCCTGCAGAGTTCGAAGGCTTTTATCATACTCTGTCAGTGGGAGATGAGAGAGGCGTGTCGAGTGTCACTGCTACTAGTTTGCAGTTTCCTGTTGTGCATTATTTTGCTCTATTTATTGCTAAGTGTTTAATTGCTAGAGAGAAGGTCGGTGCACTCTCTGTTCCTGACTTCGCCATTTTATGCTGCGCACTTTACGACGATAATAGCTATAGCCTAGGGGCTATTATTGCATGCCGTCTGCACCTTAACAGAGCCAAGGGAAAAATCCGGCGGCATTTATGCTACTCGCTTAGCGAGTCACTTTAACGTCCAGATTCGCCAACATGATTATCGTTTACCCAAGATTTATTTGGATCACCAGGTGATGAAAGATCACCAGTTTACTGATATTGATGATTCTATTAATAATATTCCTTACAACCTAGTTTTCAGTGTGGAAACCCGTGATATTATTCCGTTGCCTGCACCTGCTTTGTTTGATTCTATTGCCAGGGGCGGATACAAGATCATGCCTGAGGATATTATTGCCTACCGGAACGCCCAGGCAGAGGCAGAGGAGGAGCCTCAGTAGTGGGACGCTTAGGTGCCTGCTCCACAACACTTCAACGTGGGACCGGATGGCTACTACGAGTGGTGATTACCAAGCTAGACCAAAAGCTTAAGCTTGGGGGAGTACGTGTTTCCACCGACATTACATTCATGTTCACACGGTTCATTCCAGTTGTCGGTGTTCACACTTTTCCATTGTATTATCCATGCTAGATTTATTTTCTTGCTTTCTTCTTGTGTGTTTGATAAACTTTGAGAAAACTCAAAAATATTTCTCGCTTCTTTTTTGTTTTTCTTTTTAGTCTAATTTAGTTGTAATGTTAAAAGAAAACCCAAAAAGATTTCCTTGTTCTTCTTTTGCTTGTTGGGAGCTCTCCCGTGTAAATAGTTGTTCTCGTTTGTTTTTCTCTTTAATTTGCTTTCTTCAAGAAAAACTAAAAACTCCAAAAATATTTCAGTGTGTTTCTCTAAAATTCTTTTCCTTTTATTGAGTCGTACCAAGGAGAAGACCACGATGAAAATGTTGAGTGGCTCTCATATGCATTCATATTGATCTAATAAAGAGCCCATATTACCATGTCTTCTCCTTTTTGAATAAAATGTTTGCAGATTCCAGCTTAGTCCACGGCACTCTTGCACTATTATTATTTTCATATCATTCGGTCATGCAAGTGAAAGGCAATGATGACGATATTTGATGAACTCGCTGTGGCAGAGAGAAACTGGTGTGAACTCAACTTGTTATGTTTTTGTAAATATGTTTAACCTAGTATCCATGATTCAGCCTATTATGATCAAACATGTTTGCAATGACAATTAGAGATTATAGTTTCTCATGCCATGCTTAAGTAGTTAGGAGTGGATAATGATTTATCTTGGATGTCAACATGTGTTAAAATGATTGTGATGTGGTATGATGATATGGTATCCTCCTCTGAATGTTTCAAGTGGCTTGACTTGGCACATGTTCATGCATGTAGTTGAATCAAAACCAACATAGCCTCTATGATATTTATGTTCATGGTGTTCATATCCTACTCATGCTAGTATCCAATGTTACTTATGCATAATGCATGTTCATGACCGTTTTCGCTCTCTAGGTGGCCGCTTCTCAACCTATTTGCTAGCCTTCGCCTGTACTAAGCGGGAATACTGCTTGTGCATCAAAATCCTAAAACCTAAGTTATTCCAGATGAGTCCACCATATATCTACCTATATGCGGTATTACCCTACCGTTCTAAGTAAATTTGCATGTGCCATCTCTAAAACTTCAAATAAACATCCATTTTTGTGTGCCTAGATTGTTCATAGAGCGGCAGGAGGTAGTCCATATCTTCCATGCTAAGCGGGTTATTCTCATGATGAGTGTTTATTCACTCGTCCTCGCACGAGAGGGGCGGTAATAGGGATTCTGTAGGATCGAAAGTATGTCTAGAGGGGGGGTGATTAGACTACTTGACCAAATAAAAATCTAGCCTTTTACCAATTTTATGTCTTAGCAGATTTTAGCAACTTAACACAAGTCAAGCAATCAACCTACACATGCAATTCTAAGAGTATAGCAGCGGAATGTAAATCATTCCATATGAAGGTAAAGGGAGGAGTTTGGCGGGAGCAAACGCAACGTAGACACGGAGATTTTTGGCGTGGTTCCGATAGGTGGTGCTATCATACATCCACGTTGATGGAGACTTCAACCCATGAAGGGTAATGGTTGCGCGAGTCCACGGAGGGCTCCACCCACGAAGGGTCCACAAAGAAGCAACCTTGTCTATCCCACCATGGCCATCTTCCACGAAGGACTTGCCTCACTTGGGTAGATCTTCACGAAGTAGGCGATATCCTTGCCCTTACAAACTCCTTCGTTCAACTCCACAATCTTGACGGAGGCTCCCAAGTGACACCTAACCAATCTAGGAGACACCACTCTCCAAAAGGTAATAAATGGTGTGTTGATGATGAACTCCTTGCTCTTGTGCTTCAAATGATAGTCTCCCCAACACTCAACTCTCTCTCACAGATTTGGATATGGTGGAAAGATGATTTGAGTGGAAAGCAACTTGGGGAAGGCTAGAGATCAAGATTCTTGTGGTTGGATTGGAATGTCTTGGTCTCAACACATGAGTAGGTGGTTCTCTCTCAGAAAATGAGTAGTGGAAGTGTAGGCACGCTCTGATGGCTCTCTCACTAATGGAGAAGGAGGTGGAGGGGTATATATAGCCTCCACACAAAATCTAACCGTTACACACAATTTACCAAACTCGGTGGGACCGAATAGTGAAACTCGGTGAGACCGACTTGGTTCAAAATGTGAACGTTAGGCTTTTCGGTGGGATCGGCAATACCAACTCGGTGAGACCGATGCGCTATGGTTAGGGCGAAACCTCATCTCGGTGAGACCGACCACATGAACTCGGTGAGACTGATTTCAGTAATAAGTAAACAGAGACTTGGTCAGGCAAACTCGGTGGGACCGATCGCTCATTTCGGTGAGACCGAAATGTTACGAAAAGGAAACACAGATTTTGCATTGCCTACTCGGTGGGACCGATCGCTCATCTCGGTTAGACCGTAGCGTTACGAAGGGAAACAGAGAGTTTGCAATCCCATCTCGGTGAGACCAAGATCCCTATCGGTGAGACCGAACTGATTAGGGTTTCTAGCAATGGCTATGTCAAGTGAACTCGGTGCTGCCGAATAGATCAAATCGGTGGGGCCGAGTTTGACTTTAGGTTTAGGACATATGTGGAAATGAGAAAGTGGTTAAGGGCTTTTGGAGCATATCACTAAGCATTTTGAGCAAGCAAGCCATTAAGCAACACCTCATCCCCTTTTAATAGTATTGGCTTTTCCTATGGACTCAATGTGATCTTGGATCACTAAAATGAAAATGTAGAGTCTTGAGCTTTTGCCAATATGTGTCCTTAGCATTTTGAGGGGTCCACATCTCTAGTCCATGCCATACCAATCATTGAACTTTCTGAAACATTAATCTTGAATGGATATTAGTTCAATGAGCTATATGTTGTTATGAATTACCAAAACCACCCGGGGATTAGTTGCACTTTCAATCTCTGCCTTTTTGGTAATTGATGACAACATATAGATCAAAGCTTCGACAAATGATAATATAAATGAAGTACATCGTCGCTTTGAGAAGTATGTGATAAGCAAGAGCTCCCCCTAAATTTGTGCATTATTTAAAAATTCTTTTGAATGCAAATGCACAATCGATTAGGATCATGGGTTACTCTTCCATGTCACATACATCTTGGTGGAGCGCTCAAAATGATAGAATATGAAATATGCACTCATTACCAAGACAAGATGTGAATGATCATATATGAGAGATAGAATATCATCATTCAAGCACAAACATTAAAGTATGATATGATCAAGCACATGATCATATGAGTATCTCACACACACATAAGTAGAGTATCAACCAAACGAGCAAGCAAATAAAGTAGCAAGAGAGGCAAAAGAAGCAAAACACTCTCTCTCGAAGCCTATGATCTATACACTTTCTCCCCCTTTGGCAACAAGTTACCAAAAAGCTTGAAAATGCATAGTGCTATGCGGCTCTCTAAGCACGATCACCGGGAGCTCCGTAGTGCGAAGGTGGCGTGGAGAGGAGTCCTGCAATGAATGCATCCGAAGAGGTATGTGGAGCTGGTGGAGTAGCAACTGGAGGGACAATAGAGGCTGTAGCTGTTGGTGCTGATGTAGTAGCCCTTGTGTCACTGGCTGGCATAGTGACAGACCTTTGTGCCCTAGGCACTCTCTGAAATGCTTCAGTGGTAGCTCTCCCTCTTCTCTCTTCAGCTTCATCCTGGAGTTGCTCAACTGCGGTCTGGATCTCTGACCATGGATGGTCTACCAATTACTCTGGCCATGGTCTTCTTGACCCTTTCCTTCCTCTTCTTGCCTTCACCAGCCTTATTTGGTTCAAGAGAGATCCCAATGTCTTCCTGTGTTGAGGCTCTGGCTTTGGACATTGGGATCCTTCTGGCTGGTTCCTTCTTCCCCAAACCTGGCTTGGTTGAAGCTGCTGTGCCAAACTCTTTCCTGACAACCTTTTTCCTTGAAGTGACTTCCTCATCAGCCACAAAATCTTCATCTTCATCTTCTGAATCTGAATTCCTTTTCCTCCTCTGCCTAGTAGCAGCCTTAGGCAAGTTGCTAGGAGTACTTCTGCTCCCATCATCATAGCTGTCAGAGGGACTAGTGCCCTCACTTAAGTTAACCTGTTCCTCAGATCTGTTTTGGCTGTCACTGTTGTCTGACATGGCTGAAAGCTGAAAGCTGACCCTGTGAATAGATATAGTTGAGACAGAGTGGATGAGCATCACAAAGTGCAGAGATTTTGCAAAACAAATGAGTCAAAAACTTAGTTTTAGTTTTCTACAGAAGTCATTTCGGAGCTACCGATTTGTTAAACTCGGTGACACCGAAGCAATATTAGAGTCTAAACTAGTGAAATCAGTCAGACCGAGACACAGTTCGGTGACTCCGAGATTGCTAAGGTTTCACTGAGAATCAAACTCGGTCACACCGATTTGTAAGTTTTGGTCAGACCGAAAATCACAAGGGCAATGGCCTGGGCCAAATCGGTGAGACCGATTTCTACAACTCGGTCGGTCCGAGATGAATTCGACGGAAACCTAACCCTAAGTTTTCGAATCAAAACTAATCTAAAGGAGTTTTTGATTGGATAGAAGTATCTCAAACGTGGTAAGATTCATGGCATTGACCTAAGTGCAGGAATCAGAGGTAAAGATTGCACAAAGGGGTCGAGTTCATACCCTAACTCGGTGGTGAACTCGCTACGGCGACAACGGCGGCGAAGATTCCGTTGTGGCGGAGACCAGTGGCTGGAGGTCGCTGGCGACGGAGGAGATGATCCGGAGACCTCGAGTCGGCAGAGCTGGACAGGCGCGGGCGAAGGGTTTCGGAGAAATTTCCAAAATTCGACCCGTGGGTATATATATCCAGACCCTGTCGGTGTGACCGAGTTGAGCAACTCGGTGGCACCGAGATGCAGAATCGCAAGCGGTTACTGCAACTCGGTGAGACCGAACTGTTCAAATCGGTTGCACCGAGATTGAAACCTAGATCAACTCAATGAACTCGGTATGATCGAAAGGAATGAATCGGTCAAACCGAAATACATTGATAGGTTTTGGAAGTTTAAGTCTATGACGAATCGGTGGCTCCGAGTGCTCCTCACCCAGAGGGTTCGAATCTGACTTGATCAAACTTTGTGATGTAGCATGAATAGAGTTTGAGACGAGAAAAGCATAGATAGCTAGAGGGAGTACTTAGGCATTCTTGTCCATCCATTTGGCAAAAGAAAAGACCAAACAATCAAAGCAACAAATGGATGTCCTTTAATGAAGAAAATTATGCATCCAGCATGCTCATAGAATAAGATGGCAAATGAAATATGTGGCAAAGCATGCACAAACACTCTAGCATCTATCAAGCAATTGGCGATGACTAGGTCATCTATATATGAGTATATTGACTTAGGAGTCAAATGAGAACATTTGATCATAGGTCATACTCATCGTTTAAGCACAAGTGGGGTTACCACTTTTACATAAAGCATTGTTGTGTTCACACCATTAGAGTTGCTTTAGCTCAATTCTTAGAGTAAACCTCCCCCTAGATGTGATATCCCCCCTAAGAGGGATGAACTAACCTTGGGTTTTGTCGATGATGACTTCGTGTAGTTGTTGAAGATGTGGATGCTCAATGTTGATGTAGATCATTTGGAGCAATCCTTTGGAGTGAGTTGCACTTTCAATACCTACACGGGTTAGTCCCGCAAGGAACATGCAAGAATATCCATAGACATAGAGTGAAGTACACACAAGATGATGTCCATGAAAGCATTAGGTTACCTTGTCCTTGACTTACCAACAAGAGGGTTTGTGACTCCTTGAACTAGTGCAAGATGTGGAAGTTGATTGCACTTGTCCTTGCCAATATGAATATGAGTGAAGTACGTTGGCGGAGTCACCTTCATGAGCTCTATAGTTCTTCTTCTTTGGGACCCACATCATCTTGATGGGAATCCTTGGGGTTGTAGATGTACTTGATGAAGTAGAACTTGACGTAGTCTTGGGAACCCACTTGACCAAGGCCTTTGGAGCTTCTTCAAATGCATCAATCTCCTCTTGAAGCTTGTCCTTGCCTTTTAGCTTGTGGTCTTATGGTGGAAGATAATCTTGAACTTGTGTCCCCTTGAAGGAAGTAGGATCATACTTCTCTTGTTGAGGAACAAACTTCGTCTTGGGGTATTGATCTTCTTCCCACTCAACTCCATTGGCATTGAACTTTCGTTCAAAACCAACACCTTGATTCTTCCGGTGCCTCCCTTGCTTGCGTACAATTTCCTCAAATTGCTTACTTCCGGTAAGGCTCTTGTAAACACCTTTCTCTATAATTCCCTTCAATAAGCTATTTTCTTGCTCAAGTGTAACTTGGCTAAGAGAATCATTAGTGGAATCAAGAGAACTACTAGAAGCAACAATATTGGATTTAGCATGATTATTGTTACTACTAGAAGAAGAATCTTTCTTACTCTTGTTGCTAGATTTTACTTAAGGCATGTCAGTAGACAAGAGTAAACGCTTGGCAATGTAAGAACTTTTCTTCTGAAGATCATCATTGATAGCTTTTAAGAACCCATGTTCTTGCTCTAGGTTGAGCTTCCCGAAGCGTAGGTTCTCATGAGTCTTTAAAAGTTCTCAATGATCTTCTAAAGTAGTTTCATGAGCTAACTTAAGAGTGTTTAGTTCTTTAGTTAGACACTCAATCTTCTTCTTATCATTTTCATTCATTTCATCTTGATTAGCATGATTAATAGTAGTTTCATCATAGTTTTCATCACTAGCATTGTCAACAAGTAATTCATCATCACCTAGCAAATCATCTTCATCACTATTGAAATCAATATACTCGGGGTGTGATACCTTGGGGCCTTTAGCCATGAAGCATCTTCCAATCCCTTCATTTGGTGAATCAAATATGTCATAGGAGTTGGTTGACACAAGTGCAAGACCGGCAACACCTTCATCTTGAGTATATTCGGAGTCGGAGTGATAACTTCTCTCGGAGTGATGGTCCGAGTCAAAACCGGATACCCATTCACCAACATGAGCTTTATGTCTTCGTTTTGTATAGCTCCTTGATGACTTGTCCTTCCTTTCCGAATCCTTGCTTCTGCGAGAGGTTCTTCGTTCATAACGGTCATTTCTACTCCTTCTCTCTCTTGGAGGTGATTCTTCTCTTCTACTTCTTCTTTTAGGTGATTCTTCTTTTCTTTTGTATGGGGCCATACGCTCATTGGAGTAGTGTCCGGGTCTTCCACAACTGTAGCAATTTCGTTCACGACTAGAAGATCTTTTGTCATGGTAGGATCTTGATTTGGAACTTCTCTCTTTACTTCTACTCTTGTAGAATTTGTTGAAGTTCTTCACCATTAAGCTCAATTCCTCATTGAAGACTTGTTTTTCTCTTGATGTGGCAGGAGCATCACATGAGGCTTTATAAGCACCACTAGACTTGTTGTGAAGCTCTTCTTTGTCCTTGAGTGACATCTCATGAGCAATAATTCTTCCAATGACTTCCGTTGGCTTGAGATCTTTGTAATTGGGCATCATTTGGATCAATGTGCACACGGTATCATATTTTCCATCCAAGGCTCTTAGGATCTTTTTGATGATGAATCTGTCAGTCATCTCTTCACTTCCTAAGCCGGCAATCTCATTTGTGATGAGAGCAAGCCTAGAGTACATTTCAGCGACACCTTCACCATCCTTCATTTTGAACTTGTCAAGTTGACTTTGAAGCACATCCAACTTGGATTCCTTGACGGACTCGGTACCTTCGTGCATATCAATCAAAGTATCCCAAATTTCCATTGCATTCTCAAGACGGCTGATTTTGTTGAATTCTTTGGGGCATAATCCATTGAAGAGGATATCGCAAGCTTGAGCATTGTATTGCAGCATTTTCAATTCTTCCGCAGTTGCTTCGCGATTTGGTTCTCTCCCATTGAAGAATTCACCTTGCAAACCAATACACACAATAGCCCAAACGGTGTGGTTATGTCCAAGAATATGCATTTTAATCTTATGCTTCCAACTAGCAAAATTAGTACCATCAAAGTAAGGACATCTACGGTGGTAATTTCCCTCGCTAGATGCCATACTCTCCTAGGTTGTGAAACCAAGGCTATGATCACCAAGGCTATGGAAATCAAGGCAAATGGAGACCAAAGCTCTGATACCACTTGTAGGATCGAAAGTATGTCTAGAGGGGGGGTGATTAGACTACTTGACAAAATAAAAATCTAGCCTTTTCCCAATTTTATGTCTTGGCAGATTTTAGCAACTTAACACAAGTCAAGCAATCAACCTACACATGCAATTCTAAGAGTATAGCAGCGAAATGTAAATCATTGCATATGAAGGTAAAGGGGGGAGTTTGGAGGGAGCAAATGCAATGTAGACACGGAGATTTTCGGCGTGGTTCCGATAGGTGGTGCTATCGTACGTCCACGTTGATGGAGACTTCAACCCACGAAGGGTAACGGTTGCACGAGTCCACGGAGGGCTCCACCCATGAAGGGTCCACGAAGAAGCAACCTTGTCTATCCCACCGTGGCCATCACCCATGAAGGACTTGCCTCACATGGGTAGATCTTCACGAAGTAGGCGATCTCCTTGCCCTTACAAACTCCTTGGTTCAACTCCACAATCTTGACGGAGGCTCCCAAGTGACACCTAACCAATCTAGGAGACACCACTCTCCAAAAGGTAATAAATGGTGTGTTGATGATGAACTCCTTGCTCTTGTGCTTCAAATGATAGTCTCCCCAACACTCAACTCTCTCTCTCACATATTTGGATATGGTGGAAAGATGATTTGAGTGGAAAGCAACTTGGGGAAGGCTAGAGATCAAGATTCTTGTGGTTGGATTGGAATGTCTTGGTCTCAACACATGAGTAGGTGGTTCTCTCTTAGAAAATGAGTAGTGGAAGTGTAGGCATGTTCTGATGGCTCTCTCACTAATGGAGAAGGGGGTGGAGGGGTATATATAGCCTCCACGCAAAATCTAACCATTACACACAATTTACCAAACTCGGTGGGACCGAATAGTGAAACTCGATGAGACCGACCTGGTTCAAAATGTGAACGTTAGGCTTTTCGGTGGGACCGACAATACCAACTCGGTGAGACCGATGTGCTAGGGTTAGGGCGAAACCTCATCTCGGTGAGACCGACCACATGAACTCGGTGAGACCGATTTCAGTAATAAGCAAACAAAGACTTGGTCAGGCAAACTCGGTGGGACCGATCGCTCATTTTGGTGAGACCGAAACGTTACGAAAAGGAAATAGAGAGTTTGCATTGCCAACTCGGTGGGACCGATCGCTCATCTCGGTTAGACCGAAGCGTTACGAAGGGAAACAGAGAGTTTGCAATCCCATCTCGGTGAGACCGAGATCCCTAACGGTGAGACCGAACTGATTAGGGTTTCTAGCAATGGCTATGTCAAGTGAACTCGGTGGTGCCAGATAGATCAAATCGGTGGGGCCGAGTTTGACTTTAGGTGTAGGACAGATGTGGAAATGAGAAAGTGGTTGAGGGCTTTTGGAGCATATCACTAAGCATTTTGAGCAAGCAAGCCATTAAGCAACACCTCATCCCCTTTTAATAGTATTGGCTTTTCCTATGGACTCAATGTGATCTTGGATCACTAAAATGAAAATGTAGAGTCTTGAGCTTTTGCCAATATGTGTCCTTAGCATTTTGAGGGGTCCACACCTCTAGTACATGCCATACCAATCATTGAACTTTCTGAAACATTAATCTTGAATGGATATTAGTTCAATGAGCTATATGTTGTTATGAATTACGAAAACCACCTAGGGATTAGTTGCTTATGCCATTGATATGAGTTAATATAATTTTTAAGAGTTATTGTTGACATGGTTAGTTATAATCTTTGTTGAAAACCTGGGTGCTACTTAAGCTTATTTATGTAAACAAGAACAAAAGAGTTCGTAAAAGTTTTCTTTTTCACTTTCAGTTTATTAATTGAATTGCTTGAGGACAAGCAAAGGTTTAAGCTTCGGGGAGTTGATACGTCTCCGGCATATCTACTTTTCCTAATGCTTTTGCTCTTGTTTTGGATTCTAATTTGCATGATTTGAATGAAACTAACCCGGACTGGCGTTGTTTTCAGCAAAACTACCATGGTGTTGTTTCTGTGCAGAAATAAAAGTTCTCGGAATGGAACAAAACTTTTTGGAGAATTTTTATGGAATAAAAGAAAAATACTGGAGCCAAGAACCACCGGAGGGGGGCCCTTGGGTGAGCACAACCCACCAGGGCGCCCCCCTTCAGGCATGCCCAAGTGGGTTGTGCCCACCTGGTGGCCCTGCAGACCCTGACTCCGACGCTATAAAATCCTATTTTTGGAGAAAAAATCAGGGAGAAAGAATTATCTTGTTTCATGATACGGAGCTGCCGCCACCTCCTGTTCTTCATCGGGAGGCCAGATCTGGAGTCCGTTTGGGGCTCCGGAGAGGGGGATCTTCGATCTTCGTCATCACCAACCCTTCTCCATCGCCAATTCCATGATGCTCCCTACCGGGAGTGAGTAATTCCTTCGTAGGCTCGCTGGTCGGTGAGGAGTTGGATGAGATTCATCATGTAATCGAGTTAGTTTTGTTAGGGCTTGATCCCTAGTATCCATTATGTTCTGAGATTGATGTTGTTATGATTTTGCCATGCTTAATGCTTGTCACTTTGGGCCCGGGTGCCATGGTAGATCTGAACCGTTTATGTTATCACCATTATATCTATGTTCTATATCCGATCTTGCAAGTCATATTCACCTATTACATGTTATGATCCGTAAACCCCGGTGTGACAATAATCGGATACTTTGCGGTGATGACCGTACTTTGAGGAGTTCATGTATTCACTATATGTTAATGCTTTGTTCTGGTTCTCTATTTGTCAGATTCAGGGCTCCGCAGACCCAAGAAGGTTCGAACTCTGGGGCATGTGCGAAGGTCTCAACCTCTCAAGCTTAGAGCCCGTCGCCCCACAGCCTAGCCTAGCAAGATTCGCGTGAGCAAGGAAGAAAATGAACACGGCAGTTTACCCAGGTTCGGGCCACCTTGTGGTGTAAAACCCTACTCCTGCTTTGTGGTGGATTGGCCTCACGAGGGGCTAAGGATGAACTAGTACAGAGGATGAACAACCTCGCGAGGGCTCAGGGGTGAGAATGAGTCGACCACCTCTATGGTGGTGGCTAACCTATATTTATAGTGGCCTTGGTCCTCTTACCTCGAAACTTAGGCGGGAAGGGATACCACAGCGGCCAATTTGAAAGGGGACAAGTTGTACATCCTATCCTGACAAAAGGTGGTCTTCTCCTGCAAAGCTTCTGGTCGTGACGCAACGGTGGGCTCGGTGATGACCTCCACCTTGCCGAGCCTGTGGTCTTGGTCTTGTAGCAATGGAATGGAAACCTTTGGGAGATTCCTCGGGAACCCACGCCTGTCCTTGTCTCCTTAGCACCAAAGAGGAAACTGCCTCCTCTGCGCCCACTGGCGCCCGCCTAGCCTTGGTCGTCATGGCTCACGTCATCACAGCCCCGTGAGGCTGGGTACCTGCATAGAAATCTCCGCTCCTCGGGAGGCCGCTCCCTCGGGAGGTCTTGGTGTCGTCCTCCTTGCAAGGCCTGTCCCCTCGCGAGGGTCTTGTCTTGGTGGTCTTGGAGATGGGTTGTACCAGGCCGTCAACGGAGCCATGCCGTGGGCTGCAGGCAGGCAAGTTTGGGTACCCTGGTTCCCAGAACACCGACAGTAGCCCTCGGGCCCAAGGCACTCTCGGGCTGGCTTCGAGGCGAAGCCAAGGGGCAAGGGCGAAGCGCCGTGGGCCCCAATCACCTGCGGGCCAGGCTGACACGTGGCGCTTGACTGGACGCGGATGCCTCCACTTCCCCATGTCGCCTCGGTAACCGTTTCGAGTTGACAGCAGCCTGATGCATGCAGCAGGGCCATCATCACCCAGAACATGGAGGGGCGCCGGTTAGCAGTCAGCTGCCTATAAGAGGGCGAGGGAGGCGGAGCCCCCAGTCCATCTTCATATCCTTGCTAGCCCTCTCCCCTCACTCCTTCTTCATCTTCACCATGCCGCCGTCTTGCCGAAGCGTCCATGGCGCCAGTGAGGAGGATTTCCGCTGTGGAGAAGGGCAAGGCCCCACGTGTAGAACCGAAGTTGCCCCCTCCGAAGAAGAGACACGGTCATCCCTGCAAGGCCACCACAGTGCCCACAGCTATCCTACCCTGGTGCGAGCGCACTGCACCGGGGTTCCCCACCGGTGCTAGTGTTCGCGCCCAAAGTCCTGCTCGCGAGAGTGGCCGCGGCCGCGGGAGCCGCGGAGGACGAAACTGGGAAGGGGAGCATGCGACGGCCGCACGACCACTTCGCCCGCAAGCCCATGCCGGCGGCACGGCCCACGAGTTTGTGGTGTGGGCGGTGATGCTGCCACGCACATGGATTCGGCTCCCGCAGTCCCTGGCGGGGGAGATATCACCAAGGGGGCCCATCGAGCTATGGCTTCAGCACGACGGCTGCTGCAGCCAGGCCTCGCAGGCGGAGGTCGAGGCCACCTCCTCTGGTGATGCCTTCATGACCCGGGAATGGGGGGCGATTGCCCACGCGTGCAACTTGGAGGGGAGGCACGCCCTCCACTTCGAGTATGATGGGGCATCGACGCTTTTCTTCAAGGTCTTCGGAGAGGACGGCGAACGTCTGGAGTGCTACCCAAGGGGAGGCGGCCGCGACGGCGATCCCCCTGCTGACCGGTGAGGCAGCGAGGCCCCTGGCGGTGAACTTGCCCTTGGCCTTGCCCGCGATACTTCCAGCAGCAGTGGCACTTCCTCCTGACCAAGCTCAAGCGACGATGACTACTACGAGCCGCCGCGTCGCCGCGCCCGGGCCTAAGAGGGGAATGGCGTCGACAAGGCGTCATGACGTTGTGGGCGGCGCTGTCTGAGCCGCGGTCCTCGGGAGACCTTTTCTTTTGTTTCATTCCTGCATGAAGAATCATGAAGGGCCCCGCGGGGGTGTGTAAGAACCGTGATGCTTGCGCCTTAATGTTAGCATTCGCAACTTATGTCGTGATTGCGTCTCTCGCTTGGGCACGGGTCCCCTTTTGCTCCCTCGGTAGCTTAGTGCCCTACATCGACAGGACCCAGTCCACATGCAAGCTTTGGCCGTTGCTGGTATGCCAGGTCGCGATGCCGTGGTCAAGGCTAGGAGGCGAGCGGCCCGAGGTCCGGTAAGATCCCCCGAGGCGCGATGCTCGGGAGGTCCCCATTAGCGTGCAAGCAGCTCCCGAAGGCCTAAGAGGGAGATTTCCTTGCCCGAGTGAGGTCATAGGAGACAAGATGCCAACGACGAGGTTCACGCCTGTGCGTGTGAGGCGACTTAGCTTAGCGAGCTTGCGGCCTGCGGTGGTTTTCTCGTTGCGAGGGCGAGCTTCTTCGGATTTTGATTTTGAGCATGCTCCCTGTCCTGAAATAAATTAGGGCGAACCCCGCTAAGGGCGTGAGAGAACACTGATATCCATTATATTTTGAGAAGAGAGCACTACGTTCTGCAAGGTTTTGCGACCCCACGTCTCTCACTCATCATGGTGCTCTACGTTCTCAGGACTCGGCCCTCGAGCAGGGCTCAGCCGCCGCTGGTATGCCAGGTCGCGATGCCATGGTCAAGGCCAGGGGGTGAGGGCTCGAGAGCTAGTAGGAGCCCTTGAGACGCGGTGCTCAAGGGCCGCCCTTTTAACATGCATGCGACTTGCACGAGAAAGGAGTGGCTTGCCCCACGGGGGTGCCTAGGAGGGGTTATGCCCAATGGTACGTGGTGTAGCATCCTTCTAAAGTGGTAAGGTATTGGCGAAGCCGCTCGAGGTCCTGTCTCCGGAGGCTCCTGCGCATTAATCAGTCACGAAATACAAAGGGTAGCCGCGCTTGCTGTTCTGCCCATGATCTTTCCGCGAGAAGACGAAGGCACTAAGAACCTGGTGAGGTGACATGCGCAGGGCCGGCCGCGAGCTAGAGCTCAGTCTCTTAGGTTTATCAGCGCTACAGGGACAGACCCAAGCACAGGCGCCGTGCCAGTAGCCCCCCTCGCGGGACGAGCAAGAGGCGGGTTAGCAATGTGCGGGGACCGCAAGGGTAACTCCAGAGATGATAGATCGTCAGGCGCAATGTTAACAATCATAGTAACTCAAGCAGGCATAACTGGTTCAGAATACATGAGTCGAAATGATGCAGCTGCGAGGACGAGGCCCAGCAGCCTGAGGATAATGCAGCCCGGGGGGCACCCTCAATCTGAACAAACCAAAAAGTCACCTGGCGCCATCGTTGTAGGAGAGTCGAGGTAGCCGAAGACGCTTGCTGCAGAAATTACACCTCACGAGCTGGGCGGCTCCGGAGGCCCGCCGGGCTCGCGAGGGTCCGGCACTTCCTCCAACAGGACCGCCTGGCGCCTGGCCTCGTGAGCCACCACGGCACTCTGCGCGAAGCGCTAGTATGAGGCGGCCACGTTCAGCAGGCCAAACGGCAAGCGAACGTAGCTGCAGGGGTAGCCCCACTCCAGCCGACGCAGGACGGCCAGAAGAGGTCCTGCGAAGCAGCCCTGTTGAGGTCTGGGATGTTGACGTAGACGCGCAACTCGCTGCCCACATCAGGGGTCACAGCTGCACTGGGAGGCCATGCGGGGCGACGCTCGCCTCGCATGGCCCTTGCCTCTTGAAGCTCCTCGATCGCCTTGACGATGAACTCTCGTGCACATGGCGCCTCGCGCCATGTGCCTTGCTCACGGGGACGCGCCTCGAAGCACGCCTCCAAGTAGTGCCCGAGCACCTCCCTCGTCGCCCTGGTCAGGTCAGAGGCTCTCCAGACAAGAGCCCCCAAGCCCGTCCCGAGGGAGGCACCGGGCGCGCCTTCCTATGCGGGAGGAAGAGGCGCCCTAGCAGCAGGTGCAGGGCCTGAAGTACCGCCGGCAGGTGCGCCAGCCCCCTGACGACTCTTGAGGAGCAGCTGCTTCTTCTTCTTCTTGGGTGTGGTCTCAGGAGGCAGGACGGCACCCTCATCATCTGGGTTGTCAGCCGCCGCGGCTTGGTAGGTGCGCTCAAGGGAGCACACCGCATCCTTTTCATCATAGGCGACCGTGATGATGCCACCATTCCCTCGCATCTTGAGGACATTGTAGCCGTGGTGGGTTGCCGCCATGAACTTGGCGAGGGCCGGATATCCAAGGATGGCGTTGTACGGGAGGCCGATGTGAGCGACGTCGAAGTCGATGAGCTTGGTGTGGTAGTTGTTGCGGTTGCCGAAGGTGACAGGGAGGCGTATCTGCCCCAGGGCGATGGTGGAGCCGTCGGCCACTCCTGAGAAAGGCTTGTTTGGTAGTAGCTGATCATAGGGCACTTGGAGTGTCTCGAACGTCTCGATGGAGAGGACATTGAGCCCCGCGCCACCGTCGATGAGGGTCTTGGTGATGAGGACGTTGTTGATGGTGGGCGTGCAGAGCATGGGAAGCGCGCCTCCGGCGGCCGAGCACTTGAGGTGATCCTTGGAGTCGAAAGTGATAGCATACTGCGACCGCTTGAGGGGACGCGCGGCCTCGAGCCTCGGGAGGGCAACGTTCACCTCACGAGCGAACTGCTTGAAGATGCGTTGTGAGGCTGGGGCCTGCGCACCACCCAGGATGTAGGTGATAGCACGAGGTTCTTGGAAGCCCCTAGCCTCGTCATCCTGCTGGTTGTCATCGTTGCTCCTTGGCGGCGGTGGAAGCGGAGGGAGGCCAGCATTGCCCTGAGGACGGGCCTCATGAGGCTGATCACACCAGAACCCGTCGCGAGGCTTGTCGCGCCAGCGGTCCTCACGAGGCTGATCGCGCCAGTACTGATGGGGGTCGCGGTTGTCCCAGCGGCCTCCGCCGCGGCCTCCTCCACGGCCGTAGCCCCGGTCACCACACTTGGGGCAGCGACCAAGGTGCCCATCGTGGAGGGCCCTGAGCTCTTGGCAGTCGTTGGTGTTGTGGCTGTGTACGTTGTGGAAGATGTAGAACGGGCGATTGCCCCTGGGGGGTTCGTCGTGGTCACTACCGCGCTTCATCTCAGGTTCAGTCGCAAGTACGGCGGGACCCTTGCGCTTCGCCTCCTTAGCCTTGGCCTTCTTGTCCTCGGGGTCTGCCTCATAAAGCTCCAGGAGGGAGAGGCGGCCCTCCTCGGCCCTTGCACAGTTTGTTCGCCAGGTTGAACATCTCCAGGGCTGAGCACAAGTCCTCGTTGATGGCGAGCTCCTCCTTCATCTTGACATCCCGGACGCATTCAGAGAATGCCGAGATGATGGCCTCGTCGGATGCCTTCGGGATCCTGAGACGGACGTTTGTGAAATGTTGTATGTACTTGTGCAAGGTCTCGCCCGGCTGCTGCTTCAGGCGTCGCCGGTCGCCCACTACAGGAGCGCGGCCGTGAGTACCCTGAAAGTTGGCGATGAAACGCTCGCGAAGCTCGTCCCAGGAGGAGATCGACCCCACCGGGAGGTTTAGGAGCCAAGAGCGCGCGCCTTCCTTGAGGGCCATGGGGAACTAGTTCGCCATGACCTTGTCATCGTCGTTCGCCGCTTCGATGCTCAGCGCATAGAGCTAGATAAATTCCACGGGGTCAGGGGTGCCGTTGTAACGTGGAGGCAGGTCCGGCTAGAACTTGCCGGGCCAGACGACGCGACGCAGCTCCAGGGTGAAAGCACAGCAGCCTGCCACACCCACAGGTGCGGGCTGCATGGGCGGAGCTCGGTCTTGACGCCCGCGTGCCGTGACATCCGGCGGTGCCCGGTCCTGGTGCTGGCGTTGTGGCGCCGGGAGCGCGTGCGCGTCGGCTTGCGGGCGTTGGATCACCTGGCAGCTTGCTTCATCGCACGCCGGCACCCCACGCGGTGGGTCGCGCTAGGGCGCGTCACGCCTGGGCTCGAGGTTGGCGCCGCGCAGAGGAGGAGGAGGAGGTGCATCGTGATCCATGTCGCCTGCCTGAGATGGCGGGGGAAGGAGCGAGCAGGTCGGTGCAGGGGCCTCGCCGGTGGCACTGATGAGCTCAGCGACGCGGCCAAGCTAGTCGTCATAGAGGTCGTTGGCGGGGCGATAACGCAGGAGCTCGCACGCTAAGAGCAGTGCGGCCTGCGCGTTCACTGGCCCACGGCGAGCATGGGAGGATGACGTCGTGGCTGGAGTGGGCGATGGAGTTGCGGTGCGGCCATCACGCCGCACAGAAGGTGGCAGCGACGAATCATGCTGCTCACGAGCAGCAGGATCAGTGGCAACGTTAGCCATGGGGGAGGCAGAGCGGCGAGGAGCGCCGTTGCCCACGGGTGCTATCTGGGCGACACGAGAGGCCCGGCGCTTGGCCCGGACTTGGCGAGCGTCGGCCATGGGAGCGACGGAAAGGAGACGAAGCGAACGGTGGAAGAAGGACTTCTACACGCCCCTACCTGGCGTGCCAAATGTTGGATTCAGGGCTGCGCAGACCCAAGAAGGTTCGAAATCTAGGGCATGTGCGAAGGTCTCAACCTCTCAAGCTTAGAGCCCGTCGCCCCACGGCCTAGCCTAGCCGGATTCGCGTGAGCAAGGAAGAAGATGAACACGGCAGTTTACCCAGGTTCGGGCCACCTTGCGTTGTAAAACCCTCCTCCTGCTTTGTGGTGGATTGGCCTCACGAGGGGCTAAGGGTGAACTAGATGGATGAACAACCTCGCGAGGGCTTGGGGGTGAGAATGAGTCGACCTCCTCTATGGTGGTGGCTAACCTATATTTATAGTGGCCTTGGTCCTCTTCCCTCGAAACTTAGGCGGGAAGGGATACCACAACGGCCAATTTGAAAGGGGACAAGTAGTACATCCTATCCTGACAAAAGGTGGTCTTCTCCTGCAAAGCTTCTGGTCATGATGCAGCGGTGGGCTCGGTGATGACCTTCGCCTTGCTGAGCCTGTGGTCTTGGTCTTGTAGCACCAGAATGGAAACCTTTGGGAGATTCCTCGGGAACCCACGCCTGTCCTTGCCTCCTTAGCACAAAGAGGAAACTGCCTCCTCTGCGCCTGCTGGCGCGTGCCTGGCCTTGGTCGTCATGGCTCACGTCATCGCAGCCTCGTGAGGTTGGGTACCTGCATAGAAATCTCTGCTCCTCGGGAGGCTGCCTGGGGAGGCCGCTCCCTCGGTAGGTCTTGGTGTCGTCCTCCTCCCGAGGCCTGCCCCCTCGTGAGGGTCTTGTCTTGGTGGTCTTGGAGATGGGCCGTACCGAGTCGTCGAGGGAGCCATGCCGTGGGCCGCAGGTAGGCAAGTATGGGTACCCTGGTTCCCAGAACGCCGACACTATTAAAAGGAGGCCTTAATATCCCTTAGTTTCCTTATGGACCCCGCTGCCACGGGAGGGTAGGACAAAAGATGTCATGCAAGTTCTTTCCATAAGCACGTATGACTATTTACGCAATACATACCTACATTATATTTATGAACTGGAGTTAGTGCCGTATCGCCCTAGGTTATGACTGTTATATGATAAATATCATCCAACAAATTCACCGGTCCAATGCCTACGAATTTTCCATATATTGTTCTTGCTACGTTACTACTGTTGCTGCTACTGTTACAATTGCTACAAAATCATTGCTATCACTGTTACTGTTATTATTACTATCATCACTGCGATCAAAACTATCATATCACTATGCTACTGATCATATTGCTGCAGATAATTAATCTATAGGTGTGGTTGAATTGACAACTCAGCTGCTAATACTTACAAGTATTCTTCGGCTCCCCTTGTGTCGAATCTATAAATTTGGGTTGAATACTCTACCCTCGAAAACTGTTGCGATCCCCTATACTTGTGGGTTATCAGTTTGCCTCTCTCCCGTCGTCTTGCGAGCACTTGTTCCCACCAAATGAGGACGTAGTCTTTAAATTTGAGAGATGCCATGGCGATCTTCTTGTCCCCATCGTAGTTGTGAAGACGGAATATATTGTCGACCTTCAATGCCCATGAGAGATATTCTTCGGGATCGGTGCATCCGGAGAACTTGGGCATGGTGAACTTGAGCTTGTCATAGCATAGTTCTTCATCATGTGGATGAGGGTGGTGTCGTGCTTGGCATGGGGGAACGTCTTCAATTTCACGGTCCTCTTGATGGACTCGCTGATGGGGTCGAGCCATATGTGCTCAGTTTCTTCTTTCTTGTTGCTCTTCACGTCGACTAGCTTCTTCTTGTCATTCTTGTCGTAGTGCTTCCTCTTGTTCACGCACTTGGCGGCTTCATTCGGCGATGGCTGGAGTGGCCTCGCGGAGTGCGTGTTGTGCTTCGTGGGCTTGTTCTTCTCGGCGTCTTTGTTCTTGTTGCATTGCATCGCCGTCTTGAGATGCTTGATGTTGCAGTTGTGGACGTTGCTCTTGGTCTCGACATCTCCTGCTTGGTGTCGCTCTTTTTCACGAGCTCGGACTCGGTCTTGCAAACCATTGCCATGGAATGGATTTTCTTGAGCTTGGCGATCTTGAGTGTCATCGCGTTGATGAGAACGAGCTTGAGGAGGACTTGCATCCGAAGAAGAGTACGATGAAGAGTGTCTACTTGAATGTCTCCGTCTTGGAGAACATGTGGTTGAGGATGCGCTGCTCACGATCATGTTACAAAATTCTTCCATTTGTGTAGTGAGCTTGGCGTCGAGGTAGTCCCGTTGTCGTTCTTCCGATTGGCGTAGGTCGGTGGCGAGTTGCTCAATGCGATCACCCAAAGCTTCACTTTCTTGATGCAGAGCTCGTTGGGAGACGAAGAAGTGGTTCTTGGTGACATAGTCGCGCTCGTCATCTTGCTCCTCGAAGAGTGGGTTCGCCGAAGAACTTGGCCTATCCATCGTAACCAAGGGGTGATGAGTAGGAAAATGAGAGAACTATACCAAAGTTACCTTTTCCGAAGAGTGTGGATGTATCGAGTATCACTCAACGGAATGCTATAATAGTAGAATTGGTACCGAGTTTGTTTTCTCACACCTACAAGTAAAAGGCTTATGGAGCATCTTGGTGAGGAAGTGGCACAAATAATTCAAGCAAATGTTAGTCAAGATATCGAAAATGTTGAAAAGATGTACAAATTTCAAGGCAAATAGAGCAAACCCAAGGATATCACTAGGAACACACACACGGAAGATAGATGGGATCCGCACAACCAAGGAATGAGCTCAAAATGTGTAACCACGGAAAATGCTCTCATTGTACGGATGCTAGAGAGACGCTAGCTCGATTGCTCAAATGGGCTAGATACGCTTGCACCTACCTATGAGAGAAACGTGTCGTCTTCAATCCCAAGTATCCTATGTATGTATTGACCAAGATGATGTAACTATGCAAAATGGCTCAATGCTATTGCTTAAAAGCTCTTTGTTTCTCTTCTTTTGCTTAAAAGCTTTCTTTCATTCTTTTTTTTTACTATGCCACAATGCTTGATATTCGAATCGGAGTATGAGACAACAAGTATGGTATGGATGGGAGAGACTTATGGCACAATTATGATAGCAAGATGAATGCACGCTAAATGTAGCTATGCGGGATACGCGTATCACTAAAGGTGCACAAAGAGCGTGGCCCGGCAATACTCAACTCGCTAGTCTCAATGGGAAAGTGACGCAAAAATGGCTCAAGGCGGTTCTGCGACAGGCAGGGCAGCCGGGTGAACCATAGGTAAGTCCGTCAAGAGCTCACTAAGCCACTCTGCTTCAACAGTGGCAGTGTCTAATGTTGTGAGTTCTGCTTCCATAGTTGACCCCATTAAGATGGTCTGCTTGCAAGACTTCCAGGAAACAGCGCCACCACCAAGTGTAAAAACATAACCACTTGTGGCCTTAATCTCATCAGCATCAGATATTCAGTTTGAGTCACTATAACCCTCCAGTACCCTCGGATACTCGGTGTAGTGAATCCCATAGCTCACAGTGCCTTTCAAATAACGCATAACTCTCTCAAGCGCATGCCAATGATCATCCCCTAGTTTTGACACAAACCGACTCAGTTTGCTCATAGCAAAAGAGATGTCAGGCCTCGTGACACTCGCCAAATAGATAAGCGAGCCAATAATATGAGAATACCTTAGTTGATCTCTACCAATCCGTTGATTCTTTCGAAGCAACGCACTAGCATCATATGGAGTTGGAGAAGGCTTGCAGTCGCTATACCCAAAGCGACTCAAGACCTTTTCCACATAGTGAGACTGAAGCAGTGTAATCCCACCATTCTCATTTCTCAATAGCTTGATGTTTAAGATAACATCAGCTACTCCTAGATTCTTCATCTCAAAATAACAAGATAAGAAATCCTTAACCTACTTGATTAAATCAATTTTGGTTCCAAAGGTTAGTATGTCATCGACATACAAACAAAGAGTAACTCCTTCGCCCCCACCATGGTGATAGTACACACACTTGTCACCATCATTTACTACAAAGCCTGCAGCAGTTAATGTTCTTTCGAACTTCTCATGCCACTCCTTAGGAGCTTGTTTAAGGCCATATAAAGACTTTAATAACTTGCAAACCTTTCCTCCAGGTACTACAAAGCCATCTTGTTGATCCATGTAAATTTCTTCCTTCAACTCTCTATTGAGGAAAGCCGTCTTAACGTCCATTTGATGAACGAGAAGACCGTGTGAGGCGGCCAGTGATAGTAGCACCTGAATAGTGGTCAGTCTAGCCACAGGTGAGTAAGTATCAAAGTATTCTTGACCTTCTTTCTGGGTATAACCCTTGGCCACAAGTCGTGCCTTGTACTTTTCAATTGTACCATCAGGTCTAAGCTTTTTCATGAACACCCACTTACATCCTACAGGTTTGCACCCATAAGGAAGATTAGTGATTTCCCAGGTTCCATTAGCTAAGATGGATTCCATCTCGCTGTCGACAGCTTCCTTCCAGTAGTCAGCATCAGAAGATGCATAGGCTTCCGAAATAGTCCTGGGTGTGTCATCCACGAGGTACACAATGAAATCATCACCAAAGGACTTTGCAGTCCTCTGTCTCTTACTCCTTACAGGAGTTTCATTGTCATCCTCAATGGGATTCTCAACGTGTTCCATCGCAATGGTGGGTTCAGGAATTACGGCAAATTACTCACTAGATGGAGTAGGTATTTCCTGATTTGATGAACTCGACATATCCTTCATAGGAAATATGTCCTCAAAGAAAGTCGCATCATTCGACTCCATAATTGTGCCAACATGCATGTCGGATACCTCAGATTTTATTATCAAAAACCTATAGCCAATGCTATGAAAAGCATAGCCCAGAAGAACACAATCCATGGTTTTTTATCCCAGCTTGCGCTTCTTGGGAATTGGTATATTGACTTTCGCCAAACAACCCCAAGTACGTAGGTAGGAGAGTTTCAATCTTTTCCTTTCCCATTCCTCAAAAGGAGTCATGGTCTTATGCTTTGTGGGAACTCGGTTTAGGACATGACATGCAGTCATTAGCGCCTCCCCCCCACTATGCCCTGGAGAGACCCGATGTGTCTAACATGGTATTAACCAAATCTGTTAGAGTTTGATTCTTTCTTTCGAATACCCCATTTGACTGAGGTGAGTAGGGAGGCGTCCTCTCATGGATTATACCATGTTTCGCACAAAAGAAATCAAATTCATTGGAAAAAATACTCTCCACCATGATCTGACCTAAGCCATTTAATTTTTCGGTCAAGTTGGTTCTCTGCTTCAGCTTTATAGTTTTTGAAGAAATTTAAAGCCTCATATTTTGATTTCAGAAGATACACATAACAATATCTAGTGGAGTCATCAATCAACATCATGAACTATTTCTTTCCACCTTTTGTCAACACGCCATTCATTTCACAAAGATCAGAATGTATAAGCTCTAGTGGCGCCAAGTCTCTTGCCTCTGCAGTCTTATGGGACTTGCGAGGTTGCTTAGCTTGCACACACACTTGGCACTTGGATCCCTTGACAGTGGTGAATAAACTCATATTGTCTAGCCGCGTCATGCAACCAAAGTTAATATGACAAAGTCGTGAATGCCAAATATTAGACTCATTATCGTGGCAAACATGATTAATAACTTTAGTGCAAATATCTAACAAAGACAGGCGGAACAAGCCTCCGCACTCATAGCCTTTTCCAACAAATTGTCCACACTTAGAAATTACAACTTTATTGAACTCAAAAACCAACTTAAAACCGTCTCGACATAGACAGGAACTCCTGACGAGATTCTTATTGATGGATGGCACATGATGAACGTCCTTCAGACGCATGATCTTTCCCCGAAGTAAACTTCAGATCGACCATATCGACACCTCGAACAATGGCATGTGACCCGTTCCCCATCAGCACGGGAGAAGTCCCTGTGACCTGGTAAGAAGAAAACATGGAGGAGTCAGCACAAACATGTACATTGGCACCGGTGTCAATTAACCAATCAGGAGATTGAAATACTAAAAGGATGGTAGGAAAAATATCGTGCCCAGATTCCTTCATATCAGTATCACCGATGACAACATTAGCAGACTTGTCGCTCTTCTCATGTTCATACTCCTCAAAGTGGTTAGGACATCTCGGAGCCAAGTGATTAGGATCACCGTAGACATGGCAAAGTCCCTTCCCTTCTTATGAGAATTCTTCTTGAAGTTGGTAGGATGTGACGGCTTGTTCTTTGCATCAAACTTGCCTTTGCTCTGAGTTTTGTTCGTGTTGTTTTTTAACTTGTTGGGCTGGAAGCTCTTCTTCTGTACCATGTGGGCACTAGAAGCTCCCTCAGCAACTCGAGCATGTGTGTCTTTTGCTCTCGCCTTCTCTTCAACATCAAGAGTACCAATGAGATCCGAAATAGAAAACTCCTGTCTCTTGTGTTTCAGGGAAGTAGTAAAATTGTTACATGAAGGTGGAAGCTTGGCAATGATGCCTCCGGCAACAAATTTGTCCGAAAACACTCACCTGAAGTATTCATGTTCCTTTGCAAGTGACTGTATCTCATGAGCATGCTGGACAACAGAGCGCTCATCAGTCATCTTGTAGTCATAGAATTGCTCCATGACGTACAACTCGCTGCCGGTGTCTGAGGCCCCAAACTTGGCCTCAAGCACAGCCCACATGTCCTTGCCGTTGTCAAACGACATATACGAGTCCACAATGGAATCGTCAAGAACACTCAGAAGGGTGCCTTTAAAGAGAGTATCGATCTTCTCAAAAGCTTCCTACTGTGCAGGATTAAGATCGCCCTCAGGCTTGCCCTTGGTTGCGTCATAGCAGTACATGGTCTGAAACCAGTAAACTGCTCTTGTGCGCCACCTCTTATATTGCACCCCCTTAAAGGTAGGCGGCTTCAGATGCGCAACAAAACCACTCGGAGTAAATTGCCTATAATTGGGTTTTTGGATTGTTGAATATATGAGCAAATTACTATGAAATTTAATCCGAATAAGCACAAAATAAATCATGACAGCAATAACAGAGATTGAACTAATCATACAGACTAGCATAGTAGATGAACAGATCGAATCTAGGGTACAGACTAGAAACATGAATTCTACCACGATCTCGAACAAGAAGGACATAATCACATATGGTGCAATGGGAGCAGCACCGTTAGCGTTGATGTTGTCGCCCATGTCATTGAGGAAGAGGTTGCCGAGGTCGGGGAAGAAGTTGTCGTTGGCGAAGTCGTCGCTGCCAGCAGTCGCGCGAGTGCGCTCCCCAAAAACCTGATCGCCCCTCTCGCGTATAGGATCACGAGAGGCGGGGTTCTGAAGGCCTACTGTCCCTTCTCGCGGTGCATGCCAGAAGAAGGGGTGGAGAATACTTGCGTGGCGACACAATGATCTAGAACTGTGTGAAGCCATATGTTGTGGCGATGGCTAGGGTAGACGTCTGCCTGACTATATAATGCGGGCCGGGGTAGGTCATGGAGAAAACCCCACGTTCAAGTAACAGCCCCACGATCCAAAAGAATCAGAAACGGATGAGTAATTAATGCGTCCATTAATTATTAATTAATGACTTATTAATTATTCCCGAGCAACAAAAATATAGACAACATGCATAGCGTTCTCCTTGGCTCGGCTCATTCCTGCAACTCGCGGCGCGACACATCATGACAAGGCGAGGCAAGGTGTGGCGAGGCGAGCGAGGAAGAGGAGCGCGCGTGTAGGTCTCCTCTTCTCATGCTCATACAAGTGGTAGAAGAGCTCACCTTCTAAAGAGGTGCAAGTCTCACTCAACTTCCGGGGTGGGACTAAACTTTAGTCCCACTCACACCACTCACAAGCTATGCATGAATGGGCCAAGAGAATTTCAGAATTTTTAGTTGGTCTTTGGGCCAAAGGCCTACTAGTAAATTCCAACAATCCCCCACAAAGTCTCATTGGCACATCTCATCATTTAGTTCCAAAACATTGTTTATATACCGGTGCTCAGTGGAGACTGTAAAGCTGAACTTCCACTTAGAGGTTTATGCTACACTACATCACAACTTGAATAGTGGACTATGCCTTGAACTACAAGTTTTCTGCGACACTAGTTTCACACAAATTCTTGACTGATACTGGGCTGCCGCAAGGCTTCCCCGCGGGTGGAGCGTATACGTCATACTCCAGGGCCTTTCATGAATTTATTAGAGAACACCCAATTCTCACAGACTGCGACGTTAACAGTCAAATTCATATAAGTGTGTTCCTCAGGAGATGCTCTGCAGGACAGCATCTCTGCTTACTCAAATAAGCCACTTGGAACACATTAAGATAACTATCAACTTGCCATGCATATCAGGAGAGTATTGCATCTTCACGGAGAGGGATAATTAAAATAGGGATACTCTCCTCCTAGCTGACCAACAGATTGTCTCCCACTTCTACTTCACGGGATCTCCGATCACATAGAGTGGGTTACCACTATGGACAACTCATGCGATGGGTCTCAAACCTAGCTCCATCGATGCATTATCTATCACATTACGTGATAAACCCTTTGTGAAGGGATCTGCCAAGTTTTTCGATGTTTGGATATAATCCAACGTAATAACTCCGGAGTTCCTCAATTTTCTGACAAATTTTAGTCTCCTCTTCACATGCCTTGAGGACTTCTTATTATCTTTAGAACTGTTTATCTTGACGACCACAGTTTGATTATCACAGTTCATCAGGATAAGGGGTATTGGTTTTTCAACCATAGGTAAGTCCATCAAGAGCTCATGAAGCCACTCTGCTTCAACATTGGCAGTGTCTAATGTTGTGAGTTCTTCTTCCATAGTTGACCTCATTAAGATGGACTGCTTGCAAGACTTCCAGGAAACAGTGCCACCACCAAGTGTAAAAACATAACCACTTGTGGCCTTAATCTCATCAGCATCAGATATCCAGTTTGAGTCACTATAACCTTCCAGTACCCTCGGATACCCGGTGTCGTGGTGGGCGCACGACAGATGCCAAAGGATGGCTAAAGAGAGGGACACGCTCGAGGGCACCGGTGGGCTCCAGAGGCGAGGTCAGCATGAGCGAGCGAGGGACGTAAGACATACCCAGGTTCGGGGCTCTCCGGAGAGATAACACCCCTAGTCCTGCCGAGTGTGGTTTATATGTGGATGTTACAAGCTTGCTCCTACAGCTATTTTGGGGAGGAAGGAAGGCGGGCCAGGGCTCAGGCTACTCCTTCTCCTTGCGTGTGTGTGTATTCTACTGACGGATATGATCGCCCCGTCCACGGAGGCCTCCTGGGGGTTTATAGGTCAGCACCCCAAGGCTACAATGGTAAAGTTACATGGGCGCGGGGCCGGGATGTCAGCGTCTCGGAAGCCGGTGCTGGGGCCCGCCGGGTACCAGGATACGCCGGGTTCTTCGGGCGTGGGCCCCGTGCGCTAGGGGGCACTGTTCTCAGTATTGTCGTGCATCACGGAGTGGTTGAACCGGCTCGACTACAGTGGCGCGGCGCCTGGTCGCCATTGGCTTGTGTCAACAAGACGAGGGACGCACTGTAGCCACGCCGGCCCTGGTCAGCGGAGTAGGTGGGCCACTGTTGCCATGCTCCTGCCGGTCAGCGGGGTTGGTGGGCCACTGTTGCCACGCTCATCCCCTTGCGGGGACTTGTTCCATCGTACGCCCTGGATGGGACGGGAGCTGACCCGTGGCCGGGTTGAGGGGGGCACCGTGGTGGCGCTTGCTTGTTGGAGAAGACTTGGCTTTGGCGGGGTCGGCCGGCATGCGCCAGCGGGCCTGGCCGGGTCGAGGGACTTGGCCATGTTGAGGAACCCGGCCAAGGACAAGCCGGATTGAGGGGCGATGCTGGCCCCGATGTTTTTGAAAAGGATTCGGGTTCTGTTGCCTGCCCGGGGTTCATCCCCCCGACAGTAGTCCCCGAAGCTGTGAAGGCTCGCCGGCTTCAAGTAGGGGGGCCTTCGCGGTTTCACCCCCGAGGAGGCGACAGATGTTGATGAAGCTTGCGACCGTCGGGTCCGGCAACACCCACTGTGTGCCGGCTTCCGGAAGCCGGATCGCGACATCCCGGCATGGGCGGGAAATCGAAGAGTCCGTCGAATCTTGAAGGGGAAGGGACGTGACCCCTTGGTTTTTGCGCGGGCGCCATGTGGTGAATAGTAGCTGAAGAGGCCCTGACAGGCCACGCGCGCGATGGGATGTAAAAGTGGGCTAGGGCCCGCCACTCCGCGCCCTCGGCCCCCGCGCGGGGATTTAATGTTGTCAGATTCAGGGCTCCGCAGACCCAAGAAAGGTTCGAACTCTGGGGCGTGTGCGAAGAACTCAACCTCTCCAGCCAACCAACCCATCGCCCTACAGCCTAGCTCGATGAACAAGGAAGAAGATGAACATGACAGTTTACCCAGGTTCGGGCCACCTTGCGGTGTAAGACCCTACTCCTGCTTTGTGGTGGATTAGCCTCACGAGGGGCTGAGGATGAACTAGTACAGAGGATGAACAAGCTCGCGAGGCTCGCTCTGGCCAGAATGAGTTGACCTGTAACATCCCAAAATTCTAAATTTTGGAATGTTATATTAAATAAATAGTTTTGATTGATTGCTTGATTGTGGTGTGGTTGCTTGTGTGAAATTGAGTGAAATTTGGAAACTTTTTGAAAGTTAAATGAGAGGGAATAAAATGACTTTCCCAAAACTTTCATCTTGCTTTTATGATCTCCATGAATTCAAATTTAAAACCCTAGAGTGAAGATGACATGACTTCTTCCATTTAAATTAAATGAAAAGGGTTTTTGAAAATATTTGAATTTCATTTGGAAATATTTCAAATTCAGAAACTTTATGCAACTCAATGATTTTCATGAGAGAAGATAAAATGACTTCTTCAAAACATATGAAATATGAGATGGAAGTTTAAAAGAATCAAATTTAAAGTCCCTTTGAAAATTATTCTTAATTTGGAGTTATTTGCCTTTTATTCAAATTATTTTTCTCCAAAAATAAAATATATGGAAAATGGGGCAAAATGATTCCCTATAGTTGAAAATTGGAGAGAAATAAATTTGAAATCGTTTTGGTATTTTTAATGATTTCTATTGGGCTTTATTGCAACAGTAGCACTCTTTGCTTTATTTAATTTTTTGTAGATTTTATTTGACACTAAAAAAATGTTCTTGTTGTAGAAAATCTTTTTCTGAAAATTTTGATATATAATATGCCTATATATCATTTTTATTATTTATTGTTTATTCTTATTTTTGTTGTCTGCAAATTTGTTTAAAAAAAACTTCTCTCGGACCGAACTGGGCCGAAGCCCAGCCGGCCCAAGCCGCCACCGCCATCGTCCCTGACCACGAGCCGGACTCCCCCTGGAGTCCGAGCATGCCACGCCGCCTTGCCCCTCCTCCACGCCACCGTCACCCCCCCTCCTATAAATTCCGGCGCCCCGGGCCCCGTCTCTCCTCCAACCCCGCGCCGCCTCCCACCGCAACCCCGCGCCGCCCTCTGCCGCATCACGCCGCCGCCGCCGCTCGCCTATCGCCGCCGAGCCGCCCGCCGCTCGCCGCCGTAGCCAGAGCCGCCGCAGTCGCCTCGCCGCTTCGTCGCCTCGCCCGCAGCCGCCGCCGCCATCCGGAGCCGCCACTGCCGCCGTCTGCCCCGCCGTCGTCGCCGGTAACCGACCCCGGTTCGATCCGGTTTATTTATTTTTTTGGTTTTCTCGGTTTTTCTTTTTAAAACCGATTTTTCTTATTTAATCCAGTTAATTAGCGAACGCTCGCTGTTTATCTCTTCGCAGCGAACGAATCCGTTCGTTAGGTTTTCGTAGCAGACGTTCGTCCGGTAGATTTTTCTTTTTAGTTTAATTTTCAGCCAGGGACCTATCCGTGATTACTTTTCTTACAGATTAGCCCGTGATCTTAACACGATCACAACTTTTTTCTCGCTTGTCCAAATCCAACGAAACCAAGGCCCACTTTTTCGTTATGATCCCCTCTGTCCAGATAACCAACTTAAACATATTTTTGAAAGTTTAAAATTTGTTTTCAAACAGATTTGAATTCAAACTTCTTTTGTTCATAACTCGAGTTTTACAACTCCGATTTAATTGATTCTTTTTGCTAATTGAAGCTCTTGACCTAAACTTTCTGATAAGACCAAATTCACCCAATTTTGGTACTGTTAGAAATTGTTTTCTGTTGCAAGAGTTAATTGCTTGTTTTCAAAGTTTTCCGAGATCTTTTCTTCGATTCTTTTGCATGATTGCTTATGTGTGGTTACTATTGCTTGCTTACGATAGATTGACCGGAGTGTGACGAGTAGAACCTAACAGGAGTTATGAGTGCGAATCATCTTCATCAACAGTACAAGGCAAGTAACACTTTGATCTTATCCCTTTATTACCCAATTTTTATGCATTAGTTTCAATCCTCCAACACTGCATGGTTAGGATGTGATAACATGTGGGTATTGGGAAGTAGTCGATGAGGTAGGAACCTATTGTCTTATAGCAAACCCTGGGTTTATTGTGTTATGCTTATACTATTTTGCTATGCTCGTAGACGTGGTTTGGTGTGTGAGATTCATGGAAGTTACGAGAGTAATTTTAACCAAGGGAAACTTAAGGTGGCTACTTTAATACACATCTGGGTGGATTGGTTGTGGGCACCTGGGGTTATGCCAGTGTTGTCCTAGGAGATCCCGGGGTACCCGTGTGATCATCCTATGGTTTGCCACCCAGGCTCAAAGGGATCATAAGATTATTCATGCTAGAAACTTCCGTGTGCAGCCACAAGCCATTATGGGCTCTGGCATAGTTGAGTAAGTTGTGTGAAACCTTTCCATGATAGGCTAGCAGATGTAGGGGAATTGTAGGTGTACCGGCCTATCTATCGGTTAAGGGGACCTCTCCGGAAAGACTGTGTCTCGATCATCCGTTTCTCAAACATCATGCAGTGCGAGAAATTTAACGGAGGAGATCGAGTCTTGTGGGGAAAAGTGTGCAAACCTCTACAGAGTGTACAAACTAATCATGGTTAGCCGTGTCCCCGGTTATGGACATCTTGAGTATCTGGTACTTGAATTATTGATTTGATCTCATCACCTTACTTAATTAATTTGATTGGGTTGTTAACTTTTAATTGGGATTGAGTTGGGGTTACCTTCTCAATGTTTTCAACAAACTCAGTAGTAAATAAAATATATTCCTTTGTTGTAGGGAAAAATTGGCTTTATGCAAATGTTAAACCTAGAGCCTCCACCAGCCAAATATGCATATAGTGATAGCTATTATTCATCATTATCCTATGGTGTGAATTTGCCAGTACATTCAATGTACTAACCTACATGGCTGCAACGTCTCATGTTGCAGGATTCTTACGACGAGTAAGTGATACATTAGGGTTACGATTTCTACACTCAACTTTGCCGTTGGTGTTGATGGGAATCCACAACCTTGTTGTTACTTCCGCTATATGGATTGAGGTAATAGTATTTACGTTACTTTATACATGTGATTTACCTCTGTTATAAATCCTCGAGTACTGTGTGTGTCAGCATACCGATCCAGGGATGATACTTAAGCACAGAGACTTGACCGTCCGAGGTCGGGTCGCTACAAGATGGTATCAGAGCACATGTTGACTATAGGACGTGACCCTAGAAACTGGCAAGCCCTTAGGAAAAGATTTCTCTAAAACTTTATTTTCAAAAGGATCCCTTAACTCTCATCTTTTCTAAAGCTTTACCAAGTATTTCCTCTCACCTCAAGTAGTTAGACTATACCCCTTTTCCCTTTTGACCATACGAAGATTCGACTGATGAGACCACTCCGAGAAGTACAAGATATCGGACAACTAAGACCACTTCGGAAATGAAGAGGATTTTACCGAGCATTATAATAATGGAAACTACGACAGTTGAAGACTCCGAAGACTAGGAGAATTTGAAGGCTCTGAAGAATTCCCAGAATGGTATGACCTAGGAAAACTACCCTTATGGAACTTGTGAGACTATTGAAGCTGCCAATACCTGAGATCAAGGTGTGTCGGAGAAAGACCAGAACATGGAGCGTTAAAACTCAAAGTTTTTGTCGAGAAAACCCTAAGGCAGGAGATATCAACTATGGAATGATAGCTCATGGCAATGACAAGGGCAGAAACACGACTACTCATGATGTTATCGCCCGCTTATGCTATTGTCACCGTGCTGAGTTGAGCATGCATTCTTTGGAAGGATTGGATGACAAAAGGGCAAATGGAGCACCTATCAGCAAAAGATGAAGTTTTAACCTTAGCTGGTGTATCGCCAGGATCTGGAGTATTACATCAAGAATTTTTAAGATGGACCTGCAGGAAGCCGTATTTGACAAGGAAGCATTTCGTGAAGAACTCAGGACCCAGAAGCTAAAAGTAGCCAAACTGGAGGAGAAAAACCTCGAGATACCAGAGATTCGTTAGGAACTGAAGGACAGTAGGACCATGGTTCATGCCAAGGATGTTGAAACCCAGAAGATTGGAACGCAACTCCAGAATATTAAAGGACGTCACGAGAGACTCCGCGTCAACAGAAATGGCCTGACAGAAGAACTAGAGAAAGATCAGCAAGCACTATCAGAAGAAGACCAAACCCCTGTTATATACTTACGTTAGATGCGACGAGTGTGAGCTGTCATTTGTTTGATGTTTTTCCGACAGCCACAAAATAAAATTTGTCTCTTCAAAACTATTGTTTGTATTGTGTGTATCCCTCTCTATCTCTCTTATCTCACCCCAAAACCCTTGAAATCAATAGAGGATGAATCGAGATGAACTCTTATTTTCTAGACCGATGACTCAATTGGACACGGACCAATGGATTCAGAACATGGAAGATCACATGAAGAATAACACTATAGCCGGAAAGGATATGGCCCAGCATGCTCTTCAGTGCTTTGAAAGAGGTGCTGCTACTTGGTGGAGGATGTACCAAACCATCAATGGATGGCAAAGAGTAACCACTTGGAAGGAATTTAAGTTGACTCTGCTAAAGTCTCGGCTTGTGTCCCAGAAATTGAAGCCTTATGGAAATGATAAGAAGAAACCTTGTGCATGCAAGCTCTGTGGAGAAATAGGACACAACCATAAAGAACACAAGGATGAATTCCCTTATTGTGAAGAAATTCACCCAGCTGAAGAATGCCCAACTAGGCAGATTACTTGTTTTCTTCTGTGAAGGGACTACCCACTACCCTGCTCAGTGTCACATTTACCCCATAGTACAATGAACCATCCAGCAGAAGAAAGAAGCAATGAAAGGAGCCCTCATGAAATTTTAGAAGAACCTGTGATGAAGGAAGAGGTGGAGGACACACCCGAAGAAGACCCAATTAGACTCTGCACCAAGTCATGCTATTCATGTGGAGAAGAAGGACACATATCCCAGAATTGTTCGAAGGAGGATCTAGTAGAATTCCCGACAGTGGAAGTAGAGTATGACCCACAAGAGATAGAAGCCCTGATTGGCACGGAAAAGTCCAGGAAGAGAAATAGATTGGATTCTAGGAACAACCCAATTTCTACCAAGAAGGACCTGAGTCATATCACATGTTTCAGGTGCAAAGATTCAGGACACTACTTCAGTGATTGCCCAAAAGGGAAGACGAGGACCCAAGGAGGCTATGTAATCACTAGGAAACCTCAAGACTGGTCAGAAGTAATATGTTTTCATTGTAATGAAGCATGGCACTTTGCCAGAGATTGTCCCAATGAGAAGGAGACTCGTGCTAAATAGTTGTGTCGAAAAAGAAATATAGTAGTAGTAGTGGGAACATTTCTTTTATACTGAGGTGTTGAGTTGAGACATGTAATGGAAATGCAGGAGATTGTAATAATTTGAGAATCCATAAAGTTAGCATCGTTGGTACTGATTTGGATTTTATGAGTTGTTACTCTATGAAGAAAGGTTTTGACCATTTTCGAGGATATGAGAAATATGGTCTACGGATGAATTTTTGCATTTCAAGGGTGGTAGTACCCTGTGAGGACACTTGACCCCTGGAAAGGATAATGATATTTCACGGAGTGGACTTCGGATAAAATAAGTATGAGTTTTAACTCGATATGTGGGATACCCCAAGAATATGAAGGGATGAAGTACTATTGGATATAAAGGGGGTATAATGTTGGTAATATGGAGCACTTGTAACCCCAGGATGAGTTGAAGCTATAAATGTGAGGAGGTGAGCCCATGACCCACAGGCTCCAGGACCTGCCAAGAAGCAAGCACACTCTTGCTGAAGGAAAAACCCTGGAAGAAGATACGACTTTATCAACAAACGATCTTATAGGAGTTTACACAAGACCTGAGGGTTGTGAAGAAACGATAGACGTTTGTTTGGCTTTTAGAATCAATGGATTTTTCCGAACTTAGTTCATCGACAAGAGAAATTCTGCAATGCTTGTGAGGATGACCGAGTGTTAGAATGCGAGATTCGCTAAACCATGTACAAGGTAATGATTTGGGTGCGGGATGGATTGATCACCATACCGACTTACTCTTATTATTCACCTTGCTATATGGGATGGTAAATCTAAGTGACTTACCCATAGTAGAGAGACGACGATATTAAGCCTTGTGTAAACCTTAGAATGGTATGACAATTTTCCCCTTGTACAAGGCAGTTGTTGCTAATCGTAGGATATACGGTGAGGTTCAGCCCAGACCCATTTTCTGCAGGGACCCAGTCTAATTGTTGGATGACCACCATGAGATATCGATAGTTGTTTAGTATTGGCGCCAGACCGTCAGCTAAGAAGACCCGATCACAGAAGAACCTTACCAAGATGAAAGGACAGAAGAATTGCGGTAAAGGTCATGCCACTACCGGAAGAGCCAGAGAAGGAATTTTCCCGAGGAATCTGAGAAGACCGATCCTGTCAACAATAAGGACGGAGTATATGAGTTTTGATGGAACCGTAACAATTCTTCTAAGGGTGGTAGCACCCAGACCCCTCCGACGATCAATGGATTTTGAGAAGACCCCGACCCTAACCTATTTCTTGCTAGCCTCTCCGAATCTCGAGGACAAGATTCATTTTAAGGGTGGTAGGTTTGTAACATCCCAAAATTCTAAATTTTGGAATGTTATATTAAATAAATAGTTTTGATTGATTGCTTGATTGTGGTGTGGTTGCTTGTGTGAAATTGAGTGAAATTTGGAAACTTTTTGAAAGTTAAATGAGAGGGAATAAAATGACTTTCCCGAAACTTTCATCTTGCTTTTATGATCTCCATGAATTCAAATTTAAAACCCTAGAGTGAAGATGACATGACTTCGTCCATTTAAATTAAATGAAAAGGGTTTTTGAAAATATTTGAATTTCATTTGGAAATATTTCAAATTCAGAAACTTTATGCAACTCAATGATTTTCATGAGAGAAGATAAAATGACTTCTTCAAAACATATGAAATATGAGTTGGAAGTTTAAAAGAATCAAATTTAAAGTCCCTTTGAAAATTATTTTTAATTTGGAGTTATTTTATTCAAATTATTTTTCTCCAAAAATAAAATATATGAAAATGGGGTAAAATGATTCCCTACAGTAGAAAATTGGAGAGAAATAAATTTGAAATCGTTTTGGTATTTTTAATGATTTCTATTGGGTTTTATTGCAACAGTAGCACTCTTTGCTTTATTTAAATTTTTGTAGATTTTATTTGATGCTAAAAAAATGTTCTTGTTGTAGAAAATCTTTTTCTGAAAATTTTGATATATAATATGCCTATATATCATTTTTATTATTTATTGTTTATTCTTATTTTTGTTGTCTGCAAATTTGTTTAAAAAAAAACTTCTCTCGGACCGAACTGGGCCGAAGCCCAGCCGGCCCAAGCCGCCACCGCCATCGTCCCTGACCCCGAGCCGGACTCCCCCTGGAGTCCGAGCATGCCACGCCGCCTTGCCCCTCCTCCATGCCACCGTCGCCCCCCTCCTAAAAATTCCGGCGCCCCGGGCCCCGTCTCTCCTCCAACCCCGCGCCGCCTCCCACCGCAACCCCGCGCCGCCCTCTGCCGCATCACGCCGCAGCCGCCGCTCGCCTATCGCCGCCGAGCCGCCGCAGCCAGAGCCACCGCTCGCCGCCGCAGTCGCCTCGCCGCTTCGCCGCCTCGCCCGCAGCCGCCGCCGTCGTCCGGAGCCGCCGCTGCCGCCGTCTGCCCCGCCGTCGTCGCCGGTAACCGTCCCCGGTTCGATCCGGTTTATTTATTTGTTTGGTTTTCTCGGTTTTTCTTTTTAAAACCGATTTTTCTTATTTAATCCAGTTAATTAGCGAACGCTCGCTGTTTATCTCTTCGCAGCGAACGAATCCATTCGTTAGGTTTTCGTAGCGGACGTTCGTCCGGTAGATTTTTCTTTTTAGTTTAATTTTCGGCCAGGGACCTATCCGTGATTACTTTTCTTGCAAATTAGCCCCTGATCTTAACATGATCACAACTTTTTGCTCGCTTGTCCAAATCCAACGAAACCAATGCCCACTTCTTCGTTATGATCCCCTCTGTCCAGATAACCAACTTAAACATATTTTCGAAAGTTTAAAATTTGTTTTCAAATAGATTTGAATTCAAACTTCTTTTGTTCATAACTCGAGTTTTATAACTCCGATTTAATTGATTCTTTTTGCTAATTGAAGCTCTTGACCTAAACTTTCTGATAAGACTAAATTCACCCAATTTTTGTACTATTAGAAATTTTTTTCTGTTGCAAGAGTTAATTGCTTGTTTTCAAAGTTTTCCAAGATCTTTTCTTCAATTCTTTTGCATGATTGCTTATGTGTGGTTACTATTGCTTGCTTACGATAGATTAACCGGAGTGTGACGAGTAGAACCTATCAAGAGTTATGAGTGCGAATCATCTTCATCAACAGTACAAGGCAAGTAACACTTTGATCATATCCCTTTATTACCTAGTTTTTATGCATTAGTTTCAATCCTCCAACACTGCATGGTTAGGATGTGATAACATGTGAGTATTGGGAAGTAGTCGATGAGGAAGGAACCTATTGTCTTATAGCAAACCCTGGGTTCATTATGTTATGCTTATACTATTTTGCTATGCTCGTAGACGTGGTTTGGTGTGTGAGATTCATGGAAGTTACGAGAGTAATTTTAACTAAGGGAAACTTAAGGTGGCTACTTTAATACACATCTGGGTGGATTGGTTGTGGGCACCTGGGGTTATACCAGTGTTATCCTAGGAGATCCCGGGGTACCCGTGTGATCATCCTATGGTTTGCCACCCAGGCTCAAAGGGATCATAAGATTATTCATGCTAGAAACTTCCGTGTGCAGCCACAAGCCATTATGGGCTCTGGCATAGTTGAGTAAGTTGTGGGAAACCTTTCCATGATAGGCTAGCGGATGTAGGGGAATTGTAGGTGTACCGGCCTATCTATCGGTTAAGGGGACCTCTCCGAAAAGACTGTGTCTCGATCGTCCGTTTCTCAAACATCATGCAGTGCGAGAAATTTAACGGAGGAGATCGAGTCTTGTGGGGGAAAGTGCGCAAACCTCTGCAGAGTGTACAAACTAATCATGGTTAGCCGTGTCCCCGGTTATGGACATCTTGAGTATCTGGTACTTGAATTATTGATTTGATCTCATCACCTTACTTAATTAATTTGATTGGGTTGTTAACTTTTAATTGGGATTGAGTTGGGGTTACCTTCTCAATGTTTTCAACAAACTCAGTAGTAAATAAAAATATATTCCTTTGTTGTAGGGAAAAATTGGCTTTATGCAAATGTTAAACCTAGAGCCTCCACCAGCCAAATATGCATATAGTGATAGCTATTATTCATCATTATCCTATGGTGTGAATTTGCCAGTACATTCAATGTACTGACCTACATGGCTGCAACGTCTCAAGTTGCAGGATTCTTACGACGAGTAAGTGATACGTTAGGGTTACGATTTCTACACTCAACTTTGCCATTGGTGTTGATGGGAATCCATAACCTTGTTGTTACTTCCGCTATATGGATTGAGGTAATAGTATTTACGTTACTTTATACATGTGATTTACCTCTATTATAAATCCTCGAGTACTGTGTGTGTCAGCATACCGATCCAGGGATGACACTTAAGCACAGAGACTTGACCGTCCGAGGTCGGGTCGCTACATGACCAGGCCTCAGATCACTTCTACGGTGGTGGCTAACCTATATTTATAGCGGCCTCGGTCCTCTTCCCCAAAAACAAAGGCGGGAAGGGATTCCACAACGGCCAATTTGAAAGGGGACAAGTAGTACATCTTATCCTGATGAAAGGTGGTCTTCGCCTGCAAAGCTTCTGGTCGTGACACTGCGGTGGGCTCGGCGATGACATCCGTCCTTGCGGTCTTGGTCTCATTGCACGGGAATGGAAACCTTTGGCTGATTCCTCGGGACCACGCGCCTGCGCTTGCCTCCTTAGCACCAAAGAGGAAACCTTTTCCTCCAGGCCCGCTGGCGCGCGCCTGGCCTTGGTCGTCATGGCTTGCATCACTGCAACCTCATGAGGTTGGGCACCTGCATAGGAAACTCCGCTCCTCAGGAGCAGCCCAGGGGTGGCCGCCCCCTCAGGAGGTCTTGGCGTCGTCCGCCTCATGAGGCTTGGCCCCTCGCGAGGGTCTTGTCTTGTTGGTGTTGTAGATGGGCCGTACCAGGCCGTCGATGGAGCCACGCCGTGGGCCGCAGGTAGGAAAGTCTGGGTACCCTGGTTCCCAGAACGCCGACAGTAGCCCCCAGGCCCAAGGCGCGCTCGCACTTGGCTTCGGGGCGAAGCCAAAGGGCAAGGGCGAAGCGCCGTGGGCCCCAATCACCTGCGGACCAGGCTAACGCGTGGCACTTTGATGGACGTGGGCGTCTCCACTTCCCCCCGCTGCCTCGGCAACTGCATGACTTGACAACTGCCTGGCATATGTAGATCATCCATCATTGCTCGGAGCGTGGGAGACCGGCGGTTGACCTCCCTCCGCCTATAAATGGGAGAGGGGGTGGAGCCCCCAGCTCGTCTTCATCTTCTTGCCACCTGCCCTTCTTCTTCTTAGTTCCCCCGCCATCTTGCCAAAGCTTCCATGGTGCCAGTGAGGAGGTTCTCGGCTACGGAGATGGGAAAGGCTCCCAAGGAGGGACCGGACTCGCCGCCGCCCAAGAGAGGCCGCAGCCACCCCCACAAGTACGCGGCGACGCCAGTGGTGGCTCCCCGAGGGCGTGGGCGCACTCCCTCAAGGGCTGGCGCTGCCTCCGGCAGTCGCGGGGATGCTCCTTCCCGCGGCGAAAGCTGCCACGGCCGGGGCAGCCGCAGCGAAGGGGGAAGGCACGCGGCAACCGTCAGGGCACCGCGCCCATGACTCCACTCGGCCGACGCATCCTCGGAGTTCGTGGTGTGGGCGGAGAGGCCCGCCGGCGGCAGGCTCCAGCTCCTGCGCTTCTTTGCGGGCGCGCTGCCGGCCGGGGGACCTGGCGGCCTCTGGCTGCAGGCCGATGGTTACTGCAGCAAGGCCTCCTGGGTGGTTGTCGAGGTCACCCCCGCTAGCAACGTGTTCCTGAACCGCGAGTGGCAGATGTTCGCCCACGCACGTGGCTTGCAGGGGAGGTGTACCCCCCACTTCAGGTATGACGGCGTTGCAACCCTCTACGTCAGGGTCTTCGAGGAAGATGGTCAGCGCCTGGGGTGCTGCCCAAAGAGCGACAGCGACGCTGATGTCGGTGGTGAGCTTGCCCTTGGCGACGGCCGTGATGCCTCCAGCAGCGGCGGCTCCTCCTCCGGGGAGAGCACGAGCGACGGTGACTACGACGAGCCACCACGCCGCCGAGCTCAGACCATGGAGGGGGACAAGCCGCCTCGCCACCGCACCCCGAGCACGAGGTCCATGCTCCGCGAGGCGTCCTAGCGTGCCTCGTCAAACGCCAGGATCCGCGGGGAGCAATGTCTGACCTCATGCGGGAGGACCGCCTCAGCCCTGTAGATGAGGAAGAACGGGGTCTCGCCGGTAGGCTTGGTCGCGGTGGTGCAGATGGACCATGGCACGGATTGGAGCTCATCGAGCCAACCCCTGCTGCAAGCCTCGAGTTTCTTCTTGAAGCTCCTCGCCTTGAGGCCTCTCAAGACCTCCACGTTGGCGCACTCAGCTTGGCCATTACTCCATGGGTGGGCCACCAAAGCGTAGCATATCGGCATTCCAAGGTTAGCACAATATGTTTTGAAAAGGTTGCTCGTGAACTGAGAGCCATTGTCAGTGATGATATGGTTGGGGACCCCGAAGTGGCTCACGAGACCCTTGATGAACTTGATGGCCGAGCCAGCTGGGATGGTGCGCACGGGCTCCACCTCCGCCAACTTGGTGAACTTGTCGATGGCGACGTAGAGGTAGCGGTAGCCCCCAGCTGCTCGAGGGAATGGTCCCAGGATATCCATCCCCCATAACGCGAACGGCCATGAGAGCGGGATGGTCTGGAGGCCCTGAGCGGGCTGGTGGATCTGTTTGGCATGGAATTGGCACGCCTCGCAGGATCTCACCAGCTCAGTGGCGTCGTTGAGCGCCGTGGGCCAGTAGAAACCCGCTGCGAAATGCCTTGCCCACGAGGGTGCATGACGAAGAGTGATGCCCACAGTCCCCACTGTGGATGTCAGCTAGAAGTTCGCATCCTTGCTCCTTGGAGATGCACCACAGAGAGACGTCATTTGGGCGCCTTCGGTAGAGCTCGCCATCCTGCAAGCAGTAGGCGGTGGCCTGGCGGGCCACGCATTCTGCTTCTTCCTCCTTCTCTGGCAAGGTGCCCTGGAGCAGGTACGCTTTGAACTCCTCGGTCCAGCACCCCTCCTGAGGTTCGAGGGCCAGAAGCAGGCGGGCTCCGGAGGTTGGACCGCAGGCTGGGGCACCCGAGGAGGGGGCCAGGGGCAGTTCCTCCTGGAGCAATGCCGGGCTCGCAGCGGAGGGGGCCGCCGATGGCTTGAAGAGCCTCTCCTCGAAGACGCTAGGCTTCTGGGGGTCGCGCTGCAATTCCAAACCCAAGAACTATTTTTCAATTTTGCATACCTCTTCCAAATATGCCTCCATGTGCTCGTCCTTGGGCATGTACTCCTTGTTGGAGAAGTCGACGAGGAGCTGAGAGTCACCTTTGATGGTGAGGCGCTTGATCCCCAGGCCCGTCGCGGCCCGGAGGCCTGCGATCAGGCCTTCATATTCCATCATGTTGTTGGAGACTTTTCGCCATGCTAAAAGCAGAGCTACACGGCGTAGTAGAGCTTGTCCTGAGTAGGCGAGATGAGCACGGCTCCAGCCCCCGCGCCCCGGCGTGTGAACGCGCCATCAAAGTACATGACCCAGCCATTGGGCACCTCATCTCCGGGCATGAGGGAGCGGTTTTCACTAACCCCTCGGTCGGGGGCGTCAGTCCATGCCGCCACAAAGTCAGCGAGGGCTGCGCCCTTGATGACCCTGGTGGTGCTAAACTCCAGCTGGAATGCCTGCAGCTCGATGTTCCATTCAGCAACCCTGCCTGCAGCGTTTGGGCTCCGGAGCACCCTCTCCAGGGGGAACACGGAGACGACCTTGATGGGGTGGCCTTGGAAGTAGTGGCGCAACTTCCTGGAGGCGACGAGGAGCGTGAGCAGAAGCTTCTGCGGCATGGGGTAGCGTGCACATGCGCGCAACATTGTGCTGACAAAATACACGGGGTGCTCGACAAGAGAAGGGGTGTTGATGGCGTCTGGCCCCGCCTGAGGCATGGGGGCCTCAGGAGCCTCGCCCTCTATTGGGGTGACCGATGCCTCAGGAGCACCGTCCTGAGGTGGCGATGGCGTGGCTGAAGACGGGGTACTGTGCTGCGCACCCGCGCCCGAGCGCTCTTCCCGGACCGCCACGAGTGCCGCGCTCGCCGAGTGGGGTGTGGCGGCCAGGTAAAGCACCAGGGGCTCAAGGGGTCGAGGCGCCACCATCACCAGAGGGCTGGTGAGATACCTCTTGAGGTCTTGGAAGGCTTCCTCGGCCTCCGGAGTCCACTCGAACGGGCCCTTCTTCTTCATCAACTTGAAAAATGGGAGGGTGCGCTCACCGAGCTTGGAGATGAAATGCCCCAGTGAGGTCACGCAGCCCACGAGCTTCTGCATTTCCTTGAGAGTCTGCGGCGGGCTCATCCTCTCTATCACCTTGATCTTCTCTGGGTTAGCCTCGATCCCTCTGTGCGACACCAAGAAACCCAGCAGCTTGCCAGACGGAACACCGAACATGCACTTCTCCGGGTTGAGGCATAGGTTTACTGTGCGTAAGTTGGCAAATGTTTCCTCTAGGTCTTTGATGAGGGTTCTTGCTTCCCATGACTTGACCACTATGCCATCGACGTACGCCTCGGCATTCCTCCCGAGCTGCTTGCCCAAGGTGATGTGCATCAATTGCTGGAAGGTCACGCCGGCGTTGCGCAACCCGAACGGCATGCAGGTGTAACAGTACACCCCGCACGGGGAAAGGAAGGCTGTCTTCTCGACGTCTTGCACCGCCATCTTGATCTGGTGGTAGCCCGAGAAGGCATCCAGAAAACATAGCAGGTCGCACTCAGCGGTGGAGTCAACGATCTAGTCGATACACGGAAGAGGGAAAAGGTCTTGAGGGCAAGCTTTGTTGAGGCTCATGAAGTCGACACACATGCGCTCCTTTCCCCCCCTTCTTGGGGATGATGACCGGGTTGGTCAGCCAATCTGGGTGCCGCACTTCTCGGATGACGCCGGCTTCTTGCAGCTTGCGGACCTCCTGGATGATGAATGATTGCTTCTTTGGGGCTTGTCGCCGCGCCTTTTGGTTCACCGGGAGCGCGCCGGGGCACACCATCAAGTGGTGCTCAATCACGTCCCGCGGGACGCCAACCAGGTATGCCGCCTCCCATGCAAACACATCCTTGTTCGCACGGAGGAAGACGACCAGTGCCTCTTCCTGGTTAGGTGGGAGGCCGGCGCCTATGGTGAAGGTGAGGCTTGAGCCCTCATCTTCAACCCGAACCTGCTTTGTCTCAACCCGGTCCTGAGAGAATAGCTGCTTCTTCTTCGCGGGCGCGGCCTCTGGGATCTCTGGAGGGCCCTCCGCCTCCGGTCGCGCGGCCGCCGCGGCTTTGAAAGCGAGCTTGAGGGCCAGGAGGGCATCCTTGGTGTCTCCCACCACAGTAAGGATGCCGCTGCTCCCCGGCATCTTGATGACATTGTAGCCGGGGTGCGTCGCCGCCATGAACTTGGCAAGGACTGGCTACCCGAGGATGGCATTGCATGGTAGGCCATTGCGGGTGACGTCGAAGTGGATGAGCTCGGTGCGGTAGTTGCAGCGCGTGCCAAAGGTGACGGGGAGGCGAATCTGCCCCATGGGGATGATGGAGCCATCGAGCATCCCTGAGAAGGGCCTGGTGGGGGCGAGCCGGTCGTAAGGCACCTGGAGCAGGTCGAAGGCTTCCACTGAGAGGATGTTGAGGCTAGCGCTACCGTCGATGAGGGTTCTGGTGACCGCGCCGCCTCCGATGGTGGGCGTGCACAGCAAGGGAAGCACGCCAGCGCCAACCGTAGTCTTGGGGTGATCCCTGGGGTCGAAGGTGATGTCGGTCTCAGGAGCCAGCCGGCCCGGAAGAGCCCCCTGCCGTGGCTGGGTGGCCCCCATTTGTCGAAAGAACTGCTTGACGTGGTGACCTGACGTCGGCGCCTGCGACCCACCGAGGATGGCCGCAATGGCATGGGGCACCGGTGCCGCGAAGCGCGCGATGAACTGACTGCGCAGCTCCTCCCAGGAGGCCACCGACAACTCCGGCAGGCTAAGCATCCAGGAATGTGGCACGCCCATGAGAGCCATGGGGAGCCAGTTCACCATGACCTTCTCATCGCCACCTGCCGCCTCGATGCTCAGCTCGTACAGGCGAAGGAACTCCACGGGGTCCCCACACCATCGTACCGCGAGGGCAGTGTCGGCCTGAACTTCGGTGGCCATCGCACCTGCGCAGGGCGGGGGAGAAGGCCCGGTGGCCCGCCACGGCTCCGAGCATGCCCAGCGGCCCGGCGGTTGGGGAGGCACCCGCCATGGGAGGCATGCAGTGCAGGCGGCACTCGGCTGATGAGAGGGGTAGAGCTTCGACACGCCCCTACCTGGTGCACCAAATGTCGGATTCAGGGCTCCGTAGACCCAAGAAAGGTTCGAACTCTGGGGCGTGTGCGAAGAACTCAACCTCTCCAGCCAACCAACCCGTCGCCCTACAGCCTAGCTCGATGAACAAGGAAGAAGATGAAGACGGCAGTTTACCCAGGTTCGGGCCACCTTGCGGTGTAAGACCCTACTCCTGCTTTGTGGTGGATTAGCCTCACGAGGGGATGAGGATGAACTACTACAGAGGATGAACAAGCTCGCGAGGCTCGCTCTGGCTAGAATGAGTTGACCGGGCCTCGGATCACTTCTACGGTGGTGGCTAACCTATATTTATAGCGGCCTCGGTCCTCTTCCCCGAAAACGAAAGCGGGAAGGGATTCCACAACGGCCAATTTGAAAGGGGACAAGTAGTACATCTTATCCTGACGAAAGGTGGTCTTCGCCTGCAAAGCTTCTGGTCATGACACTGCGGTGGGCTCGGCGATGACATCCGTCCTGGCGGTCTTAGTTTCGTTGCATGGGAATGGAAACCTTTGGCTGATTCCTCGGGACCCCGCGCCTGCGCTTGCCTCCTTAGCACCAACGAGGAAACCTGCTCCTCTGTGCCCGCTGGCACCCGCCTGGCCTTCGTCGTCATGGCTTGCGTCACTGCAACCTCATGAGGTTGGGCACCTGCATAGGAAACTCCGCTCCTCAGGAGCAGCCCAGGGGTGGCCGCTCCCTCGGGAGGTCTTGGCGTCGTCCGCCTCGCGAGGCTTGGCCCCTCGCAAGGGTCTTGTCTTGTTGGTGTTGTAGATGGGCCATACCAGGCCATCGATGGAGCCACGCCATGGGCCGCAGGCAGGCAAGTCTGGGTACCATGGTTCCCAGAACGCCGACAAATGTGGCAGCGGCGGGCGGTTGCCCTTCTCGATGTAGTTAATTCATGCGGGGATCATGCCCACACAATGCGGGGAAGTGGGAGGGGTGGGCGCAACCGATCCCACTTCCCCACGTCCTCGCCGTGGTTATAAATCGGGGGGAGGGGGCGGCAGAAATCATTAAAGCACGTGCCCCCTGCCTCCTTCTTCTCTCACCCCTGCTCTTGAGCTTCCCGCCCACCGAAACGCTGAGCGCTGCCCGAAGTGCCCTCCGGCCGTGCTAGCCCTCTTTTGCCGCCGTGCCGCGCGCCCTAGCCAAGCTTCAAAGATGGCGCCGCAGAAGGGCATGTGGGAGAGGTCGGAGGTCACCGACGCTGACATCCAATATCTTTGCGACACTCGACGACTGCTGCCGGCGGAGGACGTAGCCGCACGCGCTCCCGGGGCAAAGAGGGAGCCCGAGCCGCAAGAGGGTGAGCGCGTGGTCTTCCTCAGCCATTTCCGCCGCGGGTTCGGCCTCCCCGCGAGCGACTTCTTCCGCATCTTTCTCTCTTTCTTCGGGCTGCAGCCGCACCACCTAGGTGCGAACGCCGTGCTGCAGCTCTCAGGCTTTGTTACCCTCTGCGAGGGCTATCTGGGGGTGGAGCCGGATGTGTACCTCTAGAGGCTCCTCTTCTTCCTCAAGCAACAGGGGCCGGAGGCCGGGGCCATGGCTGACTGCGGAGCCGCTGTCGTCTCGATCCGGCCAAATGGGGTGTTCCCCAAGATGCCCTTGGAGGATTCCGCCAAAAAGTGGAAGAATACCTTCTTCTACGTGCGCAATGTCGGTGGGAGGGGCGACGCCATCAACCTGCCCCCGTTCATCAATGAGCGGCCGGCCACCAAGATGAACTGGGGTTACTCGCTCAAGAACCCGCCGCAGGGGTTGGTGAACCCGCGCAACCGGATTCGGGATATGGCGGCGCGGGAGGGGCTCAAGGGGACAGATCTCGTCTCCGCCTTCATCACGCGACACGTCCTACCACTGCAGCATCGGTCACACATCATCGGCCAGATGGGCGACCACCGGGATCCTACCCGGGTGTCATCCAGGAAGCTGTCACTGGCGCAGGTCGCCGCCCACGTGAACGCCATCTCCAAGGCCGGGCTGACCGATGACTGGCTTTTCGGCAAGGTGCCCCACAATGCCAAGCACCCGGCGCCAGTGGTTAGTCCTTGGTCTCCTTTCTTTGCAATGTATCAGCTTCTCCCTCGTCCTGACGCGACGAGGGAAGTGCTACTGAACGCGATTCGGTCAACGCGTAACGGAACGAGGACGCACGTACTGGGAGTCGAATGGGCCTACTCGGAGGGAGCGGAATCGTTCACCGAGAATCCAGAGCTGGCTGATGCTGAAGTCGGCGCCGCGCGCCACACGGGTAAGTCTCTGCGCCAGATCCCCTTCGGGATTGGTCGAATGATGACGCGGAGGTCCTAACGCACGCCGGTGGTGCAGCGCCGCCGAGGGGAGGAGACAGTACCGTCGATCCCCCAAGGCAGCTGCGGAAGACGGCCGATGCCGGGTCATCCCGCGCGCTGGCGACGGCAAGCAGGCCGCATGGGAAGGAGGATGTGGTGCCGAGGAAGCCGACCGCAAAGTGCACTGCGGACCCGGCCACGGGCGGCAAACCGGTTGCCAAGAAGAGGCGCCGCACCATCCCGGCAGCGCCGGCAAGGCCAGCCATCCCGACGGCGATCGGGTAAGTTTTTCTTGCTGGCTACGGCGTGCTGCCGAGCCGTACTTTTCTCACGCTTCTCTTGTTGTGATCCAGGTCGCCGTTGGAGCTGGCGCTGGCGGCGACAGATGCCGCGTCTGGTGGCGGCTTCATGTTCCGGAAGACCCGGACCAGCGCCATTGACCTGCCCGAAGGTTCGGCCGGGGAGGATCTCGGCCTGGACCCGGAGGACACGGAGCAATGTGCCTGGCGGGACAGGAACAAGGCCCTTGAGGAGGAGGCAGCGACCGTCAGGGCCGCGGAGGAGGCCTCGGCCCAAGCGTGGGCGAGGGCCGCCGGGGTGACCAGGCAAGCCGCCATGGAGCCGGAATGGCCGGAGCTACCGGTGGGCCTGGAGCCAGCTGAGACGGTCATCATGCCACCGACGGAGGAAGGGCGCAACCCGGACGGCCGGGCGGATATGGCGGTGGACGGCCGGGAGGTTGTGGAGATCGATGACGACACCGCACCGCGGACCGACGTGGTCGAGCGGGTGGAGGTGGAAGGAGGCGGAGGTGGGGCTGCCCCGGAGGGGATGCTGCAGGTGACGCCGGACGGGATGCCGCAGGCGACGTTGGATGGGGTGCCGGAGGGGACACCGGCCAGGGCGCCAGAATCGAGGCCGGCGGGCGAGGAGACGACGGGCGACGGGAATGCCCTGGTGGTCAGGCTGCCACAAGCGGCGCCGGGAGGCCGTCCTGCCGTCGGGTCACAGCAGGTTCGGGCTAGGACCAGTCGGACCGTCTTCGGGCCGATGACGCAGGAGGAGGCATCAATGGCCGCCATGAGCCAGCATCTCTGTGGGCGCGCGGAGCGGGTTCAGTCCTTCGCTCAGGCCGAGATGGAGCGGGCGCGAGAGCTGGAGCGCTCCGTGTTGGTGAGCCTTTCTTGCTCTGTCTTTTTCCTTGTAGCCAGTTAGTGGGGGCGCGCCAGCGCACCCACTGGGTGTAGCCCCCGAAATTTGGGCCAACTACGTAGTAGTTGGGTCGAATCTTCAAATGCTTTCTCCTATGTTGATTCTTGCTCTTTCGCAGCAACTGGACGCCTTCCGGGTCGGCGTTTACAACCGGCTCCTGGAGAAGCACCAGCAGCTCATGGCGCGGCTCGCCACCAAGGAGGAGGCTCTCCGCCTTGCCGAAGGTATGTTCCGCGTGCTCTTAGTGGGGGCAAGCTAGCGCAACCACTGGGTGTAACCCCCGAGATTCGGGCCAACTACGTAGTAGTTGGCTCGAATCTTAAAGTGTTCTTGTCCTTTCTTTCGTGGTCTTGACTTTGAATCTTTGCCGTGTACCCGCCGTAGCCGAGGTGCCGGGCCTGCGAACCCGGCTGGTCAAAGTCGGTCAACAACATGACCAGGCGGCTGCCGACGCCGGCCAGCTCCGGGTCGAGGTGGAGCAGCTGAGGGCGGAAGCCGCCAAGGTGGCGGAGGCCCAGCAGGCGCTTGCCGAAGCCGGCCAGCAGTGCGAGCAGCTGGCTGGCGACAAGAGCCGGCTGCAGGCCGAAGTAGAGCGCCTCAAGGCCGAGGCGGCCAAGGTGGCGGAGGCCCAGCGGGCGCTCGCTGAAGCCGGCCAGCAGCGCGATCAGCTGGCCGATGACAAGGGCCAGCTCCAGGCCGAGGTGGAGCGCCTGAAGGCGGAGGCCGTCAAGGCGCCGAACGCCCACCAGGCAGAGCTCCTTCGCCTCAAGGAGGAGCATGAGAAGGCGGCGCCGCTAAGGACGCCGAGCTGAAGGCGGCCGTCGACAAGCGCGCCGAGCTGGAGAAGGCACTCGAAGCGCGCAACCGTGCCAGGGACTTGGAGCAGCACGGTACTTAGCTCGAAGCGCAGCACCTGGACGAGGTTTTTCGCCAGTAAGTGCTTCTTTGTTGACTTCACCGGGTTGTGAAGCCGGCTTTGCTTTTTTGTTGCTAACTGTCTTGCTTTTCTTCTTGACATGGCACTTCCCGGAGAGGCAGGGGACGGCGGAGGAGGCCGTTCGTGTTCAGTGGTCGCCCCAGGGGAACGCAGGCGCTGGGCTTGACCCGAACGTCGCTTGGAGCTTCTCGGAGATCATGCAGGCCGCCGAGGCCTGCCTGCAGATCTTGGGTGAGCAGATGGCGTGGGTATCCGAAGCCGGCGTGGGGATGACGGCGGCCCTCTAGCCCGGCACTGTTGCGCCCAACAGCTACATGCGGCTGGCGCGGTGGCTGGAGGCCGGGCTGGCACGGCTTCACGCGTGGCGCGTCTCTGCCACCCGTGCCGGCGCCGACGTGGCGCTGAGGTTCGTCATGTCCTGGTACCCAGACCTGGCGCTGGACCAGCTGGCAGCTCAGCGAGCCGACGCGGAGCCCCAGCTGCAGGTGGAGGCTGGCCGGATCACCGCCCGGGCCAGCTACCTGGCCTCGTTTGCGTCGCATGACGAGTTCCAGGTAGAGCTGGCTAAAGACAGCGGGGTGGTGCCGCCTGACGACTTCGGCTTGCTGCTAGACGACCCGTTGGGCAGCTCTGAGGAGTCAGGCCCCTATGCGGACGAGGACGTCGGGTTGGCCGATACTGGCACCTCGATGAACCCGGAGGCCACTGAGGAGGAGCCAGTAGTTGCGCAACCTGATGCGAGAGCCATCTGAAGCCACCCTGTTTATCTTTTTCATACTTTTGTCCAGTAGCAAGTCCACCCGCCCACTGGGGTGTATTTGGTGAATGTAATGAACTCTGGCCTTGGGCCCATTTGGTAGTGTAAATATTTTCGCGAGTGTTTACGTCTTTGCTCTTTGTTCTTTAAGCCTTTTTTCATGCTTGCTCCCTCTTTGGGCCTCCCCCCCCCCCCCCCCGCGCGAGTCGAACAGCCGGGTTCCGGTCTATGACAAGGAGTTCGGTCCTTGGAAAGAGCGTGCAGTACTTAGGGCCTTCAAATGTTGAGCGCGAGCGAAACACCCACTGGGCCGGCTGGCGAGCAACCGGTCGTGCGGTAACTTAGTGCGGTGAGGCCGGGTTGGCCAATCTGGCAGATCCAACTTAGTGCTTTGCGGCGTGTGGGTGCTTTGGCCCGTAGTTCTTGCCGGCCAACAACCAAAGACGGACTATGGCGTAGGGCGAAGTAGAGGGCCTCGGCTACCCGAACACGCCAGGATGTGCTAAGGAGGACGGCGGGTTGTGGCCAAGCCGGCCAGCCACTGAGCCCCCGGGTTGAGCGAGCCAACCCGGCGGTGGAGGTTTGAGAAAATTTGCAAGGATGTGTAAAACGCAATAACTTGCAGGAAAAGGTAGCCCCCGAGTGTCGTTCGGGGGTCCCATTGTCTTTCATAGAATTACAAAAGGCAGCGATACATACGTGCATACAGCTAACTGTAAAACGGGCGGAGGAGCTCTACATTCCAGGGCCGGCTTGTCTCTTCGCCGGCGGTATCTCTCTTGCGCTTGTTCGGCTTGCGGGCGTCGATGAGGTAGTAGGCGTTGCAGTCACACAGGGCTTTGCTGATGATGAAGGGGCCCTCCCATGGGGAGGCCAACTTGTGTTGGCCGGCTTGCTGCTGGACAAGCCGGAGGATGAGATCTCCCTCGCGGAACATGAGGGGCTTGATCTTTTTGCTGTGGTAATGCCTCAGGCCTTGCTGATAGATGGCGGATCGGCTAAGGGCCAAAAGGCATGCTTTTTCAAGTAGGTCGACGCCATCTTCATGGGCTTCCTTGGCTTGGGCTTCTGTGTACATTGCGACTTGCGGCGAGTCGAACTCGATGTCGGTCGGGATGACAGCTTCTACTCCATAGACGAGGAAGAACGGGGTGAACCTGGTCGACCGGTTTATCATCGTCCGGAGACTCCAGAGGACGGCCAGCAGCTCATCAAGCCAGCTGCCGGGTGAACGGATGAGGGGCTCGACGAGTCGTGGCTTGATGCTGGATAGGATGAGGCAGCTGGCCCACTCGACCTGGCCGTTGGATTGAGGATGAGCCAAGAAGGCCAGGTCAAGCTGGATGCCGGAGACGGAGCAGTATTGCGCCAGAGCGCCCTTGGCAAAGTTGGTGCCGTTGTCCGTGATGATGTTGTGCGGGATGCCATAGCGCACCGCGGTGTCTTTAACGAACCGGATGGCCATTGGCCTGCCCAGCGTCTTGATCAGCCGCGCCTCGATCCACTTGGTGAACTTGTCGACCGCCACCAGCAGATGCGTCATGCCGCCCCGAGCGGTCTTGAAGGGGCCTACCATGTCGAGCCCCCAGACCGTGAAGGGCAAGGTGATTGGGATGGTTTGCAGGGCCAAAGCCGACTGGTGGCTGCGTTTGCTGAAGTGTTGGCTACCCTCGCACTTGAGAACGAGTGAATCGGCATCTTTGAGGGCCGTGGGCGAGTAGAAACCATGGCGGAAAGCCTTGGCCACCAGGGACCTGGAGGCGGCGTGGTGCCCACACTCGCCTTGATGTATGTCGAGGAGGATCTCTATGCCCTTGTCTTGCTCATTGTTGATGATGCTGTAGGCGGACGCCCGGCTGTTGACACATGAACACGTCACGTGTACCCTCGACGCCGGGGGTGATGCACCGCAGCTCACGTCGAAGGAGACCCGACCGACAGCGCGATACGCAAGACAGTCGACGGGCGCTTTTGCAGACCCAAAACCCCACACACCCGGGAGGGACCCCGTCAGGGAGTGCGGCAGCTATGGGCTGCCCTAGGTCAATTTGCTCGCCCCTAGAGCCTCGGGATTCGCAGCTCTCAAACTCGAAGAACAGCGAAGAACGAGAGAGAAAACGGTGGGGAGATCAAACGTAGATGAAAAAGTAGTATATTGATATGTCAATTGTGTGTTGTTCAATCGGCCGTCACCCCCAACATATATAAGAGGCGGCTGGACTTCCTGTACAAGTAAAGGATTCATCTAGGCTTTCCTTACACAAAAAATTACATCAATTCATGTCCTAGAGTCCTAGTTCTATTCCAACTCAGATTCAGTCTGAATATGGCCCAAACTCTGTCTTCCTTCTTGCGTGGACCGTCGAGCTTGCATATGACCTCCGATCAAGACGGCCCAAATATCAAATTTCTGCGTATCGACGAGACGAACAACTCTCATGTTGATCACTTTTCCAAACAAGGCCATCTTGAATACTCTATGAAGCCATCTTTAACTTCAAGTCGGACTCGGTCTCGCAGCCAACTATACTGTCCGAGTCTCGTAGTGAATTTGCAGGCCATATACTATCTCAGATTTTTGGATTTCGGGTTCCGCAAACCCTTGAGAGGTTCAAACTCTGGCGTGCGTGCGAAGAACTCATCCTTCCCAGTCTGCCTACTCACTAATCTCACAGCCTAGCTCGACGAACTATAAGGAAAAGAGACACAGAAGTTTACCCAGGTTCGGGCCACCTTGCGGTGTAAAACCCTACTCCTGCTTTGTGGTGGATTGGCCTCGAGGGGCTGAGGATGAACTAGTACAGTGGCAAACAGCCTCCGAAGGAGAGGTGTTCTTGAGCTCGAGTGAGCTGGTGGGGTGAGGGTGATCTGAATGATCCGTCTCCACTTGTCTTGTGTGAGCTCCACTCGATCCCCTCTATGGTGGTGGCTAAGTCCTATTTATAGTGGCCTTGGTCCTCTTCCCAAATGAAAGGCGGGAAGGGATCCCACAGCGGCCAAATTCAAAGGAAGATAACTAGCACATGCTATCCTCACAAAAGTAGTCTTTGCCTGCAAAAGCCTCTAGTTGTGACACCGTGGTGGGCTCGGTGATGACCTCCATCCCGCCGTCCTGGTGGTCTTGGTATTGTTGCACAGGAATGGAAACCTTTGGCTGATTCCTCGGGACTCCGCACCTGCGCTTGCCTCTTTAGCACCAAAGAGGAAACTGGTACACTGCGCCCGTTGGCGCCCGCCTGGCCTTGGTCATCATGGCTCACGTCATCCGGACCTCACGAGGTGAGGCTTGCATAGAGATCTCCGCTCCTCGGGAGCCAGCTTGCGGAGGCCGCTCCTCGTGGAGGTCTTGGTGTCGTCCGCCTCGCGAGGCTTGGCCCCTCGCGAGGGTCTTGAGTTGTTGTCGCTAAAGCTGGGCCATTCCAGGCCATCGATGGAGCCACGCCGTGGGCCACAGGCAGGCAAGTCTGGGTACCCCCATTCCTAGAACGCCGACAGTAGCCCCCGGGCCCAAGGCGTGCTCAAACTTGGCTTCGAGGCGAAGCCAAGGGGCAAGTGCGGAGTGCCGCAAGCCCTAACCGCCTGCGGCCTTGGTCGATGCGTGGCGATTGATGGGACGTCGGCGTCTCCGCTTCCCCATGCCACCTCGGCAACCATTCGACTTGACGAGACTCCGCTGCATGCAGAGAAGAACCATCATTGCGTGGGATCGTGAAGGCTGGCGGTTAGCCTCCCTCCGACTATAAATGAGGGGAGGGGTAGAGCCCCCCTCATTCATCTCCATCTTCTCGCTGCCCGCTCCTTCTTCTTCTTCTTTGTCTCGCCGTCTTGCAGCAGCATCCATGGCACCGATCAGGAGATTCTCTGCAGTGGAGAAGGGAAAAACCCCTCGGGAGGAGCCGGGGCCACTTCCGCCGAAGAAGAGGCTCGGACGCCCTCGCGACGCCGGCGAAAGGCAAGAGGTGATGCGGCCTTGGTACGAGCGGCCACCGCCTGGCTTCCCGCTTCCTCTGTACGCCCGCGCGCAGGGCTCCGGACAGGGCGGCAATGCCCAGCACCGCGCGGGCCAGGGTCTCGGTGGACTGACCGAGGCCGCGTGGCCAGCAGGCCGGCGATCCCATGGCGAGGGGACCTCGCGCGAGTTCGTGGAGTGGGCGGCAATGCTACCGCGCACGTGGATCCGGTTCCCGAGGTTCTTTGTTGAGGAGATGCCGCCGAGGGGGCCACTTGAGCTATGGCTGCAGTACGCCGGGTGCTGCGGCCCGGCCACGGGGGCGGAGGTCGAGGTTGTCCCCCCGGGCGACATCTTCATGACCCGAGGATGGGGCGAGGTCGCCCGCGCCTGCCGTACAGAGGGGCCCCTCGCCATCCACTTTGAGTACGATGGCGCCTCTACGTTGTTCTTCAAGGTCTTCGATGAGGAGGGCCGGCGTCTAGAGTGCTGCCCCGGGGGAAGCACCCGTGTGGCGCGGCCGCGGACATCGAGCCCGCCTTCGGCCTCGCCAGCAGCTCCTCCAGCAGCAGTGACGACTCCTGGGAATCCAGCGACTCTCCCGAGCCCAGCGATTCTCCGGAGTCCAGTGACGACAGCTACGTGCCGCCGAGCTCTCGCCGTGCCCGGAGCGCGGCAGCGGTGCCCGCTCGGCGTCGTCGGTGATGCCCAGCAGCCGGGGTCCCTTGACGTTTCCTTCTTTTGTTTCCCTGCGCGGAATTGTGACAAACCCCGTGGGGGTATGTAAAAAGTTGTAATGCCTTTGCTCCAATGTTTATTACTCCTAGTAAGATGTTGCAGCCGCGCATCTTGCTTCGGCATGGTTCCCCATTTTCGTTCTCGCGATAGCTTAGTGCTCTACGCCGACAGGTCCCAGTCCCCAGGCAGGCTTCAGCCGTCGCTGGTATGCCAGGTCGCGATGCCGTGGTCAAGGCAAGGAGGTGAGCGGCCCGAGGTCCGGTAAGAGCTCCTGAGGCGCGATGCGCAAGAGGTCCCCTTTGGCGTGCAAGCAGCTCCCTGGAGGCCGAAAAGGGAAGCGGCATTGACAAAGCGAGATTGCGAGAATCAAAATACCGGACGATGAGGTTCACTCTGATATGCATGGGTGACTTATCTTAGTAGGCCTGAAGTGATTCCTTTGCGCAACGCCTGATTGTGCCTTGGCAGTGATGCTTCCAGGTAGGGCTCACGCCGACCTCCCCTTCTCCCCGCTCATCTAGGTGCTCTACGTCCTTGGGTCCCGACCCTCGAGCGAGGCTCAGCCGCCGCTGGTATGCCAGGTCACGATGCCGTGGTCAAGGCCAGGGGGTGAGGGCTGGAGAGTAGGTAAGAGCTCCTGAGGCGCGATGCTCAGGAGCCCCCCCTTTAACGTGCAAGCGAATTGCGTGAAAAAGGGACGGCCGGCGGGGCCACCCGTGGCTAAACTCCATGGATTCCTACGGGTTAGTCCAAGAGGAGAGTATAACTCATAATCACGCTTGCTGTCCTGCCGCTGATCTTTCCGCAAGAAGATGAAGGCACTGTGGATCTGGTGGGGTGACGTGCGCGGGACAGGCCGTGAGCCAGAGCTCGATCACTCAGATTTGTCAGCATTGTAGGGACGGACCCGACCACAAGCGCCGTGCCAGCATGTGTAGCCCCCGTTGCGGAATGAGCAAGAGGCTGGTCAGCAATGCGGGAGGCCGCGGAGGCGATAGAACACTAGGCAAGCAGGTGATAACATAAATCAACCCATAGGTAAGGTAGAGCTAGTTCTGATAGATGCAAAACGATACATGCCACAGGGATGGACCCACACGGCTTGGGGATAATGCAGCCCGAGGGGGGCCCCCAACTGAACAAACCAAAAAATGGCACCTGGCACCGTTGCTGAAGAGATGTTGGAGTAGCTGAAGACGCGTGCCGCAGAAGTCGCTCCTCATGAGCCGCCCAGGCCCTGAGCCTTGGAAGGCTCGTGAGGATCCATCTCCTCCTCTGATAGGATCGCCTGGCTTCTGGCCTCATGGGCCGCCAGGACGCCCCGCATGTGGCGCTGGAATGCAGCAGCTGCGCTCGACAAGCCCAAAGGCATGCGAACATAGTTGTGAGGGGGACCCTCGCACCGGCCAGCGCTGGACGGCCAGAAGCGCTCCTGAGATGCGGCCCTGTTGAGCCCTGGGATGTTGACGCAGACGCGCAGCTCGCTGTCCTCACCGGGACAAGGAGCCGCGCCGGGTGGTGGGCGATGGTTGCCTCGCATAGCTCTTGCCTCCTGAAGCTCCTCGATTGCCTTGGTGACGAACTCCTGAGCACCTGGCACCTCGCGCCTTGTTCCCTTCTGGTGGAAGTGCGCGGTGAAGCACGCCTCCACATGGTGCTCGAGCACCTCCCTCATGACGTTGGCCAGGTCAGAGGCCCTCCAAAGGAGAGCCCCCGAGCCCGGCCTGAGAGGGGCGCCGGGCGCACCTTCCTATGCGAGAGAGGGAGGCGCGCGTCAGTGGGTGCAGGGCCTGAGGTGGTGCCGCTGGGCACCCCGCTCTCCTGAGGTCCTTGGCGGAGCAGCTGCTTCTTCTTCTTGGGGACAGCCTCAGAAGGGTAGACGGCGCCTTCATCGTCTGGGTTCTCGACCGCCGCAGCCTGGTAGGCGCGCTCGAGAGAGCACACCGCGTCCTTCTCCTCGCAGGCGACCGTGATGACGCCGCAACTCTCTGGCATCTTGAGGACATTGTAACCATGATGAGTCACCGCCATGAACTTGGCCAGGGACGGATACCCAAGGATGGCATTGTACGGAAGGCGAACGTGGGCGACGTCGAAGTCGATGAGCTCGGTGCGGTAGTTGTCGCGCTTGCCGATGGTGACAGGGAGGCGGATCTGCCCTATCGGGGTGGTGGAGGCGTCGATCACTCCTGAGAAAGGCTTGGTAGGCTGCAGCTGGTCCTAGGGCACCTGGAGTCGGTCGAATGTCTTGATGGAGAGAACGTTGAGCCCCACACCGCCATCGATGAGAGTCTTGGTGATGATCACGTTGCTGATGGTAGGCGAGCAGAGCATCAGGAGAGCGCCGACAGTTGCCGCGCACTTGAGCTGATCGGATGAGCTGAAGGTGATGGTGCACTTGGACCACCTGAGCGGACGCGTTGCCTCGAGCTTGGGGAGGGCCGCGTTCACCTCACGGGTAAACTGCTTGAAGATGCGATGAGAGGCAGGGGCCTGAGCGCCGCACAGGATGCAGGTGATGGCACGAGGCTCCTGGAAGCCCCCAGCCCCCTCGTCCTGGTGGTGGTCGTCATTCCTTCTTGTTGGTGGCGGCAGCGGAGGAAGGCCAGTGTTGTCCTGAGGATAGTACTCACGAGGCTGGTCCCTCCAGGGGCCCTCGCAAGGCTGGCCCTGCCAGCAGTCCTCACGAGGCTGATCGCGCCATTCTTGGTGGGGGTCGCGGCCGTCCCAGCGTCCTCCACCTCGACCTCCTCCGCGGCCATAGCCTCGGTCGCTGCGCTCGGGGCAACGACCGAGGCGCCCATCGCGGATGGCCCTAAGCTCCTGGCAGTCATTGGTGTTATGGTTGTGCATGTTGTGGAAGACGCAGAACGGGCGGCTGCCCTTGGATGACTCTAGGTGGTCGCAGCCGCGCTTCATCTCTGGTTCGGCCGCGAGCACGGCCGGTCCCTTGCGCTTCACATCCTTGGCTTTGTCCTTCTTGTCTTCTGGGTCAGCCCCTGGGAGCTCCAGGAGAGAGAGGCGACCTTCCTCAGCTCTCGCACACTTGGTTGCCATGTTGAACATCTCCAGAGCCGTCCACAGGTCCTCATGTATGGCGAGCTCCTCCTTCATCTTGACGTCACGGACGCCATCAGTGAACGCCGAGATGATGGCCTCGTCCGACACCTTGGGGATCTTGAGGCGGACGTTGTTGAAGCGCTGGATGTACTTCTGCAAGGTCTCTCCTGGCTGCTGCTTGAGGTGCCGCAGGTCACCCGCAGCCGGTGGACAGTCGCGAGTGCCCTGGAAGTTGGCGATGAAACGCTCTCACATTTCGTCCCAGGAGGAGATCGATCCCGCGGGCAGGTTCAGGAGCCACGAGCGCGCACCATCCTTGAGGGCCATGGGAAACCAGTTCGCCATAACCTTCTCGTCGCCGTTGGCTGCCTCGATGCTCAGCTCGTAGAGCTGCAGGAACTCGGCAGGGTCGGGGGTGCCGTCGTAGCATGGAGGCAGGTCGGGCTTGAACTTCCCCGGCCAGACGACGCTGCGTAGCTCCGGAGTGAATGCGCGGCAACCCGCTGTGGTCATAGGAGCCCGTCGCGGAGGTGGAGCCTGGTCTTGGCGCTCGCGCACCACCGCTGCAGGCGGCGCGCGGTCTTGATGTGGCGGTGCTGGGAGTGCACGAGCATCTTCTTGCGGCCGCTGCACCACCTGGCAGCTTTCATCTTCACACGCCGGCGCCCTGCGCGGCGGGTCGCGCAGCGGGGCCTCGCACCTTGGCCCGAGGGCGACGTCTTGACGGGGAGGTGGAGGAGGTGCTCCGTGGGCCACGTCACCCGCAGCAGGCGACGGGTGAGGCAGTGAGCGAGACGGTGCAGGAGAGTCCCCGGCAGCGCTGACAAGCTCGGCGATGCAGTCCAGCCAGTCTTTGTAGAGGTCGTCGACGGGGCGGTAGCGCAGGAGCTCACGCGCCATGTGCAACGCAGCCTGCGCGTTCGCCAGCCCGCGACGAGCATGAGACGACGAACCAGCCGGAATCAGCAACAGGGTGGCGGTGCGTCCATCCCGCCACACAGAAGGGTGCAGCGACGAAGCTTGCTGCTCGTGCCCCGTGGGGCCGGTGGCGGCGTTCGCCACTGGAGACGGGGGGCGGCGAGGGCAGCCGTCACCCGCCGGAGCTGTCTGAGTGAGCTACTCTTGTAATCCTAAAAGGACCTTCCCAACTCGGAGACCACTTCCCGAATTTTCTATCTCTTGAACCAATCAGTAGAATCACTTTCCAGACGGGATCGTCAACTTGAAAATTCTTCAACTTAACTTTCTTATTGTAAGCTCTTGCTACCCTCAACTTGTCTCTCTCTATGGCCTTTAAAGCAGCCAAACGTTTATCGGCAACCTCATCAATATTGTCCATCTTCAAGTTATAAAAGTGTATTGCCGATAAATCATTCTGTTTGGCTATTCTCCAAGCATTCAAATTTACTTCCACTGGTAAAACAGCCTCTTGACCATATACTAGCTCATATGGAGTCACCTTCGTAGCACCATGCCTTGAAATTCTATGTTCCCACAAAGCTTCAGACAACAACTCATGCCATCTCCTCGGATTATCCTCAATCTTCTTCTTGATGAGCTTGATTAAAATTTTATTGCTAGACTCAGCTTGTCCATTAGCTTGGGCATAATATGGGGAGGAATTGAGCATATTTATGTTGTAAGATTCGGCAAATTCTCTAACTTGATGTGACATGGAAGATGAACCTTGATCTGTAGTTAATGTTTGAGGAATGCCGAATCTATGAATAATGTGTTCGGTATGAACTGAATTACCTCCGTATGTGTCATGTTTTTGAGAGGTACTGCCTCAGACCATTTAGTGAAATAATTGGTTGCCACCAACACGAACCGATGCCCCTTTGAGGAATACGGGTGAATTTCTCCACTAAAATCTAAACCCCATCCTCTGAAAGGCCAGGGCTTGACAATAGGATGTAACATAGCAGCAGGAGCCAATTGAATATCACCAAATTTTTGACAAGCTTCACACCCTTTATAATATCTGAAGCAATCATTAATCATAGTCGGCCAATAAAACCCAGCACGTCGTAGTAACCATTTCATCTTGGGAGCCGACAGATGAGTGCCACAAATGCCTTCATGTACCTCTCCCATAGCAACTCTAGCTTGGTCCTCGTTCAAGCACTTTAAAAGAACATCATCGACTGTTCGACCATAAAGACCCTCATCTCTCATTGTATACTTGAAAGCCATACGCAGAATAGCCCTGTCCACCCTTTCACTCGGATTGCGCAAGTAATCAATAATGGGATTCCCCCAGTTGGGATTGTCATCTGCACTAGATTTTTTGTTAATGGCCAAATCAGTGGGTTCTGGTTCGGCCTCTCCTATATTGGCAAGACAAGACATCGGCCTTTGAGAAATATGAAACATGCCATGATCAACATGATAGCCGGATGCTTTCTGTGCCAACTCATTCGCTCTCCAATTGTCAAGTCTAGAAATATGAGCAATGCTAAAACAGTCCAAAGTAGAGATTATATCTAGACATTTATCAAGATAAACATTAAGTGATTCGTCCAAACACTGAAAGACTTTGGATATTTGCTGCACCACTAGTAACGAATCACTGTAAGCCTCAATATGTGTAACACCTATAGCAAGTAACATCTCTAGGCCGAATAATAATGCTTCATATTCGGCTTGATTGTTTGTGAAAAAATATTCTAAGCGGCATGAGGCTTCAAAAACAGCACCATGAGGAGATATATAAACAATACAAACACCTTGGCCATTGCTACAAACTGAACCATCAAAATATAATCTCCATGGTACTACTGAGAAAAGGTTTATATCAACATCATGCTTGTCATCAATCCGATGTTCAACAATAAAATTAGCAACGATTTGGCCTTTCATGGACTTTAGAGATTCATAGGCCAAATCATATTCAATTAAAGCATAAGCCCACTTGCCAATTCTACCACTAAGAATTGGTCTATGCGCCATGTACTTAATGACATCGATCTGACAAGCCACTATGCAAGCACTCGGCACTAGGTAATGTCTCAATTTTGTGCAAGCATAATATAAGCATAGACATAACATTTAAATAAATGTATACCTTGTCTCGGCGTCCAATAAGCGCCTGCTCAAATATGTAATAGCATGCTCTTTTCCTTCGGTTTCTTGAGTGAAAACAGCACCAATAACACCTTCCTCTGCTGCAATGTAAAGCTTGAAAGGCTCCCTATGCTTGGGTGCTTTCATCACCGGAGGAGTGCATAAACAATTCTTGATCATCTCAAATGCTTCTTGCTGTTTTGCCCCCCAAGTAAAATTAACATCATTCTTTAACCGAAGGATAGGAGTAAATGCATCAACTTTCCTTGACAGATTAGCTATGAACCTTCTCAAATAATTGACCTTGACAAGGAACTTTTGCATATCTCTCTTTCATGTTGGAGCCTCCACTTTCTGTATGGCCTCTATCTTTTTGGGGTCAATCTCTATGCCATCTTCATGAATAATGAAACCCAAAAACTTGCCAACCGACACGCCGAATGCACACTTCAAAGGATTCATTTTCAGTCCATATTTTTTCATTCTTTCAAAAGCTAAACGCAAATTGGCCAAGTTGGACTGAAAAGCATCTGATTTGAAAACAATATCATCAATATAGACTTCAAGTATGATACCGAGTAAATCATGAAAAATCAAATTCATAGCCCTTTGATATGTGGCGCCAACATTTTTTAATCCGAATGTCATCACTGTCCATTCGAAAAAACAAAGGAAACCAGGGCATCGGAAAGCCGTTTTGGACATGTCCTCTTTGGCCATAAAAATTTGGTTATACCCCGCATTACCATCAAGAAAGCTAATGACTTTATGTCTAGAAGCATCATTAATAAGCATATTGGCTATTAGCATGGGATACTCATCTTTGGGTGTAGCCCTATTCAAATCTCTGAAATCAATGCATACCCTCAACTTGCCAGATCCTTTCTTCTCCATTGGGACAATGTTAGAAATCCACTCGGCATACCTGCAAGGTCTAATAAAATTAGCTTCAAGCAAACGATCGATCTCTTCCTTGATCCGGTCATATGTTTTTGGATTAAACTTTCTGGCTGATTGTTTGTAAGGTCTAAAACCGGCCTTTATAGGTAACCGATGCTCCACTATCTCTCAGCTTAAACCTAGCATTTCATGATATTACCATGCAAAGCAACAAACATATTCTTTTAATAGCTCAATCAACTTAGCTTTACAATCGGCTTTCAAATTTTTGTTTACAAACGTCAGCCGAGTGACTGAACCATCTCCAATATCTACCTCCTCTAATGGATCAGCCGATGTAAAACCTTGTCCAAGTTTATCCATGTCATCTAATTCCTCTATAGACTCATACATATCATTCTCGCTGGACCGATATTTTACAAGACATTTGTAACCACTCAGAACTAGAATCCATTTAAACATATCACACCTTGGAGCCGATTGCATTCAGTCGGCTTTAAAGAGAGGGCACGGAACCATTCTTGGTCGCGCTGAGAAAATCAAACTCTGACAAGTCACGTCCCGTCAAGCAAGTAGCATTGGGATGTTGCCAATCCACCGATGCATCGGCCAAAGCAACACAGGCCGAGTTATCCGCATGAATGACTTCCACTTCATCATCGACCCACTGGATCAAAAACTGGTGCATAGTGGATGGCACGCACTGGTTTGCATGAACCCAATCACGGCCTAGTATGACGTTGTAGTTCCCTTGCACCTCAGTGACAAAGAATGCAGTAGCCAAAGTTTTGCTTTCGATTGCAAGCTCCACATACATCACACCTTTGGCTTCAATTTCTTTTTGCCTTCAAATCATTAAGAACCATGTTCGTCTTTATCAACTCTTCCTCGGGCAAACCCAATTTCTTGAAGATCGAATGTGGCATAAGATTTACCACAGCACCACCATCAACAAGCATCCGAGTGAGCGGTGATCCATTGATATGACCCCTGAGATACAACGGTTTCAGATGCGTCACTAGTTCTTTTGGCTTCTCTAATATTGCATTTTTAGGGCCAAAATCTAGCTGAGCCACCTCCCCTTCCTCATCTACAGCATGAAACTCAGCAGGTAACTAATACACCATATTGATATCCATACCTTCATGAACCGGCGTAGATTCATAGTCCAACATATCATCCTCTTCCTGAAGTGTATCCACTGATTCTGAAATCTGTCCGAGTGAGGAGGAAGTACTAGGTAACATAGACGATATAATGATTGCATCGTCCTCTTTTGGCGTTGTAGATGCTGCTGTGATAGGTGTAGAAGCTGTTGTATCTTGTATTTGTTTAGGCCTTCACACTTGTTTTGTAGGTACCATGGGCCGAGTGTCATTGAATAACTTGTCGCTTTGCTTCTCGGCCTCTAGCTCTGCCATCTCTTGACTCCTTAACCTCTGCAGTTTCCTCTTCTTTGTTTTTTTAGCCCTGGAGGACACCACTTTGGCTGAGTGTATTTAGGATCTCTCTTCTTCACTTGGCTGTTGCTTGCTTCATGTTCATTAGCCGAGTGCTTTGGCGCGATAGCAAGTATCGGCTCAGTCGGATTGCTAGGCACAATCGGCTGCTGTATGGTGAATGTTTCGGTGCCCAAGATGAGTGAGTCGGCATTGATTTTTCCCTTTCCTTTTCTTGACTCAACTGCTGCAACACTTGGTGACTTAACACGCCATTCTTTTTTACTTTCCGGACGCATGAAATTTCCACTCGGGCGCACCTTTTTACTCGGATGGAATCCACTAGGATGGATTTCACTCGGATGGAATCCACCCGGATGGAATCCACTCGGATGGAACTCACTCGGATGGAATCCACTAGGATGGATTTCACTCGGATGGAACTCACTCGGATAGAATCCACTCGAATGGAATTCACTCGGATGGAATCTACCCAGCCTTATTTTTTCACTCGGATAGCTTCACCTGGCTGCATTCTCACACTTGGATAGTTTCTACTCGGTCACATAATTTGACCAGCCAATTGATAGTTATCGATGTTCAGTCGGCCATTGTATGAGTAGTAAAGTCGATCCCAAACATATTGCCTCTGCTCTTTTGGAAACGGCACCCTTGGTCCACCCGGTTTCATATACCGACTGAACATATCATCTGATGGTGACCTTGGTCGCTTCAAGTGTGATGGCCGGTTAGAGCTGGAACCAGCCGACTGATTGGCATACTTGTACAACAGCATATCAAAAGTTGGCTTGACCTGCTTGTGCTGTACTTTAGCTTCATTCTTCTTCCACTTGCCTACTTCTGGACTCTTGGGTTTGACAAATTTAACTCGAGTGTCCTGTTGCACCTGTGTTTGCTCCCCCCCCCCCCCGAGTATAGGATTCTTGATGGTGATTTTGATCACTTCCTTGCCATCGGGTTGCTTATCAAGCACAACCTGTCTCCCCAAGACCTTGTCGCCCTCTTTGCTTTTCCTGGGCTCACCAACAATGATATTAGCCTTATTAGCAGATTCGTCTACCTCCGGCCGAATGAGCAGCTTCTTCCCTTCCAAATCCATGGTATTCATTGGAAAGGGCTGTTTGTCAACTTGCATCTCAGAAAAGTTCAATCGTCCGTCATTAATGGCCGATTGTATCTGTCATCGGAAAACATTGCAATCGTTAGTAGCATGAGAAAAAGAATTATGATACTTGCAATAAGTACGCCGTTTCAGCTCTTCAAACGGCGGTAAAGTATGAGATATTCTAATAATTTTAGCTTGTAGCAAAGCATCAAATATTTTATCACACTTAGCAATGTTAAAGGTAAACTTCATCTCTTCATCATGATTCTTATGAATCGGTTTCAGATCATTGCTAGTAAAGGGTTTGGCCTTAGATGGCCACACAAATTCAGTAGCATAAATATCACCTTCATCGTCCGAGTGATCACTATCATATTCAACCATATTCATCTTAGGACGATCAGCTTTATATCTATGCACTTCTTTGAGATCTTTGCTTCGGCTTTCCTGAGCCAAAGCCCTTTGTAAGACTTGGTTGATATTTAAGAACTCATATCCTTCTAGCTTTTCTCTAACGGGAGTTCTCAAACCACTCAACACTAGGTCTACCAAGTCTCTCTCGGTTATCACCAAACTATAACAACAGTTTTTTGTTTCTCTGAATCTCTTGACATAATCGGAGACCGATGCATCATGCTTTTGTTTAACCGTTGTTAGATGTGACAACTTGAGTTCATTGTCACCGCTATAAAAGTGATCATGAAATTTTTGCTCTAGCTGCGACCAAACCCGAATGGAACCACGTGGTAAAGAAGAAAACCATGAAAATGCGGTACCAGTTAATGATAAAGGAAACAAACGCACTTTCAATTCATTTAGCGAGCCTGCCTCACCCAGTTGTGCTAAATATTGACTAACATGCTCCCATGTGGTTTTTGTGCCTTCTCCATTAAACTTAACAAAATCTAGAATTTTATATCCTGGAGGGCACTGGATGGCATCAAAGTACTCGGGGTACGGTTTTTGGTAAATCCGATTCCGAGGTAACTCAACTCCAAAATTCTCCCGAAGCATCTTAGCCATCTCCTCTCTTAAATTAGCTAGGCCATCATCTTTAGTAGATGATCAAGCTTGCTGCTGTGGCACAGGAGGAGTAGGACTACTAGCTGTAGGTAGGAACTATGGCATGTATGCCGAACCATAGTTCAGTAGTGGTCGAGTGGTTGTACCTGTAGGTAGGGTTTGGTTCGGCATTGCCACCGAACTTGGCATGCTCATGATAGGATTAATGGGTGCAGCCACAATCTGATTTGTTTGGGTAGGATAATAAGTCATCGGCATGGGAGGCGCCGATGAAATAGGTAAAGCTAGATTAGGGTTTTGCACACTAGCAACTATATCACCATTACCACTAGACGATTGAGATATATTCTTCTGAGCATTAGTATTTTCTATGAAAGTTTGATTGACCAGATTGTTACCATCAGCAATACGACTCTCAATCTCAGCCCACTACTCAGGAGAAAAGGCAGTACTCATAGAGGGTTTAACCTGCTCGGCTTGAAGAGGAGGGAACTTGATTTCTTCAATCGGAGTGATGTTACCTTGGCGATCCTTCTTGAATTTTGCAAGGAACTCCTGCAAATCCTTCTCTTCGCACGCCTTCTTGTACTCCTTATAGATTTGGCGATGATCGGACGATATCTCATCAAGACTGGGCTTAATGATGTTATCGGCGTCTACCTCAGATGGCTTGGGAAGATCGGACATGGTGGATGATGATGATTGATCTTCGATCCCCAGCGGAGTCGCCAAAAAGTGTGTTGACACACGAACACGTCACATGTACCCTCGATGCCGGGGGTGATGCACCGCAGCTCATGTCGAAGGAGACCCGACCGACAGCGCGATGCGCAAGACAGTCGACGGGCGCTTTTGCAGACCCGAAACCCCACACACCTGGGAGGGACCCCGTCAGGGAGTGCGGCGGCTATGGCTGCCCTAGGTCGATTCGCTCGCCCCTAGAGCCTCGGGATTCGCAGCTCTCAAACTGGAAGAACAGCGAAGAACGAGAGAGAAAACGGTGGAGAGATCAAACATAGATGAAAAAGTAGTATATTGATATGTCGATTGTGTGTTGTTCAATCGGCCGTCACCCCCAACATATATAAGAGGCGGCTGGACTTCCGTACAAGTAAAGGATTCATCTAGGCTTTCCTTACATGAAAAATTACATCAATTCACGTCCTAGAGTCCTAGTTCTATTCCAACTCGGATTTAGTCTGAATCTGGCCCAAACTCTGTCTTCCTTCTTGCGTGGGCCGTCGAGCTTGCATATGACCTCCGATGAAGATGGCCCAAATATCAAATTTGTGTGTCTCGACGAGACGAACAACTCTCATGTTGATCACTTTTCCAAACAAGGCCATCTTGAATACTCTACAAAGCAATCTTTAACTTCGAGTCGGACTCGGTCTTGCAGCCAACTGTACTGTCCGAGTCTCGTAGTGAATTTGCAGGCCGTATACTACATCAGATGATGCAACATCAAAACCAAATTTTACCGTTTTGATGAGACGGACAACTTCCATGTTGAACACTTTTCCATCCGAGGTCATCTAGATAACCATTCGGGCACATCTTCAGCTTCTGATCGGAGCACTCGGATCTGAATCTCTCCACTCAGATATTAGAGTCTTTCACTCGGATCGCCCGACTGGACTTTTCACTCGAACAGCAACTTTCACTAGGATGGCAAAATTTTCACGTGGAAGACCATCTTTCACTTGGATTACTATATTTTCACTCGAATGGCAATCTCTTACTCGATCGTCAAGCTTTCATTCTGATGATAAGATTTCACTCAGATGGCTATATTTTCACTCGGACGGCAATCCTTTACCCGAACGGCAAACTTTCACTCGGATGACGGCATCTTCATTTGGATTTATAATAGTTTCACTCGGATGGTAATATTTTCACTCGGACGACAATATTTTCACTCGGATGGTAAGCTTTTCACTCGGAATCCCCGACTGAAAACACAGCCTGATCCTGTTTTGCCTCTCCAGGTCGCATACGGGCTCAGACTGAGATAATTTATTTACGAAAATCGATCGGCTCGACGAGACGAAACTTTTTCATGTTGAAAGTTTTTCGATTCAAGGCCGTCTTGAGGGCCAAATTGCTCACGCACTGTATCAGACACTCATCAACATATGTCTGGCGTCAAGCGTAATTTTTTGGTCTCTGGTCGGGCTGGACCGTATCGACTGTAGCTTTTGCATATGAACTCGTACTCAGACGATTTATATATGAAAATCGATTGCCTCGACGAGATGAAGACAATTCCTTTGGAGTGCTCCTTCATCCAAGGTCGTCTTGAAGGCGTAATCGGCCGAAACCCACTCGGAACACTGAATTCTTCCACTCGAAGTACAATTTCGGCCTCTAAAATGGGGTCGGACGATGATAACCTAAACATCAAAGTTGTTCCACTCGACGATGTGAAACTTGTCATGCTGAAAACCCTCTCACTTGAGGCCATCTTATTTTCCTTTTATGCCGTGCCAAAATCTGATGTCAACACATGCCCCCCTATTTTTCGGCAAAGCTTACATGCCGAAAAATAACATGCACAGTGTTTGTTCTAAGGACGATGTCAACACTCCATCGGCCATTTATTTTTCTCAGGGCGATAACTATGTATCGGCCATGTTTGTGCTAAGGGCGATAATCGTATATCGGCCATTGCCTACGTAGGCTTCTTGCCACACACTCGGGTGGTATTTTTTCAAGTACTTGCCATTGAGAGCTCGAGGTAACAATGTCCCTTGTACGGATTCCACCAAATAAGAGTTTCCGGGAACTACTCTTGTAATCCTAAAAGGACCTTCCCAACTCGGAGACCACTTCCCGAATTTTCTATCTCTTGAACCAATCGGTAGAATCACTTTCCAGACGGGATCGTCAACTTGAAAATTCTTCAACTTAACTTTCTTATTGTAAGCTCTTGCCACACTCAACTTGTCTCTCTCTATGGGCTTTAAAGCAGCCAAACGTTTATCGGCAACCTCATCAATATTGTCCATCTTCAAGTTATAAAAGTCTATTACCGATAAATTATTCTGTTTGGCTATTCTCAAAGCATTCAAATTTACTTCCACTGGTAAAACAACCTCTTGACCATATACTAGCTCATATGGAGTCACCTTCGTAGCACCATGCCTTGAAATTCTATGTGCCCACAAAGCTTCAGACAACAACTCATGCCATCTCCTTGGATTATCCTCAATCTTCTTCTTGATGAGCTTGATTAAAATTTTATTGCTAGACTCAGCTTGTCCATTAGCTTGGGCATAATATGGGGAGGAATTGAGCATCCTTATGTTGTAAGATTCGGCAAATTCTCTAACATGATGTGACATGAAAGATGAACCTTTATCTGTAGTTAATGTTTGAGGAATGCCGAATCTATGAATAATGTGCTCGATTATGAACTGAACTACCTTCGTATGTGTCATGTTTTTGAGAGGTACTGCCTCAGACCATTTAGTGAAATAATCGGTTGCCACCAACACGAACCGATGCCCCTTTGAGGAATACGGGTGAATTTCTCCAATAAAGTCTAAACCCCATCCTCTGAAAGGCCACGGCTTGACAATAGGATGTAACATAGCAGCAAGAGCCAATTGAATATCACCAAATTTTTGACAAGCTTCACACCCTTTATAATATCTGAAGTAATCATTAATCATAGTCGGCCAATAAAACCCAGCATGTTGTAGTAACCATTTCATCTTGGGAGCCGACTGATGAGTGCCACAAATGCCTTCATGTACCTCTCCCATAGCAACTCTTGCTTGGTCCTCGTTCAAGCACTTTAAAAGAATATCATCGACTGTTCGACGATAAAGACCCTCATCTCTCATTGTATAGTTGAAAGCCATACACCGAACAGCCCTGTCCACCCTTTCACTCGGATTGCGCAAGTAATCAATAATGGGCTTCCCCCAGTTGGGATTGTCATCTGCACTAGATTTTTTGTTAATGGCCAAATCAGTGGGTTCTGGCTCGGCCCCTCCTATATTGGCAAGACAAGACATCGGCCTTTGAGAAATATGAAACATGCCATGATCAACATGATAGCCGGATGCTTGTTGTGCCAACTCATTCGCTCTCCAATTGTCATGTCAAGAAATATGAGCAATGCTAAAATAGTCCAAAGTAGAGATTATATCTAGACATTTATCAAGATAAACATTAAGTGATTCGTCCAAACACCAAAACACTTTGGATATTTGCTGCACCACTAGTAACGGATCACTGTAAGCCTCAATATGTGTAACACCTATAGCAAGTAACAACTCTAGGCCGAATAATAATGCTTCATATTCGGCTTGATTGTTTGTGCAAAAATATTCTAAGTGGCATGAGGCTTCAAAAACAGCACCATGAGGAGATATATAAACAATACCAACACCTTGGCCGTTGCTACAAACTAAACCATCAAAATATAATCTCCACGGTACTAATGAGACAAGGTTTATATCAACATCATGCTTGTCATCAATCCGATGTTCAACAATAAAATTAGCAACGATTTGGCCTTTCATGGACTTTAGAGATTCATAGGCCAAATCATATTCAATTAAAGCATAAGCCCACTTGCCAATTCTACCACTAAGAATTGATCTATGCAACATGTACTTAATGACATCGGTCTGACAAGCCACTATGCAAGCACTCGGCACTAGGTAATGTCTCAATTTTGTGCAAGCATAATATAAGCATAGACATAACTTGTCGGTGTACTATGTATTGGGCCACTAGTACCCCGTACTTGTGCACGGGCAGTTGTAGCCATCCTCGCGGCAAGGCTTGCCGGGAACAGCTCGAGGTCGATTCAAGCCATCAAGGAAATCATCAAGTCAGAGATCTGAGCATCAGCAGATAAGCAAAGCTGGAATCCGAAGGCCGGCTTCCCTGGCAAGATCCTTGCCAGGATGGCCTGTGGAGCCCGGCAAGGCTTGGCGCCCGGCGAGGCTTGGCGCCCGGCAAGGCTTAGCGCCCGGCAAGGCTTGGCGCCCGGCAAGGCTTGGTCCCCGGCAAGGTTCAGCGCCTGGCGGGATTCTGCCACTGTGCCACCGCTTCGGCATAGTAACAAGTGTGACATTCTGGGTCCTTCTCTGGATGCGTGGCAACGCGCCAGTGGAGGAGAGCTTAAGCGGTGCTGATGGGATGGCCCCTTTCTCCATCCCCAAGAAAGTGAGGACACCTAAACGGACACCTCACGGTGCATTAAGTGAGCTTGTCCTAATCCGTCAGGGGTTAGGTATGATACCCTATAGCTACTTTACACCTCAATGTATGTACATTTTGCCACTGTGGAGACCCCTTTGAGCGTATAAAAGGAGGCCCAAGGCAACTGCTATAGAGGAGGAGAACTTCTGGCCCATTCTGCATGCGTAGCTGCTCTTTGAACGTACTGTTCATTGAGAGCGCTCCTGAAGGCTGGGCTCAAGAACATCAATAAGAACACAAAGCAGGAGTAGGGTTTTACGCTGATCAGCGGCCCGAACCTGGGTAAAAACTTCCCGCGTCGATCATTGGTTCTGCTCTTTGCGTGTACCTCTCCCCCCGCCGAATCGTAAAGGGATCTCTCGGGATCCCATAGGTGTCGTACCCCGACATCTTTGGCGCGCCAGGTAGGGGGATTGAAGGTTGCGTGAACCTGATCTAGTGCTCGGCGTCTTAGTTTCTTCATCATCTTCATCATCATGCCACCCAAGAAGAAGAGCGCTGCGACGGCGCAACCGTCCATGTCCGTTTTGCCTACATCTTCGCGTACAGGCGACGGCGTGGGTGCAGAAGGAAGAGGACTAGAACCCCCGCGGCATTCTGGTGATCCAAGCCAAGCGAGTGGTATCGTTCGCAGTGGCAGTGGTAACCTACACGCCGCTGGATCTAGAGATGGTGCTGTGTTGCCTACGGGTGGCACAACGAACTCGAGAGATCGGAGGGCGCCTGCTGGAGCTCCCACGCCGGCCCAAGCCTCACGACCTACCCAGGTCGTGCATGATGAGCGACGTCATGGCGCTGGTGGTTCAGGGCGTCCCCATGAAAAGGTTTCTGCGCATAGATCCCAAGATGCGCGGGATCAGCATGCACACCGAGCTGCCGGTGGAGGTGGCGCACGATCGCGTGACCGTGGTGGAGCTCCTTCTAACATGGTTAGGAGTCAGAGCACCTCACGTACCTCGCACTTGTCACCGCCACCTACGCCAGCGGAAGCCTTGGCACGTGCGCAGCTGCTCCTCGATTTTCCTCCTGCCCCGGAGAAGATGGAGGAGTGGCGAGCTACCATCCAGAGCCTCATCGGCTTCGCCAACAAAGATGGACCGCAAGAGGCAGGGCCCTCGCAGCGGAGGCCCATCGATCTGGCGCGAGCCGATGTAAAGAAAACCGGAGGTGGTGCAACCACAGTGCACTCCCCTCCGCGGCACCAGCGGCGGCCGACAACTCAGCAAGTCGACCGCCATGAAGAAGTTTCCACGGCGTCGTCCGATCCACGGATGCGCCGTGATCAGCGTCAAGTTCTCCAGGAGCGAGGCAAGGAGGACGCTCGAACTACCATCGAGCGGCGACGGGAAGCGCGCTATCAGTCTAATAAGCGCGCGGGGCCGGCTGTTGACGAGCCTGCGCCAGGGGACGTAGGAGACTTGCCTTATGAGGTAGGAACTCCGGCGTTTACCCGTGAGCTGCGGCAAGTCCGGTGGCCCAATTCCCGAACCTTTAAGCCGGAGGTCCCGGAGAAGTATGACGGAAAGACCCATCCCTCGGAGTTCTTGAGCATCTACACCATTGCGGTGCAGGCTGCCGGGGGCCGAGATGACAAGATACTTGCCAACTACTTCCCGTTGGTGCTCAAACCCAACGTCAGGTCGTGGTTGATGCATTTGCCGGAGAATTCTATTTCTTCCTGGTCAGATATGTGCCATCAGTTTGTTGGCGCCTTTGTTGGAGGCCACCAAGCTCCTGGCCAAGAGAGCGATTTGCACATCATTCCTCAGAAGGAGGGCGAGTCCCTGCGCAAGTTTATCCAGAGATTTAGCTAGGTGCAGTACAATATTCCTGACGTTCATCCTGCCGCTGTCGTTAGCGTGTTCCACCAGAACGTGCGTAACCGCAAAATGCGGGAAGAGCTGGCAATGAACAAAGTCAGGAGTATTGCCGAGCTTTACGCTCTGGCCGACAAGTGCGCTCGAGCTGAAGAGGGGAGGAAACTCCCTGGTGAGGCTGTTGGCGCGGCGGGCGAGTCCGAAGATGAAGACGCCACGGCCCCGTCAAGGAAAGGCCGGCGGCGGAACAGGAAGCGCGGAGGCAAGGCCGTGCTTGCTGTCGAGGAATCCGACAACCCCGGTGCCGCCAAGAAGGCCAAGGTTGGTGACCCCAGCAAGGATCTTGCCGGGTGCCCTTCCTGTCAGGCCTTGGCGGCTGCCGACAAGTCGGAGAACTCCGGCAAGCAGTATTGCAAGATCCATCGCACCAAGGGCCACGATCTCCAGAACTGCCGGCAAGTCGAGCAGCTTGCCGAGAAGCAGAGGGCCGAATACGAGAGGCGAGATAAGGAGAAGGCCCAAGATGGTGCTGAGGGGTCCGGCAAGAAGCACGGTGGCCGAGGGGGTCGCCGCGGCAAGGCCAAGTAGCAAAAGGATCGGCCCGCTCGAGGCCGAGACAAAGAAGGAGCTGATGATGAGGAAGATGATGAATCCAGTGAGCAAGAATTCCAGAAGGCTACGGAGGCCATGTGTATCGATGGGGGTGCCTCGCTGCATTCTTCCCACCGCCAACTCAAACAGTGGGTACGGGAGGTCAATGCGGCAGAGCCATCCCCAGATGCATGTAGGCCCCTGAAGTGGTCCAGCACGCCTATCATTTTCGACGCCGAGGATCACCCTGATCGCACGACTGCAGTCGGGTGCTTGCCATTGTTGGTCTCGCCAACGATTCGCAACCTCAAGGTGACGAAAATGTTAGTTGACGGCGGGGCCGGCCTAAACTTAATCTCACCGGATGTGCTCAGAAAGCTCCAGATTCTCGACGAGGACCTCGAGGAAACGGGTACGTTTCAAGGGGTCAATCCGGGAAGAACCCAGCCTAAGGGCAAGATTACACTACCAATAACATTTGGCAGCGAGCTCAACTTCAGGACCGAGAAGGTGGTGTTTGATGTCGCCAAGATCCCCATGTCATACAATGGAATCCTTGGTCGGCCAGCGCTGGCTAAGTTTATGGCGGCATCACACTACGCGTACAATGTCTTGAAGATGCCTGGGCCGTTGGGCGTCATCACTATCCATTCTGATAAGAAGGATGCGCTCATCTGTGCCGACCATCTTTACCGGGAAGCAGTTGCAGCACCTGCCATCAAGGCACCTGCTCCTGCCGCTGGAACTCCCGGGGGGAAGAAGAAGACCGGCAGGAACCTTGGCGCGAACTCCGGCAAGCGCACCTCCTCGGAGTGCTGCGCTTCCGTCGAGGACGTACCAGAGAGTTCCACCGGCAAGAACAAGAAGTCCAAGGCTGCTCTGCCGGAGACCAAGAAGGTGCCTGTCAGAGAGGATGGAACGGGGGGAACTTTCACCATAAGTTCCACCCTAGATGACAAATAGGAAAGCGCGCTCGTTGCTTTCCTGTGGGCGAATGTCGACGTGTTTGCATGGCAACCGTCTGACATCCCCGGTGTTCCCAGGAAAGTAATTGAGCACCATCTTGCTGTCTGTCCTCATGCGCGGCCCGCCAAGCAAAGGGTCAGAAAGCAAGCCTTGGAGCGGCAAGAATTCATTGCCGAAGAAATCAAAAAGCTGGAGGCGGCAGGACTGGTCAAAGGAGTGCTTCACCCAACCTGGTTGGCCAATCCGGTTGTAGTGCGGAAAGCGAATGGGAAATGGAGGCTTTGTATCGATTATACAGATATCAATAAAGCTTGTCCAAAAGATCCCTTTCCCTTGCCGCGCATCGACCAGATTGTGGACGCCACCACTGGTTGTGATCTCCTGTCCTTCCTTGTTGCATATTCAGGGTATCATCAGATTTTTATGGCAAAAGAAGATGAAGAGAAGACCGCCTTTATCACCCCATGTGGTACGTATTGTTTTATACGAATGCCTTTCGGGTTGAAAAGTGCTGGTTCAACATTTGCCAGAGCAATCCAGATTGGTTTTGAGCCACAACTCCATAGAAATATGGAGGCGTATATGGATGATATAGTGGTCAAAACCAAAGACAAAGCAACGCTCATTCAAGATTTAGAAGAAACATTTGCAAACTTGCGCAAGATCAACTTGAAGCTCAATCCTGAGAAGTGCGTGTTCGGTGTTCCTTCCGGCAAGCTCCTCGGATTCTTTGTATCTTGCCGGGGAATCGAAGCGAACCCCGACAAGATCAAAGCTATTGAGCAAATTGAAGCGCTGAGACACATCAAGGATGTTCGTCGTCTTGCCGGCTGTGTTGCTGCTCTAAGCAGGTTTATTTCCAAATCTGCTGAGCGCGCCCTGCCCTTCTTCAAAATTTTGAAGAAGGCAGGTCCGATGAAATGGACTCCGGAGGCGGAGACTGCACTGCAATATTTGAAGAAATACCTTTCCTCTCCGCCGACGCTAGTCACGCCTAAACCACAAGAGTCGTTGCTGCTGTATCTGGCAGCAACAAATCAAGTGGTTAGCGCTGCGCTAGTGGCGCAGAGAGAAGCTGATGAGGAAGCAACACCAGCGGCAGGACCGCCAGATGATGCGGCAAGATCTTCCCCTGCAAGGGTTGATCCCGGCAAGACAGGATCTGCGCAAACAGAAGAACCCGTGCAGAAGAAGAAGGTGGTGCAGCGCCCAGTTTATTTTGTTAGCTCTCTTTTACAAGGAGCTAGGTCAAGATATTCTGGTGTACAGAAGTTGCTTTTCGGCCTCCTTATGGCCTCGAGGAAGCTGTGCCATTATTTTCAAGCACATGAGATCACTGTCGTCACTCGCTTTCCGTTGCAACGGATTTTGCAAAATCCGGAGGCAACCGGCAGGATCGTGGAGTGGGCGTTGGAGTTGTCCAGCTTTTTCCTTAAGTTTGAAAGCACTTCGACGATCCAGAGCAGGGCCTTGGCGGAATTCATTGCAGAATGGACCCCAATGCCAGACGAAGAAGTTCAAGAAACAACTCTCCCCAGCAAGGAAATCGATCAGCAATGGGTTATGTACTTTGACGGGGCTTTCTCGCTGCAAGGCGCCGGTGCTGGTGTGCTGCTTGTCGCACCCACCGGAGAGCACCTCAAGTACGTAGTCCAAATGCACTTTCCCCGGGAGAGTTCAACCAACAACACTGCAGAATACGAGGGTTTGCTTGCCGGTCTCAGGATCGCGGCAGACCTTGGTATCAAAAAGCACGTCATCAAAGGCGATTCACAGCTTGTCGTCAGGCAAGTTAACAAGAGTTATCAAAGTCCATTGATGCAAGCCTACGTGGATGAAGTGAGGAAAATGGAAGAGCGCTTTGACGGTCTGCAAATGGAGCACGTTCCCCGTGCCGAGAACAGTGATGCCGAAGTGGGAAGGCCCTTATCGGGTAGTACGAGTCACCAGGCCTGGCGCTGTCCGCCTGGAGACCGAAGATGGCGTTCCAGTGAGTAATTCCTGGAATATCGAACATCTTCGCAAGTTCTACCCATAAGGCGCGGTTGCCGGGGGCTCCCGGCAACCACCCTTTTGTACAAGTCTTGCCGGAAAGGCATGTGATCCTTTGTACAAAGCCAGGCGCAGACCCTGAGCACAGATGAATAAATTTAAGTGTTGTACATTCCCTTATTGATTCCCATGTTCATATTTATATATATGCATGTTCGTCTAAGATGTTGTATGACACCTACTCCCGGTAAGTTCTAACGAACCGCCAAGTTTTCATGTCTTTATTTTCTCTTCTTCCTTTTTCTCAAAAGACAGAAGGATTCCTCGCGTGCACATTCGCCGGGGGGGGGAGGGAGATATGAATACCAGTTGGCGACGTTCGGAATCGACGCTTGCCGGAGGAAGGACAAAGACAGAAAGCTAAGTCCTAAAAACTTAGAGCAAGTTTTTCTTTTATTACAAAGTTATTTCCTTGGATGATTCCGACTCTTGTATGGAAAATCTGCACGCGAAGGAACCCTTGTTGTAATCGGTCGCGCCCTTATTTTGTTTCGAGCCCGCTCAGCGATTTAAGTGGCTGCACTGAGAACACCAAGGAGTCTTGCCAGCCGCTGCGCCTCCAGCAGGCTGCTGAAGTCCCGCACCCAGCGCTCGCGGCAGGTTGCGCGTCGGCAAGTTTTTCAATAAGCGTAGGATGAACTCCATACATAAAGGAATCAGACAAGGAAAATAGCAAGCATGAACCTAAACATAGGCAAATTGTATTACATCCATGAGTTGCCGCAATTCTAACTTGAGACTTAATTGTCTTTTACATGAGATGACGACGGCAAGGAAAAAAAAGGGAAGCACTCAATCCCTGCGCTGGCCTTCGATCCTTCTGATGGAGTCCACCTTCTCAAGGATAGGCGCGATGCACTCTTCAAGCGCCTCAACATTTGCATCCCTTGGTAGATGGTCGAGCGCGTTGGAGAGGTCGATGCCGGGATTGCTGTGCACCACCTTGATGAGCACCTTGCGGAGGGCGGCCCGGCAAAGCCGGCGAGTCTCGTTGGCCAGATGGGTCGCCCGGCTAGACTGGAGCACCCTCATTGCGTTGATGATGCTTTCAAAGAACATCGTCAACCTGGCACTTGGAGATATTCTTTCCTCAGAAGAATACTTGAAGTTCGACAGGCCCATGGTTGACAGTTCTGCGGTAAGCTTCTCCGCGGTGGCGATGAGACGTCCAGTCCAGATCTCCACTCCCTTCTCGTACTCGGTTTGGGCGGCGGCGGCACTCTTGAGCAGGTTCCTCTCTCCTTGGAGATCCTTGAGTAGAGCCTTCTCGCGGGCCCTGCCAGTCTCGAGAGACTTCTGCAGCGTGGTCAGCTTCAGCTCCAGAACCGCAATGTTATCAGCCGCAGAGGAGAGCTGCTTGGTCTTGTCGGACAGGGCAACTTGCATCTCCGCCAAGGAGTGGAGGGTTTTTTCCCTGTCCCCCTTGAGCGTCGAGAGCTCCTTGCCGTGCTCTTCGAGATCTATGTCCAGCCTCTTCACTTTGTCGCTCAGCTCATTCTTGGCGGCCTCTGCAGCTTTGGCAGCATCGACGGCCTCCTTGAGCCTGCCGGCATGACTTGCAGTCAGAGCTTTGAGCGCCTCCTTATGTTTTTGCTCCACCTCCTGGGTCCGCCGCGCAACAAGATTCTTGATATCCTCATCCTTGCTATGAAGCTTGACGGTGAGCGCCTGCTCACGTGCGGTGAGATCTTCCTCATGAGCATCAAGAGCAACGCGGCGCCCCGTCAGGAGGGCATCTTCAGCAGCAATCCTTTGAGCAGCTTCATCATGCGCCTTCTCCATATCGGATTGCTTCAGGAGGATCTCATTCCACTGCTGGCTCACTTGTTCCCGGCCGGCAACCAACTCTTGGAGGGCCTCGGCGTGCCAAATCTGCATTTGTGCGACGCGCCTTTGAAAATCTGCTTCGGCCGCCTCGACAACTGCCATTCTGTAGTCCGCTTTGTCTTTCCGGGCGCGATGGAGAGCCTGGAGCTTGCGGAAATTCTCGCCCATGGCCTGAAGGAGCTGATCCTCTTCAGATTTGCCGCTGCTAGTGCTGGGGTCGTCAACAACTTCGAGCCCGGCAGCAGCAATGATTTCTTCAAAAACTTCTCCTTCGGCTGGTGCCCCAGCGCTTGCCGTCCCCGGCAAGTTGACGAACAGGTTCTCGCCAACCTTGAGGTACTTGCTGGATGAGGGGCCTTCAGATGTTGATGGCTGGTCTTCAGTGGCCGCCTCACCAGTGGCAGGGGGCTCTGTGGCCGGTGCAGCGCCTGGCGCTCCTGCGGCAGGAATGCTGTCAGTGCGGTCCCCAGCCTCCCTGTCGCCCCCTTCAGCAGGTTCTTCGGCGATTTCCTCTTGTGCTGTCTTGGCGGCCTCCCCGTCAAGAGCACCACCAGCCTCGACAGTGTCATCCTTGGTGGCCTCGCTGGCAGCGATCCTGTCTACTTCGGCGGCGGCATCCCTGGCGGTCTCCTCGATGACAACGTCGATGTCCATGTGTTCCATCACAGGGAACTCTGAAGGGTGAAGGAGGAAAACAGAATAAGATCGAGGTTGAAGTTTGAAGTGACTAAAGACAAAGAGATAAGAGAAAAAGAGTAACAAGCACTCTGAGGCAATCGAGTACCTATGTCGGGCTGTCGGGAGGTGGCTTCGCCCCTCCTGGCAACTCCAGTTGCCGGGGGCGTGTTGCCGGAGTCCGCGCTTGCCGGCTCCTCCTCAATTAGGACGGGCTCGTCGGCAGGATCTCTTGCCGGGGACGTGCTTGTGGGCGGAGCGGTCGATGAAGGAGGCACAATGGGGATGTCTTCTCCTTGTTGCTGTTCTTCTCCTGCGAACCCAAAGATATCAGCAGGCAAGAATGAAAGCCTCGGCACCCGCCAGCGGAAAAAGAACAGTGAATTTACGCTGGGGGCTGTGCTGGGGGCTGCGTTGAGGACTGGACTCCGGGCTGACAACGACGGTTTCTGGCACGCTCGTGGAGCCTGCCGGGGGCTCGTCACCCGTAGAAGTCCTTGACCTCTTCGCCATCCTCTCCAGCAAGGTTTCTGTGTCACTGCAGAGACAATACAAGCAAGTCAGTAAGATTGATCCAGGATTGGAAGGTAAAAGCTATGGCAAAGTACTCACTCTTCTTCCTCTCGCTCCGGACTAAAGCCGGAGATGTCGAAGTCGACCTCTGCTACGGTGTCTGAGTAGGGAGGCGGAGGAGGAGTCCTAGGCCGCTTGGCTGTGGCAGGCGCCGGGGCAGCTTCTGGTGCGGTAGTACGAGACCCTCCTGCCGCCCCAGCAGTGGCCGCTGGCGTGGGTCTCGCGCGCCGCGCAGGCTGTTGACGAGCCCCCTGCCGCGGTCCGGTCTTGCCGGCCACTTTCTTGCCGGGAGCTTCGCCGCTCGAAGAAGGCTGGCTTGCCGGGATGCCAGATGCAGCCTTCCAAAGAACACGCTTCGTCTTCTTCGGGGGTGGGGGCTCTTCTCGCGTCTCTTCTTCGGCCGTGTCCTCGCCGGACGAGCTCTCAGCGGTTGCGCTGCTCTCCTCCCCGGCAGGCTTTACCTCCACTACCACCTCTGCGTCACTGGCTTCCCACTCTGTGAAGCCGACGCTGCCGGCCTCTGCGGCAAGATTTGCCTCCTCCACCCTAGTAGCAATGTAAGCTACTTCTTGGTCGGTGGTGGCTCGGATGAAATCTGACTCTTGCCAGACAGGCCTCTCCGTCAAGCTGTCAAAGAACTTCTGCGCTTCCTCCTCGGTTGGCTCGGCCCAGGTCGGGTCAAGACCGTGGGCGTTGAACATCGGCAGGAAGGCAATGATTGACCCCAAGGCAGAATTGTTGCACAAGGGAACAATCCTTGCCGGCAGCCGGTGCTTGTCTTCGCGCTGGAATAATTTCTGACGGAGAGCGCCAAGCTGCATAGCGGTCAGATTGTTGTTTAGCCCGGGGCGCAATCTCATGATATCTGCCGCGTTCTTGTATTCCCAAGCTGGCCTTCCCCTGTTCTGCAGAGGGGCAATGCGGCGGCGGAGAAAGTCGAAGCCGATCATCTCCATCGTCAGTCCGGCAGCCTTCAGGCGAAGGATCCTGGTGGTGGCGATTGTGAGCCTCTCGTCCTCCGCTGCGGGATCGCTCCAATCCTTGCCGCGGACCACCTTCTGTTGCCGGGGATGACAAAATGGATGGGGATCTGCTTCCTGGATCCAGCACCATTCAGCCCGCCACTCGTCCCACTTTTCGCGGTAAACTCCCTCTGGGTATATTTCCTTATTCCAAGCCCTTGGAATCCAGGCAATAGAACCAGAGAGGGCCTCTCCTTTTTGGATGCGAGGGAAGAAATAATGGCGAAAAAGAGCAGAATTGGGGATCACACCAACAAAGTTTTCACAGAGATGGGCAAAGATAGACATGCAAAGTACCGCATTCAGCGTGAAATCGAGAAGACGAAAGCCTTATGTGTACATGATATCATTGAAGAAGTCGGAAAAGGGGGGACAGAGCCAGCAATAGAAATATGCAGTGAAGAAAGGGTATCTGTCCGATCCGCCTTTGGAACAAGCACCTGGGATTACGCGTGTGGCGGTGTGAGCTTGCGTCTCCTTCGCCCACATGCACTGGTATCGCCCCTTCAGAGCTTCAGCATCGAGCGATGGAGGGAAGACGATGAGCCTCTTCCGCATCTTCGCCAGTTCGCTCTCCGGAATGTCGGCTTTCGCCTCCTTGCCCTTGCCTTTGCTGGCCTTGGGTGGCATGGCGGCTGTGAGGATGGAAGCTGGGGGTGGAGCGAGCGTGGAAGCAGCGGGCGGAAGAGGAAAAGGCTTCGCTCTGAGCTCGAGAGGAGGAAGGCGATGGCGATGGCCATATTGAAAAGAAGAGGGGGGTAAATAGGTTTGTGCCTCTGCGGCTTCTCCTTTTTTATGGGGAAGGAGCGCGGCCGCCTCTTTTATTCCCCAATGTGAATGCGCCTCTATAGGCGTGAGGCAGTTGCAGCCTTTTTGGCACGCTTCCCACATCGCGCGCTCCATGCACGTAGTGGGGGGCACAGTAAAACGAGATATTTACGAGCAGTTAATTCCCTGCCATGCGTGCCCGTGCACTGTTAGTCGGCTATGACCAGTGACTCGGCCAATCTGGCGCCGGCTTGAGCGCACTCTAGGGACATCTGGTAGTCGCTGATGACGGTGGTGAGGCCCTTGGGGCCCAGCATCTTCGTCTTCAGGTAGGCATAGTGGGGGACCGCCATGAATTTGGCGAGCGCAGGCCGGCCCAGCAATGCGTGATACGCGCTGGACAGGTCCACCACCTCGAACCAGATCGGCTTGCGCCGGAAATGATCGCTCGTGCCAAAGAGGACGTCGAGCCGAATCTGGCCGATGGGGGAGCAGGAGAGACCCGGCATGATGCCGTGGAACACTGTCCGGGACGGCTCCAGGTCCTTGGCCTCGAGGCCGAGCTTGGTCATCGTGTTGCGGTAGAGGATGTTGATGTTGCTGCCGCCGTCAATGAGGACTCACGAGAACTTGCAGGTGCATCGGGCTACAACTATGGTGGGGTCGAGGACGAGGGCGTAGCCACCCGGGTTCGGCATGATGGTCGGGTGGTCCTCCCGGGTCCAGCTGATCTGACGCTCTGACCAGTGCATATACTCCGGCACGGCCGGGACGATGGTGTTCACCTCCTGCCGGAGCAGGCGCTCGCTACGCTTGTCGTCACCAAGGCTGGTGAAGATGACGTAGCTCGCGTTCTGGTTGGGGTAGACGTTGTCGCGCATCACGCCATTGGCCAGGGACAGGGGAGGAGGCGGCGGACGTGGCTGCCCCGCACCCGGAGCCGAAGCGGGAGGCGGCGGGATGTCGCCCCTCATGATGCGCTTGGTGATGGCGCACTACTGGAGCGTGTGCGTGGACAGCCTTGCACCGCTGTGGTGCTTGCAGGGAGCCTCGAGCATCTCCTCGAAGCTCGTGGCGGGTTGCCATGCCGTCTTGCCGGTTGCCGGTGCTTGCCGGCCGGCTCAGCCACGGGCGCCTGCTCGGCGGCCGCGATGAGGCGGGTGTCGTAGCGCGGGGCCTGCTGATCGGCCTTGCGCTTGTTGTTCTGCTGGCTGTTCTGCTGGCGGCTGCTCTCACCAGCCGGCTTGGGGGTGGTGCTGGTGTTGCCTTGCCGGCTTCATCCAGCACCACCTGGATCTTCATGGCAGAGTCAGCATTGGTGTACTTGTCCGCGATGACCATGAGCGCGGCCATGGTGGTTGGCTCGGCGCGCAGGAGCTTGTGCTTGAGGAGGGTGCCATCCCGGCAGCCGCTCACGAAGTACTGAATGGCTTGGACCTCATGGACACCCTCGCAGCTGTTCCGGAGCTCGGTCCAGCGTGCGAGGTACTCGTGGCCGGTTTCAGCCGGCCCCTGCACGCACATGGCGAGCTGGCTGGGACGGCCAAGACGCTTGTAGGTGCCGATGAAGTTGCGCACGAAGGCCTGCTTGAAGTCGACCCACGTGTTGATGCTGCTGGCTGGCAGACTGTTGAGCCACGTCCGGGCCAAACCCAGGAGCATGAGCGGGGCGTAGCGCATGGCAAGGCGGTGGTTGCCGCCCGCGATGTCGATGGCGGTGGTGTAGTCGATGAGCCAGTCCTCCGGCTTGACAGTGCCGTTGTACTTGGGGGTGTCGCGGGGCAGCGTGAACCCTTTGTGGAAGGGCTCATCCCGGATGCGCGGGCTGAATCAAGCTGGCCCAACGGCATTGTCTTCCTCCAGCTCGAAGGAGAGGGCAAGCTGGTCGAGGCGATGGCGAGCGTCGGTGTCGTCGATGGCGCGTGGGCCTAGCCAGCTTGCGATCGGGCCGCGGGGGGCGGGTCAACCGAAGCCGGATGGGCGCGTTGGGTGGATTGCAGGGGGGAGGATCTTGCTGGTGTCGGTCTTCCGGGGCCATCTCGTCGCCTAGGCCATCTTCGGCCGTCAGGGCATGGTTGCGCGGGGTTCGGGTGCGGCCGGAATGAGCCTCGGTGGGAGGTGGTGAGGACGCCGTGCTTGGCTGCTCGGGGTCCTTGGTGCGGTGCGAGTCAGATCCCGCGGGGTGGTTGAGGTGGTCCTGCTGCGTGTTCGTAGCGTCGAGAAGCTCCTTCACGCGCTGCAGGCGCTCCTACAGCTCCTCGCCCTGCAGCCGTTCCATGCCGACGGTGGCCGCCTTGCGTGGCGTGCATGTTCTTGACAGGGGTGTCGTAGATCGGCGGGACTGCGCCCAGCGCGCGACCGATGGCGCCGCCACGGGCCCGTACCTTGATAACCCAGCTGGGCTCAATGACGGCTGATGTCTACTACGCAACCTTCTTCTTGTAGACTCGTGTTGGGCCTCCAAGCGCAGAGTTTTGTAGGAAGTAGCAAATTTCCCTCAAGTGGATGACCTAAGGTTTATCAATCCGTGGGAGGCGTAGTATGAAGATGGTCTCTCTTAAACAACCCTGCAACCAAATAACAAAGAGTCTCTTGTGTCCCCAACACACCCAATACAATGGTAAATTGTATAGGTGCACTAGTTCGGCGAAGAGATGGTGATACAAGTGCAAGATGGATAGTAGATATAGGTTTTTGTAATCTGAAATTATCAAAACAGCAAGGTAACTAGTAACAAAAGTGAGCAAAAACGGTATTGCAATGCTTAGAAACAAGGCCTAGGATTCATACTTTCATTAGTGCAAGTTCTCTCAACAATGATAACATAATTAGATCATATAACAATCCCTCAACGTGCAACAAAGAGTCACTCCAAAGTCACTAATAGTGGAGAACAAACGAAGAGATTATTGTTGGGTACGAAACCACCTCAAAGTTATTCTTTCCGATCGATCTATTGGGCTATTCCTATAAGTGCCACAAATAGCCCTAGAGTTCCTACTAAAATAACACCTTAAGATACACATCAACCAAAACCCTAATGTCACCTAGATACTCCAATGTCACAACAAGTATCCGTGGGTTTGATTATATGATATGCATCACACAATCTCAGATTCATCTATTCAAACCAACACAAAGAACTTCAAAGAGTGCCCCAAAGTTTCTACCGGAGAGTCAAGACGAAAACGTGTACCAACCCCTATGCATAAGTTCACAAGGTCACAGAACCCGCAAGTTGATCACCAAAACATACATCAAGTGGATCACGTGAATATCCCATTGTCACCACAGATAAACACATGCAAGACATACATCAAGTGTTCTCAAATCCTTAAAGACTCAATCCGATAAGATAACTTCAAAGGAAAAACTCAATTCATTACAAGAAGGTAGAGGGGGAGAAACATCATAAGATCCAACTATAATAGCAAAGCTCGCGGTACATCAAGATCGTGCCAAATCAAGAACACGAGAGAGAGAGAGAGAGATCAAACACATAGCTACTGGTACATACCCTCAGCCCCGAGGGTGAACTACTCCCTCCTCGTCATGGAGAGTGCCGGGATGATGAAGATGGCCACCGGTGATGATTTCCCCCTCTGGCAGGGTGCCGGAACAGGGTCCCGATTGGTTTTTGGTGGCTACAGAGGCTTGCGGCAGCGGAACTCCGATCTAGGTTATGTTCTGGAGGTTTGGGGATATATAAGAGGTGTTGGAGTCGAGAACAAGTCAGGGGAGTCCATGAGGGGCCCACAAGGTCGGAGGGCGCGCCCTAGGGGGGTGGGAGCGCCCTCCACCCTTGTGGTGGCATCGGGACTCTTCTGGTGCATCTCCGGTACTCCATCGTAAATTTTCAGCTCAATTGGACTCCGTTTGATATTCCTTTTCTGCGAAACTCAAAAACAAGGAAAAAACAGAAACTGGCACGGAAACAGAGTCGGTGGCGAATACCTCCACCCGGACACAGAGATCCGCCGCCCCGGTGGAGACGTCGTCGCCGAGGGGACGGGCGAGTCGGAGACGTCGAGCACCCCGCTGGGGTACTCATCGGCCGCGGGCGCATCGGAGATGCGCAGCGCGGCGAAGAAGACGGTGAGCACGTCGATGACATCGGCCGTCAGCGCGACAGGCGTGGGGGACACGCAACGTGCGATGTGCTCACCGGCATTGATGAAGAGCCCCGTCTGGAACATGTCTCCAGCCGGGACCTCGAGCTGCCCCATGGTGGGCGCCAACTGTCGTGGTGGGCGCACAGCAGATGCCAAAGGATGGCTAAAGAGAGGGACAGGCTCGAGGGCACCAGTGGGCTCCAGAGGCGAGGTCGGCATGATCGAGCGAGGGACGCAAGACATACCCAGGTTCAGGGCTCTCCGGAGAGATGACACCCCTAGTCCAACCGAGTATGGTTTATATGTGGATGTTACAAGCTTGCTCCTAGAGCTGTTTTGGGGAGGAAGGAAGGCAGGCCAGGGCTCAGGCTGCTCCTTCTCCTTACGTGTGTGTGTATTCTACTGACGGATCTGATCGCCCCGTGCATGGAGGCCTCCTGGGGGGTTTTATAGGTCAACCCCCCCCCCCCCCGGCTACAATGGTAAAGTTACATGGGCGCGGGGCCGGGATGTCAGCGTCTCGGAAGCCGGCGCTGGGGCCCGCCGGGTACCAGGATACGCCGGGTTCTCCGGGCACGGGCCCCGTGCGCTAGGGGGCACTGTTCTTCGTCTTGTCGTGCGTCACGGAGTGGTTGAGCAGTTCGGCTACAGTGGTGCGTCGCCTGGTCGCCGTCGGCTTGCGTCAGCAAGACGAGGGACGCACTGTAGCCACGCCGGCCCTGGTCAGCGGAGTAGGTGGGCCAGTGTTGCCATGCTCCTGCCGGTCAGTGGGGTTGGTGGGCCACTGTAGCCACGCTCATCCCCTTTACGGGGACTTGTTTCGTCAGACGCACCGGATGGGACGGGAGCTGACCTGTGGCCGGGTTGGGGGGTGCGCCGTGGTGGCGCTTGCTTGTTGGAGAAGTCTTGGCTTTGGTGGGGTCGGCCGGCATGCGCCAGCGGGCCTGGCCGGGTCGCGGGACCTGGCTGGGTTGAGGAACCCGGCCAAGGACAAGCCGGATTGAGGGGCGATGGTGGCCCCGATGTTTTTGAAAAGGATCCGGGTTCCATTGCCTGCCCGGGGTTCATCCCCCCGACACCCGGTGTAGTGAATCCCATAGCTCGCAGTGCCTTTCAAATAGCGCATAACGCTCTCAAGCGCATGAGAATGATCATCTCCCGGTTTTGACATAAACCGACCCAGTTTGCTCACAGCAAAAGAGATGTCAGGCCTCGTGGCACTCGCCAAATAGATAAGCGAGCCAATAATCTAAGAAAACCTCAGCTGATCTCTATCAATCCGTTGATTCTTTCGAAGCAACGTACTAGCATCATATGGAGTTGGAGAAGGCTTACAGTCGCTATACCCAAAGCAACTCAAGACCTTTTCCACATAGTGAGACTGAAGCAGTGTAATCCCACCATTCTCATCTCTCAACAGCTTGATGTTTAAGATAGCATCAGCTACTCTAGATCCTTCATCTCAAAATAATGAGATAAGAAATCCTTAACCACCTTGATTAAATCAAGTTTGGTTCCAAAGATTAGTATGTCATCGAAATACAGACAAAGAATAACTCCTTCGCCCCCACCATGGCGATAGTACACACACTTGTCACCATCGTTTACTACAAAGCCTGCAGCAGTTAATGTTCTTTCGAACTTCTCATGCCACTCCTTAGGAGCTTATTTAAGGCCATATAAAGACTTTAATAACTTGCAAACCTTTCCTACCTGACCAGGTACTACAAAGCCATCTGGCTGATCCATGTAAATTTCCTACTTCAACTCTCCATTGAGGAAAGCCATCTTAACGTCCATTTGATGAACGAGAAGACCGTGTGAGGTGGCCAGTGATAGTAGCACCCGAATAGTGGTCAGTGTAGCCACAGGTGAGTAAGTATCAAAGTAGTCTTCACCTTCTTTCTGGGTATAACCCTTGGCCACAAGCCGTGCCTTGTACTTTTCAATCGTACCATCCAGGTCTAAGCTTTTTCTTGAACACCCACTTACATCCTATAAGTTTGCACCCATAAGGACGATTAGTGATTTCCCAGGTTCCGTCAGCTAAGATGGAATCCATCTCGCTGCGGACAGCTTCCTTCCAGTAGTCAGCATTAGAAGATGCATAGGCTTCTGAAATAGTCCTCGGTGTGTCATCCACGAGGTACACAATGAAATCATCACCAAAGGACTTTGCGGTCCTCTGTCTCTTACTCTGTACAAGAGTTTCATTGTCATCCTCAACAGGATTCTCAACGTGTTCCATCGCAATGGTGAGTTCAGGAATTACAGCGAATTACTCGCTAGATGGAGTAGGTATTTCCTGATTTGATGAACTCGACATATCCTTCATAGGAAATATGTCCTCAAAGAAAGTCGCATCATTCGACTCCATAATTGTACCAACATGCATGTCGGATACCTCAGATTTTATTATCAAAAATCTATAGACAATGCTATGAAAAGCATAGCCCAGAAGAACACAATCCACGGTTTTTTGTCCAAGCTTGCGCTTCTTGGGAATTGGTATATTGACTTTCGCCAAACAACCCCAAGTACATAGGTAGGAGAGTTTCAATCTTTTCCTTTCCCATTCCTCAAAAGGATTCATGGTCTTATGCTTTGTGGGAACTCGGTTTAGGACATGACATGCGGTCGTTAGCGCCTCCCCCACCATGCCTTGGAGAGACCCAATGTGTCTAACATGGCGTTAACCAAATCTGTTAGAGTTCGGATCTTTCTTTTGGCTACCCCATTTGACTGAGGTGAGTAGGGAGGCATCCTCTCATGGATTGTACCATGTTCCGCACAAAATAAATCAAATTCATTGGAAAAAATACTCTCCACCACGATCAGACCTAAGCCATTTAATTTTTCGATCAAGTTGGTTCTCTGCTTCAGCTTTATAGTTTTTGAAGAAATTTAAAGCCTCATCTTTTGATTTCAGAAGATACACATAACAATATCTAGTGGAGTCATCAATCAACATCATGAAGTATTTCTTTCCACCTTTTGTCAACACGCCATTCATTTCACAAAGATCAGAATGTATAAGCTCTAGTGGCGCCAAGTCTCTTGCCTCTGCAATCTTATGGGACTTGCGAGGTTGCTTAGCTTGCACACACACTTGGAACTTGGATCCCTTGACAGTGGTGAATTTTGGAATTGAACTCATATTGTCTAGCCGCGCCATGCAACCAAAGTTAATATGACAAAGTCGTGAATGCCAAATATTAGACTCATTACCGTGGCAAATATGACTAATAACTTTAGTGCAAATATCTGACAAAGACAGGCGAAACAAGCCTTCGCACTCATAGCCTTTTCCAACAAATTCTCCACACTAAGAAATTACAACTTTATTGGACTCAAAAACCAACTTAAAACCATGTCGGCATAAATGGGAACTGCTGACGAGATTCTTATTAATGGACGGCACATGATGAACGTCCTTCAGACGCACAATCTTCCCCGAAGTAAACTTCAGATCGACCGTACTGACACCTCGAACAATGGCATGTGACCCGTTCCCCATCAGCACGGGATAAGTCCCTGTGACCTGGTAAGAAGAAAACATGGAGGCGTCAGCACAAACATGTACATTGGCACCATTGTCAATTAACCAATCAGGAGATTGAAATACTGAAAGGATGGTAGGAAAAATACTGTACCCAGATTCCTTCATATCAGTATCACCGATGACAACATTAGCGGACTTGCCGCTCTTCTCATGTTCATGCTCCTCAAAGCAGTTAGGACATCTCGGAGCCCAGTGATTAGGATCACCGCAGACATGGCAAAGTCCCTTCCCCTTCTTATGAGAATTCTTCTTAAAGTTGGTAGGATGTGATGGCTTGTTCTTTGCATCAAACTTGCCTTTACTCTGAGTTTTGTTCTTGTTGTTTTTGAACTTGTTGGGCTGGAAGCTCTTCTTCTGTACCATGTGGGCACTAGAAGCTCCCTCGGCAACTCGAGCATGTGTGTCTTTTGCTCTTGCCTTCTCTTCAACATCAAGAGTACCAATGAGACCTGAAACGGAAAACTCTTGTCTCATGTGTTTCAGGGAAGTAGCAAAATTGTTCCGCGAAGGTGGAATCTTGGCAATGATGCCTCCGGCAACAAATTTGTCCGGCAACACACACTTGAAGTATTCAAGTTCCTTTGCAAGCGACTGTATCTCATGAGCTTGCTGGACAACAGAGCGCTCTTCAGTCATCTTGTAGTCATGGACTTGCTCCATGACGCACAACTCGCTGTCGGCATCTGAGGCCCCAAACTTGGCCTCGAGCGCAGCCCACATGTCCTTGCCATTGTCAAACGATATATACGAGTCCACAATGGAACCATCAAGAACACTCAGAAGGGCGCCTTTAAAGAGAGTATCGATCTTCTCAAAAGCTTCCTGCTGTGCAGGATTAAGATTGCCCTCAGGCTTGCCCTTGGTGGCATCATAGCAGTACATGGTCTGAAACCAGTAAACTGCTCTCGTGCGCCACCTCTTATATTGCACCCCCTTAAAGGTAGGCGGCTTCAGATGCGCAGCAAAACCACTCGGAGTAAATTGCCTACAATTAGGTTTTTGGATTGTTGAATATATGAGCAAATTAATACGAGATTTAATCTGAATAAGCACAAAATAAATCATGACAACAATAACAGAGATTGAATTAATCATATGGACTAGCATAGTAGATGAACAGATCGAATCTAGGGCATAGACTAGAAACATGAATTCTACCACGATCTCAAACAAGAAGGACAGAATCACATAAGGTGCAACGAGAGCAGCACTGTTGGTGTTGATGTTGTTGCCCATGTCATTGAGGAAGAGGTTTCCAAGGTCGGGGAAGAAGTTGTCGTTGGAGAAGTCGTCGATGCCAGTAGTCGCGCGAGTGCACTCCCCAAAAACCTGATCGCCCCTCTCCCGTACAGGATCACGAGAGGAGGGGTTCCGGAGGCCTGCTATCCCTTCTCGTGGTGCATGCCGGAAGGAGGGATGGAGAAGACTTGCATGGCAGCACAATGATCTGGAACAGTGTGAAGCCATATGTTGTGGCGACGGCTAGGGTAGACGTCTGCCTGACTATATAATGCGGGCAGGGGTAGGTCATGGAGAAAACCCCACGTCCAAGTAACAGCCCCATGATCCAAAAGAATCGGAAACGGCTGAGTAATTAACGTGTCCAATAATTATTAATTAATGACTTATTAATTATTCCCGAGCAGCAAAAATATAGGCAACGTGCATAGCTTTGTGCTCAGCTCGGCTCATTCCCGCAACCCGCGGCGCGTCGTCACGATGCAAGGCATGGCGTGGCGTGGCGAGCGAGGAGGAGGAGCGCGCGTGTAGGTCTCCTCTTCTCATGCTCATACAAGTGGTAGAAGAGCTCACCTTATAAAGAGGTGCAAGTCTCACTCAACTTCTGGGTTGGGACTAAACTTTAGTCCCACTCACACCACTCACAAGCTATGCATGAATGGGCCAAGAGAATTTCAGAATTTTTAGTTGGGCTTTGGGCCAAATGCCTACTAGTAAATTCCAACACTTCATACCTTGCAAACACAGGTAAGAACCCTTTCTTCAACTGGTCCATTTTGAACTTCTTCAAAATCTTGTCAAGGTATGTGCTTTGTGAAAGTCCTATCAAGCGTCTCGATCTATCTCTATAGATCTTAATGCCCAATATGTAAGCAGGTTCACCTAGGTCTTTCATTGAAAAACTCTTATTCAAATAACCCTTTATGCTTTCTAGAAATTCTATATCATTTCCAATCAATAATATGTCATCCACATATAGTATTAGAAATGCTACAGAGCTCCCACACACTTTCTTGTAAATACAGGCTTCTCCATAAGTTTGTATAAAACCAAAAGCTTTGATCACCTCATCGAAGCGTATATTCCAACTCCGAGATGCTTGCACCAGTCCATATATGGATCGCTGAAGCTTGCATACCTTGTTAGCAGCCTTAGGATCGACAAAACCTTCCGGTTGCATCATATACAACTCTTCCTTAAGGAATCCGTTAACGAACGCTATTTTGACATCCATCTGCCAGATTTCATAGTCGTAATATGCGGCAATTGCTAACATAATTCTAACAGCCTTCAGCATCGCCACGGGTGAGAAAGTCTCATTGTAGTGAACCCCTTGAACTTGTGAGAAACCCTTTGCGACAAGTCGAGCTTTATAGATGGTGACATTACCATCAGCGTCTGTCTTCTTCTTAAAGATCCATTTGTTCTCAATGGCCTATTGGTCATCAGGAAAGTCCACCAAAGTCCATACTTTGTTCTCATAGATGGATCCTATCTCGGATTTCATGGCCTCAAGCCATTTGTCGGAATCCAGGCTCATCATTGCTTCTTCATAGTTCGTAGGTTCGCCATTGTCTAACAACATGACTTCCAGGATAGGATTACCGTACCACTCTGGTGCGGAACGTACCCTAGTTGACCTACGAAGTTCAGTAGTAACTTGATCCGAAGTTTCATGATCATCATCATTAGCTTCCTCTTCGGTTGGTGTAGACATCACGGGAGCTGCTTTCTGTGATGTGCTACTTTCCAATTCGGGAGAAGGTATGATTACCTCATCAAGTTCTACTTTCCTCCCATTCAATTCTTTCGAGAGAAACTCCTTCTCTAGAAAGGACCCATTCTTAGCAACAAAAATCTTGCCCTCGGATCTGTGATAGAAGGTATACCCAATCGTCTCTTTAGGGTATCCTATGAAGACGTACTTCTCTACTTCGGGTTCGAGCTTATCAAGCTGAAGCCTCTTGACATAAGCATCGCATCCCCAAACTTCAAGAAATGACAGATTAGGTCTCTTGCCAAACCATAACTCATATAGTGTCATATCAACGGATTTAGACGGTGCCCTATTTAAAGTGAATGCAGCTGTCTCTAATGCATAACCCAAAACGATAGTTGCAAATCGGTAAGAGACATCATAGAACACACCATATCCAATAAAGTACGATTATGATGTTTGGACACACCATTACACTGTGGTGTTCCAGGTGGCGTGAGTTGTCAAACAATTCCACGTTGTCTTAAATGCGCGCCAAACTCATAACTCAAATATTCACCTCCACGATCAGACCGTAGAAACTTTATTTTCTTGTTACGATGATGCTCCACTTCCTTCAGAAATTCCTTGAACTTTTCAAATGTTTCAGACTTGTATTTCATTAAGTAAATATACCCATATCTACTCAAATCATCCATGAAGGTAAGAAAATAACAATATCCATCATGTGCTTCAACACTCATCGGACCGCATACATCGGTATGTATTATTTCTGATAAGTCACTTGCCCACTCCATTGTTCCACAAAATGGGGTTTTAGTCATCTTGCCCATGAGGCATGGTTCACATGCTTCAAATGATTCATAATCAAGTGATTCCAAAAGTACATCAGCATGGAGTTTCTTCATGCGCTTTACACCAATATGACCTAAGCGACAGTGCCACAAGTATGTGGTACTATCATCATTAACCTTGCATCTTTTGGCATCAATATTATGAACATGTGTATCACTATGATCGAGATTCAATAAGAATAAACCATTCACAAGGGGTGCATGACCATAAAAGATGTTACTCATATAAATAGAACAACCATTATTCTCTGACTTAAATGAATAACCGTCTCGCAAACAAGATCTAGATATAATGTTCATGCTTAACGTAGGCACCAAATAACAATTATCCAGGTTCATAACTAATCCTGAAGGTAAAGATAGAGGGAGCATGCCGACGGCGATCACATCAACCTTGGAGCCATTTCCAACGCGCATCGTCACCTCATCCTTAGCTAGTCTCCATTTATTCCGCAACTCCTGTTTCAAGTTACAAATATTAGCAACCGAACCAGTATCAAATACCCAGGCGCTACTATGAGCACTAGTAGGTTACACATCAATAACATATATATCAAATATACCTTTCTTAATGTTGCCAGCCTTCTTATCTGCCAAGTACTTGGGGCGGTTCTGCTTCTAGTGACCATTCCCCTTGCAATAGAAGCACTCAGTCTCACGTTTGGGTCCAGCCTTGGGTTTCTTCACGGGAGCGGCAACTTGCTTCCTGTTCTTCTTGAAGTTCCATTTCTTTCCCTTGCCTTTCTCGAAACTAGTGGTCTTGTTGACCATCAATACTTGATGCTCTTTCTTGATTTTTACCTCCGCGGCCTTAAGCATTGCGAAGAGCTCAGGGATCGTCTTCTCCATCCGTTGCATGTTATAGTTCATCACAAAGCCCTTGTAGCTTGGTGGCAATGAATGGAGAACTCTGTCAATCGCTACTTCATCCAGAAGATTAACTCCCAACTGATTCAAGTGGTTGTAGTACCCAGACATCTTGAGTACGTGCCCACTAACGAAGATGTTCTCCTCCATCTTGAAGTTGAAGAACTTGTCGAATGTGTCATACCTCTCAACCTGGGCATGAGCCTGAAATACCAACTTCAGCTCTTGGAACATCTCATATGCTCCATGGTGCTCAAAACATCTTTGGAGCCCCGGTTCTAAGCCGTAAAGCATGGCGCACTGAACTATCGAGTAGTAATCCTTTCTTGTCTGCTACACGTTCATAGCATCCAGGTTTGAGAGAGCGGGTGGTTCACCTACCAGTGCATCAAGGACATAAACTTTCTGTGTAGCAGTGAGGATAATCCTCAAATTACGGACCTAGTCCGCATAGTTGCTTCCATCATCTTTCAACTTAGCTTTCTCTAGGAACGCATTAAAATTCAGGGGAGCTACAATGTGAGCCATTGATCTACAACATAAATTAGCAAAGACTTTAGACTATGTTCATGATAATGGGTTCAGTTAATCAAATTACTAGTGAACTCCCACTTAAATCAACATCCCTCAAGTTGTCTAAGTGTTACATGATCCAAATCAACTACCCATGTCCGATCATCATGTGAGATGGGGTCGTCATCAATGGTGAACATCTCCATGTTGATCATATCTACTATATGACTCATGTTCGACCTTTTGGTCCTCCGTGTTCCGAGGCCATGTCTGTACATGCTAGGCTCGTCAAGTTTAACCCAAGTATTCCGCATGTGTAAAACTGGCTTACATCCATTGTACGCGAACGTAGAGTCTATCACACCTGATCATCACGAGGTGCTTCGAAATGACGAACTTTTGCAATGATGCATACTTTAGGGAGAACACTTCTATCTTGAAATTAAGTGAAGGGATCATCGTATAATGTTGTCGTCGTCCTAAGCAAAATAAGATGCATAAAAGATAAACATCACATGCAATCAAAATTTGTGACATGATATGGCCATTATCATCTTGTGCTTTTGATCTCCATCTCCAAAGCACCGGCATGATCTCCATAGTCACCGGCATGACACCATGATCTCCATTATCGTGTCATCACGTGGTTGTCTCGCCAACTATTGCTAACGCATAGCGATAAAGTAAAGCAACTACATGGCGTTTAATGATTGACACGCAGGTCATACAATAAATTAAAGACAACCCTATGACTCCTGCCGGTTGCCATTCTCATCGACATGCAAGTCGTGAACCTATTACAAAACATGATCATCTCATACATCAACATATATCACATCACGTTTTGGCCATACCACATCACAACATGCCTTGCAAAAACAAGTTAGACGTCCTCTACTTTGTTGTTGCAATTTTTACGTGGCTATTAGGGCAAACTATAAGAACCATTCTTATCTACACAAAACCACAACGGTGACATACAAGTTGCCTTTTAACCCTCTACAAGGACTGCCATTGTCAAATTAGATTCAACTAAGGTGGGAGAGACAGACACCCGCAAAGCCACTTATATGCAATACAAGTTGCATGTCAGTCAGTGGAACTGGTCTCTTGTGTGTGGACAAGTAAGGTTGGTCTAAGCCGCTTCATCCCACAATACCACCAAATCCAAATAAGACAAAGGAAGTAAGCAATTGAACATCAACGCCCACAACTTCTTTGTGTTCTACTCGTGCATATACATATACACATAGACCTAACTCATGATGCCACTGATGGGGAACGAAGCATGAAAATCAAAAAAATTCCTATGAACACCCAAGATCTAATCTAGGAGATGTATAGAAAAGAGAGGAGAGTGTGTCTACATACCCTTGTAGACCGAAAGCGTTAGCGTCATAACGCGGTTGATGTAGTCGTACTCTTAACGATCCAATCACGATCCAATCCGATCTTGTGCCGAATGGACGGCACCTCCGAGCTTAGCACACGTTCAGCTTGATGGCGTCCTCTCCTTCTTGATCCAGCAAGTGAGGGAGAGGAGGTAGGTGAGATCAGAATCAGCATGGCGGTATGGTGGTGGTGGCAGCAGCGGAATTCTGGCAGGGCTTCGCCAAGCGCGTACCGGAGGAAAGGTGGGAGAAGTTGGGAGCGACGGAGGGCAAGGGTGGAGGCGTCCGGCTGCCCTCTTACCTCCCCACTATATATAGGGGCAAGGGGGAAGGGGGCGCCGGCCCTAGCCCCTCCTCCAAGGAGGGGGCGACAGCCCTAGGGGGTGGCTTGCCCCCCAAGTCAAGGGGGGGGGGGGCGCCCCCATCTAAGGTTTCCCCTTAGTCCTAGGCGCATGGGCCTCTTGGGGGGCTGGTGCGCCTGGCCCAACTAGGCTAGGACGTACCCCGTACATCCCATGTGGGTCCCCGGGGCTGGTCAATCCCCCCTGGTGGGCCCTCAGAACCATTCGGTGCCTCCGGTACACCTGCCGGCATGCCCTCGAACTTTTCTGGTAGCTAAAACAGGACTTACCATATACAAATCTTTACCTTCGGACCATTATGGAGCTCCTCATGATATCCCAAATCCCATACGGGACTCCGAACAACCTTCGGACTTTCTGCTATTAATATCTCAATACTACCCTAGCGCTACCGAACGTTAAGCATGCGACCCTACGGGTTCGAGAACATGTAGACATGACCGAGACTCCTCCCCGATCAATAACCAATAGCGGGACGTGGATGCCCATATTGATTCCCACATGTTCAACGAAGATCTTTATCGGTTGAACCACGATGTCAAGGATTCAGTTAATCCCGTATACAATTCCCTTTGTTCAGCGATATGTTACTTGCCTAAGATTCGATCGTCGGTATCTCCATACCTAGTTCAATCTCGTTACCGGCAAGTCTCTTTACTCATTCTGTAATACAAGATCTCGTGACTAAACTCATTAGTCACATGAAGCTTCTTATGATGTTGTATTACCGAGAGGGCCCACAGATATCTCTCCGCCACAGGGAGTGACAAATCCCAGTCTCGATCCATGCAACTCAGCAGACACCTTCGGAGATACCTGTAGAGCACCTTTATGATCACCTAGTTATGAAGTGACGTTTGATAGCACACGAAGTATTCCTCCGGTGTCCGGGAGTGGCATGATCTCATGGTCTAATGAACTGATACTTGACATGAAGAAAGTTGTAGCAAATAACTAAATGATCTGATGCTAAGCTTACGATTGGGTCTGTCCATCACATCATTCTCCTAATGATGTGATCCTGTTATCAAATGACAACTCATGTCTATGGTTAGGAAACCTTAACCATCTTTGATCAACGAGCTAGTCTAGTAGAGGCTTACTAGGGACACGGTGTAGTTTATGTATTCACACATGCATTTGAGTTTCTGGTCAATACAATTCTAGCATGAATAATAAACATTTATCATGAACGGGAAATATGATAATAACCAATTTATTATTGCCTCTAGGGCATATTTCCAACAAATACATCAATACATAGCAATCATCATACAGAAGAGCAGGATCCGACTACGAATGAAATCAAACGAAAGAAGAACGACATCCACTCTGCTAATCCCAGACTGCCAACCAGGAAACCATCCTATGATCGACGAAGAAGAACTCCAAATAGAACAAGCATCGCTCTCATGTCAAGGCATCGCTTTACCTGTACCTGCACCTGTTCTTGTAGTAACCTGTGATCCATGGGGACTCAGCAATCTAACTACCAAGGATATCAAAACTAGCAAAGTTTAATGAGTATGGAACGGTTAAGTGGTGAGGTTGCGGCAAGCACTAAGCATTTATATGTGGCTAACTTACGAGTACAAGAATAAGAAGAGTAAACTACGCATAATCGGGCGCAAAACTAGTATGATCAAAAAGTGATCCTGAACACCTACTTATGAGTCATTCATAACCCCACCTTGTTCTCTTCCCGAACTCCCTCGAAAAGAGACAATCACGGTTACACACGCGGTTGGTGTATTTTAATTGGGTTTAGTGTCAAAGTCTCTACAACCGGATATTATAAATTTCCAAGTCGCCACATAACCGCATGCACGGCTTTCTGAAAGATTTAACCCTGCAGGGGTGCTCCAAGTAGTCCATCACAAATTACCACACGCATCTGATGGAAATACATCACACCATGATAACACGATGCCTATAAGGAATCCTGGTGGACAAGCCACTCGTCAAAGGTAAAACAATCCCAGAGAGACCACCCGGCATGTCGACCCCACTTCAGAGCCGCACGCACTCGGCCCTGGACGCCACCGGATCGGCTAAGTTTCCGGCTGGCACACCCGTTGGTGGCCCTGACTACTGCCATTTTGGACCAACACTCATGAGGAGCACTGGACCGGTTTGTTGATTAATTATCCATGGGGACAGGCAGGTCCCTAGTCAAGTTTTAGTTCTTATTAGGAAAATTTAAAACCAATGTTGGGCCTTTCCGAAAAAGCTTTACTTAAAACGAATGATCAAGGGGGTCCCCATAAAACCACACACATGTTAGGAGCGCTCATCAAGGAACATAACACCGGTATGATGGAAACTAAGGCGGCATGAGTGGAACAAAACACCAGGCAAAAGGAGCCTTCCACACACAACCAAGTATATAGATGCATTAATTAAATAAGAGATATTGTGATATCTCATGATATCCATGTCCCAACATGGAACAAGCTGCACCTGCAACTAGCAACGCCATAAGAGGGGCTGAGCAAAGCGGTAACTTAGCCAATCAACGGTTTGCTGGGATAGTGGAGGTTAGAAGCTTATCATGGCAATTTGAGAGGCTGACAAGCAAGTGGTAGGCAGCGAGACAACGATAGCATCGAGACAACTAGCAAGCAAAGATAGTAGTGATATCTAAGGTAATGGTCATCTTGCCCAGAATCCCGCTTGGAAGAAGATCGAATCCGTGAAGTAGTCGAACAAGCGTAGTCAAGCAAATCCTCACAACTGCATAACGTTTCAGAACTCTAGCAAGGAGAAGCAAATCCAGAAACAAACAAATGACATGGTAAATACCACAACATATTCATGACATGATGCACTATGATGCATGTTCATTCAATTATGCTTGGCATGGCAAAGCACATCAATCAAATACCACACATTAAGTGAAGCTCAATATGCAACGAGTTGCATATTGACGAACTCCACATTCAATTATTTAGCTCACTCCCGTTTATGTACATGACAAGATTAAATGTTATTAAACATGGCAAGAGGTCAAGCATAAGTAGACTACCTATTTAGGCAAGTTTAAATGAAGCTGGAAACAACAAACAACGATTCAGAAAAATCCCCATATGTTTTTTTTCGAATTTGCTACTGTTCTGTGCGTAAACCACAATTCTAACGTTGTTAAACATGCAAAGTAATGCCACCAAGTTAATCTACACATTTTTCTAGACCATTTACATATATAATTTATTTAATTCAAAGCTACAGTTATTTAGTTATGAAATAAACCATTTTAGCATGTCATTTAAGAAAATTAATACAAACAACAATTTAAACATTTTTAAAATGGATGAAAGTTGAATATTATGAAACTACATGAAATTCGAAGCATTTTACATATACAAATCATTTTAATCCGATGCACGATTATTTAGTTATTAGCATTTTAAAATCATGGCATTTTCTGTAATTATGCATCTCCTGGAAATTAGAGAAATTCGCAAAATGCGGAGAAAAACATGTGCGGGCTGAAAAAGGAGCCACGGGCTGGAACATGAACATGCGCGCAAGATAGTAAAACGCGCACTGGGTGCTGGATAAGCAGGCAGAGAAGGTGGGCTCTGGGAGCTCACCATGGGCTAATGCCCGGTCGGTGAGGCAGGCCAGCTTGCGGTGGCTGGGAGGCGGTAGCAGGCCAGCGTGCAAGCTGGTGTGGTTGGGCCTGCTGCCCAGGTGCAACGACGTGGACGTCGTCGTGGTCAATGCGGGGGTTGGGCGCGGGTCGAACGATCAGGGGATCGGGAGGCGCTGATGACCCACAAGTATAGGGGATCAATTGTAGCCTTTCTCGATAAGTAAGAGTGTCGAACCCAACGAGGAGCTAAAGGTAGAACAAATATTCCCTCAAGTTCTATCGACCACCGATACAACTCTACGCACGCTTAATGTTCGCTTTACCTAGAACAAGTATGAAACTAGAAGTACTTTGTAGGTGTGATAGGATAGGTTTGCAAGATAATAAAGAACACGTAAATAAAAGATAGGGGCTGTTTAGATAAAGAAACAACTAAGTTAGTTTTAGTAGAGAGCTTTTTTCACAAGAAAGTTATTTGTCCCTAGGCAATCGATAACTAGACCGGTAATCATTATTGCAATTTTATATGAGGGAGAGGCATAAGCTAACATACTTTCTCTACTTGGATCATATGCACTTATGATTGGAACTCTAGCAAGCATCCACAACTACTAAAGATCATTAAGGGAAAACCCAACCATAGCATTAAAGTATCAAGTCCTCTTTACTCCCATACGCAAACAACCTACTTACTCGGGTATGTGCTTCTGTCACTCACGCCACCCACCATAAGCGAATCATGAACATATTGCAAACCCTACAGCGGGGATCCCTCATGCTTGCGCGACACGGAGAGCACCATAGGACATCACCAATAATAAACACATACAACTCAAACCAATCACGATCATCAATCAACCCATAGGACAAAACAGATCTACTCAAACATCATAGGATAGCCATACATCATTGGGAAATAATATATAGCGTTGAGCACCATGTTTAAGTAGAGATTATAGCGGGGAAAAGAGAGGTTGCACTGCTGCATAGAGGGGGAGAGAGTTGGTGATGACGGCGGCGAAGTTGTTGGTGTAGATCGCCGTCACGATGATGGCCCCGGCGGCGTTCCGGCGCCACCGGGAGAGAGGGGGAGAGAGCCCCTCTCCTTCTTCTTCTTCTTCCTTGGCCTCCTCCCTAGATGGGAGGAGGGTTTCCCCTCTTGTCCTTGGCCTCCATGGTGGCAGAGGGGCGGGAGCCCCTCCAAGATTGGATCTCTCTCTCTGTTTCCTTTTGTTTCTGCGCTCCCAGATTCTGGCCTTTTACCGTTTCTTAAATTTCCGGAGATCCGTAACTCCGATTGGGCTAAAATTTTAACACAATTTTTATCCGGATATTAGCGTTCTTGCGGCGAAAGAAGGGCACCAACCGCCTTACGGGGTGGCCACAAGCCTCCTGGCCGCGCCCTGGGGAGGGGGGCATGCCTCCAGGGCTTGTGGGCCCCTCGAGCATCGTCTCGCGTTGATTCCAATTCCCAAAAATCACATATATTCCAAAAAAATCTCCGTAAGTTTTTATCACGTTTGGACTTCATTTGGTATGGATATTCTGCGAAACAAAAAACATGCAACAAACAGGAACTGGCACCAGGCACAGGATCAATATGTTAGTCCCAAAAATAATATAAAAAGTTGCCAAAAGTATATGAAAGTTGTAGAATATTGGCATGAAACAATAAAAAATTATAGATACTACGGAGCCGTATCAGGCGCGTGCTCCTGGCGGCTCGGTGTGTGTGCGTGCTTGTCCCAGGATGAGAACGAAGGGAAAATGCGATGGCAGGCGCGGACTTGGGGGCGGAGCTCGGTTCCTCACCTCGCTGGAAGACGAACGGGACAGCGGCGACCGACGCTGGTTCATGAGCAGAAGAGAGAGACGGTTAGAGGAGGAGAACCAGTGAGGGGAAAGGGGGCGCGAGGCGGCGGACCTGCTGGTCCAGCGGCGGGGTCCTCAGCACTTGGGAGACGTATCCAGGCAGCAGTGGCACGCAACAAGAGCGGTAGCGCTCGACTCAGAGCTCGTGGCAGCAGGGCGTCCATGGCAGCTCCTACGTGACAGAGACAAAAGAGAGAGAAAGTGAGAGGGAGAGAGAGCTAGAGGAAGGAGGAGATGGAAGGAGAAAAGCAGGGGCGGTCACGGCCTGGTGCTGCTGCTCGCTGGTGAGGCTTCGGTGGCTGGCGAGATGGCAAGGTCACAGGGAGGCAGGGGCTCCTCTCAATCCAATCGAGAGGAGGGAGCTCGGGGACGAGCCCCCGCGCGTGGATGCGGCGGTGGCTCGATCCGGGCCTGGGCGAGACGGATCTGGGCTTCGGCGGGTTGCGGCGGCTGGAAGGTGGGAGGAGCACCAAGTGGCGGTGGTGGAGAGGGTAGCTGCGGAAAACGAGGAGGAGGCTTAGGGTTTTTGAAAATGGTGGAGTAGGGTGCTTAAATAGGTAGGGGGTTGAGCTTGGGGGGTTTAGGGTTGCTTCGAAACCCTCCGATCTCGATCGGACGGCCACGAACAGAGGAGGCTTAGGTGAGGGGGGCAGTGGGCTGTGTAGAAGGCCTTGGGCTGAGATGAGAGGAAACAAACAGCCCAGCAACAAGTTTGAAAATACTGAAACGTCTGATGATTTGACCGGCTATAGTGCTGCTATAGTTTAACGGTTCGGGTATCAAACGACCTCCGAATGCGACGAAATTTGGCAGGCGGTCTACCTACAGTATAACAAGACCGCATGCCAACTTTCAACCCATTCTGAGAACGTTTTATTCCCACTTAGAAAATAATATTTTAATGATGTCGCGGGCGCGTGCAAGTGTGGTTGATCTCGGAATGGTTACCGAAGAAAACGGGGAGAAGCGGCAACTACGAACGAATGCAAGTTTTGAAAAATGACGGCAATGGAGTACCGATGCAATGCGAATGATGTGATGATGAATGCAACAAACAAATAATTCACACGGCGACAACAAAATAACTAGAAGGCATCTGGAGTGTCAGTCTCGGGCTATTACATCACCAAAAACCTCCTGTCGTCTAGGAGTCTACAACCTCCAAGAATAGAAAATCCTCAATGAAATCTTAGGGGAACCCTGCTTCCTTTGGTGAGAATATAGATCAGAGGCTCCTCTATCTTTTCTCTCAAAGGTGTCGAGTGACTTGACGAACATAGATGGAGGTTACTGAGCACTCTAGATTTTTAAAATGGAGAGAGAGATCAGCTGTGACGCCCCCGGCCCGATCGTGCACTAATCATACACGCAAATGCACACGATCAAGCCTAAGGACTCACGGGAAGATATCACAACACAACTCTAAAACATAAATAAAGTCATACAAGCTTTATATTACAAGCCAGGGGCCTCGAGGGCTCGAATACATAAGCTTGCGAACAAGCGTCAGCGGAAGCATCAGATATCTGAGTACAGATATGAAATAGAAACAGAAAGGCCTTTAGGAAGGCGGGGCAAAATAAAACACTACGATCGAAAGGCGAAGGCCTCCTGCCTGGGACCCTCCGATCCTACTCCTGGTCGTCAGTCAACTCGTAGTAGTATCCATCCTCTGGGTAGTAGTAGTAACGATCGTCGGGGCATCTGTCTCAGGGGGCTCCGTCCTCTGGTCACGTCAAACTGATATGGGGAGAAAAAGGAAAACAAAGCAACCGTGAGTACTCTGAAGTACTCAGCAAGCAAGGATCTACACTACATATGCAACATTATCAAGGGGAGGCTGTATATGTGGACTGGGCTGCAGAAATGCCAGAATAGAGAGAAGGCCTAGTCCTATCGAAGACTAGCATCTTCAGCGGTCTTGCAGCAGTAGAAGAGAGTAGAACAATGCCATATAAAGTAGTAGTAATAATATCAACCTCACCCAGAGATCCTTTCTCGACTCCCTGCGAGAAAGCAATCCCAGAGCCATATATATACAGGTCTCATCACAGGTATCCAGTTCTAAATTGTATCAATCAGGATACAACTCCGAGTGTCCTTTACCGTAGGACCGGCTATCGATAGAAATGTTCTTCCCTGCAGGGGTGCACCAACTTACCCAACACGCTCGATTAACTTCGGCCGGACACACTTTCCTGGGTCATGCCCGGCCTCGGCCAAACGACACATCGCAACCCTACCTACAGCTCAGCAGAGAGGTCCCCGTCGGTCTATATCCTAAGCGCTCAGGGGTCATGGGCCATCGCCCTGTGCACTCCGGGTCGGTGTGTGCAGGGTCGGGACGAGCACCACCTCAGTCCTGGATGGTACTGGCCCGGCCCGGCCACGAGGCTGAACTGGACGTCTGACAGAGCTTTCGGCTGATGCATACGATGCAGAACGCCCATACTATGCCCACGTGATGGTTAGTGCTATCAGACCAGAGGTCTGCTCGGATCAAATATCCAAATCGTTAGGACTAGGGCTTGCGGTAACGAGCAGAGACTCACGAAAGATGTGACCCCGTCGCCCCGTCTCGAGGACTTGCGGCAAGGGTTAAGAATGCCCGGCCGCGCCTCGTATTCACCACTCGGGCACCACACTGGCAACCCGCCTTCACATCACACGCGGGTACCCCTCAGGGTCAACACGCCTTTCCAAGTAACATTGTAAAGTCCAAGTATCCGTGTGTCCATAACATCAGGGAATCCGAGGTATCACCCTCATTGAATTCCCACTCGATGTATCCGTCAAGGTGAACTAGGAGGAATCACCCTCACTGGGTCCACACTTGAGGTGTTGTAGGACAGCGTCGTTATCGGAAGCGGTGAAGGAGGAATCACCCTCGATGACCACGACCGAATAGCTACTCTACAGAGTTAACATCAGAAGTGCTACAAGAGGTTTCACCCTCGGCACTCGATAGTAACGCTGCAGTGTCGTTACAACTAAGGGGGGTGATGTGCGGTGTCGGGTCCTGGTCTTCAATCCCATTGATCGGGTCTTCTGACGATCCAGCGCGGCAGTCGGGATAAGTGGGGTCACTGATAGGTCTCTACCCAGCCTAGACTAAACAGTTTAGGATATGTAGGTAATTATCAACAGCAGGTTACAATGAACAGGCTATGCATCAGAATAGGTAAAGCAGCAGCAGAAGTAATTCTAATGCAAGCATGAGAATATAGAATGGGCGATATCGGGATGATCAAAGGGGGGGGCTTTATTTTCTTTTGTTCTTTTTCTTTTTATAAATTCATATACCTCGGTTTAGTAAATAGTTAGGCCCCAAACCGAATTTTGTAAAAAGGGAGACCTAGTCCATAAATACCAGTGCTTTATTTCCTAAAACCTAAAATCAGTTTGGGCAAAACATCATTTCATACTTAAATTAGATTTAATAAATGGTTATTAAATATTGTTTTTAGTCGCTGTTTGAAGATGTTTGAGTCACTTACCCAACTCCAATGATGTTGGTTTCAATTTTAGAATTGTCTCTGATTTATTTGCTATTTAATGAACAATTTAGTTTCTATGTTGGACAACTTTTATTTTCCACTTTCATTTAAATTTGAATTTTGAGTTAGAAGCTGAAATGCATTATGATGCAAATGATGATCATGCACTGTTAATCATGCTGACGTGGCATAATCAAAATGGGATTACTGTAGTTAACCACCGGGGGTGTTACAAATCTCCTCTACTAACAAGAATTCTCGTCCCGAGAATTAAGAAGTAGAAGGAAAAAGTTCGGGGTATTCCGCACGAAGATTATCCTCGCGTTCCCAAGTGGCTTCATTTTCAGTATGATTTGACCACTGCACTTTGAGGAACTTGGTAACCTTCTGACGGGTTCGACGTTCAGCTTCATCGAGAATGCGGATCGGATGCTCCTTATAAGATAGATCATCTTGCAATTCAAGCATCTCGTGATCCACAGATCGGTGCGGAGATTCCTTGAAGCATTTACGAAGTTGCGACACATGGAAGACGTCGTGGATATGAGAGAATTGCGGCGGCAAATCCAATTTATACGCCACTTGACCACGTCTTGCAATAATGCGGAAAGGACCAATGTAGCGTGGAGCTAACTTGCCCTTGATTCCAAAACGGTGAGTGCCCTTCATAGGGGTGACACGTAGATAAGCTTGATCACCAGGTTGATAAGTCAAACCCCATCGTTTGCGATCATAGTTGCTCTTCTGGCGGTCCTGAGCCGCCTTGAGATTTTCACGGACGATATGGACTTGTTCTTCGGCGTGTTGAATAATATCCGGTCCAACAAGAGGTCGTTCCCCAGTTTCTGACCAATTCAGAGGGGTTCGACACTTACGTCCATAGAGAACTTCAAAGGGGGCCATTTTCAGACTGGCTTGATAGCTGTTGTTATAAGAGAACTCGGCATATGGAAGAGATTCTTCCCACTTCTTGCCGAAAGAAACAACACAAGCTCGTAGCATGTCTTCAAGCACTTGATTGACTCGTTCAACTTGGCCTTGGGATTGAGGATGATAAGCTGAACTCCAGGTAATATGAGTTCCCATAGCCGTTTGGAAACTTTCCCAGAAATGACCGGTGAATATGCTGCCACGGTCTGAACTGATCTCTTTCGGAATACCGTGGAGTGAAACAATTCTGGAGATATATAATTCTGCTAACTGACTAGCAGTGATCGTCTCCTTGACAGGCAGAAAGTGTGCAACTTTGGAGAGTTGGTCGACAACGACAAGAATAGCATCGTGACCCTTCTGTGACCTGGGAAGTCCTGTAACGAAATCCATCTGAACCTTATCCCATTTCCATAAAGGAATAGGAAGTGGTTGCAGAATTCCAGCAGGCTTCTGATGTTCTGCTTTAACGCGTCGACACACATCACATTCAGCAACATATCGAGCAATGTCTTGCTTCATTTTAGACCACCAGTACCTTTGACGGAGATCACGATACATCTTGGTGCTACCCGGATGAATAGACAACGGGGTATCATGTGCCTCCTTCATAACTTTGTCAGTCATAAGCTCGAAGCGAGGTACGACAATGCGGTCTCTGAAATACAAGGTTCCATCTTCAGACAGCGAGAAATCCCTGTACTTTACAAGGTGAAGGTCTTTCTTCATCAAATCAATTTCAGCATCTTTAGCTTGCGCATTCTTAACAACTTTCTCAAGGTCTGGTTCAACAACCAATGTTTTTAAGTATCCTTGGGGAACTATCTCGAGATTTAGCTTTCGAAGCCCTTCATACAGAAGTGGTTGCTGTAGCTGAACCTCAAGTTCGCAGCAATAGGATTTGCGGCTCAACGCATCAGCCATCACATTAGCCTTGCCAGGGGTATAAGAAATACCCAAGTCATAGTCCGCAATGGTCTCCATCCATCTTTGCTGACGGAGATTCAGAGATGGCTGAGTGAACAAGTACTTCAGACTTTTATGATCCGTGTAGATCTCGCAACGATTACCGAGGAGGTAATGTCGCCATAACTGCAATGCATAGATGACAGCAGCTAGTTCTAGATCATGTACCGGATAATTCTCTTCATGTGGGCGCAACTGACGAGAGCCATAAGCAAGCACTTTACGCTCTTGCATTAGGATACAGCCTAATCCTTCACGGGATGCGTCACAATAGATCACAAAGTCTTTGCGAGAATCTGGAGGAGCAAGTACTGGGGCAGACGTTAGCTTGTCTTTGAGTATTTGAAAACTTTCCTGACATTTTTCTGTCCATTCAAACTTAACGCCCTTGTGAAGCAGATCAGTCAAAGGCTTAGCAATCTTAGAAAAATTCTCGACAAAACGACGGCAATAACTTGCAAGACCGAGAAAACTTCTCACTTGCTTGACGTTCTTCGGAGGAGTCCAGTCAAGTATAGCCTGAACTCGTTCTGGGTTAACGGCAATGCCATCTTTCGAAATCACATGGCCGAGATATGTCACTTCAGACAACCAGAATTCACATTTAGAATATTTGGCATACAGTTGGTGTTCTCGGAGCCTTTCCAGTACAAGACGGAGGTGTTCAGCATGTTCTTCCTTATTCTTTGAATAAACCAGAATATCATCTAGATATACCACGACGAACTTGTCGAGGTAATCCATGAAGATATAATTCATCAGACGGGAAAATGTGGCTGGAGCATTTGTTAAGCCAAATGACATTACAGTGTACTCATAAGAACCATAGCGAGTAACAAATGCAGTCTTCGGAATATCCTCTCCACGAACACGGATCTGATGGTAACCCAACCTCAAATCAAGTTTAGAGAATACCGATGATCCAGTAAGTTGATCATACAAATCATTGATCCGAGGAAGCGGATATTTATTCTGAATGGTGGCTTGGTTAATGGGCCGATAATCCTGAACCAATCGGTTAGTTCCATCCTTCTTCTTAACGAAGAGTGAAGGTGCTCCCCAAGCAGAGGAACTGGGGCGGATGAAACCTTTCTTAAGTGACGTGTCGATTTCTTCCTTAAGCTCGAGAAGATGGTGCGGAGGCATCTTATAAGGACGCTTCGCGATAGGTGTTGTGCCAGGCTTCAAGTCGATGACAAACTCAACAGCTCTAGCAGGGGGTATTCCTGGAAGTTCTTCTGGAAATACATCTTGAAATTCACGAACAACTGGAACGTTCTCGATGCCTTCAAGAGGTGAAGCGTTCAGTGCATTTAGGACATATATCTGAGCTTCGGCGTCCTGCACTGTACGAGCGGAGTATCTGACAGTCTGACCGGAAGGGTGTGTGAGGCGGACTGCTTCAGTGGCACAGTCAATCAAAGCTTTATGAGGCTTCAACCAGTCCATACCCAGAATAATGTCAATGTTGGAGGTCTTAAGGGCAATGAGAGAAACGGGGAACATCAATCCTCCAATCACAATGTGATTACCGTGGCTTACCCTGGCAGTTTGCCAATTAGCCCCAGGTGAATGGATTACTAATGGGATGGACATCTCCTCGAAAAGTATATCATGGCTTCGCGCAAAACTTTCGGACATGAAGGAGTGCGATGCTCCAGAATCAAAGAGGACTGAAGCTGGGATTGAATTCACTAGAAGGGTGCCCATCACAATGCTGGGGTCCTGCCGAGCTTCTTCCATGTTGACTTGGTTGACATGAACACGTTGACTAGCAGGTAGTCTGGTTCCAACGTTCCTAGAAGGATGTTTTCGACGGCTCTTCCTGCAACCAGCAGAAGGATGTGGTGCATCCTGACGAAAAGCCATAGCATCAGGCGGTCCAGCATGGACCGATAGCTGTCTCGGCGGTGAAGGCAAACGAGGTGCAACATAGGACGGCCTTGGTGTTGGAGCAGGTCGGTGGTGTACATTATGCGGGATCCACACTCGACGTTTCTGAACAGGCTGACCCGAGGGTGAGCCTGCTTCACGAGTGCGCTTGAGTGACTCCTGGTACTCAGTCAGAGCTGTTTCAACTTGGAAAGATTTGCTGACAAGCGTTGCGAAGTCTGTGAAATCATGGACAGCAAGTGCAAGTTTTATATCAGTACGTAGTCCTTCACGGAATGTCTCCTGCTTGCGTGTGTTGGTGTCGACGTCATCCGCAGCATAGCGGGACAATTCAAGAAATTTCCTCTGATATTCATCCACAGTCATTGTGCCCTGGGTAAGTTTGCGAAACTCCTGCTTCTTCTGATCTATCAGACCTTGAGGAATGTACCGTGCACGAAAAGCTGACTGAAATTCCTGCCAAGTGGTTACTGTTTCAGCAGGCAACGTACCCTTGTGGCTTTCCCACCATTGAGCCGCTGGGCCCTTTAGGTGGAATGTCGCAAAGGTGACATAACTGGCAGGGGCAACATTAGCTGACTCCATTTCAAACAGGATGTCACGAAGCCAATCATCAGCATCCATAGGATTGGTGGAGTTGCGGAAAACGGACGGGTTGAGGTGCACAAATTCTGGCAGCGAGATCGGTCCAGGCTCCTGACGAGCCTCATTGCATTTAAAAAAAGGAAAAGCCCCCCCCCCCGGACCAACTGGGGCCGTGGCCCAGCTGGCCACCAGGCCACCACCCAGGCCGGCCCATCCCCCCTGGCCGGCCCACCCCACTCTCCCTTAACCCCCCCCCCACCGAAACCCTAATCCCCCCCCTCGCTCCTCTCCCCCCCCATCCCCGATCCAGAAATTCTGGATCGGGATCGAACCCCGTCGCCCGCGCCGCCGCGGGCCCGTCGCCGGCCGGCCTTCTCGACGCCATCGCCGCCTGCCTGCCCCGCCGCGCCGCCTCTCCTCCTTGCCTCGCTCGCAGCCCCGCGCCTCACCGCGCCCTCGGCGCCGGCGCCACCTCACGCGTCGCCCGAGCCGTCCCCGACGTCGCCCCTCCACCTCGACGGCCGTCCCGACCGCCTCCCGCGCCGATCTGCCTCGCCTGTCGCCTCTCCTACCGCCTCCATCCACCGCCTCCCCACACTCCTGGATCGGACCGGGGCAGAGGCGCCCCGATCCCGTCGCCCGTCGCCGCGCTCCCCGCCGCTCTCGCGCTCGCTCCGCCTCGCTCCGCCGGCTCGGACCTCGCGCGGCCGCCGGACCTCGCACTCCCCGTCTCCTCCCGAATCGCCTCAGCGGGAGCGTCGCACCACCGTCGCCGTCGCCGACGCCGTCGCCGCTACTGGCCGCATCGTCGCACGTCGTTCTCGCCTCGCCATCATCCCGCTCCGGCCCCCTGTGAGCCGCGCCCCTCACCTCTCCTCCCTCCCTGACGCCGCGCACGCATCCCTCGTCCGCTCCCGCCCGCGTCCCCGCCCCGCTTCGATCGCGCTCTCCTTCACACGCTCGTGCCGCCCCGTCCCTTCCACCGCTCCCGGCCCCCCTCCCCTGCCCCCGCCCCTCCCTCCCGCGCCGTTCCCCGCTCACGCCCCGGCGCCGTCTCCGCCTCACCCGCTGGCCGCACCGTGCGCCCGTTGCGCACCGGACATGTCCGTGCCACAAACTGGCACAACCCCGGAACATGTCACGGCCGTGTGCCAATGACAGATGGGGCCAGGCCCTAAAAACGATTAAAAGAAAATGTAATAAAAAAAAATATTTAAAATAAATAAAATAATTAATTAGTTAATAATTAAGTTAATTAACTCTATTAGGTTAATCTAAATAAGTAGTTAGTGTTAATTAAACAGTAAATTAATTAGTTAATCACTAATTAACCTAACACCTATGACAGGTGGGACCCCTGGTCCTGACGTCATGCTGACGTCATGCTGACGTCAGCAAGACACTGTTTCGGATATGTTAATTTAATAATTAATTAAATTCCAGAAATTAATAAAAACTTTAGAAAATCATATAAAATAATCCGTAGCTCAGATGAAAATATTTGTACATGAAAGTTGCTCAGAACACGATACGAATCTGAATACGCGGACCGTTTCGCCCGTCACGCGTCCCTAACTATCTCCGAACTTGCAACCGTTCCCCTCTTATCCTCTGTCCGATATTCCAAAACCCGGAATATCGTCAGATATTCTCCCGCTCCGTCTGTTACGTGTGATGCTGCGTTAGACTACCCCTAGCACCGTGTATCGTATTTGTCATGCTCATGTTTGCTATATATTTATACTGTTTCCTCCCCCTCTTCTCTCCGATCATAGCCCCACCCGACGTCGTCACCCGAGACCGACGCAGCTCCGATCCCGAAGACACCATAGACGACCTTGCCCTTGCCGCCGGCAACCAGGCAAGCCCCTCCCTTGAGCATACCGATATCGCCATTCTAAATTTCTCATGCTTGCATTAGACTTCATTAAGAATTACTGTGGTGCTTACCATTCTGATGCATAGGCCTGTGTTCATTGTACCTACGGTTAATAATTACTACATATCTAAAACTGTTAGTCTAGCGCGGTAGTAGTAGACCTATCAAGATGACCCCACCTAATCCTACTGGCTCGCGCTGGATGCGTCGAAGATAACGATCAATGGGATTGAATGACCAGGACGGCCGACCCCCCGGCACATCACCCCCCTTAGTTATAACGGAAGTCACCCTAGCAAGGGTTACTATTCGAGGTGCAGGGTTGATGGAAGACCTCTTGTAGCACTACTGATGTTAACTCTGTTAGTAGTTAGCTATTCGGTCTGGTCTCGAGGGGGTGATTCCTCCTGTCCAACCGCTTCTCGATAATCGACGCTGTCGATAACAACGACCGTCAAGTGTGCCTCAGTTGAGGGGATTTCCTCTAGTCCCTTGACGGATTACATCCGAGTGGGGAATTCATATGGAGGGGATACCCTACGGATTCCCTGGATGTTATGGGACGCACAAAAAAGGGATACTTGGACCTCACAATGTTTACTTGGAAAGCCGGGTCCGACCCTGAGGGTACCCCAGCCCGTGTGTGTGAAGGGGGTTGCCAGTGTGGTCCCGGATGGCGTGGAATACGAGGCCAGGCGGCGCGGGCATATTCTAACCTCTTGCCCGGGCAAGTCTCGCATGAGCGGGGCGACGGGGTATCACATCCTTTCGTGAGTCTCTGCCGATACCAGCAAAGCATCCTAGCCTAACGATTTGGATATTGATCTCGAGCAGATCCCTCTGGTCTTGATGGCCTAACCTATACGTGGGGGCTATAAGTATGGGCGTTCTGGGACGATCGTATGCATCTAGCTGCGAAAGATTCGGTAGTACGTCCAGTTCTGCAGCGGCAGGCATGGAGTGATTGGCGCATTTCGTGGTGACTTGGATCGGGGCCAGATGTACGCAACGACCGGAGGCGAGGGGGCGATGGCCAGACCCCAGCTTAGCGCTTAGGATGTAGACGGCGGGGACCTCTAGTCTGATGAGCTGTAGGTAGGGTTGCGATATGTGTGGTTGCGCGAGGCCGGGCATGACCATAGGAAAGTGTGTCCGGCCGAAGTCAATTCGAGCGTGTTGGGCAAGTGTGTGCAGCCCCTGAAGGGGACAGAAAACAACTTCTAAATCGATTAGTGCCGCGTTCGTACTGGTAAAAGGACACTCGGAGTTGATCCTGATTGAACCAAATTAGAAGGCTGGATATACCTGTATGAGAGCTGTATGTATGGTCTGGGATTGGCGGCTGTCTCGGCAGGAGTTCGAGAAGGGATCGTCAGGACGAGGTGATGAATGATGGCTCTGGGATTTGCTCAGCTTCCGCAGGAGTCGAGAAGGATCTCTAGGGTGAGGTTTGATTATGACTCACAGTATCGACTCTTATATGTATTGTTCTAACTCTCTATCTAGGCTGGCAAGACGCGCAGTGTGAGATTAGTCTTCGATAGGAATAGGCCCGCTTCTCCTATTCTGGCATTTCTGTCAAGCCGCCAAGATGGCCATATACAGCCTCCCCCTGAAATGTTGCATATAGTATTATATCCTTGCTTGCTGAGTACTTAGATGTACATCATCGGTTGCTTCTGTTTGCTTTTCTGTTTTCTCCGCGTGAAATACATCAGTTTGACGTTGACCAGAGGACGGCGACCTGAGACTATGATGCCCGACCGATCGTTACTACTATACCTAGCCTAGGATGGATAACTTACTACGAGTTGACGACGCGACCAGGAGTAGGATGCGGAGGGTACGGCCAGGCAAGGGCCTTCGCCTTCGATCGTTAGTGTTTTATTTTGCCCCGCCTTCCTAAAGGCCTTTCTGTTTCTATTCATATCTTGTACTCAGTATTGATGCTTCCGATGACGCTTGTTCGCAAGCTTAGGTATTACGAGCCTCGAGGCCCCTGGCTTGTAAATAAGCTGTATTGACTTTATGATGTTTTAGAGTGTGTTGTGATATCTTCCCGTGGATCCTAGGCTTGATCGTTGCATTTGCCGTGTATGTTAGTGCACGACGGGCCGGGGGCGTCGCACAAGCTGATTTCTCTCTCTCCATTTAAAATCTACGAGGAATCAGTAACCTCAATCTATTGTCGTCAAGTCACTCGAACCTTTGAGAGACAAAGATTAGAGGAGCCTCTGATCTATATTATCACCAAAGGAAAGCAGGGTTACCCGAAGATTCATTGAGGATTTGGAGTTCTATTTATTCTGGGAGTTGTAGACTCCTAGACGACAGGAGGGTTTTGGTGATTGTAATAGCCCGAGGACTGAACTCCAGATGCATTTCTAGTTATTTTGTTGTCGCGTTGTGTGAATTATTTGTTTGTTGAATCATCATCAATCATTCGCATTGCTCGTTACTCCATTGCCGTCTTTTTCAAAACTTGCATTCGTTAGATAGTTGCCGCTTCTCCCCGTTTCTCTGGTAACCATTCGGAGATACAACCACAAACTGCACGCGGCCCGCGACATCATTAAAATATTATTTTCGAAGTGGAAATAAACGTTTATCAGAAGGGTTGGTGAAAGTGGCATGCGGTCTGTTATACTGGTAGTAGACCGCCTGCCAAATTCGTCGCATTCGGAGGTAGTTGATACCCGAACCGTTAAACTATAGCAGCACTATAGACGGGTTCAAATCATCAGACGTTTAAGATTTTCAAACTTGTGCGGGGTGTTTGTTCCTCTCATCTCGCCCAAGGCCTTCTACACAGCCCAATGCCCCCCCTCACATAAGCCTCCTCGGTCGTGGAGGTAACGATCGAGATCGGAGGGTTCCGAAGCAACACTAAACCCCCAAAGGCTCCAACCCCAGATCCTATTTAAGCACCCTACTCCACCATTTTCAAAAACACTAAGCATCCTCCTCGTTTCGCAGCTACACTCTCCACCACCGCAATGTGCTCCTCCCACCTTCAAGCCGCCGCAAACCGCCGAAGCCCAGATCCGTTCTCGCCCAGGCCGGATCGAGCCAACGCAGGATCCACGCCGCGGGGGGCTCGTCCCGAGCTCCTCATTCTAGATTGGCTTGAGAGGCGCAACCTGCCTACCTGGACCTGCACATATAGCCACCGAGCAACCAGAATGACTCACAGAGAGCAAGCAGTAGAGCAGACCAGGACGGTGACCGCCACCTGCTTGCTCTCCATTCCATCTCCTCCTTCCTCATAGCTCGCTCTCCCTCTCCACTTCTCTCCTTTTGTCTCGGTCACGGTAGGAGCTGCCATGGACGCCTTGCTGCCCGAGCTCTGGTCGAGCGCTAACGCTCTTGTGGCGGCAACGGCTGCATTGGTTAAGGTCTCCCAAGTGCTGAGGACCCCGCCGCTGGACCAGAGGTCCGCGCGCCTAGCGCCCCCCTTTCCCCTCACTGCGTTTCCTCCTCTAACCGCTCCCTTCTGCTAACATGTGAACCAGCGTCGGTCGACGCTGTCAGTTCGTACTTCAAGCGAGGGCAGGAACCGAGCTCCGCCCCCAAGTCCGCCCCCTTTGCATAGCATTTCCTTCGTTTCTTCATCAGGGGACAAGCACGCACACAACCGAGACGCCAGGAGCACGCGCCTGATACGGCTCCGTAGACTATAATTTTTTAGTTGTTTCTGCCAATATCTAAAACCTTTCATATACTGTGTGGCAACTTTTCTATATTATTTGGCGACTAAAATCCTATTGATCTGTGCCTGGTGCCAGTTCCCTGTCTTTGTTGCACAGTTTTTTGTTTCGCAGGAATTATCATACCAAATGAAGTCCAAAAGTGATAAAAACTTACGGAGATTTTTTTGGAATATATGTGATTGTTGGGAATGGAATCAACGCGGACGATGCTCTCGAGGGGCCCCACAAGCGGAGGCCTGCCCCCGACTCCCAGGGCGCGGCAGGAGGCTTGGGCAACCACGTTAAGGCGGTTGGGTCCCTTCTTCGCCGCAAGACAAGAACGGCTATATCGGATAAAAAGTTGTTCAAAATTTTAGGCCCCCAATCGGTTTACGGATCTCCGGAATTTAAGAAAACGCGTTTAAAAAGGCCAAAAAAAAAAAAAACTTTTTTTTTTTTTGGAGCGCAGAAGAAAGAAGAAAGAAACAAAACAAAAGGAAAAGCAGAGAGAGAGATCCAATGCTTGGGAGGGGCTCCCGCCCCTCTGCCACCATGGAGGCCAAGGAAATGCGGGGAAAAACCCTCCTCCCATTAGGGAGGAGGCAAGGAAGAAGAAGAAAGGAAGGAGAGGGTGCTCTGATCCCCTCTCTCCCGGTGGCGCGCCGGACGGAACGCCGCCGGGGGGCCATCATCGTGACGGCGCGAATCTACAACAACAACTTCGAGCCGGCCGTCATCACAACTCTCTCACCTCTATGACAGCGTTGCAACCTCATTTTCCCCGCTATATTCTACTTAAACATGGTTGCTCAACGCTATAATTATTTCCCAATGAGTATGGCGTTATACCTAGAGTTTGAGTAGACTGTTTTGTTCCTATGGGTTGATGATGATCGTTGATTGGTTTGATTGAGTTGTATGTTGTTTAGTAGTGGTGATGTCCTATGGTGCTCTCCCGTGTCGCGCAAGCTGAGGGGAATCCCCCGCTTTTGTCTTTGGGTTTGCAATATGTTCATGATTCGATATGGTGGGTGGGTGAGTTGACAGAAGCACATACCGAGTAAGTTAGGTCGTTGGTTGGGAGGATAAGAGGACTTGATACTTTAATGCTATGTTGGGTTTTCCCTTAATGATCCGTTATAGTGTGGGATGTGGCTAGAGTTTTCAATCATAAGTGCATATGACCAAGTTAGAGAAAATAGTTATGTAGCTTATGACCTCTCCTCATATTAAAAATTTGCAATAATTGATACCGTCTAGTTATTCGAGTGCATAGGGACAAATAATTTCTTGTGAAAAAAAACGATCTCTACTAAAACTAACTTAGTTGTTTTCTTTATCTAAACAGACCCTATCTTTTTAGTTACGTGTTCGTATAGCTTGCCACCGATCCTATCACACCTACAAGTACTTCTAGTGTTCATACTGTTCTGGTAAAGCGGAACATTAAGCAGGGCGTAGAGTTGTATCGGGTGGGCGATAGAACGTGAGGGAATATTTGTCTACCTTTAGCTCCTGTTGGGGTCGGACACTCTACTTATCGAGAAAGGCTAACAATTGATCCCCTAACTTGTGGGTCATCAGCGCCTCCCGATTCCCCCTGATCGTTCGACCGAGCCAACCCCCCGCATGACACACGACGACGTCCCACGTCGTTGCAACCGGGGCACAGGGAAGGCCCAAACCACACAGCTTGCACGTGGCCTGTACGCCTCCCGCAACCGCAAACGCTGCCTGCGCTAACCGACCGGGCATTAGCCCATGATGAGCTCCCAGAGCCCACCTTCCTCTGCCTGCTTATCAAGCACCCAGTGGCGTGTACTATCTGGCGCGCATGTTCATGTTCCGCCCGTGGCTCCTTTTCTCACCAGCACCATGTTTCTCAGCATTTTCGAATTTCTCTAATTTCCAGGAGATGCATAATTACAGAAAATGCCCATGATTTTAAATCTAATAACTAAATAATAGTTGTTTGCATCGGATTATATTAAAAATGATTTTTTTTTGTATATGTAAAATGCTTGGCACCTCGACTTTAATGTAGTTCATAAGGGATTATCAAGGTTTCACCATTTTAAAAATGTTTAAAATTGTATGTTGTATTAATTTTCTTAAATGACATGCTGTAAAAGGGTTTTAGTTTGCATAAATAAATAAACTGTTATAGCTTGAATTAAGTAAAATATTATACGTAAAGGGTCTAGTACAAAAATGTGTAGGAGTTACTTTGTGTGATGGCATTACGTTGGCTGTTTAACAAGCGTTAGAATTGGGTTTACGCAGAGCACCAGCGTAGTAGCACCAAAAATTCGAAAAAAAACATATGGGGATTTTTCTGAATCGTTGTTTGTTGTTTTCCAGCTTCATTTAAAATGCCTAAAAATAGGGAGTCTATTAGCTTGACCTCTGTGGCTGCTTATGTTTCAATAACATGTAATCTTGCATGTACATAAACGGGGACAAGTTGAGCTAAATATTAATGTGGATGTTCGTCAATATGCAACTCGTGACATAGGAGCTCACTTAATGTGTGGCTTGGATATTTGATTGATGTGCTTGCCCTGCCAAGAATTAATTGAATGAACATGCATCATTAGAGTGCATCCTGTCAGACATATGTTTGTGGGATTTACCATGTCATTTGTTGTTTCTGGATTTGCTTTCTCCTTGCTAGAGTTCTGAAACGTTCATGCAAGTTGTGAGGATTTGCTTGACTACGACTGTCGCTACTTCACGGATTCGTCTTCTCCAAGCGGGATTTGGGCAAAGATTGACCCCATCTACCTTAGATAGCACTACTATCTTTGCTGCTAGTTGTCTCGATGCTATAGTTGCTCTCGCTGCCTACAACTTGTGTCAGCCTCTCAATTCGCCAATGAATAAGCTTCGAACACTCCAATTATCAGCAAACCTTGCTGGTGATTGGCTAAGTAAAGATTGTTATAGCCCCTCTTATGGCGTTGCTAGTTGCAGGGAGTGCAGCTGGTTCCAGTTGGGACATGGTATATAGGATACACAATATCTACTTATTGTTAATTAATTGCATCTATAAATGGTTGATGTGTGGAAAAAGGCTCTTTTTCCGGTTGTTTTGTTTCCGACTCGATGCCGCGTAGATTTCCTAATACCGGATTATGTTCCTTGATGTAGGCTATCATAAATGGGTGTGGTTTTCATCGGTGGACCCCCATTTGTGATCATTAGTTTTAAGTAAAGCTTTTTCGGAAAAGGCCAACATTGCCGTTTTTTAATTTTCATAATAAGAACTAAAAACTTGACTAGGGACCTGCCTGTCCCCAGGATAATTAATAAAACACAAACCAGGGTCCAGAGTGGCTCCAATGGAGTGTGCTCGGCGAAAACAATGAAGGCTATAGCTGGCAGCTGCAGAACGGAGCTGCCTATAAAAAAGGGTTCGCCAGTTCCCATATTGTGCAAGACGGAAAAAAATTAGCAGATAAGGGCAGGTGGGGCAGGGACGAGTGATGTGCGGCCTCTGCAAGGGGGTCGACATGAAGGGTGGTCTCTCTGGATTGTTTTACCTTTGACGAGGGCTTGTCCACCAGGGATCTGAGAGGAATCGTGTTATCATGGTGTGACGTATTTCCATCAGATGCGTTGTGGTGTGTTATTTGTGATGGACACTTGGAGAGCACCAGCAGGGTTTTAAATCTTCAGAAAGACGTTTGCAGTTGCGGTTATGTGGGCGACTTGTTGCTTGGAAATTATAATATCGGTTGTAGAGGACGGTTGAATACTGAAACCCAATGAAATAACAACCGCGTGGTACGTGATTGTCTCTTTTCGAGGAGTCCGGGAAGAGAAAAGGTGGGGTTCTGAATGAGCACAAGTAAGTGTTCCGGATCACTTTGATACCTATATTTTTGCGCT